>JAQQTP010000045.1:1216442-2432885 GCA_029884605.1 Ormosia emarginata
AACAAGCACTAAAAGTCCATCTAGAAAACAATACTCCGGGTAGTGAAATGCATCCACTACGCGGTCTCAACATCGAAGAGGAAGTCCATCCTCAAATCACTATAATAAAAAGGATACTATCCACCTTGCCTAATATAGATTACCCTTATCTATGGGGCTCACATCTTTCAACAAAGGTAAAACATATAATAATGTATATAATCACATCTAATTATTCTTCTTAATTAACATCATAGAAGTAGTAAGGATATTACTCACCTTCACTATTCAACAAACATAGAGAGGATATTACTCACCTCCACTAGTCTACAGTCATAACGAGGAATTACCTACCTCAACATAAAGAGGAATTACTTACCTCACTGTTCAATCAAAATAAAGAGGATATTACTCACCTCCTTACTCAATAACAGAGAGAATATTACTCACCTCAATATGACTAAATCAACATTAAGAGGATATTACTCACCGCAAAGTGTTTCACAAACAACACATGCAATATAATTACTAATTTCATTCTATAATTAGCTCCATAATTGATTTATATGTATTCACAAGTTTTCTAACAAGAATCAAGCATTTACCATCATAAACACAAACATCACACTTCAAAACCCCATCTCTTTTGTTAAGTCCCTCATGAACCAAATGAAGCAAGTGAAGTCAAGAAGTAAAACAAGTTTCCTCCTACCTCTTGGTACCAAGATGATGAAGATCATCAAAAGTTGGCTATGGAGTTCCAAGCTCTCACTTGCTTCCTCCTCCTTCTCCCTTTTCCTTTTCCTTTCTATTTCCTAAAAACCCCTAAACTTGAGCTAGAAGATGAATGAATTAGAAGATGGTCATAACTAGAAAGTGTCTTAGAATGGTGTTTAGATTCAAGATCAGGGGTTAGATAAAATTAAACAAGCTTGGATGGTATTTTGGTAATGATGGTCGTGAACTTCAAAGAGAGAGAAAGGAGAGAATTTTGGTGTTTTGTTTTCTAAAAAGATGGTAAGATAACTTAAGAGAAATATGATAACTTTTGTGTCATCTTTGTATGTCCTTGAAGCACCTGCAAAATCATGAGTCACCATGGTTAGTCACAAAGGGTGAGTCACCTAGGGTGAGTCATAAGATGAGCTCAAAAGATGGAGTAGCCAAATTGATTTTCACCACTTGATTCTACAAGCTTCTAGACCATGGATACCTAAGGAGTGAGGTGGCCAAACTTCTAGAGAGTGCAAGGTGGTAAAGCTTCTCCAACAAGCTTTCTCCAAGCTTAACCTCTAAGCTTCCTTCCCATTGGTCTTCAAGAATGAGTCATGGCCATTATTGTTGACTTACTCCTCATTGGTCTATGCTTGGTGAGTTACAAAAGGAATGATGAGATGACTAAGCTTATGACTAGCCACCTAGCTAGATAGCAAAGTCTCACTTTGCTACTAAAAGGAAAAGTACTAACTTGTACAAAAAATCTCGATCTGCTATGGTCACTCAAATTTCACCAAATCCAATTCTCTCACTTCCAACAGACTTAAAATAAATCCTAAGATTCATTAAAAATCTATTTTCACCATTTCCAAACTTTTTCTTATCTGCTGGCAGACAATCCGGCTTTAAAACACACAACTAGTATGCTTAAAAATTCAAAACTAACTCAGATTATCTCAAATTTTAACTGTAGCACACTTCACATATTTGTGACCAAGAAATAAACTCTCCACATTTATTTCTACTAACTAAGCAGTTTAAGCCACTTTCGGAGCTAAAAACAGCTATTTTCCACACATATCGTTGTAACAAAATGTCTAAACGTGCTTAGACAGTTATAAAACTTAACAGACATGTTAAGCAAGTATTAAGCTACCTTTATATCCATATACAAGCCTAACATGTTTATCCAGGGTGTTACATGGGAAAGTCCTACATGCGTCCCTGATGATGATCCAAGAGAGTGAACTTCTTGAGAGCTTCATAAATTTGAGTCTAACGGTAACTATGATGCCACATAGTTTTATAGTGAGCAGAGTGAGCATAATAGTAACTTTAGGACTCAGATTTTAGAAACTCACAGGGAGGATGAAGCTCTAAGGGACAATTGTTACAGTTAAATAGGAGTCAGTATTTATTGTCCAACGGATAATAAAATGTACAATAATTTTTATTTATCATATAAAAATCTTGATAAATATAAATCTCGTAAACTGTGCCCGACCTCGGGTTTAGTAAGATCTCCTATCGACGTTTCCACAGTTCAAGGTTTACCAGCCTCAGGGAAAATATTTCATTTTTCGGCTCCACTCATCATGGACGCAAAATGAGGAATATATTAAAATATTCAACATTTCCGAAAAAATCCATAAAAATTCACAAAAATCACAAGTATTATAAAATGACTATTTATCATGAAATTAGTAATTTTTAGGGTGTTACAACTCTTCCCTTCTAAAAAGAAATTTCGTCCTCGAAATTTTCATACCTTAGAATAGTTGTGGATGTTGCTCCTTCATCTTGTCTTTTAACTCCCATGTTATATCTCTATTTGTGTCATTCCAGATTACTTTTACTAATGGAATTTCCTTCCCTCTGAGTAGTTTTACTCTCCTATCTTCAATCCTTACATGAGGTGTCTCATAGGTTAAGTTCTCTTTCAATTGTACTGTGTCAGGTGCTATGACATGGCTCGGGTCAGGAATATATTTTTGCAATTGCAATACATGGAAAACATTGTGAAGGTTAGAAAGGAAATGTGGTAAGGCTATCTGGTAAGCTACTGGACTTATCCAGCAAAGAATTTGGTAAGGTCCAAGGAATTTAGGAGTGAGTTTCCTAGATTTTAGAACTTGGCCGACTCCAGTTATAGGTGTGACTTTCAAAAACACATGCTTGCCTTCCTCAAACTCAAGAGGCTTTCTGCTTTTGTCAACATAGCTCTTCTGTCAACTCTGAGTCATCCTCATCTTTTTCTGAATCATCTTGACCTTCTCAGTCATTTGCTATATAAGATCAAGTCCAATAGTAAGGCGCTTGCCATCTTAGTACCAACACAAAGGTCTTCTGCACCGTCGTCCATATAGAGCCTCATAGGGTGCCATCCCTATGCTCGAATGAAAACTATTGTTGTAGGTGAACTTTACCAATGGTAAAACTTCATCCTAACTTCCAGTTTGTTCCAAAGTGTAAGCTCTGAGCAAATTCTCCAATGATTGAATCATCCTTTCCGATTGACCATCAGTTTGAGGATGATAAGCAAAACTCAAACGTAGTTTCGTTCCTATTCCTTGTTGCAAACTTTGCCAAAACTTTGATGTGAACCTTGGATCTCTATCAGAAATAATACTGGTAGGTACACCATGCATCCTAACGATTTCACCAATATACACCTGTGTCAACTTTTCCATGTTGTACCTTATGTTGATTGGTAAGAAATGTGCTGACTTCGTGAGTCGATCAACGATTACCCATATTGAATCATACCCCTTTCTGGTCTTTGTCAATCCAACCACAAAGTCCATCGCAATACTATCCCACTTCCATTCGGGAATAGCTAGGGGTTGCAACATTCCAAAAGGTCTTTGATGTTCAACCTTTGCTTTCTGACAAACTAGACAAGACGACACACATCTAGAAATATCACTCTTTATTCTATGCCACCAAAGCAACCATTTTAGGTCTTGGTACATCTTGGTTATTCCCGGATGCATACTCAACTGGCTCGCGTGAGCGTATTCAAGAATATACTTCCTAAGTTCTTGATCTTTGGGTACACAAACTCTATCTGTGAATCTTAAGATTCCATCAGTTCCTTCCTCTAATGTTATCACACTGCCTTGCTTCATTAGCTCCCTTTCTTCTTGCAGAAACTTATTAACTTTCTATTTCTCTCGAATGTCTTCCATTAAGTCATTTGAGATAGTGACCATGTTCATACAAATCTTCCTCAGTGACAATTCCACAAAGGACCATACATCCCTGAATTGCTCTATCAAATCCTTTTCCTTGACCATCATAGTAGAGATACTGAGCATCTTTATACTTAAAGCGTTTGCCACGACGTTTGCCTTTCTAGGATGATACTGAAGTTGAAAATCATAATCATTCAGAAATTCCAACCACCTTCGCTATCTCATATTCAACTCTTTTTGGTCATACAGGTACTTCAAGCTCTTGTGGTCGCTAAAGACGTTAAATGTCGCCCCATAAAGAAAGTTCCTTTACATCTTCAAAGCGAATACCAAAGTTGCTAACTCCAGGTCATGTGTTGGGTAGTTCTTTTCATGCACTCGCAACTAGCTTGAAGCGTAAGCGACCACTTTTCTATTTTGCATAAGCACACACCTTAATCCTTGGTATGAAGCATCGTAATACACCTCGAAGGGTTCACTTGGATCAGGTAGAACTAACACTGGTGAAGTAGTTAGTCGTTTCTTCAATTCTTGGAAACTTTCTTCGTAAGCATTAGTCCACTCAAAGGCTTGATTCTTTTTCGTGAGCTGAGTGAGAGGTCCTGCTATCTTAGAGAATCCCTCAATGAATCTCCGATAATATCCAGCTAATCCCACAAAGTTTCGAATTTCTGTCATTGTCTTCGGCCTTTCCCATTGCATAATCGCTTCCAACTTTGACGGGTCTACAGCAATCCCTGTAACACCCTTGTGGGGATGTCACATTTATGAATGCAATAAAATAAAACATTACCCAAGTTATACAACATTTGATACATAATTAATATGAGTTGTAAAATTTTTTCTTTTATACCTAATAACCTTAAATAAAATAACACATAACATAAAACAACTATTATCCCACACATAATATACATAAGAGTTTGTCTTAAGTTATACAAATAATTTACAACTACAAAATATTTAAACAAAGCAATAAAGAGTTAATATATAGTACAACAACATAAAGTGCCTAAGTGCATATCAGAGATTCCTACCCCTCCGAAGGATCATTCTCAGATGAAACCTCGGGTGATAGAAATCTAGGATGTCTCACAGTTCTACGGACAGGAGTCCGTGCTGTTGACACTATACTGATCTCACTGGGAACACAAAAGAGTCCTCCCCAGTGACGCCTCAGATCCAATGGCATCTCCAAATGTAGATACAAGGTCGTAGTGAATACTGGCTCAGCATCGAACTCTCCACGTAGGGACACAGTCAGACGTCCTAAGTAGATCCTCGATCCTCGATCCTCGCGTAGTCGCCAGGCCTTCGAACCTCCGTGAAACTATAGTCTCATAAAACCAACAAATCCAAGTAATGCCATAATCACAAGATCAGTCCAAAGGATATGGATGATCAGACGGCTCGCACTCATCAAACTGATCACCCGTCTGCTGTTGCTCCTCCTCAGGGTACAAACAGTCTAGAGGTTGCTCCTCTTCCTCAAACTTTTTATAAACATAAATAATAATACAAAAACAATACTTATAGAGAGGTGAGACGACCTATATCATTACCAGCATAGCAAATAAGAAAACGACAAAATAACAAATACCACAGTTTGATACCATATACATACCACAATATCATAAACAATAATACAATTTAACATTTCATACATAATATCACAAATAATAAAATTAAGACATATGTCACAAAGGGAAATGCATAACGACTCATCCCTACTCCATGGAGCTATACACAGATATCAGAGAGAATGACCCGTAAAAATCTATCAGTACCTCAGGCTACCCAACCAAACTATTTCACTGTCCAACGTCGTGTCTATAGCCCACAGTCCAACGTCGTGTAGTAGTACACAGTCCAAAATACGTCGTGCACTACAGACATTATACTAAATAGTCTTTACAAGATCTTGATTAAGTATAGTACGTGTTGAGATCATCAGTGTGTTACCAGTTACCACGACCCAGAGGAGCGACCAACTGTCCACATGTGGAATACTCCGCACACTAATGCTTCCAAGTCCACTCGATGAACCACACTACGCTTATCACACCGACAACACGGCGTAATTCGTCTCATCAATCAATCGCCAATATCAACTAAATTAGCACAACTCAATGCATGAATAAGAATAATAATTACTAAATTACCCTTATTCTCAAAATATTAGCATATTTACAAAAATGCCCTTAATATCAAAATTCCAATATATAGTACGTCACCACTTGACAGTACCATATCTCAACATGTCCGGGTCCAACACTTTGGCCCGACAGTAAAACTCATTGTTTCAATTAATTGCGTAGAAATTTTATCACGTTTTCACAATCATGTCGCTTTTACAAACGTTTTTAAATCGCATAAATATATTTTGCTGTTTTTAAAATCGTGTAGCGTTTTTAAATCATTTTCTCATTCGCGCAAGATTTTTAAATCATTTTCTTAACCGAAAAGCTTTAAAATCTCTATTTTTAAAACTGCGTAGAATATTTTCCTTATGTTATAAATATATTATAAAATGTTCTCGGTTATTTGTCTATTTTTAATAAATTTTGACAAAGACATTTTTATCTATTTAATCTATTAAAATTGTAGGTTCTATGTTTTTCCTTTAAAAATTCTTTTGTTTAGTTTATTATTACAAAATACACTTTGAAAATTGCTATCATACTTTAAAACTCAAAGATAAGTATTTTTCAAGAGTTTGGTTTATTTTTCTTCTACACCATATTTCTAATAAAAAAATTAGTTTACTTCTTTAAGTCTTAAAAATTCATTGCAAAGGTATTCTTTTTAGGTTAAACATCTAATCTACACTTAGAAAATAAATTTTGGATTGATTATACATTTAGAAGGCATGTTGGCCGAATTTAGCAAAACCTTGGCATTTGATCTTTGGATCAATTTCCATCTTCAAAATCATTTTGGAATTCATTAACTTACCTAATTCCATTAATTCCCTTCCTTAGAAAATGATTGAGAACATTTTGGTTCTCTTTTCTTTGTTGAAGCCGAAAGCTTCATGGTTGTGTTCTTTGGAACACTCATGCAAACCTTACATATTATTCACATCCTAATTAAGAATCATGCATATATCAACACATGCAATATATTTTAAAGCTTATAGACATGCATACAAACAATATCAAACACAAATAGGAAAGCATTTAAACAATTCAAACAAGTGAATCCTTATGGATTCTTCATATATATACAATCCATTTTCTCATCACCACACTTGGTTGATGAGATCAAATCTCCCTCTTACCTTAAAGGAAGATAAAACCTTCTACTCCTTCTCCTAGTTGATTTCGTGGCCCTCCAAGAATCCTAAAAGATCTTAAACAAAAATTTAAAGAGTTATAACTATAGGAGAAAAGCATAAACCATGGATCAATCATGCTTAGAACCTTAGAAATGAAGTTAGAAATGAAAAATAAGGAGTTTCACCTTGTAAGAAAAATCTCCAAAGAAATTTTCCAAGCTTAAGATGATGGATTTTAGAAAAACTCTCAACTAGAGATGTTCTTAAAATGGTGTTTAGGTTTGAGAAATGAGATTGAATGAAATTTTAGATGGTTGGATGGTGGTGTAGGGTGTTTGGCCGAATGGTCTTCAAAAAGGGCAACAATGGTGAGTTCTTGTTCTTGAAGAGAGATAAGAGAGATTTTGTGATAGCAAAGATGAAGAATAAAGTGAAATGGTCTCCTAAGCTCTACTTGGCCATGGAGCTCATCCTAGAAGAGGTGGCCTCTTTGTTTGACCTTCCAAGACCACTTAATCACCTTAGATGTGATCAAGGGTGGAGAACAAAACTTTGGCTCCAAGCATGTTTCTCATTGGTTTAGGAAAACCTACTCACTAAGTGACTAAGCTCTTCTTAAAGCTTCTTGAAAGCCCTTGGCCGAATGGCCCTAAGGAGGGCAAACTAAGTTTGTGATCCATTTGGTCTTCTAGTTACATTTAGGCACATTTGATTAATTCATTTAGTTACTTGCCTAACTATATAGTTACTTAGGTTAACTAGGTTAGTCTTGATATTTTGAGAACAATTCTCTAACTAGAACTTAACTAGATAGCTAACTAGGTTACTTTACTTAGTTACTACATAAGCCTTCTATGTTAACTTAGTTAGGTTTTAAGCTAACTTGATTAAACCTTCTAGTTTGATTCCAACAAGTCTAACCACTTTTGTGGACTTGTTTTCTATTGGTCCAAACCTTTCAAGCCTACATCGTTGACTTATTTCTATTAGCTTAGAATTTAGTCTAGCCAGAAACGTTGACTGCTTCACTAAATGTGGGTCCCACAGACTGGGTCCATGGTCATTTTAGAGCAGATTTCTACTGTTTTTGAGACAATAGGTACTGTCAGATAAAATAATATTATAATAATATAACATTATTTTATTGCACAGTTAAATCCTAAAAATTAAAAGATTAACAACCATACCACTCGGAATTGAGTTTAGTAAGATCCCCCAACTCCAAATAATTAAAACAAGATTTCCCCGGCTCGAAAATTATTATTTTCTTGACTCGGAGTAAATCACATAAAACACTTAAATATGAACATGAAACAGTCAAATAAATTTTATAACATACAGAAAAATATAAAACAGTATAATCAGGACAAAATTGTCATTTATCCAAAAGTTGGGGTGTTACAACTCTCCCCTACAAACAAAAGTTTCATCCCCGAAATTTGTCGTACATCAAAACAACTGAGGGTATTGCTCCCTCATTTTGTTTTCTAACTCCCAAGTAGCATCACCTTTATATCATTCCATATCACCTTTACCAGCTCAATCATCTTCCCTCGAAGTTGTTTCATTCTTCTGTCCGCAATCCTAATAGGAAGTGTCTCATACGTTAAGTTATCCTTTAGTTGCACTTCGTTGGGTTGTATAACATGCGTCGGATCGAGAATATACTTCCTTAATTGAGACACATGGAATACATCATGTAGATTGGATAGAAAAGGTGGTAAAGCTATCTGGTAGGCTACAGGACCTATCCGTCGAATAATCTGATAAGCCCAATGAACTTAGGAGTAAGCTTCTTGGATTTAATAACTTTTTCGACACCAGTCATAGGTGTTACTCGCAAGAATACATGCTCACCCTCCTCAAATTCTAGAGGTCGCCTTCACTTATCAACATAGCTCTTTTGTCGGCTTTGAGTCGTCTTCATCTTTTCTTATATCATCTTTACTTTTTTCGTAGTCTGTTGCACAAGATCTGGTCCAATAGTCATACTCTCCCCATCTTGATACCAACACAAAGGTGTTCGGCATCGTCGTCCATATAGCGCTTCATAGGGTGCCATCCCTATACTTGAGTGAAAACTATTGTTGTAGGTGAATTCTATCAAAGATAAAAATTCATCCCAACTCCCTCGTTGTTCCAACACACAAGCGCGCAACAAATCTTCCAAAGACTGTATCGTCCTTTCCGTCTGACCATCAGTCTGCGAGTGATAAGCAGAACTCAATCGCAGTTTAGTTCCCATTGCTTCTTGCAAACTTCGCCAGAACCTTGACGTAAACCTCGGATCTCTATCAAAAACTATACACGTAGGTACACCATGTAGTCTAACAATTTCGTTGATGTACATTTGGGTTAATCTTTCTAATAAATACTTAATATTGATTGGTAAGAAGTGTACTGACTTCGTAAGCCTATCAACTATAACCCATATAGAATTATGTCCCTTCCTCGTCCTTGGCAATCCAGTAACAAAATCTATTGAGATACTATCCCAATTCTACTCTAGAATAGCTAATGGTTGTAACATACCGGCAGGTCTTTGATGTTCTACTTTTGCCTTCTGACAAACGAGATAAGACACCACACGTTCCACTACATCTCTTTTCATCCTTAGCCATTAAAACAATCTTTTCAAGTCTTGATACATCTTGGTCATCCCCCGATGTCGACTCAAATCACTAGTATGAGCCTCATCCAAAATTGCTTTCTTAAGCTTAGGATCATCAGGTACACAAATTCTTCCCTCAAATCTTAAGATTCCATCTAATCCTTCCTCTATCGTCACCTTATGACCTCGCTTTAAAAATTCCTTTTCGTTTTGTAAAAATGCATCTTCATCCTGTTTGTCTCGAATCACATCTAGCAATTCATTTAAAATTACCATCTTAGCCAGACAAATTTTTCCAGGTACCAATTCCACTGATAACCATAAATCTCTGAATTGGTTGATCAATTCCTCCTCTTTTATCATCATGGTAGAAACACTAATCACCTTTCTACTCAAGGCATCTGCCACCACATTAGCTTTTCCTGGATGATATTGAAGTTGAAAATCATAGTCCTTCAAGAATTCCAACCATCGCCTCTGTCTCATGTTCAATTCCTTTTGATCAAACAAGTATTTCAAACTCTTGCGATCGCTAAAAACATTGAACATAGCTCCATACAGAAAATGCCTCCACACTTTCAATGCAAAAACCACTATGGCTAGTTCCAAATCATGTGTCGGATAGTTCCTCTCATGAACCTCCAACTGTCTAGAAGCATAAGTCACCACATTCCTGTTCTGCATCAACACACATCCTAACCCCTGGTAAGAAGTGTCACAATACACTTCAAAGGACTTGTTAGGATCCGGTAAAATCAGCACTGGTGCAGTCGTCAATCTTTTCTTCAACTCTTGAAAACTCGCTTCACGTTCCTTCGTCCAATCAAAAGCTTGACTCTTCCTCGTGAGCTGCTTAAGTGGTCTAGCTATCTTGGAAAAACCTTCTATGAACCTCCAGTAATATCCAGCCATTCCAACAAAACTTTGGACCTCCATCACTGTCTTAGGCCTTTCCCATTGCAAAATGGTCTCTACCTTCGATGGGTCTACCGTAATACCTTCCTTGGAAATCACGTGACCTAAAAATTGTACCTCTTCCAACCAAAACTCACATTTGGCTAGCTTCGCATACAGCTTCTTTTCTTTCAGAATCTGAAGAACTATACTGAGATGTTCAGCATACTCTTCCTTAGACTGAGAATAGATCAAAATGTCATTGATAAAGACAATGACAAATCTGTCTAAATACAGATGAAAAATCCTATTCATATAGTCCATGAATATTGTAGGAGCATTCGTCACTCCAAACGGCATCACTTGATACTCATAATGCTCGTAACGAGTTCGGAAAGTTATCTTAGGCACATCATCTACCTTGACACGAATGTGATGATAACCTGATCGCAGATCTATCTTAGAGAAAATAGATGCTCCTTTCAACTAGTCCATCAAATTGTCAATTCTCGGGAGTGGATATTTATTCTTTATAGTAACCTTGTTCAATTGGCGATAATCCACACAAAGACGAGAAGTTCTATCCTTCTTCTTGACTAGAAGCACTGGTGCTCCCCACGGTGAAACACTCGGTCGCACAAACTGTTTCTCCAACAGTTCCTCCAATTGCTTCTTCAACTCTACTAATTTCGTTGGCGACATCTGATATAGTGCAATCAAAATAGGACTTACTCTTGGTACTAAGTCGATAGAAAACTTGATCTCCCTTTCCGGTGGCAAACCAGGTACGTCATCGGGAAAAATCTCTAGAAATTCATTGACGACAGGAATAGCATTCACGTCTTTCTCACTATTGACTTCTAGAGAAGATAATAACATATATCCCTGAGCTCCATCTCTCAACAAGGATTTGACTTTAATAGTAGTCAAAAATCTAGAACTTTTTTCCTTAGGAAAAACTATGGTTTTGTTTGCACAGTCTATAAGGATATGGTTAGAAGATAACCAATTCATTCCTAATATTACATCTATCTCAACAAGAGGTAAACAAATCAAATTGACCGAAAACACACGATCCTTTATAGTAATAGGACAATTCAAACATATCTTAGATGTAACTACAGACTTGGCAGTTGGTGCAGAAACAACCAATTGAAAACTCAGAGAAGACACATGTAGTCTCAATCGTTCCACACAATCATATGCAATAAATGAATGTGTTGCACCCGAATCATATAACACAGTCAGAAGATTACCTTCAATGGCACCTTTCTCCTGAATAAGATCCTCAGACTGAGAAACTTCAGTTCCAGTCATTGTATATACTCGCCCTCCAGATCTCGGCTGAGTAGCATGAATATTACTCACAACAGGCTTCCTTTCCGGCTGAGTACAGTCCCTAGAAACATGTCCAAGTTGTCGGCAATTAAAACAGATTGTCCCTCTGATTGAGCAATCCTTAGAGATATGGCCACTTTTTCCACACTTGAAACATTTTGGCGTAAACGCCACATTCTAACAAGCTCCATTACCACTAGAACTTCCCCCAACAGGTGGACGTTGAGGTTGACTTCCTGGTGGTCTCGAATACGGCTTGCGCTGACACCAGCTACTGTTGCTGTTACCTCCTCTTTGAAACCTAGTTGGTCCAAAATTATGGTTCCTTGGATCCTGTGACGGCTCCAACTCCTCGAGTTGTCCACATGTATCCACTAAAGCATGAAATTGATTCATCTTCAAGGGTAGCACTCCTCGTCGCAATTCTACTCTCAACCCTTCCTCAAATTTTTGACATTTCCATGCATTATTTTGTTGAGTTTGAACATAGTTTGAGAACTGAGACAAGCTCTCAAATTTAGAAGCATACTCATTGACAGTCATATTGCCTTGACGTAAACTAAGAAATTCCATCTCCTTGGCATGTCTAGCACTGGCAGGAAAGTACTTCTCTAGAAACACTTCAGAAAATACCTCACAGGTGATTTCAGTTCCTTCAGCCTGTAATAATCGGCGGGTTCCTTTCCACCAATTTTCACTATCCCCTCTCAACATAAAAGTAGCATACGTCACCTTCTTATCATCGGCGCATCCCATTCCTTCGAATATCTTTTCTAAGTCTTGCATCCACAAACTTGCCTTCTCAGGGTTAAACTCACCTCCAAACTACGGTGGGTTGTTACGCCTAAACTCAGACGAATTTAAAGCATTAGTAGTAGCATCTTGCTATTGAGCTGCCCTCTGATTTTGTTGAGTTATCACTTCCGTCATTCGCTACATAGCCTCAGCAGCTGCAATCATTGGGTCCACATTACGATTTGCGTTCCCACGTGTTCCTCTTCCGCCAGACATCTTCTTTCTTCAATTATAACAAAACAAAGTTAGATACATCCTTTCGGAAGTAAATCACAAAGAATCACACAACACAAGCAAAAACAGACCCAACCACAACCCCAAAAGACTTTAACTTGGGCTCTGATACCAATTAATGTAACACCCTTGTGGGGATGTCACATTTATGAATGCAATAAAATAAAACCTTACCCAAGTTATAAAACATTTGATACATAATTAATATGAGTTGTAAAATTTTTCCTTTTATACCTAATAACCTTAAATAAAATAACATAGAACATAAAATAACTATTATCTCACACATAATATACATAAGAGTTTGTCTTAAGTTATACAAATAATTTACAACTACAAAATATTTAAACAAAGCAATAAAGAGTTAATATACAGTACAACAACATAAAGTGCCCAAGTGCACATCAGAGATTCCTAACCCTCCGAAGGATCACTCTTAAATGAAACCTCGGGTGATAAAAATCCAAGATGTCTCACAGTTCTACGGACAGGAGTCCGTGCTGTTGACACTATGCTAATCTCACTGGGAACACGAAAAAGTCCTCCCCAGTGACGCTTCAGATCCAAAGGCATCTCCAAATATAGATACAAGATCGTAGTAAAGACAGGCGCAACATCAAACTCTCCACGTAGGGACACAATCAGACGTCCCAAGTAGATCACCGATCCTCGATCTTCTCGTAGTCGCTAGGCCTCCGAACCTCCGTGAAACTCTAGTCTCACAAAACCAAGAAATCCTGGCAATGCCATAATCACAAGATCAGTCCAAAGGATATGGATGATCGGACGGCTCGCACTCGTCAAACTGATCACCCGTCTGTTGTTGCTCTTCCTTAGGGTACAAACAGTCTAGAGGCTACTCCTCTTCCCCAAACTTTTTATAAACATAAATAATAATACAAAAACAATACGTATAGAGAGGTGAGACGACTTACATCATTACCAGCATGGCAATTAAGAAAACGACAAAATAACAAATACCACAGTTTAATACCATATACATACCACAATATCATAAACAATAATACAATTTAACACTTCATACATAATATCACAAATAATAAAATTAAGATATATGTCACAAAGGCAAATGCATAACGACTCATCCCTACTCCATGGAGCTATACACAGATATCAGAGAGAATGACCCGTAAAGATGTATCAGTACCTCAGGCTACCCAACCAAACTATTCCACTGTCCAACGCCGTGTCTATAGCCCACAGTCCAACGTCGTGTAGTAGTACACAGTCCAAAATACGTCGTGCACTACAGGCATTGTACTAAATAGTCTTTACAAGATCTTGATTAAGTATAATGCGTGTCGAGATCATTAGTGTGTTACCAGTTACCACGACCCAGAGGAGCGACCAACTGTCCACATGTGGAATATTTCGCACACTAATGCCTCCAAGCCCACTCGATGAACCACACTACGCTTATCACACCGACAACACGGTGTAATTCATCTCATCAATCAATTGCTAATATCAACTAAATTGGCACAATTCAATGCATGAATAAGAACAATAATTACAAAATTACCCTTATTCTCAAAATATTAGCATATTTACAAAAATGCCCTTAATCTAAAAATTCTAATATATAGTACGTCACCACTTGACAATACCATATCTCAACATGTCCGGGTCCACCATTTTGGCTCGATAGTAAAACTCACTGTTTCAATTAATCGCTTAAAAATTTTATCGCGATTTCACAATCGCATCACTTTTACAAACGTTTTTAAATCGCGTAAATATATTTTGTTATTTTTAAAATCGCGTAGCATTTTTAAATCATTTTCTCAATTGCATAAGATTTTTAAATCATTTTCTTAACCGAAAAGCTTTAAAATCTCTATTTTTAAAACTGCATAGTGTAACGCCCCTTTTTGGGAGGGAACGTCACATTGTCAAATAAATAAAATACGGAAATTAAATAAACAAACGATTAAGACCCGGTTCATTTTAATTAATTAATGTTTAACCATGTGAGCAAACTTGGCAATATATTTTTTTATACGATAATGCGGAATGTGAATGTGAACACTCAATTTTGACCAGGACTAAAAAATAATAAGATAATAAAATAATAATAATAATAATAATAATAATAATAATAATAAAATATAAAAAAAGAAAAAACAATAAAAAAGAGAAAAAAAAAATTAAATAAAAATGGGGAAGGCAATAACTCTCTTTTCACTCCACTATCACACACACACTCCACTCACCTACAAAGACACTCCCACTCACTCCACTATCACACACACACTCCCACTCACACGCTACATGACACTGCACACACCATTACACAATAAAAATTATATATTTTGGCACTCTCTCACGTACACACCACCCTCACTAAAGATAGTTATTTTAGAAATCAAGCACCAGGCTGCATTTTAAAGCATGGGGGCACTTCTGCTTATAAAAGGGGGACTTCATTCATTTTTAGGGCCATTTTTTCCATAATCAGCAAGCAACCTTTCACCTCACTAACATCCTCCAACATCCATCCCTCCTAAAACCATCACCATTTCCCTTCACTACCCTTCCTACATGCAACGTCACAACTCATCCTTACAACCTTCATCAACTTCAACTATCAACATACATCTTCCCCTGAACCAAGATCCAACCGTGAAGCCATTCATCTTCAATATCCAGACTGCCCAAACCGTGACACCAACCTCCACTCTCATCATATCCCTCCACCACTTAACTTACCCAAACCACCAACTCACCTTCGTTTCACCATCAACCCGTAGCCCTCCATAACCACCCATACTCCATTGATAGCATCACACCTTTCCTCTACCACCTCTTATAACCACCAAACTCCAAAGAACCATCACCATTTTTCCTTCATCACCCTCACCTTCCCTCCAAGCAAAACCGTAGCCCTCCTAAACACCATGCAACCACAACAACACCATTATACCTCTCCAAAACCGTGAGCTTCCCCTCCCCTCACTATCTGATTTTCCCTCTCTCTCACCAAGCTGCAACTCCATCCTCCACGTGAAGACCATAGCTATCACACCACCATCATCTTCACTTCTTCATCACTCAACCCACCATCTTCAAATCATTTTTTTTCCAGCAGCCCATGCACTAAACACCATTCTTCTTCCTTCCACAGCCACCTATCCACATGTATTCTCTTTACAACCTTCACCTTCCCTCCAAGCTTCAAGCCTCTAAACCGTGACAATCATCTAACCCAAGCTCCCTCAACCTTCTCCACGTAGCTACCTCCATAACAGCCTGCACCCTCCAAACAACTACCTCACTTCATCCATTTCACTTCCATTTTTTCCATAACAAACAACACCATATACCCCTCCAAAACCGTAACCTTCCCTCCCTTCACTATCCATCCAAACCATAACTCCACTTCTTCATTTTCATTTTCTCACCATTTCCCTCCAACCGTAGCACAACCCAACCTCATTCACCCTTCATTCACTTCCCCACCATTCTCACGTGAAACCACAACTCTCAACTTCATCATCCTCAAGCTCACCATCTTCTTCCTCAACTTACCTTTCTCCTTCACAACACCTCCCACACCCTCAAGATCCCAGGAACCGTGACCACGTCCAAGCCTTCCACCATCTCCCTCCATCACCATCCTCTCCATGCATTACCTCCATTTTCGTCCTCAAGCCCCAACCATTTCCAAAGCAGCCTCATGCACTAAAAAAGCTTCCCCATAACCACGTCTAACCCACCATCCATTTTCTCACCTTCAAACTAATAATCCCCCACCTTCTCTCCACTGCTTGATCCCATAGTCACCATTCTTCCTCTTCATTCTCGTTTCACCAGAGCTTCCACCCATCTTCACCCTCACCATTTTTCTCTAATCACCAAGCTTCCATATCCCAACCTTCAACCATTTCCAGCAGCTCCACCACCGTAGCCAGGAACCACCACGTAAAGCCACGCCACACCACAAACCAACCCACACCAGTGACGCTGCCGAACAGCCCCACGGTTCGTCATCCCACATGCAGCACCGCCCCTGTTCATCCCGCACAGCCTGCACCACCACCGAGTCCACTCACTGAGCAGCAGCAACACCCAGCACCACCTCCCAGCAGCTCCACCCTCGCCGTCAAGCAACTCCACCACGTCTCTGCCCATTACTCCGTTGAGCCCAGGTTCCCCCCTGCTTCTCCGTTTCTTCTGGTTTTCACTGTTTCTTCTTTCTCTTTTCTTTCGTGGTTGTTCCCATGCAGACTTCCTTCTTTATTCCTTTGTTATTATTATTTGCGTTAATAACTTGTTTGGGTGTTATATTGTTGGTTGTTTTTTTTCTTATTTGTTTATTCCTTTTTGGGTTTTTTTTTGAACATTTTTTATAATATATGTTACTATTGTTTTTTTTTTTTGGTTTAAAATCGAGATGAGGGCTTTAGTTTCGTTTGGGTTGGTGTCTTTGAAGGGGTTTGGGTCCTCTTTTTTTTTGTATATATGTATGTTATGATCTTTTTTTTTTTCTGTTGTGGCTTTGAGTCAGTAATTACGCTTGTTGTATTTGATTTAATGGTTTAAATGTGCTACTTTATTTTACATGATTTTTTTTATAGTCTTTTGTTAAGAAATAAAAAAATAATAGTTAAAAAAAATAAGACACAATAAAAAAATAAAAAAAATGAAAATAATAAAAATATTTTAATTAATGCAATGACCAATGATGATGATTGAATAGCGGATGCTATCTTCAATGTCGTTTGGATCATAAGGGTTTATTGAGTAGCCTAGTGCTACCTTGAATCCTATGCAAAATTGATTTTTGTTTTCAAACAAAATCCTTCTTCAAAAGATCTTTTTTTTCTTAATTAAAAAATTAATAAACTCACACTTATTTTCTACAGAATTACGTGACTTTGAGTTCCTCATTGCACCTGAGGGTACGTAGGAGCAGAATTTTCATTCTGTTAAGCCAAAAATTAAATTTTCATAATTTGGTTCTTCTTTTATTTATTTTTTAGTTATAAAAATAAAAAATAAAATAAAAAATAAAGAAGTAAAAATAATAAAAAATATTTTTTTAAAAAGGGGTAAAATAAATAAGTTTAAGATTATTAGGTTTTGCACAATTAGCTTAAGGTACCGTCTTAAGACGGGTGTGTTAGGGGTGCTGTGGGATTAAGTTCCCACCCTTCCTTAACCATAACCGACTCCCGAATCCAATCTGGTCCCAAAGACCATTTTCTAAAAAGGTTTTCCAATTTTTCCTAAATTTAAATAAAATTGGTGGCGACTCCATATTTTAATTTTTTTAAAAATCACGCGAGTTTGCTATTTCGCCGCGATCTCGGTCGCGACAGTGAATAAAAGGAACGAATAAAACAATACACAGAGATTTGCACCTGAATAGCATGCATATATATATATATATATAGAATTTAATACAACTGTTTTATAAATACAAGCCTGGCCATCATCAAAAAGCAAAACTATACCCACCCCAAGGAAACATGCATATACAAAATATACAAACCCAACCAAAAAGAAAATACATCGGGCCCCCAAAAATAAAAAACAGCGACCATCGGTAGCCACCAATGATCATCGACCCCTCGATAAAAAGGGACCGATTCGGGATCCTCGGAGGACCCTCATCAGGATCTTCCTCATCCGAGGACTCATCCATAGGAACCACTGAGGCGCGGGACAGAGCCCGAGAGGTGGAATCAAACGAATCCTCCTACGGAGTGTAATAGCGGGCACCCCACATCTCCCTGATAGGCAGGTAAAACTCCAGGCGCAAGCTGAGGTAGCAAGTGAGGACAGGAGCCTCGATGCGTCTCCGGGCAAGTGCTATCGACACGTCTCCCAAATACACGCAGCGGTCGGAGTTCAGGTTGATGTGCCAGCACTCTGGCCTCCCAAGGAAGGTCAGACGCACATCTCCCAAGAATCCGCGCATACGTGCAGACATCGTCGCAGTAGAAGTCAATCCTGTGCGGAGCCGGGAAGCGGGGAAGGCAGGATCTTCTGTCTCTTCACCGTCGTCTTTGATCACGGGGTGCACATGAACAAAGACAAATAATAGAAGCACGGGGAAAGAGGTAAGACATCCTACCATCAATACCAATACAAAGAACCAAGAACCGAACGACGCATAACGCCCACGTAGCATGTAAAGGCAATAAATAAGCTTTTAAACAGATAACCGGTCCAGCAATCATTAATAAAGGTAATGAATAATTCATAATATCCGAGCAAGTTAAATTTAGACAGGTTAAATATCGTGTAAACAATAATTTTCGGATGATGAGAATATTCCACGATGCATGGACACAATATTCAATTTTCTACTCCATGGAACTAGACTCAAACAGTCAGAGAGAAAGATCGGGGAGACATGTACGTGACTCGGACTCGAGGCCAGTGCTATCAATAAATTTTCTCGTGCCCAATCATGGCATTGCACAGACATTCTACACTAGATCACGATATAGGACAGTGTCAAGTCCGGATCATCGGTGCGTTTGCATCGGTTTGCCCCACGGGCAAAGGAGCTACCAACTACCCATTGTGGAGGACCCGCACCCCGACGCCCCCAAGGTCATAACAAGACCCACACTTGTCTACTCGCACCCGCACTAAGGTGTGTTCAATCTCCTAGGCAACTTGGCCTTACAACAGTCCACAAGGACATTCACAATGCATAGGACTCTATGCAAAAACATGTATGATCCACAATTTCATACAATAGCATAATATACCACATTTGATCAAGAGAGTGCAATAAGCAAATTTGCATCCAAAAAGAACCCAATATCAACATAATATCAATTTATAATTCAAGGAACATATTTTAGGTCCATTATGGATTTCTAAAATCTCCAAGTCTTATGAAAATCATCTCATTGGTTCATTAAGGTTTATGAAATCCTTAATCTCTTGTATTCTTTGATTACTTGTAATCCGAGTAATGGGTTATGGAATCTTAACCCAAATTTTCACCTAGAGGTCGTGGCCTTCCCAAGGTTTCAAGTAAGTCATGTTCACATCATTAGGTCCTTTTACTTGTTATTTTGATCCAAGTTATTTGATTCTTATAATTACCTTCCAAATTTTAGCTTATCTCCTAAGTCTTAACCACAATCCATCATAAAAATTATTGTCGCAAGTTTCCTGCTATTAATCTACGTTTAATTACTTGATTAATTCAAGTCTTGATATCTCAAATTTGTTATCTTTGCCCTCATTCAAGCCCTCAAAACCATGGCACTCAAGAGGGTCCTAGGTTACAATTTTCTTCTCTCTAGTTTAGTCTTCCTTTACTTAATTTGCCTAGCATTATTCTTGACACAATATCAACCAAAATTCTGCTCTTAAAACAGCCCAAAACCGTGGCACTCACCAAGGTCCAACAACCAGGATTTTGTCCACTTGGATCAACCTTAACTACTTGATTTAATTAGCCTTGCATTAGTCAAAATTTAAGCATCATTTCCCATTCATTTTCCAGCCCAAAACAGCCCCAAAACCGTGACACATCCAGGGGTCCAGCAACCAGAATTTTCCAGCAAGCAATCATGGATTTCAATCACAAAATTACATGAATAATTAACCACTCAATCAACTATTCAAAGCTAAATTAAGATAACATTCAAGAAATCAATTTCAAGAACAACCACCATGTGGTTTTTCTTCCAAAAATCAAATACAAGATTCCTAGTTGCTAAAGAGGTTGAGGAGGATTAATCTTCCTCTTACCAAGATGAAGAACCAAGAAAATTCCAAGAAGCACTCTTGATTTTCGGATTTGAAGCTCAAAAACCCTAGAAAATGTGGTCCAAGTTAGAACAATGTAATGAGGTGAAAAGAAGAAGAAAATGACCATTAAATCAAAAGGATACCAGAAACGAAAATGGAAGTGAAGGTCTGAAATTTTTCAGCCATGGAAGCTCACCTTCAAAGCTTGAAAAATGGTTGAAGATGGAAGCTTTCTTGAAAACTCCAAGCACAAAAGATGATGAGAAGGAGTAGGAGATTAAGAAAACATGGTTGGTGTAAATTTTTATGAAGGTTGGGGTTCTTGAGGAGTGGCTGGACGTATGGTGTGCTGGGAGAGGAAGAAAGAAATGTTTGAAGAAAGAAAGAAGAAGAAGAAACGTAAAAGGAAGAAAGAAATGGTGTTTTTGGTGATAATGAGTTAAATGAATTATTTGGATAATTCAAATCAATTCCTTCTCCTTTTTGGGCTGCAGATTACGTAAATGAGAGAGAAGAGTGGGTGAGAAATTTGGCTTCCAAAGGAAGCCAAGATATTGATGGTCAAAGCTTGGGTCAAAGCTTCTTAAGGAAGCTTGAATATTTAACTATTAAATTTGAATTAAAGTGATTTGATTAGACATAAAGCGGATTTCATTAGGATAATGTGATAGTATTTTTATTACACATTATTATCCAATAGATAATAGTTACAGTTGACAGAAGTCAGTATTTAATTAATCTGACAGATAAATTTTTTGTTGTACTGATTTAATTGTATCTGTAAAGATTTCTTAAAAATTGTGAAACCTCGTAAACTGTGTCAAGTCTCGAGTTTAGTAAGATCCCCCGTCGACATGTCCATAGTCCAAGGTTCTCAGAGAAAACATCGCGTTCCTCTGATTCTGCTCAGCGCGCACGCAAAACGAGGAATATATTAAAATATTCGACGGTTCCAGAAAATTCCCAGAAAATTCTCAAAAATTACAAATATTATAAAACGACTATCCGTCATATAATTTTCCAATTTTTGAAGCACTACAGTCGTTTTCACGACTCTGCTCGAGTTTCACGTAAAACGAAAAATATATTAAAATATTCGTCGTTTCCAAAAAATTCCAAAAAAATTCACATAAATCACAAATATTGGAAAATGACTATTCATGGTGAAATAATCAATTTTCGGAGTGTTACACTGGTCTCAGCAATTCTCAGCCCAGTGTGCACGTAAAACGAGGAATATATTAAAATATTCGTCGTTTCCAAAAAAAATTCCAGAAAAATTCCTAAAAATCAAGAATATTATAAAACGATGATTCATGATCAAATATGTATTTTTCGGAATGTTACACATAGAATATTTTCTTTACGTTATAAATATATTATAAAATGTTCTCTTTTATTTTCTGTTTTTAATAAATTTTGACAACATTTTGTCTATAAAATCTATTAAAATTGTAGGTTCTACGTTTTTCCTTTAAAAATTCTTTTGTTTAGTTTATTATCACAAAATACACTTTGAAAATTTCTATCATACTTTAAAACTCAAAGATAAGTATTTTTCAAGAGTTTGGTTTATTTTTCTTCTATACTATATTTCTAATAAAAAAATTAGTTTACTTCTTTAAGTCTTAAAAATTCATCGCAAAGGTATTCTTTTTAGATTAAACATTTAATCTACACTTAAAAAATAAATTTTGGATTGATTATACATTTAGAAGGCATGTTGGCCGAATTTAGCAAAACCTTGGCATTTGATCTTTGGATCAATTTCCATCTTCAAAATCATTTTGGAATTCATTAACTTACCTAATTCCATTAATTCCCTTCCTTAGAAAATGATTGAGAACATTTTGGTTCTCTTTTCTTTGTTGAAGCCGAAAGCTTCATGGTTGTGTTCTTTGGAACACTCATGCAAACCTTACATATTATTCACATCCTAATTAAGAATCATGCATATATCAACACATGCAATATATTTTAAAGCTTATAGACATGCATACAAACAATATCAAACACAAATAGGAAAGCATTTAAACAATTCAAACAAGTGAATCCTTATGGATTCTTCATACACATACAATTCATTTTCTCATCACCACACTTGGTTGATGAGATCAAATCTCCCTTTTACCTTAAAGGAAGATAAAACCTTCTACTCCTTCTCCTAGTTGATTTCGTGGCCCTCCAAGAATCCTAAAAGATCTTAAACAAAAATTTAAAGTGTCATAACTATAGGAGAAAAGCATAAACCATGGATCAATCATGGCTTAGAACCTTAGAAATGAAGTTAGAAATGAAAAATAAGGAGTTTCACCTTGTAAGAAAAATCTCCAAAGAAATTTTTCAAGCTTAAGATGATGGATTTTAGAAAAACTCTCAACTAGAGATGTTCTTAAAATGGTGTTTAGGTTTGAGAAATGAGGTTGAATGAAATTTTAGATGGTTGGATGGTGGTGTAGGGTGTTTGGCCGAATGGTCTTCAAAAAGGGCAACAATGGTGAGTTCTTGTTCTTGAAGAGAGAGAAGAGAGATTTTGTGATAGCAAAGATGAAGAATAAAGTGAAATGGTCTCCTAAGCTCTACTTGGCCATGGAGCTCATCCTAAAGGAGGTGGCCTCTTTGTTTGACCTTCCAAGACCACTTAATCACCTTAGATGTGATCAAGGATGGAGAACAAAACTTTGGCTCCAAGCATGTTTCTCATTGGTTTAGGAAAACCTAGTCACTAAGTGACTAAGCTCTTCTTAAAGCTTCTTGAAAGCCCTTGGCCGAATGGCCCTAAGGAGGGCAAACTAAGTTTGTGATCCATTTGGTCTTCTAGTTACATTTAGGTGCATTTGATTAATTCATTTAGTTACTTGCCTAACTATATAGTTACTTAGGTTAACTAGGTTAGTCTTGATATTTTGAGAACAATTCTCTAACTAGAACTTAACTAGATAGCTAACTAGGTTACTTTACTTAGTTACTACATAAGCCTTCTATGTTAACTTAGTTAGGTTTTAAGCTAACTTGATTAAACCTTCTAGTTTGATTCCAACAAGTCTAACCACTTTTGTGGACTTGTTTTCTATTAGTCCAAACCTTTCAAGCCTACATCGTTGACTTATTTCTATTGGCTTAGAATTTAGTCTAGCTAGAAACATTGACTGCTTCACTAAATGCGGGTCCCACAGACTTTTTCGGGTCCATAGTCATTTTAGAGCAGATTTTTACTATTTTTGAGACAGTAGGTACTGTCAGATAAAATAATATTATAATAATATAAAATTATTTTATTGCACAGTTAAATCCTAAAAATTAAAAGATTAACAACTATATCACTCGGAATTGGGTTTAGTAAGATCCCCCAGCTCCGAATAATTAAAACAAGATTTCCCTGGCCCGAAAATTATTATTTTCTTGACTCATAGTAAATCACACAAAATACTTAAATATGAACACAAAACAGTCAAATAAATTATATAACATACAGAAAAATATAAAACAGTACAATCGAGACAAAATTATCATTTATCCAAAAGTTGGGGTGTTACAATCCCTTCCTTAGAGATCACATGACCTAAAAACTTTACCTCTTCTAGCCAGAACTTGCATTTTGACAACTTGGCATACAACTCCTTCTCCTTCAGAATTTGGAGAACTATACTGAGGTGTTCAACATGATCCTCCTGATTTTAAGAGTAGATCAGAATGTCGTCAATGAAGACAACAACAAATTTATCCAAGTAAGGACGAAAGATTCTATTCATGTAATCCATGAATATGGCAGGTGCATTTGTCACACCAAATGACATCATAAGATATTTGTAATGACCGTAACGGGTATGAAAAGCTGTCTTGGGAATATCTTCCACTTTTACTTGAATATGATGGTAGCCCAATCGCAGATCGATCTTAGAGAGTACCGTTGCTCCTTTTAGTTGATCCATCAAGACATCTATCCTCGGAAGTGGATACTTATTCTTGATCGTGACCTCATTTAGCTGGCGATAGTCCACACACAATCGCGAAGTCTCATCCTTCTTTTTGACTAGCAACACTGGTGCTCCCTATAGTGACACACTAGGTCTAACAAACTACTTTTCCAAGAGTTATTCTAACTGCTTCTTGAGCTCAACTAACTTTGATGGTGACATCCTGTAGGGTGCTATAGAAATAGGACCAGATCTAGGCACAAGATCAATGGTGAACTCTATCTCCCGCTCTGGCAGTAGACCAGGTACATCATCAGGAAAGACTTCGAGAAACTCGTTAACCACTGGAATTGCATTCACATCTGCCTCGTCCTCAACTTTTAAGGAAGATAATAACACGTATTCCTGAGCTCCTTCTTTCAAGAAAGCTTGAACTTGGTTAGCCGTCAGAAATCTAGAAACTTCATCCATAGGAAAAACTATGGTCTTACTAGAACAATTTGACAGGATATGGTTAGAAGACAACTAATCCATTTCTAAAATTACGTCTAATTGGGAAAGAGGTAAATAGATCAAATTAACAAAAAAGATTCGACGTTTAACAATTAAAGGACAATTTAAACAAACTTTGGTGGTAACACAGGTTTAGCTGTAGGGGTAGAAACAGTCAAGTCAAAAGGTAAGGAAGACACAGGTAAACCAAGTCGTCGCACACACTCATAAGAAATAAAAGAATGGGTTGCCCCAAAGTCATACAGTATAGTCAAAAGATTACCTCCTATGGTACCCTCTCCTTGTATCAGATCTTTAGATTTGGAGGCTTCTGCTCCACTTATGGTATAGACTCAGCCTCCTGCCTGTGATTTTGCAGCTCGTGCATTGTTGATTGAAGGCTCTGCCTTGGCTTGGTTGCTGTAACATCCCGGAAAGAAAAAACATATTAGACTTTTATATATGTACAAAGGTAGCATATAAGTTGTTTGATATGTCAGTGAAGATTTGTGACAAACAGAGTTAGTTTAGGTACTTTGCTGCAACACATAGTGTGGAAAGTGGCCTATAATGACTCAGTAAATAGCATAAATTGCTATTTGAAGGGAAACAAGTTTAGATAATTTGTTTCTAAGTCACAAATAAGTTAAATAAGGTGTGGTTAAAGTTTCAAGAGAATCAGGGTCAGTTTGGTATTTTTTAGGCATACTGGTTGTGCATTTTAATACCGAATGACTAGCAGCAGATATATAAAATGATGAGAATTGTGAAACAATAATTTAGATGAATCGTATAATTTATTCTAAAGTTGTTGGAAGCTGAAAAACTTGAATTAGCATAATTCGGGTGTCCTTAGCAGATAAAAGTTTCAGTGTAAAAATTAAGTTAATCTTTTCTCTTAATTCCATCCATGTCCCACCCTCTATATCTCTCTTCTCTCTCGGCAGAATGAAGAAAAACAGAGAAAGAAAGAAAAGAAAGAAAAGGGAGAAAGGAGAAAGGGGAAGAAGGGAAGAAGGAGAGGAAGAAGATCAAGGATTAAACTTCAAGATCAAGAGTCTTCAAGAGGCAAGGGGTTTTCTACTCATCTTTTCCCTTTAATTCTCATTTGATAGGGTTAGGGATTTTGAGTTGAAATAAGGGTTTGGATGGCCAAATCCTAATTCTTAGCTTGGTTCTTGATTCCAAGAACTAGGTTAGGATAGTTTAAGCTTAGAGAATGCTAAATAGCTATTTATGGCTCAAGGACAACCATTAGAATCCATAGGAAATGGATTTGGAAAATGGTTGGGGTTAGGTGATTTTGGACCTAGATCTATGCCCTAAGAGAATTTATAGGTTGTAAAAGAGTCACAACAAGTTTAAGGGCCTAGATTAATGTTAAAAATCACTTAGAATCCATGAGGAAAGGTTTGGAAATTGGTTTTTCAACCAATTATGCAGAATTCGCATTCTGCAGAATTTTCTGCAGAATGGTCACGCCTAGGCGTGATATTTCCAAGCCTAGGCGTGGGTTGATCAGTTTTCAGCCCTGCGAGATAGAGAGAACCACGCCTAGGCATGGTAAAACCAAGCCTAGGCGTGGACAGGGCAACATTCAGACAACTTGCATTGTTTGTTGCATAACTTGAGTTGTAGATATCAGAATGACCTGATTTTGGAGCCATTTGAAAACTAAGACATAAGACTTCAAGTGGTATAAATTTTAGAATCATTGAAGTTAGGATGTACCTCTAGTGCATTTATGAAAATTAGCCTTTTAAAGGGTCCAGAGCAGATTTCATCAAAGATGTTATTTTGATGATTTGAAATCCCTAGTTGTTAAGATCCTTTGTTTATGCTTAGTAAAGATTGTTGAGACACTTGAGAGGTTATTTCTTTGAGAGAAAGACCTAGTGGCATACAAAGGGAGATACAAGAAAAGTGAGTGCATCCATTAGACATGGATTGCCAGAGATCAAGAGTTTAGCTTCTTAAGCAACTTAAAGTTACAGAGATGTCACAAGAGAGGTGATAAGAGATTTAAGAAGCGAGATAGCATTAGTAGAGTTCCATAGTGCCTAAGTGGCAAAAGTTAAGGGCCAAGGTGCCAAGATGGCAATAGTGGAGTGCCATAGCCCCTAAGTGGCAAGAGTTAAGAGCCAAGGTGCTGAGTTGACAAAAGTTAAGTACCATAGACCCTAGCTGGCAAGGGTGAATGCCATAGTGCATGAAGAGCTCTCAAAGAGTGAAATAGAGTTAGTAACGCAAGGACAACAGTGTAATAAGTCTAGTTGGCATTGGTTTAATGTCGTAGTGCATGAAATGCTCCCACAGAGAAGAGGTGGAGTTAGTAATGCAAGATGGACTTAGTATGAGATCATGTGGTGGTTATGTTAGAGTTAGGACATAACTCCACATTACACACACTTCACATTTCACATATGCTTGCTATTCCTAGAGAGCAGATGGTGGAGGCATCCACTCAGTTTATGGTAGGTTATAGGAGGTTACATGATATAATTGCAGACTCCCTCCCTACTTGGTAGGTTATAGGAGGTTACTTGTTATCGTATCAGATTCCTTCCCTACCTAGGGGTGTAGGAGGTCATATGTTGTGATGACAGACTTCGTTCCTAAAAGTAGGCTATAAGGGGTCACACGTTATCATGGCAGAATTCCTCTGCGCCTAGGGGAATAGTTAAGTATTCATGACATTGCACCAACACTATCATACACTTTTCTTTGAGCATAAACATACATCATTTCATTATAACATTATTTAATATTTTGTTTGGTTTGAATATATCTGTGTGATTGTTATATATATGTTACTCTATGCCTTCGGTGACAACTGTATGGGCGGTTGTCTGGCCGATGATTTCAAATGATTGTATGGGCAGTTGTTTGATATCATCGTAGTTTCGGTTATCAGAGTAGGAATATAGTTTACTAAAGAACATTACATAAAGAGAGAGTTGTAATTGTTTCTTATACAGGAAATATTAGTTTAGTTGGGTTTATTCATTTTGAATGTTTAAACTGCTGGTTTTGGTATACTTATACTGAGAAATATGATTTCTCACCCCGTTGTTGCCATGTAAATCCAGGTGGAAGTTCATCCAAAGGCAAGAAGAAGAAGTATGAAGACAAAGATAGTTTTTATACTTTCTAGTTTAAAGCTTGTATTTATCTACGTGCTTTTAGTTTGTACAAGAAGTTATGTATACAATGAGCCCTTTAGTGGCGATGTTATATGTATAACTTTTAGTTTTCCACAAGGCTCTCCATTATTATTTGTTTAAATGATATGGATTAGTGTTATGTTAAGTTAGAAGTAGCATAACTAATACTGCTTATCCAGGTATATTCTGATATACTAGGTTACCGGTATTAGGGTGTTACAGTTGCAGTCACGAGAGATATGCCTAGGATTCCCGCATCAAAAATAGATAATTCCTTTGATGGTGCAATCCCTCGTTAAGTGATCCTTCCCATACTTCATACACTTTGGCATAGACGCCACATTTTGACCAGTTCGATTTCCACTAGAGCCTCCGCTAGGACCTCCACCAGGTGACTGTTACTGATTTCTCAGTGGTCGGGAATAAGGTTTCTTCTGAAAGCGGTTTGCATTGTTGCTACCTCCTCTTTGGAACCTAGTAGGTCCAAAGTTACGGTTCCTCATGTCCCGCGCCTAATCCAGATCTTCCACTCGATGATACGTGTCCAATAATTCTAAAAACTGGTTTATCCTCAAGGTTATGACCGCCCTTTTCACGTCATGCCTCAATCCTTCTTCAAATTTTTGATACTTCCACACCTCATCTAGCTGGTGTTGGAAATACGTTGAAAATTTAGACAAGCTCTTGATCCTCGGAGCATACTCGCTGGCAGTCATGTTCCCTTGTCTCAAACTAAGGAACTCTATCTCTTTGGCATGTCTTGCACTTGCTGTGAAATATTTCTCCAAGAATCTATCCTTGAATACCTCCTAGGTGATTACTCGACCTTCAACTTGTAATAGTCTCTGCACTCTGTTCCACCAATCCTACGCGTCTCCGATCAGCATGAAAGTATCATAGGTTACTTTCTTGTCATCCAAACAATTCATGCCTCTGGAAATTTTCTCCAGCTCCTTGATCCAAAGACTAGCCTTCTCTGGACTGACGAGCGCCGAACTCAGTCAAAATTATAACCGAAGTTATTACCTAAGCTTGTAGCACAGTGACAACACCGGATCGTCTCCTCAAGGATCGTAGATATAATTTAATCAAATCAAGTGAAAGTTAGCAAAGGGGGGTTTGACAGTTTAATATCGTACTTAACAAAATTAACGGAAGAAATGACAATTAAAGAGTAGTCAATTTAGAAACCTATCCAAGATTGGGTGGATTCAATCATAGACCTTTCATAAAACACTTGAAGCGCAATTGAATTGTTAATTTGGATCTAACCGAGATCTCTGCATCAAATCCAGAATTCATACTAGACGATCGCCTAGAATTCAATTAACAAGTGATAAACACAAATCCGTTAATCGCACCATTCATGAAAATCTATGTTAATTTCAAGTACCGAATTCAATTAACTTAGGCACAAATCAAGTAACCTAACCTCTTCAATTTCGTGATTAATTTAGATCAATCAGTTCTAAGTTTCATCACAAATCTCAATCTTCATTTATGTGATTAGTTTAGATCAATCAGTTCTAAGTTTCATCACAAATCTCAATCTTAAACCAAGATCAATCGAGATCAACATAAATAGAATCACCATTCATGCATTCAAGATCAAGAAGAAGAAAAAGAAGAAGAAAGAGGAATTCAATTACAAATCAAATACAATACATAACCAAGGTCTCAAGAATCCAAACCACAATCTCTTCAAGAGTTCTAAATTGACCCAAAGTAGCTTAGCCCACCATTACCATGAAGGGGAGCATCAAAATATACAAAACTATGAGAAACTATGAAGAAGCAAGAAGAAACTTAGAGAGAAATGAAGGAGAAATTACATCTTGTTCATGATAAATGGTGCCTTTTATAGAAGTCTAAGGTAACAAAATGACAAAGGGAAGTGGGTGGATGAGTGGGTGAGTGAGTGGAGTGTTTGAGTGGATGGATTAGTGGGTTGGTTTAGTGGATTGGTTTAGTGGATGGTTGAGGACGAAAATTTCGTGTCTAACTTGGAAGCCAAAAACGACCCACTATACTTCAGAATCACGAAAAGTGTTCTTCATGAAAGTTGTAGATCCTTGTCTTGGCTATAAAATGGATAGCTGGTTCATCCAATTTGGCTTCCTTAAGCCCAAGATATGTCTCAAATACCGTAGGTTGCTCAAACCCAACTTCAGCATCTCTGTTCCGACTTGCAAGCTCAAAATGACCTACTAGACTTCTTTTTCTCAAAATGTGTTCTTCATGAAAGTTGTTTATTTGGATCTTGACTATCCACTGTCCAAATTTCAGCCCATCTCCATTATACATCTTGAGATATGATTTTTTTGAGTGCACACTGTTCGGATTCTATTGACAGAACCCGTATTCTGACTTCCATGTCAACTTAGGTCCCTTAGACATCTGAATCAGACTTCGAGCTCTTCATCAAAGTTGTAGAGCTTCCTCTTAGCTTTCCTACAAGGTAAAATTCATGTTCATCAGAAATTAGGAACTCAAGTTATGGCCAAAATACAGAAACAGTGTCAAATCTCAATAATGCTGGAAATATTCAATTAGGACCAATTTGAGCTCAAACTCACAAAATCATACCAAACTCAATCAATTAAGAATATGGAGAGTGTAAATGACTAAACATAAGGGTTTCTTAATGAATAAAATATGTGATTATCAAATTCCCCCACACTTAGCTTTTTGCACTCCTGGGCAAAACTCAAGACCAAAATTTTACAATCAATAAGAACAACCAAAGGTTCAAGGGATCAAAACATTCATGAGTTAACAATTCTCCACATCTCAAACCAACAAGCAAGGTATCTTCAACATGAATCGAGAATGATAGATCTTCACAAGATTCCCTCTCAATCTCTCAAGTGTTTAAAGGGTAGGTATTTCACTCAATTCAACCCATGAAAATTGCACTACCATAAGCTTTGCTTATCTTCTACTTCTCCACTACTCAAAACACATGCACACACAAATCATGAGGACTTTATTCAAGGTTGTAGTGAGGTCAAGGTAACAGGAGAGGATAAAATGGATATGAGAAGATAAATACTAAAGAGAATAAAAGCAAATGAGAGGCGAGTTCAAATAACAAGCATAAAAGTTCATCCCAACTCTAGTGTATATCCCTTTACATATTCATTTCCCAATCCTTTTTTTTTTTTTAAACACTTGGTTTTTTTTTTTCTCTTTTTTTTTTTCTTTTTTTTTTTTCTTTTCTTTTATATATATATGAACATAACTATATACATACATTTTTTTTCTTTTTGGGCACTCTTTTCTTTTTCAACAACTATTTTGTACACACACCCCCACACTTGTTCAAAAACTCATCCATTAACCAAGCTAATGTTCTTTTATTCCCTAAGGTAAAGTAAGAACACGATTTCTCATTTAAGGCACATAATGAGCTAGAAACAAGGAATGGTCAAATAAGCTCAAAGGGGTTAAGCAAAGGAAAATATACAAGGTTGGCAAGAATCAGAGAATTTTCAAGAAGTCAAAAGAGTGCTTGATATCATATTGAAAATAAGGTTGGCTATTTGGTTAAACTAGCTAATTAAGAAAGAGGGCCTCAATCATGTTCATGCATGCAAGTGAAATGTAGCCTCAAAAAGAATCAAAGCAAGTTCTAGAGTGGTCATTAACATGAGTGAAAATCACACAAGAAAGAAGAGAATGACATAAATGTTAAATCCATCCATTAGGCTCAAAATCTCACAAGGTATGCATCCATCAAACTCAATTCATCAATTCAATCATCCATCTCCAAGCATATCAGTTCAAGAAGGGAGAAAAGTTATTCAATCATGCAATGAACCCTTTCTTTTTTTTTTTTAACAAAAAAGAAACTTGCTAAAAGAAAAGAGCAACACAACCTGATGAGGAGTGAATCAACGCCAAGCAGAAAAGAAGCACACTGTCAGTTACGCATCAGACCCTGAAAAGAAATCAAACAAGAAAACGTTAGTACTTCCACAAGTTAATACTAATTAATTACTACCTAACTCAAGAACTTGGTTTTCCAGGAATGGTTGAGTCTTTGTCCATTAACTTTAAGCGCATTACCATTCCTAGGATCCTCAATATCTTCGGCCACAGAGGATACACGTGTTTGACAGCAAAAGAACCGCGCCACCTAGATCTCAATTTTTCAAGGAGTAGGTGCAGATGATAATCTCAAAGCAGAACCTTTTTGACCAATTTCCGCAACTTTTGCAAAAGGTGTAACAGACCTTGAATAAAGTGGGTCAATAAAATCCATCTTGCAAGATTTTTTGTTGTTGTTGTTGAAGAAAAAGTGACCTCCACTTGCTTCCGAGTGACAAAATTGAATGGCACTACCTTCCTCATTGTCGGGCATACAACTATTCTTTTTTCTTTTTTTTTCTTTTTTTTTCTTCTCTTTTTTTTTTATTCATAATGCGGATGGAGAAGGTTCATCACCTCCACTTCTGCATTCTCTGAAAGTTCATGATATTGTTTGAGGCGGTGTCCATTTACGATGAAAGCTTTGGCGGTGACCTCACTTTTAATCCGAAACGACACTAGAAGGAAAAACCTTAGTAACAATAAATGGTCCATCCCTTCTAGACCTTAATTTGCTGTGCATGAATCGGAGGCGGGAGTTATAGAGGAGAACTTTTTGACCAATCTCAAATGTTTTCCGAGAATCAACTTATCATGGAAGGCTTTGGTCTTCTCCTTATAAAGTTGGAACTTTCATAAGCCTCCAAGCGGATCTCCTCCAATCTGTGCAGGTGCAGCTTCCTTTCCATACCGCTTGATCTAGGTCCAAGTTGCACCTTTTCACCGCCCAGAATGCATGATGCTCAATTTCCACCGGCGGAGGCGGGCTTTTCCAAAAACAATCCGATACGGAGACATCCCGATTGGTGTCTTATAAGCAGTCCGGTAAGCTCATAAAGCATCCTCAAGGCTCTTGCTCCAAATCCTTTCGTTAGGTTGAACTGCTTTACGGAGTATCTCGCTTGATCTCTCTGTTGGAAATCTCGGCTTGCCCATTAGTTTGGGGATGGTAAGGTGTAGAAACTCTGTGCAAGACCCCATACTTTTTCATCAAAGCTTCCATGCTTCGATTACAAAAATGTGAACCCTGATCACTGATGATGGCCTTTGGAACTCCAAACCTGCAGAAAATCTGTGATCTAACAAAATCCACAACAACTTTGGAATCATTAGTCCGAGTAGCTTTCGCCTCCACCCACTTGGATACATAATCAACAGCTAGCAAAATGTAAACAAAACCAAAAGAAACAGAAAGGGTCCCATAAAATCAATACCCCATACATCAAAAATCTCACAGAACAATAAGGATTTCGGGGCATCTCATTCCTTCGAGAAGTGTTTCTGTTTTTGGCATTGATCACAAGATTTACAAAACACATATGCATCATGAAATAGAGTGGGCCAATATAATCCAGATTCCAAAACTTTCCTAGCAGTCCTTTGGGGATCAAAATGACCGCCACATGCAAGTGTATGACAAAAGCTAAGAATAGAATGGAATTCATTATCGAGGCACACATCTCCTAATGACTTGGTCACTACAAAATTTCCACGAGATAAGGGTCATCCCACACATAATATTTTGACTCACTTTTCAATTTATCAATCTGAGCCCTAATAAAATGTGCAGGGAAAACACCAAAGAACTAAGAAATTTATCAAATCAGCAAACCAAGGAGTGTTACCTTGCAGCTTGAAAAGCTGCTCATCAGGGAAGACATCATGGATAGGTAAAGTATCTGCCTCTTTTTCAAAACGACTTAGGTGATCAGCCACTAAATTCTCCGCTCCACTTTTATCACGGATTTCAATATCGAACTCTTGGAGGAGCAAAATCCACCTAATCAATCTAGGCTTTGCATCAAGCTTCTTCAGGAGAAACTTCAGAGTTGTATGATCTGAAAACACAACCACTCTAGAACCATGCAAATATGATCGAAATTTGTCTAAAGCAAAAACAATTGCTAAAAGTTCCTTTTCAGTGGTGGTGTAGTTAACTTGTGCAGGATCTAAAGTTCTTGAAGCATAAGAGATGACATGAGATATTTTACCAACCCTTTGTGCAAGAACAGCTCCCAAAGCATAATTAGAGGCATCACACATGAGCTCAAATGGAAGTGTCCAATCTGGTGGTGGATGATAGGTGTACTGGTCAATGCTTGCTTCAAGTGATTGAAGGCATCCTTGCATTTCTCGGTCAAAATGGAACTCCACTTCTTTTTGTAGCAAGTTGGATAGTGGAAGAGCAATTTTCTTCGAAATCTTTTATGAACCGCCGATAGAAACCTCGCATGACCAAGGAAAGAGCGAACCTCCCGCACGCATGTGGGGTAAGATAAGCATGAAATAACATTTATTTTTGCAGGATCTACCTCGATACCCTTGCTAGATATTACATGTCCTAAAACTATACCTTGTTCTACCATGAAATGACATTTCTCAAAATTGAGAACAAGGTTAGTTTCAATGCATCTATGTAAAACCCGAGCGACTATCCAAGCATGCATCAAAGGAAGAACCATAGACAAGTAAAATCATCCATAAACACATCCATGCAATTCTCTAAAAAGTCGAAAAGATACTTACCATACACCTTTGAAAGGTGCCGGAGCATTGCACGGTGAGACCAAACGGCATCCTCCCGTATGCAAATGTGCCAAATAGACAAGTGAAAGTAGTCTTCTCTTGGTCTTCGGGGCTATATGAATCTGAAAATAACCCGAATATCCATCCGAGAAAACAATAATGTGACTTGCCAGCTAGCCTGTCCAACATCTGATCAATGAAAGGTAGCGGAAAATGATCTTTTCTGGTAGCCTGGTTAAGCCACCTATAATCAATGCAAACCCGCCAACTGTTCTGAACTCTTGTGGGTAGAAGTTCGTTATTCTCATTCTCAACTACTGTGACCCCAGATTTCTTGGGAACAACCTCGCACGGGCTCACCCATTTACTGTCGATATGGGATAAATAATGCCACTTGAAGTAACTTGGTCACTTCCTTCTTCACCACATCTAGAATCAAGGGGTTCGGTCTCCTTTGGGGTTGCCTTACTTGGTTTCGTATCCTCTTCTAATAAAATCCTATGCATGCATGTGGAGGGACTAATACCGGGGAAGATCTGCAAGTGTCCATCCGATGGCTTGCTTATTCCGCCTCAAAACCCGCAGTAATTTTTCTTCTTGTTCAGGTTGCGATTCTTAGCAACAATCATCGGGCAGTGGCTTCTCACCATCTCCTAAATATGCATATTTAAGATGGTCTGGCAAAGTCTTCAACTCTAAGGATGGAGGCTGTACAATGGAAGGCAGCAAGCTATTTGAAACAACTAATTCAGCAACATTAAATTTAGCACAGTTCTGACTTCTATTTTCACATGCGGTATCATTCAAGTCAGCAGTTGCATCGTCACTCATACCAGCATAAATCTCAGCACATGCAGCACATGACTCAACATCACAAGCAACACATGTATCACAAGAAACAGAATCCAGAAACTCAGCAATATCAGGGAATTCAGCATATAAATCAGCATAAACATCATCAACCAGCATCTCAATCACATCAATATGAAAAACAGAATGCTCCTCTAGGGGATGTCTCATGGCATCAAAAATGTTAAACTGTACCAAATCATCGCCAAACTCCATAGAAAGGGTGCCAGCATGCACATCTATCTTGGTCTTGGCGGTCTTGAGGAATGGTCTGCCTAGAATTAATGGAGCATGGGTTCTTTCAAGACTCATCTTCCATGTCCAAGACGTAGAAGTCCATTTGGAAAAATTAAATCATTCACCCGAACTAACACATCTTCTAGTACTCCTGCAGGATAAGCAGTGGTCCTATTTGCCAATTGAATCACTATACCAGTGGGTTGTAAAGTGCCAATGTTCAAGGACTGATAAATTGACATAGGCATGACATTAATCGAAGCACCCAAATCTAGCATTGCATGTTCAAATTTGGAGTTACCTATCGTGCAAGGAATTGTGAAAGTTCCAGGATCTTTGCATTTTTGTGGCATGCTTGGTAGAATCATTGCAGAAACATTTCTGCCCATGCTTATTTTCTCAGTACCCTTAAGTCTTCTCTTGTGAGTACACAACTCTTTGAGGAATTTGGCATACTTGGGAATCTACTTGATTGCATCAAGGAGGGGAATATTGATTTCCACCTTCCTGAATGTGTCCATGACTTCTCTTTCTATTTCTGTTTGCGCAGTATGCTTGGACTATGTGACTCTGTGTGAAAAAGGTAGTGGAATAGCCAGATTTGAATTCTCTCGCACATTTCTTCGTATCACGATTTTTGACCGAGCTATCCACTTTCTTTTGTTTTCGGTCACCTTCGGTTGATGCACTTGTAGTTCAGTTGTGGTGGAGTAGGACCGTCAACTTCTCTACCACTTCTCAAGCTAATGGCACTTACATTACCTCTTGGGTTGTTTTGTTTGTGAAGGCAATTGGTTCGACCCTTGACTTTTCACCACTCGAGTGGTTGCCATCCGCCCAATTTGAGTTTGTAAATTCTAGATGGTGGCATTGACATTCTGCTGAAACTGTTTCATCAAGTCTTCGAAAGGTGGCTCGGTGGAGTGGTCTTTGGAACAGTATGGAGGGTTCTGTGTATGGGTGGCGGCGCAGTTGTGCTTGCCTAAATGCAGTGGTTGGTACTTGTTGCTAGGGCACGTAGCTTGGTATCTAAACCGTGGTTCTTCTTTGTTGGTAGTGGTGTTGTTGTTGACCGAATTTCCATATCTCGGGTTGGGATGGTCCCTCCCGGCCCGGGGTTATAGGTATTAGAAAATGGATCATATCCGGGTCTTTGTTGTGATTGCGATATTGGGGTCTACCGAGAGAAAAAATACCATTCGCAACAGATTGTTACGGAATAATAGAACCACCATCCCGAAGTGTAGGGCATACATCGTAGGATGAGATGAACAAGAGCAAATGTCACACACAGTTGCAACAATCGCATTGGTGCTTGTTGTGCCATCGTTAACCGCCTCACCAAAGAAGTTAATTCATCAAGTCCGTGTTCCATTCTCTGTTGGTCTACATGAGACGATTGAATTTCATTGACTCCTCCTGGTTGAGGTAATAATTCGTGTGCCAAATTGTTGGGTGTTGGCTGCCATGTTTGCTATCAAATCTCTCGCCGCGCAGGGTCTTGTCTACTAAGGCTCCTCCGGAGGCAAAGCATCCACCATGCTTCGTTATTGTTGTGACAAGCCTTCATAGAAATATTGAATTAAGAGCGATCGGTGATTTGGTGGTGGGGACGGCTCGAGCACGCCTTCTTGAATCTTTCCCAATATTCATGCAAGGTCTCTCCTGTCATTTGTCTTATGCCACATATATCTTTTCTAATGGCAAGCAGACTCTAGAGGCAGGGGAAAAATTTCTCTAAGAACAACCGCTTCATGTCGGTCCAACTTGTTACCGAACCCGGTGAAAGATAAAATAACCAATCCTTGGTCAGATCGCAAGTGAGAAAGGAAATGCCCTCGGCTTGATGTGTCTTTTCGAGATCCCATGTGGCTTCATGGTTGAACAAACCACATGGAACTCCTTTAGATGCTTATGGGGATCCTCACCGCAAAACCGTGAAACTTGGGCAACAAATGTATCAATCCGATTTTAACTCAAAATCAAGCATCAAGATCCGGGTATTGAATACACAAAGACCGGTTAGTTATATCGGGAGCAAGAAGTTCCTTAAGAGTTCTATTTTGCATGTTATCACCATGGTTTGAATTATTCAAGATCTCAAGTTCACTCTCAATATTAAGATCAAATTCGAAACAATTCTTGCACTTAGCCTACGAGCTCTAATCAACCTATGCAAGGTTCTATCAATCTCAGGATCAAAGTCAACCAAGTTATCAGGCTCAGACCTAGTCATGCATCACACAAAAACAAATAAATAAGCAAAATACACTAGACAATGGTTAAAAATGTAAGAAAAATTAATAAAAAGCAAAAGTTAGTAAAAACACTTCAAATGAAAAGATTACACTAACTAATCCCCGGCAACGGCGCCAAAATTTTGACGAGCGCCGAACTCAGTCAAAATTATAACCGAATTTATTACCTAAGCTTGTAGCACAGTGACAACACCGGATCGTCTCCTCAAGGATCGTAGATGCAATTTAATCAAATCAAGTGAAAGTTAGCAAAGGGGGGTTTGACAGATTAAGATTGTACTTAACAAAATTAACGAAAGAAATGACAATTAAAGAGTAGTCAATTTAGAAACCTATCCAAGATTGGGTGGATTCAATCATAGACCCTTCATAGAACACTTGAAGCGCAATTGAATTGTTAATTTGGATCTAACCGAGATCTCTGCATCAAATCCAGAATTCATACTAGACGATCGTCTAGAATTCAATTAACAAGTGATAAACACAAATCCGCAATCGCACCATTCATGAAAATCTATGTTAATTTCAAGTACCGAATTCAATTAACTTAGGCACAAATCAGTAACCTAACCTCTTCAATTCTGTGATTAATTTAGATCAATCAGTTCTAAGTTTCATCACAAATCTCAATCTTCAATTCTGTGATTAATTTAGATCAATCAGTTCTAAGTTTCATCACAAATCTCAATCTTAAACCAAGATCAATCAGATCAACATAAATAGAATCACCATTCATGCATTCAAGATCAAGAAGAAGAAGAAAGAAGAAGAAAGAGGAATTCAATTACAAATCAAATACAATGCATAACCAAGGTCTCAAGAATCCAAACCACAATCTCTTCAAGAGTTCTAAATTGACCCAAAGTAGCTTAGCCCTCCATTACCATGAAGGGGAGCATCAAAATATACAAAACTATGAGAAACTATGAAGAAACAAGAAGAAACTTAGAGAGAAATGAAGGAGAATTTACATGTTGTTCATGATAATGGTGCCTTTTATAGAAGTCTAAGGTAACAAAATGACAAAGGGAAGTGGGTGGATGAGTGGGTGAGTGAGTGGAGTGTTTGAGTGGATGGATTAGTGGGTTGGTTTAGTGGATTGGTTTAGTGGATGAGTGAGTGGAATGGTTGAGTGGTTGAATTAGTGAAAAATGCCAAAGGACTTTTGGTGAGTGGGAAATTATGGACATGAATGGGTGAGTGGATGGTTGAGTGGATGGATTAGTGGATGAGTGGGTGGAGTGGTTAAGTGGTTGGATTAGTGTATGAGTGGATGAGTGGGTGAGTTAGTGGATGAGTGGATGAGTGGATTAGTGGATGGATGAGTGGATTAGTGGATGGATGAGTGGATGGTTGAGGACGAAAATTTCGTGTCTGACTTGGAAGCCAAAAACGACCCACTATACTTCAGAATCACGAAAAGTGTTCTTCATTAAAGTTGTAGATCCTTGTCTTGGATATAAAATGGATAGCTGGTTCGTCCAATTTGGCTTCCTTAAGCCCAAGATATGTCCCAAATACCGTAGGTTGCTCAAACCCAACTTCAGCACCTCTGTTCCGACTTGCAAGCTCAAAATGACCTACTAGAATTCTTTTTCTCAAAATGTGTTCTTCATGAAAGTTGTTTATTTGGATCTTGACTATCCAATGTCCAAATTTCAGCCCATCTCCATTATTACATCTTGAGATATGATTTTTTGAGTGCACACTGTTCGGATTCTACTGACAGAACCCGTATTCTGACTTCCATGTCAACTTAGGTCCCTTAGACATCTGAATCAGACTTCGAGCTCTTCACCAAAGTTGTAGAGCTTCCTCTTAGCTTTCCTACAAGGTAAAATTCATGTTCATCAGATATTAGGAACTCAAGTTATGGCCAAAATACAGAAACAGTGTCAAATCTCAATAATGCTGGAAATATTCAATTAGGACCAATTTGAGCTCAAACTCACAAAATCATACCAAACTCAATCAATTAAGAATATGGAGAGTGTAAATGACTAAACATAAGGGTTTCTTAATGAATAAAATATGTGATTATCATGGACCAAATTCCCCTTTAAATTGAGGAGGGTTGTTCGGACGGAACTCCGACAGATTTTGAGCATTAGCAGATGCTTCTAACTGTTGTGCAGCTCTTTCCTACTGTTGAGCAGCTTTTCAATTTATTGTACGATAACGTCCGCCATTCGTTGCATGGCTTCAACAGCTGCAGCAATACCTCCACCACGTGCCATTTTAGTTTTCAGAGTTAATTGAACAAAACACAAGGAAGAATTAGATGTATCCTTTTGGAATACCAAACACAGAGAATCACACAGCACAAACAAGACAGACCTAACCATAAAGACCCAAAAGAAAACTTAAACCAGGGCTCTGATACCAAACTAGTGTAATGCCCCTTTTTGAGGAGGGAACATCACACCAAAAACCACAATGCGAAAAATAAATCATAAACTAAGACCCGGTTCATGATAATATAGATAAGCCTCGTTCATTTGTAAACGCATAATAATTTGACAAATTCTCTTTTTTTTTGTAAATAGTGAAACATAATTATAGCAGAAGTTAACACGAGAAGTAAACCATACATTCATACATCATGCGTATATATATATATATACTTATATCATAATTGTTTAAATACATCATCAGATATACAAAATAAGTAAAAGCTTTACCCGCCCCAAAATGGTTACACGTATACAGCCTACCAAAAAGACAAAACATCAGGCCTCCCAAAAGATTTACAGATAGCCATCAGTAGCCACCAACAGTATCAGTCCCTAAAACTAAAGAGAAGGAACTGTGGCTGGATCCTCCTCGGGGTCTTCCTTGTCAGAGAAAATCCTCATCGGAGAAACCGAGTTACGAGCAGGGGCTCGCGCAGAGGATAAAAGCGAATCCTCTCGTAGAGTGTAGTCATGATCACCCCACATATCGCGAATGGGCAAGTAAAACTCTAAATATAAATGTGCATTGAAAGTAAAAATAGGTGGATCATAACGACCCCATGCTAGAAACACCGTCACGTCTCCGTGGTAGACACAACAATCCGTACTCAAGTTGATATGCTGGTAGTCTGGACCTCTGTGAAAAGTCAATCTCGCATATCCCAAAAAGCCACGTGGATGGGACGTCATGTTCCAAATAGGTACTATTCAAAGTCAGACCAAAAGCTAGGGAATTCGTGTAGTTCCCCTTCTTCACCAACGTCTTCAAGAAATATATAAATATATAGAATAGTAGAAAATATAGACAAGAGGTGAAACATCCTACATTCAGTACCAATTATGACAGTAAAGAAATAGAATGGCGCAAGATGCCATATAGCATAGTAGAAATAATAATCAGCATCTAGATTCAAATAATAAACAACTTAACAAATCTAGGCAGTTATAATATCAATAAAACAACAGTTTCATCATCATGTGAATAAATGCCAAATAATATGTTGACTCACTATGCACGTGCACATGGTACCAAAGTCCAACATTCAATACCAAAAATTCTATTCCATGGAGCTAGACACAAACATCAGAGAGAATGATCAAGGAGACGTGCTAGTATCTCCTCAACCTAAAATCAAGTGCTTTCCAGAAAAATCAATCATGTGCGTAACAAGGCTTTATACAATGACATTCTCACAAGATCGCGACATAGGGACTGTGTCTCGGTCCGGATCATCAGTGCGTTTGCATCGATCTATCCCACGGCCCAGAGGAGCTACCAACTGTCCATTCGTGAGACACCCGCACCTGGTGCCCCCAAGGTCAATGATATGACCTACACTAGTCTATTCGCACCCGTACTAAGGTGTGATTCAATCTCCTAGGCATACAACCTTACAACAGAGTCCACTGGACTTTCACAATGCATGATGACTCAATGCATACACATTTATATTTCATAATACTATACTTTTCCATAACATGCCACAATTTGGCTAAGATAAACATTAACAAATTCTTGGTCTCATTCATGGACTCATAACAACATATCATTAAATTCTCAAATATGATAATACACTTTTAAGGTTTATTATGAAGTTTCACTTTAATTAACATTTCTTATGGAATCTTTCTCTAAAGGAATTCTCTTGATTAGCTAAGTTCTCTACTTTAAGTTTATTCATACTCACTTAGAAAATTATTCTAAGGTTCTCCAAGTCTCACACACTCTCTTGTTCTTTTCTTAAGTCCAAAATTGTTCTAAGTTATAGGATAAAGTCTTATTCTTCATTCTTCTCATTTTATGAACTTCTAATAAATCTCTAATTTCCTAATTAACTAAGTCTCCACTTTAACATTACATTTTTGGCATCTTCACCTTAAGAGGCTGTGAGCCTCAAGGGAATTAGGGGTTCTAGATTTTTTTTATTTCTCTATTGATTATTATTCACTTGATTAGTTATCATTCCAACTTGTTACAAAATTTTAACCATGAATACCCTATTGAAGGGGTTATGGCCGTGAGCCTCCATAGGGAAAGCAAGGAACTTTTGCTTCAAATTCATATTTCCAATCCATCACAATTAATCCAAGATCATCAACATACACAAATACAACCAATAAAATGACATAAAAGGACATTAATACAAAGATCATTAGAAAAACCATATAATCAAGAGAGCAACCCTAACATAGGTTTCTCAAAATCAACACACAAACAAGCTTCCCAATACCAATAGAGGTTGAAGTGGATAGTCTCCCTCTTACCTATAGAAGACAACATAAGAAAGCAAGCTTCTTGATCCCTTTGTTGCAATTTTTGTCCTCCACCTTTAAGAGAACCCTAAGGTGGGCAAACTTTTACAATCTTTACTCAAACCATGAAAAGAGGAGTCCTTGGTCACATAGGTGACCAATAAAAACGAAAAAGAAAAGAAAAGAAAAGAAGGTCAAGAACTTTACCTTAGTGCTTCAAGTTTGGATCTTGAAGAAAATGATGAAGATGGAAGCTTTTTAGGTAGATTCCAACTAGAAAGATGTTTAGAATGTGATAAAGTTCAAGAAAATGTGGTTACTTGAAATTTTTGTAAGCATGGAGGCATCAATGGAGGGTGTGGCCGGGTGGTGTGGAGAGGGAAGAGAAAAGAAAAAATAGACGAGAGAAAATGAGAGAGAAAGGAAAAAGGTAGAGAGATAAAGTGATAGTAACCTTTTTGAAAATGAAAAGAATGCCTTAAGTGGAAAAAGATGACCACCTTGGTCTTCCAAATCCCTGACGACCGCCGAACTCAGTCAAAATTATAACCGAAGTTATTACCTAAACTTGTAGCACAGTGACAACACTGGATCGTCTCCACAAGGATCGTAAATGCAATTTGATCAAATCAAGTGAAAGTTAGCAAAAAGGGGGGTTTGACAGTTTAAGATCGCACTTAACAAAACTAAAGGAAGAAATAACAATTAAAGAGCAGTCAATTTGGAAACCTATCCAAGATTGGGTGGATTCAATCATAGACCCTTCATAGAACACTTGAAGCGCAATTGAATTGTTAATTTGGATCTAACCGAGATCTCTGCATCAAATCTAGAATTCATACTAGACGACCGTCTAGAATTCAATTAACAAGTGATAAACACAAATCCGCAATCGCACCATTCATGAAGATCTATGTTAATTTCAAGTACCGAATTCAATTAACTTAGGCACAAATCAGTAACCTAACCATTTCAATTCTGTGATTAATTTAGATCAATCAGTTCTAAGTTTCATCACAAATCTCAATCTTCATTTATGTGATTAGTTTAGATCAATCAATTCTAAGTTTCATCACAAATCTCAATCTTAAACCAAGATCAAATCAGATCAACATAAATAGAATTACCATTCATGTATTCAAGATCAAGAAGAAGAAGAAAGAAGAAGAAAAGAGGAATTCAATTACAAATCAAATACAATACATAACCAAGGTCTCAAGAATCCAAACCATAATCTCTTCAAGAGTTCTAAATTGACCCAAAGTAGCTTAGCCCTCCATTACCATGAAGGGGAGCATCAAAATATACAAAACTATGAGAAACTATGAAGAAACAAGAAGAAACTTAGAGAGAAATGAAGGAGAATTTACATGTTGTTCATGATAATGGTGCCTTTTATAGAAGTCTAAGGTAACAAAATGACAAAGGGAAGTGGGTGGATGAGTGGGTGAGTGAGTGGAGTGTTTGAGTGGATGGATTAGTGGGTTGGTTTAGTGGATTGGTTTAGTGGATGAGTGAGTGGAATGGTTGAGTGGTTGAATTAGTGAAAAATGCCAAAGGACTTTTGGTGAGTGGGAAATTATGGACATGAATGGGTGAGTGGATGGATGAGTGGATGGATTAGTGGATGAGTGGGTGGAGTGGTTAAGTGGTTGGATTAGTGTATGAGTGGATGAGTGGGTGAGTTAGTGGATGAGTGGATGAGTGGATGAGTGGATTAGTGGATGGATGAGTGGATGGTTGAGGACGAAAATTTCGTGTCTGACTTGGAAGCCAAAAACGACCCACTATACTTCAGAATCACGAAAAGTGTTCTTCATTAAAGTTGTAGATCCTTGTCTTGGATATAAAATGGATAGCTGGTTCGTCCAATTTGGCTTCCTTAAGCCCAAGATATGTCCCAAATACCGTAGGTTGCTCAAACCCAACTTCAGCACCTCTGTTCCGACTTGCAAGCTCAAAATGACCTACTAGACTTCTTTTTCTCAAAATGTGTTCTTCATGAAAGTTGTTTATTTGGATCTTGACTATCTAATGTCCAAATTTCAGCCCATCTCCATTATTACATCTTGAGATATGATTTTTTGAGTGCACACTGTTCGGATTCTACTGACAGAACCCGTATTCTGACTTCCATGTCAACTTAGGTCCCTTAGACATCTGAATCAGACTTCGAGCTCTTCACCAAAGTTGTAGAGCTTCCTCTTAGCTTTCCTACAAGGTAAAATTCATGTTCATCAGATATTAGGAACTCAAGTTATGGCCAAAATACAGAAACAGTGTCAAATCTCAATAATGCTGGAAATATTCAATTAGGACCAATTTGAGCTCAAACTCACAAAATCATACCAAACTCAATCAATTAAGAATATGGAGAGTGTAAATGACTAAACATAAGGGTTTCTTAATGAATAAAATATGTGATTATCATGGACCAAATTCCCCTTTAAATTGAGGAGGGTTGTTCGGACGGAACTCCGACAGATTTTGAGCATTAGCAGATGCTTCTAACTGTTGTGCAGCTCTTTCCTGCTGTTGAGCAGCTTTTTCAATTTATTGTATGATAACGTCCGCCATTCGTTGCATGGCTTCAACAGCTGCAGCAATACCTCCACCACGTGCCATTTTAGTTTTCAGAGTTAATTGAACAAAACACAAGGAAGAATTAGATGTATCTTTTTGGAATACCAAACACAGAGAATCACACAGCACAAACAAGACAGACCTAGCCACAAAGACCCAAAAGAAAACTTAAACTAGGGCTTTGATACCAAACTAGTGTAACGCCCCTTTTTGAGGAGGGAACATCACACCAAAAACCACAATGCGAAAAATAAATCATAAACTAAGACCCGGTTCATGATAATATAGATAAGCCTGTTCATTTGTAAACGCATAATAATTTGACAAATTCTCTTTTTTTTTGTAAATAGTGAAACATAATTATAGCAGAAGTTAACACGAGAAGTAAACCATACATTCATACATCATGCGTATATATATATATATACTTATATCATAATTGTTTAAATACATCATCAGATATACAAAATAAGTAAAAGCTTTACCCGCCCCAAAATGGTTACACGTATACAGCCTACCAAAAAGACAAAACATCGGGCCTCCCAAAAGATTTACAGATAGCCATCAGTAGCCACCAACAAGTGATCGGTCCCTAAAACTAAAGAGAAGGAACCGTGGCTGGATCCTCCTCGGGGTCTTCCTTGTCAGAGAAAATCCTCATCGGAGCAACCGAGTTACGAGCAGGGGCTCGTGTAGAGGATAAAAACGAATCCTCTCGTGAAACGTAGTTATGATCACCCCACATACCGTGAATGGGCAAGTAAAACTCTAAATATAAATGTGCATTGAAAGTAAAAATAGGTGGATCATAACGACCTCATGCTAGAGACACCGTCACGTCTCCGTGGTAGACACAACAATCCGTACTCAAGTTGATATGCTGGTAGTCTGGACCTCTGTGAAAAGTCAATCTCGCATATCCCAAAAAGCCACGTGGATGGGACGTCATGTTCCAAATAGGTACTATTCAAAGTCAGACCAAAAGCTAGGGAATTCGTGTAGTTCCCCTTCTTCACCAACGTCTTCAAGAAATATATAAATATATAGAATAGTAGAAAATATAGACAAGAGGTGAAACATCCTACATTCAGTACCAATTATGACAGTAAAGAAATAGAATGGCGCAAGATGCCATATAGCATAGTAGAAATAATAATCAGCATCTAGATTCAAATAATAAACAACTTAACAAATCTAGGCAGTTATAATATCAATAAAACAACAGTTTCATCATCATGTGAATAAATGCCAAATAATATGTTGACTCACTATGCACGTGCACATGGTACCAAAGTCCAACATTCAATACCAAAAATTCTATTCCATGGAGCTAGACACAAACATCAGAGAGAATGATCAAGGAGACGTGCTAGTATCTCCTCAACCTAAAATCAAGTGCTTTCCAGAAAAATCAATCATGTGCGTAACAAGGCTTTATACAATGACATTCTCACAAGATCGCGACATAGGACTGTGTCTCGGTCCGGATCATCAGTGCGTTTGCATCGATCTATCCCACGGCCCAGAGGAGCTACCAACTGTCCATTTATGAGACACCCGCGCTCTGACGCCCCCAAGGTCAATGATATAACCTACACTTAGTCTATCCGTACCTGCTCTAAAGTGTTATTCAATCTCCTAGGCATACAACCTTACAACAGAGTCCACTGGACTTTCACAATGCATGATGACTCAATGCATACACATTTATATTTCATAATACTATACTTTTCCATAACATGCCACAATTTGGCTAAGATAAACATTAACAAATTCTTGGTCTCATTCATGGACTCATAACAACATATCATTAAATTCTCAAATATGATAATACACTTTTAAGGTTTATTATGAAGTTTCACTTTAATTAACATTTCTTATGGAATCTTTCTCTAAAGGAATTCTCTTGATTAGCTAAGTTCTCTACTTTAAGTTTATTCATACTCACTTAGAAAATTATTCTAAGGTTCTCCAAGTCTCACACACTCTCTTGTTCTTTTCTTAAGTCCAAAATTGTTCTAAGTTATAGGATAAAGTCTTATTCTTCATTCTTCTCATTTTATGAACTTCTAATAAATCTCTAATTTCCTAATTAACTAAGTCTCCACTTTAACATTACATTTTTGGCATCTTCACCTTAAGAGGCTATGAGCCTCAAGGGAATTAGGGGTTCTAGATTTTTTTTATTTCTCTATTGATTATTATTCACTTGATTAGTTATCATTCCAACTTGTTACAAAATTTTAACCATGAATACCCTATTGAAGGGGTTATGGCCGTGAGCCTCCATAGGGAAAGCAAGGAACTTTTGCTTCAAATTCATATTTCCAATCCATCACAATTAATCCAAGATCATCAACATACACAAATACAACCAATAAAATGACATAAAAGGACATTAATACAAAGATCATTAGAAAAACCATATAATCAAGAGAGCAACCCTAACATAGGTTTCTCAAAATCAACACACAAACAAGCTTCCCAATACCAATAGAGGTTGAAGTGGATAGTCTCCCTCTTACCTATAGAAGACAACATAAGAAAGCAAGCTTCTTGATCCCTTTGTTGCAATTTTTGTCCTCCACCTTTAAGAGAACCCTAAGGTGGGCAAACTTTTACAATCTTTACTCAAACCATGAAAAGAGGAGTCCTTGGTCACATAGGTGACCAATAAAAACGAAAAAGAAAAGAAAAGAAAAGAAGGTCAAGAACTTTACCTTAGTGCTTCAAGTTTGGATCTTGAAGAAAATGATGAAGATGGAAGCTTTTTAGGTAGATTCCAACTAGAAAGATGTTTAGAATGTGATAAAGTTCAAGAAAATGTGGTTACTTGAAATTTTTGTAAGCATGGAGGCATCAATGGAGGGTGTGGTAGGGTGGTGTGGAGAGGGAAGAGAAAAGAAAAAATAGACGAGAGAAAATGAGAGAGAAAGGAAAAAGGTAGAGAGATAAAGTGATAGTAACCTTTTTGAAAATGAAAAGAATGCCTTAAGTGGAAAAAGATGACCACCTTGGTCTTCCAAATCCCTGACGACCGCCGAACTCAGTCAAAATTATAACCGAAGTTATTACCTAAACTTGTAGCACAGTGACAACACTGGATCGTCTCCACAAGGATCGTAAATGCAATTTGATCAAATCAAGTGAAAGTTAGCAAAAAGGGGGGTTTGACAGTTTAAGATCGCACTTAACAAAACTAAAGGAAGAAATAACAATTAAAGAGCAGTCAATTTGGAAACCTATCCAAGATTGGGTGGATTCAATCATAGACCCTTCATAGAACACTTGAAGCGCAATTGAATTGTTAATTTGGATCTAACCGAGATCTCTGCATCAAATCTAGAATTCATACTAGACGACCGTCTAGAATTCAATTAACAAGTGATAAACACAAATCCGCAATCGCACCATTCATGAAGATCTATGTTAATTTCAAGTACCGAATTCAATTAACTTAGGCACAAATCAAGAATCTAACCATTTCAATTTCTGTGATTAATTTAGATCAATCAGTTCTAAGTTTCATCACAAATCTCAATCTTCATTTATGTGATTAGTTTAGATCAATCAATTCTAAGTTTCATCACAAATCTCAATCTTAAACCAAGATCAAATCAGATCAACATAAATAGAATTACCATTCATGTATTCAAGATCAAGAAGAAGAAGAAAGAAGAAGAAAAGAGGAATTCAATTACAAATCAAATACAATACATAACCAAGGTCTCAAGAATCCAAACCATAATCTCTTCAAGAGTTCTAAATTGACCCAAAGTAGCTTAGCCCTCCATTACCATGAAGGGGAGCATCAAAATATACAAAACTATGAGAAACTATGAAGAAACAAGAAGAAACTTAGAGAGAAATGAAGGAGAATTTACATGTTGTTCATGATAATGGTGCCTTTTATAGAAGTCTAAGGTAACAAAATGACAAAGGGAAGTGGGTGGATGAGTGGGTGAGTGAGTGGAGTGTTTGAGTGGATGGATTAGTGGGTTGGTTTAGTGGATTGGTTTAGTGGATGAGTGAGTGGAATGGTTGAGTGGTTGAATTAGTGAAAAATGCCAAAGGACTTTTGGTGAGTGGGAAATTATGGACATGAATGGGTGAGTGGATGGATGAGTGGATGGATTAGTGGATGAGTGGGTGGAGTGGTTAAGTGGTTGGATTAGTGTATGAGTGGATGAGTGGGTGAGTTAGTGGATGAGTGGATGAGTGGATGAGTGGATTAGTGGATGGATGAGTGGATGGTTGAGGACGAAAATTTCGTGTCTGACTTGGAAGCCAAAAACGACCCACTATACTTCAGAATCACGAAAAGTGTTCTTCATTAAAGTTGTAGATCCTTGTCTTGGATATAAAATGGATAGCTGGTTCGTCCAATTTGGCTTCCTTAAGCCCAAGATATGTCCCAAATACCGTAGGTTGCTCAAACCCAACTTCAGCACCTCTGTTCCGACTTGCAAGCTCAAAATGACCTACTAGACTTCTTTTTCTCAAAATGTGTTCTTCATGAAAGTTGTTTATTTGGATCTTGACTATCTAATGTCCAAATTTCAGCCCATCTCCATTATTACATCTTGAGATATGATTTTTTGAGTGCACACTGTTCGGATTCTACTGACAGAACCCGTATTCTGACTTCCATGTCAACTTAGGTCCCTTAGACATCTGAATCAGACTTCGAGCTCTTCACCAAAGTTGTAGAGCTTCCTCTTAGCTTTCCTACAAGGTAAAATTCATGTTCATCAGATATTAGGAACTCAAGTTATGGCCAAAATACAGAAACAGTGTCAAATCTCAATAATGCTGGAAATATTCAATTAGGACCAATTTGAGCTCAAACTCACAAAATCATACCAAACTCAATCAATTAAGAATATGGAGAGTGTAAATGACTAAACATAAGGGTTTCTTAATGAATAAAATATGTGATTATCATGGACCAAATTCCCCTTTAAATTGAGGAGGGTTGTTCGGACGGAACTCCGACAGATTTTGAGCATTAGCAGATGCTTCTAACTGTTGTGCAGCTCTTTCCTGCTGTTGAGCAGCTTTTTCAATTTATTGTATGATAACGTCCGCCATTCGTTGCATGGCTTCAACAGCTGCAGCAATACCTCCACCACGTGCCATTTTAGTTTTCAGAGTTAATTGAACAAAACACAAGGAAGAATTAGATGTATCTTTTGGAATACCAAACACAGAGAATCACACAGCACAAACAAGACAGACCTAGCCACAAAGACCCAAAAGAAAACTTAAACTAGGGCTTTGATACCAAACTAGTGTAACGCCCCTTTTTGAGGAGGGAACATCACACCAAAAACCACAATGCGAAAAATAAATCATAAACTAAGACCCGGTTCATGATAATATAGATAAGCCTGTTCATTTGTAAACGCATAATAATTTGACAAATTCTCTTTTTTTTTGTAAATAGTGAAACATAATTATAGCAGAAGTTAACACGAGAAGTAAACCATACATTCATACATCATGCGTATATATATATATATATACTTATATCATAATTGTTTAAATACATCATCAGATATACAAAATAAGTAAAAGCTTTACCCGCCCCAAAATGGTTACACGTATACAGCCTACCAAAAAGACAAAACATCAGGCCTCCCAAAAGATTTACAGATAGCCATCAGTAGCCACCAACAGTATCAGTCCCTAAAACTAAAGAGAAGGAACTGTGGCTGGATCCTCCTCGGGGTCTTCCTTGTCAGAGAAAATCCTCATCGGAGAAACCGAGTTACGAGCAGGGGCTCGCGCAGAGGATAAAAGCGAATCCTCTCGTAGAGTGTAGTCATGATCACCCCACATATCGCGAATGGGCAAGTAAAACTCTAAATATAAATGTGCATTGAAAGTAAAAATAGGTGGATCATAACGACCCCATGCTAGAAACACCGTCACGTCTCCGTGGTAGACACAACAATCCGTACTCAAGTTGATATGCTGGTAGTCTGGACCTCTGTGAAAAGTCAATCTCGCATATCCCAAAAAGCCACGTGGATGGGACGTCATGTTCCAAATAGGTACTATTCAAAGTCAGACCAAAAGCTAGGGAATTCGTGTAGTTCCCCTTCTTCACCAACGTCTTCAAGAAATATATAAATATATAGAATAGTAGAAAATATAGACAAGAGGTGAAACATCCTACATTCAGTACCAATTATGACAGTAAAGAAATAGAATGGCGCAAGATGCCATATAGCATAGTAGAAATAATAATCAGCATCTAGATTCAAATAATAAACAACTTAACAAATCTAGGCAGTTATAATATCAATAAAACAACAGTTTCATCATCATGTGAATAAATGCCAAATAATATGTTGACTCACTATGCACGTGCACATGGTACCAAAGTCCAACATTCAATACCAAAAATTCTATTCCATGGAGCTAGACACAAACATCAGAGAGAATGATCAAGGAGACGTGCTAGTATCTCCTCAGCCTAAAATCAAGTGCTTTCCAGAAAAATCAATCATGTGCGTAACAAGGCTTTATACAATGACATTCTCACAAGATCGCGACATAGGACTGTGTCTCGGTCCGGATCATCAGTGCGTTTGCATCGATCTATCCCACGGCCCAGAGGAGCTACCAACTGTCCATTCGTGAGACACCCGCACCCTGGTGCCCCCAAGGTCAATGATATGACCTACACTAGTCTATTCGCACCCGTACTAAGGTGTGATTCAATCTCCTAGGCATACAACCTTACAACAGAGTCCACTGGACTTTCACAATGCATGATGACTCAATGCATACACATTTATATTTCATAATACTATACTTTTCCATAACATGCCACAATTTGGCTAAGATAAACATTAACAAATTCTTGGTCTCATTCATGGACTCATAACAACATATCATTAAATTCTCAAATATGATAATACACTTTTAAGGTTTATTATGAAGTTTCACTTTAATTAACATTTCTTATGGAATCTTTCTCTAAAGGAATTCTCTTGATTAGCTAAGTTCTCTACTTTAAGTTTATTCATACTCACTTAGAAAATTATTCTAAGGTTCTCCAAGTCTCACACACTCTCTTGTTCTTTTCTTAAGTCCAAAATTGTTCTAAGTTATAGGATAAAGTCTTATTCTTCATTCTTCTCATTTTATGAACTTCTAATAAATCTCTAATTTCCTAATTAACTAAGTCTCCACTTTAACATTACATTTTTGGCATCTTCACCTTAAGAGGTTGTGAGCCTCAAGGGAATTAGGGGTTCTAGATTTTTTTTATTTCTCCATTGATTATTATTCACTTGATTAGTTATCATTCCAACTTGTTACAAAATTTTAACCATGAATACCCTATTGAAGGGGTTATGGCCGTGAGCCTCCATAGGGAAAGCAAGGAACTTTTGCTTCAAATTCATATTTCCAATCCATCACAATTAATCCAAGATCATCAACATACACAAATACAACCAATAAAATGACATAAAAGGACATTAATACAAAGATCATTAGAAAAACCATATAATCAAGAGAGCAACCCTAACATAGGTTTCTCAAAATCAACACACAAACAAGCTTCCCAATACCAATAGAGGTTGAAGTGGATAGTCTCCCTCTTACCTATAGAAGACAACATAAGAAAGCAAGCTTCTTGATCCCTTTGTTGCAATTTTTGTCCTCCACCTTTAAGAGAACCCTAAGGTGGGCAAACTTTTACAATCTTTACTCAAACCATGAAAAGAGGAGTCCTTGGTCACATAGGTGACCAATAAAAACGAAAAAGAAAAGAAAAGAAAAGAAGGTCAAGAACTTTACCTTAGTGCTTCAAGTTTGGATCTTGAAGAAAATGATGAAGATGGAAGCTTTTTAGGTAGATTCCAACTAGAAAGATGTTTAGAATGTGATAAAGTTCAAGAAAATGTGGTTACTTGAAATTTTGTAAGCATGGAGGCATCAATGGAGGGTGTGGCCGGGTGGTGTGGAGAGGGAAGAGAAAAGAAAAAATAGACGAGAGAAAATGAGAGAGAAAGGAAAAAGGTAGAGAGATAAAGTGATAGTAACCTTTTTGAAAATGAAAAGAATGCCTTAAGTGGAAAAAGATGACCACCTTGGTCTTCCAAATCCCTGACGACCGCCGAACTCAGTCAAAATTATAACCGAAGTTATTACCTAAACTTGTAGCACAAAGTGACAACACTTGGATCGTCTCCACAAGGATCGTAAATGCAATTTGATCAAATCAAGTGAAAGTTAGCAAAAGGGGGTTTGACAGTTTAAGATCGCACTTAACAAAACTAAAGGAAGAAATAACAATTAAAGAGCAGTCAATTTAGAAACCTATCCAAGATTGGGTGGATTCAATCATAGACCCTTCATAGAACACTTGAAGCGCAATTGAATTGTTAATTTGGATCTAACCGAGATCTCTCGCATCAAATCTAGAATTCATACTAGACGACCGTCTAGAATTCAATTAACAAGTGATAAACACAAATCCGCAATCGCACCATTCATGAAGATCTATGTTAATTTCAAGTACCGAATTCAATTAACTTAGGCACAAATCAGTAACCTAACCATTTCAATTCGTGATTAATTTAGATCAATCAGTTCTAAGTTTCATCACAAATCTCAATCTTCATTTATGTGATTAGTTTAGATCAATCAATTCTAAGTTTCATCACAAATCTCAATCTTAAACCAAGATCAAATCAGATCAACATAAATAGAATTACCATTCATGTATTCAAGATCAAGAAGAAGAAGAAAGAAGAAGAAAAGAGGAATTCAATTACAAATCAAATACAATACATAACCAAGGTCTCAAGAATCCAAACCATAATCTCTTCAAGAGTTCTAAATTGACCCAAAGTAGCTTAGCCCTCCATTACCATGAAGGGGAGCATCAAAATATACAAAAGCTATGAGAAACTATGAAGAAATAAGAAGAAACTATGAGAGAAATGAAGGAGAATACATGAAAGAAATGATAACCAATGGTGCCTTTTATAGAAGTCTAGGGTAACAAAATGACAAAGGGGAGTGAGTGGATGAGTGGGTGAGTGAGTGGAGTGTTTGAGTGGAATGGTTGAGTGAGTTGGTTTAGTGGATTGGTTTAGTGGATGAGTGAGTGGAATGGTTAAGTGGGTTGGTTGAGTGGAAAATGCCAAAGGACTTTTGGTGAGTGGGAAATTATGGACATGAATGGGTGAGTGGATGGATGAGTGGATGAGTGGGTGGAGTGGTTGGATTAGTGTATGAGTGGATGAGTGGGTGGATTAGTGGATGAGTGGATGAGTGGATGAGTGGATTAGTGGATGGATGAGTGGATTAGTGGATGGATGAGTGGGTGGTTGAGGACGAAAATTTTGTGTCTGACTTGCAAGCTCAAAATGACCTACTAGACTTCCTTTTTTCAAAAAGTGTTCTTCATGAAAGTTGTTTATTTGGATCTTGACTATCCACTGTCCAAATTTGAACCCATCTTCATTATTACATCTTGTGATATGATTTTATGAGTGCACACTGTTCGGATTCTACTGACAAAACCCGTATTCTGAATTCCATGTAAACTTAGGTCCTTTAGACATCTTTTTGGGACTTCGAGCTCTTCATCAAAGTTGTAGAGCTTCCTCTTAGCTTTCCTACAAGGTAAAATTCATGTTCATCAGATATTAGGAACTCAAGTTATGGCCAAAATACAGAAACAGTGTCAAATCTCAATAATGCTGAAAATATTCAATTAGGACCAATTTGAGCTCAAACTCACAAAATCATACCAAACTCAATCAATTAAGAATATAGAGAGTGTAAATGACTAAACATAAGGGTTTCTTAATGAATAAAATATGTGATTATCAAATTCCTCTACACTTAGCTTTTTGCACTCCTGGGCAAGACTCAAGACCAAAACAAGGACATAAGAGATTAACAAAAATTTAAATTCCAACGACATTCAAGAACCCAAAATTTTACAATCAAGAAGAACAACCAAAGGTTCAAGGGATCAAAACATTCATGAGTTAACAATTTTCCACATCTCAAACCAACAAGCAAGGTATCTTCAACATGAATCGAGAATGATAGATCTTCACAAGATCCCCTCTCAATCTCTCAAGTGTTTAAAAGGTAGGTATTTCACTCAATTCAACCCATGAAAATTGCACTTCCATAAGCTTGCTTATATTCTACTTCTCCACTACTCAAAACACATGCACACACAAATCATGAGGACTTTATTCAAGGTTGTAGTGAGGTCAAGGTAACAGGAGAGGATAAAATGGATATGAGAAGATAAATACCAAAGAGAATAAAAGCAAATGAGAGCTGAGTTCAAATAACAAGTATAAAAGTTCCTCCCAACTCTAGTGTATATCCCTTTACATATTCATTTCCCAATCCTTTTCTTTTTTTTTTAAACACTTGGTTTTTTTTTTTTTTTTTTTTTTTTTTTCTTTTTTTTATATATATGAACATAACTATATACATATATTTTTTTTTTCTTTTTGGGCACTCTTTTCTTTTTTAACAACCATTTTGTACACACACCCTCACACTTCTTCAAAAACTCATCCATTAACCAAGCTAATGTTCTTTTATTCCCTAAGGTAATGTAAGAACACGATTTCTCATTTAAGGCACATAATGAGCTAGAAACAAGGAATGGTCAAATAAGCTCAAAGGGGTTAAGCAAAGGAAAATATACAAGGTTGGCAGGAATCAGAGAATTTTCAAGAAATCAAAAGAGCGCTTGATATCATATTGAAAACAAGGTTGGCTATTTGGTTAAACTAGCTAATTAAGAAAGAGGGCCTCAATCATGTTCATGCATGCAAGTGAAATGTAGCCTCAAAAAGAATCAAAGCAAGTTCTAGAGTGGTCATTAACATGAGTGAAAATCACACAAGAAAGAAGAGAATGGCATAAATGTTAAATCCATCCATTAGGCTCAAAATCTCACAAGGTATGCATCCATCAAACTCAATTCATCAATTCAATCATCCATCTCCAAGCATATCGGTTCAAGAAGGGAGAAAAGTTATTCAATCATGCAATGATCCCTTTTTTTGTTTTTTTTTTCTTTTTTTTTTTTAACAACCAAAAGAAACATGCTAAAATCTCTCCCCCACACTTAATATAACATTGCCCTCAATGTGAAAGAGAGATATAGAAAAGAGCAACACAACCTGATAAGAAGTGAATTAACGCCAAGCAGAAAAGAAGCACACTGTCAGTTACGCATCAGACCCTGAAAAGAAATCAAACAAGAAAATGTTAGTACTTCCACAATTTAATACTAATTAATTACTACCTAAAAAACTCCTTACTTTGCCACTAATTAAGATGTGTCTCAAGAGTAAAATTACTCTTTACTCTGCCATCACTAATTGGTTTAATAAGTCCATGACAATCATATCATACTTTCCAAACAAAACAACAATTTTTTTTTTTTTTAATAAAATCAAACCCATTAAAGAGAAAGTGTCGATCTCGGCTTTTTTTTCTTGTTACTTCCTTCGCCTTTCTCGTTGACCAATCTATCGAGCCAATACCTTATCAGGTACATACTCAAAAGCTTCTAATTTATCAATGAGCTCATCAATAGTGGAGGCAGAGATAAGAAGTTGTCTTGCCGAAGGAGTGATAAATTTGTTCCACGACTTTGTCAAGAAAAAATAACAAAAGATCAAAGAAATTATTAACATTCAACAAACCAATGGGCTTATGGTGGATGTTCGGTTCAAGCCCAAGAGACAATTTGAAAAATCTCTTCCAACGTACCAAAACCACCGGTAAGACAAGAAATGCATCGAATTGTCAACCATTGTTTTCATTCGTCCATGCATAGATGTTACCTGAATTTCTTCTCCAACTGTCCTTCCAGTGATGTTATTTTCAGCTAAAGGTTTAGGAATAACACCTAAAACCTGACTGCCTCCTATAAAAGTTGCAAGTGATACAGCCCCCATTAACCCACGACAACCTCCCCCATATACAAGATGAATATTCCTCGCAGCAAGTGATCGACCAAGAGTGCTAGCTGCGTTTACAAATTCTAATCCCTTCCCATAACTCGACCCACAAAAAAACACAGACATTTTTTAGGTTACGAATAGGAGGTCCCATTCTATACTTTTCCTCCCTTTGAGTGTTTCTTAGTTGAAGGAAAATGGAGAAAATGGAGTGTTTAAATAGGAAAAAGAATGGAAAGGGGAATAATTGCACCTATGAGGGTAGGTTGGCGTTGTCGAGAAAAGGTTGAAATGAAGAAACACAAAATCTTTTTTTTTTTTTTTTTTTTTCCTTTTTTTTGTTTTTTGTTTTTTATTATTTTTTTTTTTTTTTTTTTTTTTTTTTTTTTTTTACTTTAAGAAAACCATCAAGGTAAAGAAGTCTAGAAACCCCTGAAGGACCCTGCTCAAAGGATCGTCTGTACAAAAATCAAAATACAACAAAATGATACAAAGATAAAAGAAATAGAAAATGATGACATACTGTATGTATAGTTTCCATGGCGTATCTTTATCTTTGGCGTCATGAGTGCGATGAGACATCACGTCCTTTTTTTTTTTTGAAATTGTTAGAAAAACTTGATGAAAGATGAGTGCATACTTACTTAAGATTATGATGGAGGTAGTCTGCTCTTTCGGCTTTGTGCCAAAGCATTGTTGACCAATATTCGACCCATTCAAGACCAGCGCAACATAGGGCTCCCAAAAGGGACAAGTGGCCATAATACGACTGGCTGCCTCACATGTGGGATACAATCTACCTTCTTTGTTTTTCAATTAAGAAATTTGGATCAGATGCATGCATTTCCCCATTCACGGTGTGTGTTACCAAAGCCAACCCTAAAAGGTATACATAATTTTTTTTTTTTTTTTTTTTTTTTTTTTTTTTTTTTTTTTTGTTTTTGTTTTTGAGAGATGACATGAAGAAGAAGAAGAAGAAGAAGATGATATATACAGATTGTTTGTGGATATGGCTCACATCTGCCTCTGGTTTAACGTCCAGTAATGGCTTAAACATCTTCTATGAGTCGAGGATAAGCTTCCCATCCAATTTTCTTATAAATTGGCAAACATGGTCTTTTAGAGTCAGATTCCCAAGACTGTAGCGTTTTTCTTCATCTTTGAAGAGATTCCACAATTTAAGAATTTCACGATGCACCAATCCACAAGAATGCATCTCAAGAGTCAATAAGATATCATCTAATGACTCCTTACTCAGTTCATTCTTAATAAAGAAAATTTTATCTTCTCTATTTGCGGAAACCATCCCCAAAGTATGACATCGCTTGTTACAGTTCCATCGTCCACATTTGTGACAGACTTGTAACCTTTTTGCTCTTCTCCTTTTAGAATATGAACTTCTTCCAAGACCAGGCATATATGAGTCAAATGAAATTGAGGACTCACCTACTAATCAGACCTTTGCTTCAATTATCCAAACATCTTTCGGCATACCTTTGTGCATTAACAGTCTCAATCTTTCACATCGAACTTTGTAGATTTTTCTCAGAGCATTTTGAGGAAGAGAAGGAAAATGTTTTCTCAGGTTTGAAAGAATGACATCCATTTTGAAGGAGAAGAAGGGTTCAGTTATTTTGGGAAACTGAAAAATAAATCGACTTGAGAATCACGGAGTACCGTATCCGCCACTTAACCGGCAACACAAATAACTCAAGAACTTGGTTTTCCAGGAATGGTTGAGTCTTTGTCCATTAACTTTAAGCGCATTACCATTCCTAGGATCCTCAATATCTACGGCCCCAGAGGATACACGTGTTTGACAGCAAAAGAACTGTGCCACCTAGATCTCAATTTTCCAAGGAGTAGGTGCAGATGATAATCTCAAAGCAGAACTTTTTTGACCAATTTCTGCAACTTTTACAAAAGGTGTAACAGACCTTGAATAAAATGGGCCAATAAAATCCATACTGCAAGATTTTCGCAGTTGTTGCCGTTGAAGAAAAAGTGACCTCCACTTGCTTCCGAGTGACAAAATTTAATGGCACTACCTACCTTATTGTCGGGCACACAGCTATTTTTTTTTTCTTTTTTTTTCTTTTTATTTTTTTCATTCATAATGCGGATGGAGAAGGTTCATCACCTCCACTTCTGCATTCTCTGGAAGTTCATGATACTGTTTGAGGCGGTGTCCGTTGGTCTTATTAAGTGAGGTTGGTGAAAAGACTCCACCAGGATCCCATTGGTTGAAACGTGATGACCAGGTTATGGTTGACACAACATGATAGCTTCCACTACGGTCCCATTGGTTGAAGTGTAACGACCAAGTGAAGCTTGAAGCATGAGGGTTCACATTGGGGTCCCATTGGTCTTCCTTGACTTCACCAATGGCATGCAATACGTGTAATTTTGCAATCCTGCTTTCATTGATAATGCTGGACCATGGCCCAAAAACAAAATCCACTTCAGTAGTTACTGTCATATGCTGTCTTTCCTCCTTCTTTGAAAATTCCTCAATGGCCTTCAACTCCACCTCCCTATGTGTTTCAGATTCTGCAACTGCATTGTTGATAGACCCTTCAATATCATTAGATGCTGCGTAAACAGAATCATCAGCTTTCAAATATGCAGAAATCTCAGCACACATAACACATTTTATATCACCGTCACAATCAGTACATGAGTTACAATTGATAGAATCATCAAAACCAATTAAATCAGGAAATTCAGCACACAACTCATCATGAGTTTCCTCAACTAAATCTGCAGGTAAATCAATATGACAATTAGAATGCAGGGAGTTGGGAATTGTTTGGGAAGAGAGTTGGTCTGACTCTTGACTTCTCAGTTCATTAATAGTGGTTGTCATCAGCTCAATTTGGGTTGTTAAATCCTAAATAGTGGCAGTGAAACTCTGCTAGAACTCAATTTGGGTTTTCATCAAGTCCTCCCATGAAGGCTCAAGTTTTGTGGTTGATGGACTTGTTATCTCTTTGGAATGGTGCTCATATTGAAATGATTGTTCTTTGTAGTGATGCCGTATTGCCATATCCCGGATCCGGATAGTATTCCCAGCTAGGGTTGTATGTGTTGAAGAAGGGGTCATAACTCGTTGTTTCTTCTTTGGGCTGTGGTTCATCGGAAAATAACCAATTTCTTTGCAACAAATTGATCTGGAAAAACAGAACTACCATACTGAAGTGTAGGGCATGCATATGTGGGGTGACATAACTCTGTTACACACAAGTGTAGCTTCCTGCACAGGTGATTGTTGTCTCACTACTATATGTCTTACCAAAGAAGTCAACTCCTCAAGTTTTGACTCCATTATGCATGGTCCATTGTTAGAAAAGTTAATAAAAAGCAAAGGTTAGTAAAAACACTTAAAATGAAAAGATTACACTTACTAATCCCCGGCAACGGCGCCAAAATTCTGACGAGCGCTGAACTAAGTCAAAATTATAACCGAAGTTATTACCTAAACTTGTAGCACAGTGACAACACCGGATCGTCTCCTCAAGGATCGTAAATGCAATTTGATCAAATCAAGTGAAAGTTAGCAAAAAGAGGGGTTTGACAGTTTAAGATCGCACTCAACAAAATTAAAGAAAGAAATAACAATTAAAGAGCAGTCAATTTAGAAACCTATCCAAGATTGGGTGGATTCAATCATAGACCCTTCATAGAACACTTGAAGCGCAATTGAATTATTAATTTGGATCTAACCGAGATCTCTGCATCAAATCCAGAATTCATACTAGACGACCGTCTAGAATTCAATTAACAAGTGATAAACACAAATCCGCAATCGCACCATTTATGAAGATCTATGTTAATTTCAAGTACCGAATTCAATTAACTTAGGCACAAATTAGTAACCTAACTTTTTCAATTCTGTGATTAATTTAGATCAATCAGTTCTAAGTTTCATCACAAATCTCAATCTTCATTTATGTGATTAGTTTAGATCAATCAATTCTAAGTTTCATCACAAATCTCAATCTTAAACCAAGATCAAATCAGATCAACATAAATAGAATTACCATTCATGTATTCAAGATCAAGAAGAAGAAGAAAGAAGAAGAAAAGAGGAATTCAATTACAAATCAAATACAATGCATAACCAAGGTCTCAAGAATCCAAACCATAATCTCTTCAAGAGTTCTAAATTGACCCAAAGTAGCTTAGCCCTCCATTACCATGAAGGGGAGCATCAAAATATACAAAAGCTATGAGAAACTATGAAGAAACAAGAAGAAACTATGAGAGAAATGAAGGAGAATACATGAAAGAAATGATAACCAATGGTGCCTTTTATAGAAGTCTAGGGTAACAAAATGACAAAGGGGAGTGAGTGGATGAGTGGGTGAGTGAGTGGAGTGTTTGAGTGGAATGGTTGAGTGGGTTGGTTTAGTGGATTGGTTTAGTGGATGAGTGAGTGGAATGGTTAAGTGGGTTGGTTGAGTGGAAAATGCCAAAGGACTTTTGGTGAGTGGGAAACTATGGACATGGGTGGATTAGTGGATGGATGAGTGGGTGGTTGAGGACGAAAATTTTGTGTCTGACTTGCAAGCTCAAAATGACCTACTAGACTTCCTTTTTTCAAAAAGTGTTCTTCATGAAAGTTGTTTATTTGGATCTTGACTATCCACTATCCAAATTTGAGCCCATCTTCGTTATTACATCTTGAGATATGATTTTATGAGTACACACTGTTCGGATTCTACTGACAAAACCCGTATTCTGACTTCCATGTAAACTTAGGTCCTTTAGACATCTTTTTGGGACTTCGAGCTCTTCATCAAAGTTGTAGAGCTTCCTCTTAGCTTTCCTACAGGTAAAATTCATGTTCATCAGATATTAGGAACTCAAGTTATGGCCAAAATACAGAAACAGTGTCAAATCTCAATAATGCTGAAAATATTCAATTAGGACCAATTTGAGCTCAAACTCACAAAATCATACCAAACTCAATCAATTAAGAATATAGAGAGTGTAAATGACTAAACATAAGGGTTTCTTAATGAATAAAATATGTGATTATCAATCCCCCCAAAATCGTGGAGCTTCACAAAAGAGAGAGGGAAAAGCTTTCTCAACAAGCCAATAGGAAAGTGCTAAGAAGCTTCCTCCAAAGCTTCTTCAAGAAGCCAAAAACTCACTTTTTGAAAAGTCAATGGTGATGTTATGGTGATGTCACTAAAGTGAACATTCTAGAACACTTATATTTACTACAAGCTATTATCCAATGGACAAAGGTTACAGTTAACAGAAATTAGTATTTATTGTCTAACAAATAATAAATTATACAACAATTTTTATTGATCAAATAAAAATCTCGAAAAATACAAATCTCGTAAACTCTGCCTGGCCTTGGGTTTAGTAAGATCCCCCGTCAATATCTCCACAGTTCAAGATTTACTAGTCTCGGGGAAAATATTTCATTTTCCTAGCTCAGCTCAGTGCGCACGCAAAGCGAAGAATATATTAAAACATTCAACATTTTTGAAAAAATCTACAAAAAATCACAAGTATTATAAAATGACTATTTATCAAGAAATTAGCAATTTTCGGGGTGTTACATACGTAGTAAAGGTCAAGTTTCTAGTTGTGTAGAATTATCTTGATCTTTTTACCATTAGTAAAGGCTCTATATACTTATACGCTGATAATTACAATACAGGTTAATATTCACGTGTAGATTTTGAAGTAATTATCCTGATACTATTTGTTAGAGTATATTGATGATATATACACAGTGGTAGTATTAGGGTGTAACAGACTAGCCTTAATCAGGTAGACTAATTGTGTTATTCGATCAAGTAAGATTTTGATGTTAATCGAAAAATGATGTTAGTTTTTGAGCAGTAATTCAGAATGATGTACTTTCAAAGATGATCAAATAGATGAAGAACTATTCAAATAGGCTATTACAAAATGGTATGTTAAGTTAACCGAGTAAATAAAGGGAGTTATTCACTTGGCAAGAGTTCAAGATTAATCGAATATACTAAAAGAATAAATAAAGGGCACTATTCATTTACCAAATCCAATTCTCTTACTTCCAACAAACTTAAAATAAATCCTAAGATTCATTAAAAATCTATTTTCACCATTTCCAAACTTTCCATATCCGCTGACAGTCAATCTGGCATTAAAACACACAACAAATAAGCTTAAAAATGCCAAACTAACTCCGATTAATCTCAAATTTTAATTGTAGTACACTTCACACATTTGCGACCTAGAAATAAATTTTTCACATTTATTTCCACTAACTAAGTAGTTTAAGCTACTTCCGGAGCTAAAAATAGGTATTTTCCACACATAGCGTTGCAGCAAAGTGCCTAAACGTGCTCAGACAGTCACAAAACTTAACAGATATGTTCAACAAATATTAGGTTACCTCCGTATCTATAACACCCTAATACCAGTAACCATGTATACCGTGCATATACTTGGATAAGCAGTATTAGTTATGCTACTTCTAACTTAAACATCATACTAATCCATATCATTCAAACAAATAATAATGGAAAGCCTTGCGGAAAACTAAAAGATTTATACAAACAAATGTGTCTAAAAAGGCACTTAGTTTACAAAAACTTTTTGTACAACTAGATCTAGTATAAAATACAAACTTTATCTACATAAAGCATATAAACCACACTAGTGTTCATATATCTTCTCTTTCCCTCTTGAAGAGCTTCTACCTGGATTTACACGGTAATAAACGAGGTTAGAAATCACATTTCTCAGTAGAAGTAACCAAAACCAGTAGTTTAAACATTCGCAATGAATAAACTCAACTAAAACTAGTAAACATACTAATACTCTCTGCAAAAGATATGAACACAACTTCTGTGTAACGTTCCTAAGCAAACTATACTTCTCTTCTAATAACCGAAACCATGATGATATCAAACAACCGCCCATACAATCATATGAAATCATTGATCAGACAACCGCCCATACAACTATCACTGAAGGCACAATACACTAATAAAACATATACCACAAGATTACAATTCTAAACCAAACAAGTATTAAATAATGAAATGATGAAATGAGGTATGTTTATGTTCAAAGAAAAGTGCATGATGATGTAGGTGCAATGTCATAAAACTTAACTATTCCCCTAGGAGCAGAGAAATTCTGCCATGATAACGTGTGACCTCATATAAAGCCTACCGAGTAGGAACGAAGTCTATTTTCACAACACATGAGCTCCTACCCCGTAGCCTACGAAGTAGTCTACCTTAACTGGGTAGATATCGCCACCAAAACTGAATGGATGCCTCCACTAGCTTTTCTCTAAGAATAGCAAGTCTTCGTGCAAAGTGATGTATGTGGAAATGCGGAGTTATGTCCTAACTTTAACATAACCACCATATAACTCTATACTAAGTCCATCTTTGCATTCCTAACTCTACCTCTTCTCTGTGAGAGTAATTCATGCACTATGGCATATAATAAATGCCAACTAGACTTAGTATACTACTATATTTGCATTACTAACTCTACTTTACTCTTGAAGAGCTTTCACGCACTGTGGCATTCACCTTTGCCAACTACGGTCTATGGCACCCAGCTTTTGCCATCTAGCTTCTTAACTCTGTTATCACCTCTCTTGTGACATATGCACAACTTTAGGTTGCTTAAGAAACTAAACTCTTGGTCTATGGCAATCCATGTCCAATGGATGCACACCCTTTTCTTTACTTTCCCTTGTATGCCACTTGGTTTTTCTATCTAAGAAATACCCCTTCTAGTGCCTCAACAATCTTTACTAGGCATAAACAAAGGATTCTATCAACTAAGGAACTCAAAACATCCAAAAACAACATTTTTGGACCTTCATGGTCTCACACCGCGGCACAAAACTATGCACATCGCGGCATCCCGCTCTCGGGTGCAACTTCTGGATAGAAAACTACCCCACGCCACGACAAGCAACTATCCACGCCATGGCATGCTCACGCCTTGGGGCCACGCCTCGGTCCACGCCGTGGCGTGCCACACAGAACTCAGATTCTGTAAAATTTTGCAGAAATCGTGCACTATTCTATTCAACTTTTCTTAGCTTTCAATCATCAAAAATTGGTTCCTAGGTGATTTCTAGCTTTACCAACATCTTCTAAACATGTTGTAAAACTTTTACAACCTATTAATTCTCTTAATTTGGATAAAACACCAAAAATCACCTTTTTAGTTATTCAAAACCTAGATTCCCACTCAAGAACCAACTAGCTCAAATCTATGGATAAATCCATCTATCTTGTTCTCACCAAATTTAAATAACCATTTCTGGTCAATGGAAACAAGGCACTAACTAAAGAAACTAGTTTTCCCCCTTTGAAAACTCATCTTCTCCATCTAAACAACTAAGTTCTACCATAGAAAAGATGAAGAACAAAGATAGAAAACACCCCTATCTCTTGCTTAGATGATGATCACGAAGCCTTGATCTTGCTCTTGGATCTTCCTCTTTACTTTGATCCTTGATCCTCTAGATTTTTCCTTCTCTTTCTCTTCCTTTCTTCCTCTTTCTTTCTTTCCTCTGTTTCTCTTCTCTTTTCTCCTTTTCTTTCTTCTGTTTTTGGTTTCTACCGTGAGTGGCAAACACTTTGATACTTATAGCAAAATTCCTATACTGCTAAGAACACTTAGATTCCACTGAATCCAGCTTTCTAACCTCCAACAGATTTAAAATAAATCCTAAGGTTCATTAAAAATCTTATTTCACCTTTTTTCTATTTTACCATATCTGTCGGGGGTCAATCCGGTATTAAAATGCACAACCAGTATGCCTATAAATACCAAACTAACTCCAAAAATTATCAAACTTTAACCACACCTTACTTAGCTCTTTTGTGACCTAGAAACAAATTACCCATATATGTTTCCCTTCAAATAGCAGTTTATGCTATTTTCTGAGTCATTTTAGGGCATTTACCATATTCTGTGCTGCAGCTAAACTCATTGAGTTTGTCACAAAACTTTACTGACATATTAAACAAGTTATATGCTACCTTTGTATACATATAAAAGTCTAATATGTTTTTTCGGGATGTTACAACATCCATATACAAGCCTAACATGTTTATCTAGGGTGATACATTCTCTCTACCTTTTTAGAATTTTGTCACCAAAATTCACTTGCCATAAACACTTAGTCTCTCACAACTAAGGTTCCAAGATCTCCATCAGACATCACACTAGAATGAATCCCACCTTCCATAGTGATATCCAACATACCATTAACAACTTAAGACAATCCTGTCTCATACGGGTCTCTCACTCCCAAGAAACCTCTCTAACCAAATCCATACCAAATATTCTTTACTTAAGAAATATGTTTTCCACAAAGCTGTTGGACTCTCACGTCTATAATCCTTACAAAACTTATCTAATAACCCTTTGACTAACCCATGGGCTCTACTCACACTAGAGGTACCACTTCAAAGGATGTAGATGCAAACAATTCCTAATGAGTTCAGTCATGCCAACTGGACCCTTACTAGAAGAACTCTTATTCTCTTAGTTTGCCTAAGTGAAGTCATAGTTTCCTGTCCACATAGAACATTACATATTGAGTAGGCCAGTCCTCAATATCATGTAACCGTGTAACAGTAGCTACAAACATCTAACCTAAAGCAAGCTATACAATTCCTTTCCAACATCTCAAACAAGAGACAAAGAAAAGCACAACACACAAAGAAACTTCTAACATGTCTAAGCATAGTCAGTCTATATCTCGACTCAATAGGATGAACTACTCTGATACCATAATTTAACATCCCAAATTTAATAACCATAGTATACGACCATAGTCATTAGATTCAGACTTGCAACTTTACAATTATGTGATTTTCAATATAACATAATAGTATTATATAGAAAATATGAGCTACGAAAGAATATGTAAATATTACACCACATCTGTATTTCTCTAAAATACAATATACACATCATTTCAAAAGAAACTACCTAGCTACACTAAGCTAAGCACTCCAACCTCATACTTCTCTTTTTGGAGAACACGTACCTGGATTTACATGGCAGCATAATCGGGGTGAGAAATCACATCTCAGTAGAAGTATTCCAAAACTAGCAGTTAATACATTCATAAAGAATTTATGATTTTCAAACTAACACTTCCATCATAGAAGTACACAATAACAACATCTTCGTCTCAGAGACATGCAATCACCTATACAATTACAAATGTTATCAGTTTAAATGAATGGTAGCAACCGTCCATACATTTGCCATGCTTATGCCAAGTTATGTCTAATATGTATGCCTATGCAATAACTTAAGTATGAAATCAATAATGTATGATACCAAGTCCATGGTAATGCTATGAAGGCATGAACCCTGAACAAAGCGAAGGAAGTCCATCCTAGGTCTTGAATAAGCACTAAAAGTCCATCTAGAAAATAACACTCCGGGTAGTGAAATCCATCAACTACGCAATCTCAACAACGAAGAGGAAGTTCATCCTCAAATTACTATAATAAAAAGGATACTATTCACCTTGCCTAATATCGATTACCCTCATCTATGGGGCTCACACCTTTCAACAAAGGTAAAACATATAATCATGTATATAATCACGTCTAATTATTCTTCTTAATTAACATCATACAAGTAGTAAGGATATTACTTACCTTCACTATTCAACAAACATAGAGAGAATATTACTCACCTCCATTAGTCTACAATCATGATGAAGAATTACATACCTCAACATAAAGAGGAATTACTTACCTCACTGTTCAATCAAAATAAAGAGGATATTACTCACCTTCTTACTCAACAACATAGAGAGGATATTGCTCACCTCAATATGACTAAATCAACATTAAGAGGATATTACTCACCTCAAAGTGTTTCACAAATAACACATGCAATACAATTACTAATTACATTCCATAATTAGCTCCATAATTGATTTATATGTATTCACAAGTTTTCTAACAAGAATCAAGCATTTACCATCATAAACATAAACATCACACTTCAAAACCCCATCCCTTTTATCAAGTCCCTCATGAACTAAATGAAGGAGGTGAAGTCAAGAAGTAAAACAAGTTTCCTCCTACCTCTTGGTACCAAGATGATGAAGATCATCAAAAGTTGGCTATGGAGTTCCAAGCTCTCACTTGCTTCCTCCTACTTTTTCCTTTTCCTTTTCCTTTTTCTTTCTGTTTCCTAAAAACCCCTAAACTTGAGCTAGAAGATGAATGAATTAGAAGATGGTCACGACTAGAAAGTGTCTTAGAATGGTGTTTAGATTCAAGATCAGGGATTAGAAAAAATTAAAAAAGCTTGGACGATTTTTTGGTAGTGATGGTCGTGAACTTCAAAGAGAGAGAAATGAGAGAATTTTGGTGTTTTGTTTTCTAAAAAGATGGTAAGATAACTTAAGAGAAATATGACAACTTTTGTGTCATCTTTGCATGTCCTAGAAGCACCTCCAAAATCGTAAGTCACAAAGGGTGAGTCATAAGATGAGCTCAAAAGATAGAGTAGCCAAATAGATTTTCTCCACTTGATTTTACAAGCTTCTAGACCATGGACACCTAAGGAGTGAGGTGGCCAAACTTCTAGAGAGTGCAAGGTGGCAAAGCTTCTCTAACAAGCTTTCTCCAAGCTTAACCTCCATGCTTCCTTCCCATTTGTAACACCCCTAGATGTAGCAACCGTAGCACAATCGTCATTACACCACAGTTACTAAATCCAAGTGTGTCACAACCATGATAATAGTCATTCACATTCTCAGGAGTCTAAATATATTTTTAACAATATGCATAAGTAGAAAATACGAGCCTCGAATGAATTATAAATGTATTCAACCCTTATTACAACCATTGAAATGAAATCACACTCTTTATATGTATATGTATATTTTATAGCCAACTTGCACGAATCACTGATAACATAGAATATAATAATTACAGATTCAAGTAAAATACAACGGGAATAAAAACAAAAAGGGGGAGAAGTAGTGACCCAGGGATGGGTACTACCAACAGACAAGGCCGCAACCCCATATGCATATGACACTCAGCGTCCCAGTTGACACAACAGGCATCAATACCCCCTCGCAGCTGCACTCCCACGAAATCAAAGAAATCTTGCCAGGTTCTCAACCCCATCGGCAAGGTGTGATTCCTCATCATCTTCTTCACGATCTTTTATCAAATATGAATGTAAAACAACAATACAGAAATATAGGAAAGAGGTGAGACACCCGTCATTCATTACACTATTGTAACGCACCTGAATATACCAACTGCAGCGCAATCGTCATTACACCACAGTTACTAAATCCAGGTGTGTTTCAGTCATGATAAACCGTAGTTTCAAAATTTACGAGTTTATTTTTCACATTTATGCATAAGTAGAAAATACGAGCCATGAATGAAATACAATTGTATTCAACCCTTAATAGAACAATTGAAATAAAATCACATTCCATATATATATTTCATAGTCAACTTACACGAATCACTAATAATCTAGAATATAGTAATTACAGAGTCCCATAAAATACAGTGAGAATAAAAACTCTAAAGGGGAGAAGCAGTAACCCAGGGATGGGTACTACCAGCAGACAAGGCCGCAACCCCATGCATATGACACTCAGCATCCCAGTTGACACAACAGGCATCAATGCCTCCACGCAGCTGCACTCCTACGAAAACTCCAAGAAATGTTGTCTAGGTTCCCAACCCCATCGGCAAGGTGTGGTTCCTCATCATCTTCTTCACAATCTTTTTTATATATATATATATATATATATATATATATATATATATATATATATATATATTTAAACGAAACACCGAAATTACAAGAAAGAGGTGAGATACCCATCATTCAATACCAATATGGCAGCAAGAAAATAAAACGGCGCAGGACGCCCAAATAATATCACAACACATACATTTATCAATAGTAGCAGTAAAGTTAAGAGTTTAGATAGAGACAACAACAACATCTCAGATAATGAGAAATAAGGTAATTCAAACCATCATAACTTCATTTAAAGCAATAGTCCAATCACAATAATAATTAAAATCAATAGTAAAAATAGATCAATAATAAGTAGCAATAATAGTTATCACTAACGCCGTCAACGGTTCAAGCAATCACATGATTATTATGGTAATAGCAATTGGTATTTTTTCCCAGTTATAAGTGCTCATGCTCAATGATTTATGAAACTGACAATGAATGATGCACAATGCATTATGGTACCCAATCCTACTCCATGGAGCTAAACATTAACCTTTTCAGAGTGAATGATCAAGGAGTAATGCCAGTATCTCGTTAGCCTTAATAATAGTGTGCTTCATCTCATAAAAACATTTGTGCATCAGTGGCTTATACATGGCACCTCAACAGTTGATCGCGACATAGGACAGCGTCTCGGTCCGGATCGTCGGTGTGTTTGCATCGGTCTACCCCACGGCACAGAGGAGCTCATAACTGTCCATGTGAGGCACCCGCACCCCGACGCCCCCAGGGCCAACAACATATGGCACCTACGCTTAGTCTATTCGCACCCGCACATAGGTGTTATTCTACTCTTAGGTATACATACGCATGACGACGCAATGTCCAGTCATGTATGTTTATCAATGATTCAATCATCATGTACCATACATACTCACAACGACACAATGTCCAGTCATGTACGTTTGTCAATGATGCCTTCATCATACACAATACCACAACGGTATATGGTCTTTATCAAATTATATATGCATGACGACTCAATGTTCAATCATGTATGCTCATCAATGATGCATTCATCTTATACAAGTACCATGGCATAATATATATATATATATATATATATATATATATATATATATATATATATATATATATATATATATATATATATATATATATTCATTCTCAATATTATCATATCATATTTTCATCAAGAACTTGGTCCCACATAGGAACTCACAGTTTTCCATAATGTGCCACAATTAGGCCAATTCGACCATTAATAAGTTTTATGAGATTATTATAAAGTTCTACTCAAGTTATCATCCCTTATAAATCTATTTTCTAGAGAAACTTCTCTTAAAGCCCTTATTCAAGCCTCATCCCTTTAGGTTGATCAAGTTCCTTACCCTAATCATTTATGCTCACTTAGAATTTACTCGCAGGTTTTACAAGTCTCACAACCCTCTCGTTCTTCCTCTATGTTCAAAATCACTTAACTCTCATTTTACACTAAGTCAATCCAACTTCCTAAAATTCATGATCAAAATCGTGGCTTCCCAAAGTCCACTGCTAACCTCAATTTCTCCCATGTTATGCATTGATTTCTTGATATCCTCCACTTAAATTTTAATTCACTAAGTTCATTCAACTTCCTCGTAGTTTCAATCTAAAACTATGGCTTCAAATTAAGTTAAACAACCCTTAAAACTCTCCATCTCAAATTCCCACATCAACATTCACATCTCCAATCACATAGCTTCATCTCACAGTTATTTACAGGTTCTGCTCTGGGCACCTAGGCGCCATATCTGTAGCGTCTGGGTGCTGGTGTAGTGCCTAGACGCTGACCACAAAGCGCCTGAGCGCTAGCCGGGCCGCGTCACAGGGAAAACTTCCTGGGCACATAGCGCCTAGGCGCTCATGCACGCACGGCCCGGGCACTAGTGCATTAACGGGGTTCTCCGGGTCGTTTCTGCAGAGCCCTGGCCCCTCCTTCTTCAAGTTTCTCATTTATTTTCCAACAATCCAAGATATGGTTCATGAATTCCAAATACAAAATAACAATACATGAGTTCATGATCATCAAATCACACAATGTACATCCATACATTCATACAAATCAAACAACTACAACATCATGGAAGTAACACAACATAACAAAGAGGGAAATCCAACATGGATTCTCTCATCAACAACAACACACAAGACATTTCCTTACTACCAAGATTGGTTGAAGAGGATTATCTCCCTCTTACCTAAATGAAGACAATCATAAGAATGCTTCTCCTTTTTGGTCTTGATTTTCGTTTTCCCCTTCAAGAAAAACCCTAGGGTGAGAAATTCCCAATGTGTTTACTCCAACCATAGAAAAATGACTCCTTGGCCACATAGGTGACCAATAAAACGAAAAAGAAGAAGAAGATAGAAGAAAGTTGAAGACTTTACCTCAAAAGCTCCAAGCTTTAGCTCCAATGGTGAAAAATGGAGGAAGAAGAAGAAGAAGAACCAAGGATGGCCACAAGGAAATGCTCTTGGAATGATGGAAGAAGCTAGATATGGAAGTGGTGAAGCAAGGAAATAAAAATGGTGAGTGGAGAGGGTGGACGGTGTAGGAGGAGGAAGAAGGAGAAAAGAATAAGAAGAAGAAGAAGAAACAAAGAAGAGAAGAAGAGAACGTGAATATGGGCTCCAAAATAAGGGCCTCACTGTAGTAGAAGAAGAGTGGGGAGGGAAGAGAGAGAAAAGTGAAATGGGAGGAAGCTTCCTAGAAGTTTCCCCAAATAGGTTTTTGAATTAATTTAACTTTTATTTTGAAAATAAAGCTAAAGGGACATGATACAAGGTAAATTTCGAACAGTGTGACAAGAATTTTATTACATGTTATTATTTATTAGACCATAGCTATAGTTGACCGAAGTCAGTATTAATTTTATCTGACAGATAAAATTGATACAACGATTATAATTTTTATCTGTTAAAATTCTTTGAAAAATGTGAAACCTTGTAAACTGTGTCCAGTCTCGGGTTTAGTAAGATCCCCCAACGACGTTTCCATAGTTCAAGGTTATCGGGAAAAATATTTCATTTTTCCGGCTCGACTCAGTGCACACGTAAAACGAGAAATAATATTAAAATATTCCACGTTCTCAGAAAAATCCAAAAAAACACCTAAAATTTTCAAATATTGTAAAATGATTATTTATCCTGAAATTATAAATTTTCGGGATGTTACAACTATTGACAGCAAGAAAATGGCACGGCGCAAGCGCCCACCGAGCAATACAGTTCATATATTTATCAATAACAACAGCGGAAATCATAACAAAAGCAATTCAATTCTAAGCAATAATCTGAGTCAAAAACAACAGTGATATTTATAGTAAGGTAGAACTACGGTAAGCAATAGCAGGCAGATCACAATAGTTTTTCCAAGAATCAGCACAATAATCAGATAATCATTTACAGGTATCCATGCTCAATAGTTTGTAAGACCAGTAATGAACGATGCACAATGCATGCTTTCCCAAATCCTACTCCATGGAGCTAGACTCAAATAGTCGGAGAGAAAGATCAGGAGACATGCCTGCACTCGGCTGTCGATGCCAGTGCTATCAATAATTTTTCTCGTGCACAATCATGGTATTGTACAGACATTCTACACTAGATCACGATATAGGACAGTGTCAAGTTCGGATCGTCAGTGTGTTTGCATCGGTTTGCCCCACGGCACAGAGGAGCTCTAAACTGTTCATGTGAGGGACCCGCACCCCGACGCCCCCGAGGTCATAACATAACCCACACTTGTCTATTCGCACCCGCACTAAGGTATGTTCAATCTCCTAAGCAACTTGGCCTTACAACAGTCCACAAGGACATTCACAATGCATAAGACTCTATGCATGAATATGTATGATCAACATCATATACTATTCCATAATATGCCACAATTGGCTCAAATAAGCATTAGTACAACATTGGTCACTCATATGAACCCACAATATCATAATATTGAAATCAAATAAGGTAATATATTTTTAGGGTTCATTATGCATTCTTATCCACGATTTACCATTCTTACAAGAATCCATCACTAAGTAAGTTTCCATCTTGCGTTATGCTCAAGTCTCTTGACACCATTCATTTAGTTTTTATTCTTCATGGGGTCAATCCCATCCCTAAAATCCATAATCGAAATCGTGGTTTCCCAAAGTCCACTGCTAACCTCAATTTCTCCCATTTTATGCATTGATTTTCTTGATATCCTTTACCTAAGTTTTTGTTCACCAAGTTCATTTCAATCCCTTATAGTTTTGATCTAAAACCCTGGCTTCAGATTGAGTTAAACAACCCTTAAAGCTCTCCATCTCACATCCCAACATTAACAATTATATTTTCAATTACACAGGCTTCATCTCACAGTTCCCTGCTGGTTTTGTCATGGGCGCCTAGGCGCCATATCTGTAGCGCCTGGGCGCCGGTGTAGTGCCTAGACGCTGACCACGAAGCGCCTGAGCGCTAACCAAGCCGCGTCACAAGGAAAACTTTCTGGGCATGGAGCGCCTAGGCGCTCTACGCACAGCGCCTGGGCGCTAGTGCATTAACAGGGGTTCTGCAGAATTCGTTTCTGCAGAGCCCTGACCCTTCCTTTATCAAGTCTCTCATTTATTTTCCACAATCCAAATTATGATTCATGTCCTCTACATACAAAATATCAATATATAAGTTCATGATCATCAAAGCACACAATATACATTCATACATTCATACAAATCAAATAACTACAACATCATGGAAATAACCCAACATAACAAAGAGGGAAATCCAACATGGATTCTCTCATCAACAACAACACACAAGACATTTCCTTACTACCAAGATTGGTTGAAGAGGATTATCTCCCTCTTACCTAAATGAAGGCAATCACAAGAATGCTTTCCCTTTTTGCTCTTGATTTTCGTTTTCCCCTTCAAGAAAAACCCTAGGGTGAGAAATTCCCAATGTGTTCACTCCAATCATAGAAAAATGACTCCTTGGCCACATAGGTGACCAATAAAACAAAAAAGAAGAAGAAGATAGAAGAAAGTTGAAGACTTTACCTCAAAAGCTCCAAGCTTTAGCTCCAATGGTGAAAAATGGAAGAAGAAGAAGAAGAAGAAGAAGAAGAACCAAGGATCGCCACAAGGAAATGCTCTTGGAATGATGGAAGAAGCTAGATATATGGAAGTGGTGAAGCAAGGAAATAAAAATGGTGAGTGGAGAGGATGGACGGTGGAGGAGAAGAAGAAGAAGAAAAAGAAGAAGAGAAGAAGAAGAAAAGAAACGTAGAAGAGAAGAAGAGAAGAAGAGAAGGAGGAATAAATGAAATGTGATTATTGGGCCTTCAAGGCTATCTGCCGTGCAAGAAGGGTGGAGAGGGGAGAGAGAGAAAAGTGAAATGGGAGGAAGCTTCCTAGAAGTTTCCCAAATAGGTTTTTGAATTAATTTAACTTTTATCTTGAAAATAAAGCTAAAGGGGCTTGACACAAGGTAAATTTTGAACAGTGTGATAAGATTTTTATTACATGTTATTATTTATTAGACAATAGTTATAGTTGACCGAAGTCAGTATTAATTTATCTGACAGATTAATTCTTCGCAGTGTTTTATTATTTCATCTGTTAAAATTTCTTGAAAGACGTAAAACCTTGTAAACTGTGTCCGGCCTCGGGTTTAGTAAGATCCCCTGTCGACGTTTCCATAGTCCAAGGTTCTCGGGAAAAATATTTTATTTTCTCAGTTCGACTCAGTGTACACGCAGAATGAGGAATATATTAAAATATTCCACGTTCCCAGAAAAATCCAGAAAAATTCCTAAAAATCCTGAATATTGTAAAATGACCATTTATCCTAAAATTATAAATTTTCGGGATGTTACAACATTCCCCTTCAAATAGAAATTTTGTCCTCGAAATTTTCATTCGTTAGGATAAATATCGACGTTGTTTCTTCACCTTATCTTCTGACCTCCATGTCGCTTTGCTATTCTATTCTCGATCTCACAGGAAGCATTCCATGGGTTAAACTCTCTTTCAATCGTACTGTGTCCCGTTCGATGACACGGCTGGGTCCAAGGATATACTCTCGTGATCATGACATATCGAAGATATCATGAAGATTTGAAAAGAAGAGATGACAAAGATTAGCTATGGCCACTGGACCAATCCGAAAAAGAATTTGATATAGCCCGTAGAATTCAAGAGTGAGTTTGCTGGCAACTTAGACAAGATGACATACGTTTAGCAACGTCTTTCTTCATCCCTTGTTACCATTACTTCTGTTTTAGACTTTGATATACCTTGATGTGTAAACTCGGTTTTTCTCTCGTGGGTTTCATTGGGAATAAACTCCTTAAGTTCTGAATCATCTAGTATGCAACTTTCACTCATGAACATTTAGATTCTGTCGAATTCCTTCCTCACATTCTGACACCAAGCCTTGTCTCAATAGCTCTTTCTTGTCTTGTAGAAATTGGTCACTGTTTCTACTTCTCTCGAATTCTTCCTAACAGATCATTCGAAATAACGATTATATCTAGACATACCTCATCCGGCGTCATTCCCAATGACAGCCACCTGTCCTCGAATTACTCCACTAATTCCTTCTTCTCGACCATCATAATGAAGGCATTAGGCAGTTTCCGATTCCAAAACGTCCGCCACGGCGTTTTCTTTTCCAAGATGACTCTAAAGTTAGAGATCATGTTCCTTCAAAATCTTTAGTCACCTTCTCTGCCTCGTGTTTGGTTCCTTCTCGTCGATTAAGTACTTCAGGTTCTTGTGACAGCTAAGGACATTGAATTCTGCTCCATATAGAAAGTGTCTCTATATTCTCAGAGTAGATATAACATCAGTTAATTACAAGTTACGGGTCAGGTAATTCTTCTCAGGCACCCTCAACTACTTTGAGGCGTAAGCCACAACTTCCCAGCCTTGCATGAGTACACATCCTAAACCTTAATGCGAAGTATCACAAGGTATTTCAAACGGTTTCTCGAGATTAGGTAGGAGCAAAACTAGTGAGCATCTGAATATCTCCTCAATCCTTGGAAAAACCTTCTTTACTTGTGTCAGTTCGTAGAAATTTGATCCTCTCCTTATAAGCCACGTAAGAGATTCTGCCATCTTGGAGAACTCATCGGTGCTCCTTCGATAAAATCAACTAATTCCATTAGCTACAAGTCTCCTTTACGGTTTTCGGTCTTTCCCTTTGAAGAACTGCTCCAACCTTTGGTGAATTCACAACAATTCCTCCATTTGGAATTCCATGATCCAAAACGGAACCTCCTTAAATGAGAATTCGCACTCTGATACTTTAGCATTTACTTCCTCTTCTTTAAAGTCAGGAAAACTATACCGAGATGCCTGACGTATCACCCCATATCTTCGAGAATAGATCAGAATGTCATCATTAATGACAACGACAAGTCTGTTCTAGGTAAGGATAGAAAATACAATTCATGTTGTCCATGAATACAATAGGAGCGCTTGTTACTCCAATTGACATCACGGGATACCCATAATGTTGAAAGCGCACTCGAAAGAATCATTTTGGGAACATTCTCAATTTCCACGAATCCATCGATGACCAGGTCATACATCGATCTTGGAGAGAACGATGACTCTTTCCTCACCAGCCCATTGAACTGCTCATCTTCCCCCCGAGGACACTCATCCTTGATTGAAGCCTTGTTTATTTTGTGACGGTCCCCGTCTCACCAAGAAATTTCATTCTTCTCCTTAACTAACAACATCGTAACTTGACAGGTGACTCCCTTCGACTACAAGAGCAGCATCTATATTCCCTTTACTCTTGGTCCTCTATGGAGATCATTAACATATACCCTCAGGCTTCTTCCTTTTATGAGGTTTAGACCATGTTGGTCGTCACGGGTTTAAAAGTCTTAGTTTTAAAAATCACTAAGGTTTTTATCGGAACGACCTAGCAGATAATAATCAGAAAACGACCGATCACTTTCTAAAATCATGAACTCGAACAGATATGATTTAAGGTAAGCAAGATAGGTTAACAAAAGACTCGATCTTCAGTAGAAATAGGACAGATTACACAACTTAGGTGTCCACGACAAGTCTTAGTAACAGGAATGGAAATAACTTAAGTTGAAGATAAGAAGGGTATAGATGAATCCAAATGATCCATACAGTTACAAATTGTAAAATGAAGGGTTACCCCCAGAATTATACAGCACGATTACGGGACGTCATTTGAGGCATAAATTCCCTTGTTTAGATCTCCAAATGTCGAGGTCTCAGCACCACCCAAGGTATAAGTTCTGGCTTCTGCTTGTGGTTCCACAGCCCTTACAGCATTGATTAAAGAATTTGCCTTTACTTGGTCGCAGTTACGGGAGACATGTCCAGGCTTTCCGCATTTAAAACAGATTATCCCTTTGATTTTACACTCCCTTGTGAAGTGGTTCTTTCCGCATTTCCTACATCTTGGTGAAGATGTCGAGGTCTGACTGGATACACCACCATTAGTACTTTGTCTAGGAGTTGGTTGTTGTTGTTGTTTCCCTAATACCCGTGCGGATGGTTTCCGCTCAAACTGGTTAACTTTTCTATTATTCCTCCTTTAGAATCTAGGTAGTCCACGTTTGCCCCAACACCGACTTTCCTTCAACAGATTCTGAACCTCCACTTCCAATTCTCGTTGTTGCGTGTCCCTCCGATCCTGGCGAGTTATCACCTCAGCTATCATTTGCCTTCCTTCTGCAGTCGCAGCCATACTCCTATTGTCTTGTCCCGTGCTCACATGCGTATGTCTGTCATGAGCCATCGCCCTTTCATGTCTACTGTGAGCCATTGAATTTCTCTGAAGACGGATATAAATACAACAAACACAAAATTACTTCAAACAACGTTATCTCCCTACGAAAACCAAATACAGAGAGTCAGACAATTCACACAATTCAAACAAGACAATTTCAATTCATGAACCCTAACGATCTCTAGCTCGAACTTCTTCGTTATGCTTCCATAGTGTAATCCCTCATAAGCCGTCAACTTCCAAACTGCTTCTCGAACCTAGTTTACACCAACTATTTCTTTCTCCAGAAGATCGGTCTTCCAAAACCCTTTGATCTCCTCACAAAAGAATTCCTATTTTCCTAACACAGTACGCCTAGGTGAAGTCATAGTCTCCTGTACACACAGAACATTACATATTGAGTAGCATGCAACTGTATAACAGTAGCCATCAACATTTAACCTATGGCAAGCCATGCATTCCTTTCCCATCATCTCAATCAAGAGACAAGGAAGTGCACAACAGACCAAATTCTAATATGCCTAAACATAACAAGTCCATACCCCGGCTCAACAGGATGAACTGCTCTGATACCACCTAATGTAACACCCCTAGATGTAGCAACTGCAGCACAATCGTCATTACACCACAGTTACTAAATCCAAGTATGTCACAGCCATGATAATAGTCATTCACATTCTTAGGAGTCTAAATATATTTTTAACAATATGCATAAGTAGAAAATATGAGTCTCGAATGAATTATAAATGTATTCAACCCTTATTACAACCATTGAAATGAAATCACACTCTTTATATGTATATGTATATTTTATAGCCAACTTACACGAATCACTGATAACATAGAATATAATAATTACAGAGTCAAGTAAAATACAGCGGGAATAAAAACAAAAAGGGGGAGAAGTAGTGACCCAGGGATGGGTACTACCAGCAGACAAGGCCGCAACCCCATATGCATATGACACTCAGCGTCCCAGTTGACACAACGATGGCATCCCCCGCAATGAATGCACTCCCACGAAATCAAAGAAATCTTGCCAAACTTTTTCCAGTTTGTAACTTAATTTTAAAGGTTCTCAACCCCATCGGCAAGGTGTGATTCCTCATCATCTTCTTCATGATCTTTTATCAAATATGAATGTAAAACAGCAATACAGAAATATAGGAAAGAGGTGAGACACCCGTTATTCATTACCACTATTGGCAGCAAGAAAATAGCACGGCGCAAGCGCCCACCGAGCAATACAGTTCATATATTTATCAATAACAACAGCGGAAATCATAACAAAAGCAATTCAATTCTAAGCAATAATCTGAGTCAATAACAACAGTGATATTTATAGTAAGGTAGAACTACGGTAAGCAATAGCAGGCAGATCACAATAGTTTTTCCAAGAATCAGCACAATAATCAGATAATCATTTACAGGTATCCATGCCCAACAATTTGTAAGACCAGTAATGAACGATGCACAATGTATGCTTTCCCAAATCCTACTCCATGGAGCTAGACTCAAATAGTCGGAGAGAAAGATCAGGAGACATGTACGTAAACTCGGTAATTGTTATTGTCTGAGGCCGGTGCTATCAATAATTTTTCTCGTGCACAATCATGGCATTGTACGGACATTCTACACTAGATCACGATATAGGACAAAGTGTCAAGTCCGGATCGTCGGTATGTTTGCATCGGTTTGCCCCACGGCACAGAGGAGCTCTAAACTGTCCATGTGAGGGACCCGCACCCTGACGCCCCCGAGGTCATAACATAACCCACACTTGTCTATTCGCACCCGCACTAAGGTGTGTTCAATCTCTTAGGCAACTTGGCCTTACAACAGTCCACAAGGACATTCACAATGCATAAGACTCTATGCATGAATATGTATGATCAACATCACATACTATTCCATAATATGCCACAATTGGCTCAAATAAGCATTAGTACAACTTTGGTCACTCATATGGACCCACAATATCATAATATTGAAATCAAATAAGGTAATATATTTTTAGGGTTCATTATGCATTCTTATCGACGATTTACCATTCTTACAAGAATCCATCACTAAGTAAGTTTCCATCTTGCGTTTTGCTCAAGTCTCTTGACACCAATCATTTAGTTTTTATTCTTCATGGGGTCAATCCCATCCCTAAAATCCATAATCGAAATCGTGGTTTCCCAAAGTCCACTGCTAACCTCAATTTCTCCTATTTTATGCATTGATTTTCTTGATATCCTTTACCTAAGTTTTTGTTCACCAAGTTCATTTCAATCCCTTATAGTTTTGATCTAAAACCCTAGCTTCAAATTGAGTTAAACAACCCTTAAAGCTCTCCATCTCACTTCCCAACATTAACAATTATATTTTCAATTACATAGGCTTCATCTCACAGTTCCCTGCTAGTTCTGTCATGGGTGCCTAGGCACCATATCTGTAGCGCCTGGGCGCTGGTGTAGCGCCTAGACGCTGACCACGAAGCGCCTGAGCACTAACCAAGCCGCGTCACAGGGAAAACTTTCTGGGCATGGAGCGCCTAGGATCTCTATGCACAGTGCCTGGGCACTAGTGCATTAACAGGGGTTCTGCAGAATTCGTTTCTGCAGAGCCCTGATTATCAAGTCTCTCATTTATTTTCCACAATCCAAATTATGATTCATGTCCTCTACATACAAAATATCAATATATAAGTTCATGATCATCAAAGCACACAATATACATCCATACATTCATACAAATCAAACAACTACAACATCATGGAAATAACCCAACATAACAAAGAGGGAAATCCAACATGGATTCTCTCATCAACAACAACACACAAGACATTTCCTTACTACCAAGATTGGTTGAAGAAGATTATCTCCCTCTTACCTAAATGAAGGCAATCACAAGAATGCTTTCCCCTTTTTGCTCTTGATTTTTGTTTTCCCCTTCAAGAAAAACCCTAGGGTGAGAAATTCCCAATGTGTTCACTCCAATCATAGAAAAATGACTCCTTGGCCACATAGGTGACCAATAAAACGAAAAAAAAGAAGAAGATAGAAGAAAGTTGAAGACTTTACCTCAAAAGCTCCAAGCTTTAGCTCCAATGGTGAAAAATGGAAGAAGAAGAAGAAGAAGAAGAAGAAGAAGAACCAAGGATGGCCACAAGGAAATGCTCTTGGAATGATGGAAGAAGCTAGATATGGAAGTGGTGAAGTAAGGAAATAAAAATGGTGAGTGGAGAGGATGGACGGTGGAGGAGAAGAAGAAAAGAAAAAGAAGAAGAAAGAAGAAGAAGAAAAAGAAAGAGAAAGAAGAAGAGAAGGAGGAATAAATGAAATGTGATTATTGGGCCTTCAAGGCTATCTGCCGTGCAAGAAGGGTGGAGAGGGGAGAGGGAGAAATGTGAAATGGGAGGAAGCTTCCTAGAAGTTTCCCAAATAGGTTTTTGAATTAATTTAACTTTTATCTTGAAAATAAAGCTAAAGGGGCTTGACACAAGGTAAATTTTGAACAGTGTGATAAGATTTTTATTACATGTTATTATTTATTAGACAATAGTTATAGTTGACCGAAGTCAGTATTAATTTATCTGACAAATTAATTCTTCGCAGTATTTTATTATTTCATCTGTTAAAATTTCTTGAAAGACGTAAAACCTTGTAAACTGTGTCCGGCCTCGGGTTTAGTAAGATCCCCCGTCGATGTTTCCATAGTCCAAGGTTCTCGAGAAAAATATTTTATTTTCCCGGTTCGACTCAGTGTACATGCAGAACGAGGAATATATTAAAATATTCCGCGTTCCCAGAAAAATTCAAAAAAATTCCTAAAAATCATGAATATTGTAAAATGACCATTTATCCTAAAATTATAAATTTTCGGGATGTTACACCATTGGCCTTCAAGAATGAGTTATGGCCATTATTGTTGACTTGCTCCTCATTGGTCCATGCTAGGTGAGTCACAAAAGAAATGATGAGATTCATGGCTAAGCTTATGACTAGCCACCTAGCTAGATAGCAAAGTCTCCCTTTGCTACTAAAAGGATAGATACTAACTAGTACCAAAAATCTCAATCTACTAAGATCACTCAGATTTCACCAAATCCAATTCTTTCACTTCGAACAGACTTAAAATAAATCCTAAGATTCATTAAAAATCTATTTTCACCATTTCCAAACTTTTCCATATCTGCTGGCAGTCAATCCGGCATTAATACACACAACTAATATGCTTAAAAATACCAAACTAGCTCCGATTAATATCAAATTTTAACTGTAGCACACTTTACACATTTGTGACCTAGAAATAAACTCGCAACATTTATTTTTACTAAGTAAGCAATTTAAGCCACTTCCGAAGCTAAAAACAGCTATTTTCCGCACATAGCGCTATAGCAAAGTGCCTAAACGTGCTCAGACAATCACAAAACTAAACAGACATGTTAAGCAAGTATTAGGCTACCTCCGTATTCATATACAAGCCTAACATGTTTATCCAAAGTGTTACATTCTCCCCACCTTTTTAGAATTTTGTCCCCAAAATTCACTCGCCATCAACACTTAGTCTCTCACAACTAAGGTTCCAAGATTTCTATCAGACATCACACTCGAAGGAATCCCACCTTCCATAGTGATATCCAATACACCATTATCAACTTAAGACAATCATGTCTCATACGGGTCTCTAACTCCTAAGAAACCTCTCTAACCAAACCCATACCAGATATTCTTTACCTAAGAAATCTGTTTCCCACAAAACTGTTGGACTCTCATGTCCATAATCCTTGCAAAACTTATCTAACAACCCTTTGACTAACCCATAGGCTCTACTCACACTAGAGGTACCACTTCAAAGTATATAGATGCAAACAATTCCTAACGAGTTCAGTCATGCCAACTGGACCCTCACTAGAAGAACTCCTATTCTCATAGTTCGCCTAGGTGAAGTCATAGTTTCCTGTCCACAAAGAACATTACATATTGAGTAGGCCAGTCATCAATATCATGTAACCGTGTAACAGTAGCTACTAACATACAACCTAAAGCAAGCCATGCAATTCCTTTCCAACATCTCAAACAAGAGACATAGAAATGCACAATGTAACACCCACCGTAGGGTATCACATTTATGTTACTTAATTACCAAATTTCCCAAATAGATTATAAAATATGATTTGTAATGTAAATATAAGTTATAAAATTCTGGAATATTAATAAAATAAACTTAGCAGAATATAAATTTCTAAACAACATCATAAATAATTTACATCATATACATAAGTCTCAGTACTAACATACTTAAATATTCACAAACATAGTTCTCAAAAGTATTTGAACATTATTTAAACTAACATACTTGCCCAAGTATGACTAGACAGTAGAACCCTCAGACGGGTCCTCCTCAGATTCCTCAGCAGGCAAGAATCCAATTTGACCCGAAGTCCTACGGACTGGTGTCTGTGCAGACGACACTATACTGATCTCTGTTGGGACGTGATACCTACCACCCCAATACTGCCTAATCGACAGTGGAAATTCTACATATACATAAATAGTGACCGAAAAGAACAGATCTCCATGAAATATCCTACTCATGTTGACCGTCAAATGTCCCTGATATATTAGTCCCTCCTCATTAGGACTAATACGCCACGCGCCAGCTCCTCCATAAAGCTACAGTCTAACATACCCAAGGAAACTTGATCTAGTTGCCATCAAATCAGAACTCAGCCTCGTCAGTAGGAATCTGCTCCTCTCTGCCTTCTTGCTCAATACCTTGCTCAACGTCTTTACCAAATATAAATATAATACAAGAATAGGCATATAAAGAGGTGAGATTATCTACGCCAATACCAATATAGTAGCACAGATATAACGCATACAAATACATCATACAAATATATCATTCAATGATATAGATATAATGAGCAATAACATAATCATTTCATTTAACATTTGTCAAATCATATATCATCGATGTATTGCATCGGTCTAATCCACGGTACAGAAGAGCTATCAATTGCCCATTGTGGATAATTCGTACCCCGATGCCCCCAAAGTCAACAGGTAACTTATACTATGCATATCGCCCCCACTCAAGAGGTGTATTCTCTCCTAGGCAATTAGCCTTATCCAGTCCATCGGACCTTTCCAATGCATGTTTAATGTACCAAAGCCAATCACAGAAAAACTAATCATTTTTGATATAGGGTCCATACATCGGTCTAACAGTAATCCTACTGTATATTCAATCGCGTAATCATATTATCGTGTTTTCTTAATTGAGCAACACTTTTGTCGCGTTTTTCCAATCGAGCAGCGATTTTCTATCGTTTTCTCAATCGCATAAAAATATTTAAATGTTTTCCAATCGCGTAGCGATTTTTTGATATTTTTGAAATTGTGTAGCTTAAAAATCATGTTTTTAAGTTACGAAAAGCATTTTTCACCATTTTTCCACTACATAAAATATTTCTCAACCTTCTAAATTTCATTTCGACCTTTCTAAAATTTCATACCACTTCTTGCTTTACTTTTCCATATTTTCTCACTTAAAATTTCCTAAGCGCTCAAAAACCCAATGAGTGAGCTATACGTTAGTAAATTTCAAGTCACTAACGTATTCCCCATAATTCTAAATCAATTCTAAATCTCAGTTCTCTTTAAAATAAGTTGAGGTTCAAACACTTTCAACCTCTCTTTTTCTCTTATAAACGAAATCTTCATCTTTCAAGTGACAAAATATTTCTCTTCCATTTCTTAAATCCTTTTATTAATTTCTTATACTAAATCAATTAACTTTTCATTTCTAAATCATAATTTTACATAAAGTAAACCATTTCAAACCTTCAAAACCTTAACTACATGGTCATTGGAACCATCATATCTTTTCTTTTCCTTTTTCTTCTAATCATTCAATTTTATCATTCATGAAAATCTTAATTTGGAAACACCTATTTTGAGGTGTTGAGGCCGTGAGCCTCTTGGTCATTGGAGCCAAAATTATTTTCCTTGTTCACTTCCATCATGACATACACAATATACTCACATCATACATATCATAAGCATACCATAAAACAATAAAATCATGCAAATCATATAAAGCATAATTAAATAAATCAAAGCACATAAACACTCAAAAATAATTACACAACCATGAATTATGAACCCTCACATGGATTCACCATCCTTCATAAACAAATACATCTCTCACCACCACACTTGGTTGGTGAGATAAATCTCCTTCTTACCTTAAGGAAGCTCAAATTCTTCTTGAATCCTTCTCCTAGGGATTTCGTGTGGCTCCAAGAAAAATCCTATCAAGCTTAAACAAATTTTAAAATCAACAACAAGTTTATAAATAGATAAACCATAGATCAATCATAGCTTAGAAAATCAAAACTAAAAGATTGGGTTAAGAAATAAGAAGTTTACCCTTCTTGGTAGAAACTTTAAGCTTGTTTTCCAAGCTCAAGATGGATGATTTTGAGAAAACTCACAACATGAAAGATGTTTGGAAAATGGTTTAGGTTTAGGAAATGATGTTAGATAAAATTATAGGTGAGTGGAAGTTGGTTAATGGTGTGGCTGTCGAGAGTTCTCCAAGAAACAACAATGGAGTTTTTTTATTTTTGTAAGAGAAAGATTAGAGAGAAAATGCTTCTTAGACTTGGTGAAGATGAAGAATGAAGTGAAACACTTGGTTTTCCTTAAGTGTTAGCCGTGGAACTCACCAAAGGAGGTGGCCACTTTCTTTGACCCTCCAAGACTCCATCCTAGCCTCAGCTTGCATCAAAGGTTCACATGCAAAGCTTCCCCCTAAGCTTGCTTCTAATTGGCTTAATCAAGCCTTAGTCACATATTCATGAAGGTTCTAACCTAATGGTGGTCATAGGATGCTAACTTAGTTACTAATCCCATGTAGTTTTTATGTACACTTAAGCTAACTTAGTTAGGATAATTAGTTACATTGCTAACTAAATAGTTTTCTATGCTTGAATCAAATGTTCTAGAAAACCCTATACTCCACCAAAACCATGTGGCACTTAGGGAACTAACTAGGTTTGGTTCATTTAGTTCCCACACAAGCTTAAGCTTAAATTCTAGTTAGGTTTTTCCTAATTCTATCAAGCTAACTTAGTTAAGCTTCCTAGTTACATTACTAACTAGTTAGTTATCTTGATGTTAGTCATCCATTCTTAAACATTGTAGAAGCTTCTTGTGACTAGAAACCCTAAGGAATAACAAACTAAGTTTCTATTCTATTTGGTTACTACATAGAACATTAACTAACCTAGTTAAGTCATTTAGTTACCAAGTAACTAGTCCAACCACTTAATTTGACTACATCTCATTAGTTTAGAAAGTCCTAGCCACTAATGTTGACTAGTTTATATTGGTTTAGAGATTTTCAAGTCAGAAACGTTGACTTGGTTCCTATTGGTTCATTATCAGTAAGTCTCAAGGCTTTATTGGTTTCCTATTATCCACGAGACAGAGGCTACTGCTCATAAGTCAGTAGGTATCGTCCATTGGATAATAAAATAATAATAAAAATATAAAATATTTTTATTCTACAAATAAATTCTAAAAATTAAAAGATTATGACACACATCTCTCGGAATTGGGTTTAGTAAGATCCTTCGACTCCGAATAAATGTGTAAACATTTTTCCTAGCCAAAAATTGTTATTTTACTAACACAGAGCAAATCTCTCAAAACAATCAAATACAATCACGGAACTGTTAAAATAATTTTATAACACTTAGAAATCACAAAACAGTACAATTTCTTTGTTACTGTGATAATGTCTAATTTTCAGGGTGTTACAACTCTCCCCCTCTAAAAAGAAGTTTTATCCTCGAAACCTAACATACATTCAAAACAAACACGGGTATTGTTCCTTTATTCTATCTTCCGATTCCCATGTAGTTTCACCGCTTATGTCGTTCCAAACTACTTTAACCAATGAAATCTCCTTACCTCAATGTTGCTTTGTCCTTCGATCCTTAATCTTGACTGGAAACGTTTCATAGATTAAGTTCTCCTTTAGTTGTACTGTGTCTTGTTCGATATCATGGGTGAGATCGGGAATATATTTTCGTAGTTGTGATACGTGAAATACATTGTGAAGATTCGACAGAAAAGGTGATAATGCAACCTGATAAGCCACTAGACCTACCCGACAGAGTATCTGATACGGCCCGATAAACTTTGGAGTGAGCTTTTAGACTTAAGCACTCGTCTAACCCCAGTCATAGGTGTCACTCGCAGAAATACATAGTCATCTTCCTCAAACTCAAGCAGTCTTCCCTTTTATCTGAATAGCTCTTTTGCCGTGTTTGAGTTGTCCTCATCTTATCTTGAATCGTCTTTACTTTCTCTATTATCTGCTATACAAGTTCTGGTCCTAGAATACCACTCTCACCGTCCTGATACCAACATAACAGTGTTCTACATCATCTCCCATACAATGCCTCATAGGGTGTGATAACTCCACAATGTGTAGTTATTTGTGCCCTATACTTATATTTCTCTGATTGCTAAAGTCCTTGTTGTTATGCATATTTAGAAGGTTTTGTGCTTATATTTGTTATATTCAATTCTGATACCTTCCCTATATGATATTGAGCAAATTGTGCATATTTGATATGTGATTAAGTGAATTTGTATCTGTTACTGATTTGGTGTTTTCTCTATCATAGGAAGGGCTTCAAACAAGATGATATATAAAGCAATTGAGCTAGAATGGGAGGAGGAAGCCAAATTTGCATCTCAGACCTCAACGCCGCGGCGTGGCATGTGGATGTTGCGGCGTGTGCATCCCTTGCATCAAACTCAGAGAGCTCAAATAATTGAGCGTCGTGACTTGAGGAACGAACGTTGCAGTATCCTTGGCCTAATTTGGCACGCGTTGTAGTGTAGGCATGTTAATGTCGCGACGTGCCTCTGTTTTTCTGAGTCTATAAATAGATTTTATCAAATTTTAAAGGAGAGCTCTGTGAGAGCCTTGTTGAGTTTAGAGAAGCTGCACTAGGTTGGAGACCATCTTCTTCATGGAAGGAGATTCAAGCTTCAAGGATGATATCTATGGATTCCTTCCTCTTCTCCCTTTGTTTCTCTTCTATTCCCTATCTTTTGAGCACTATTTTAATGTGTAATTTCGTGTTCATTAATTAGCCCAGCTGTATTTAGGAATTACTTTGAAATGTTTATATATTACTTTGAGTTTCTATTGATGTTTGGTTTTGTTCTTCCATATCTATGCTTAATGCTTGCTCTTGTTTGGCCAATAATTACACGATCTTAGTTAATGCAAATGAACTAGACATAAGGATTTGTGGATATGGATATAGTATAGTAAATGCATGTTCGACGAGTTCAATTAGCTTGGATGAGTTGATTTGCTAACGGGATAGAAATATACCTTTTAGCCATGTATTAGTGGGTGTTTGAGAATAGATCGTTCATTAGTGGAGTTTACACTAGTCCTTATGAAAACATAAGAAACATAGTGGATTAGGTAAATGACTCCAGGGTTGATTGACCTAGACATAGGCTTTTGACTAAATTAGATTTTTGAGCTAACTTAACAATTCATTGATGTTGCTTATAAGGATTGCATAACATTAGTATGAAATAGGAGGTGAAGAAGGATTTCCTAGATCTCTAAACCATTATCTTTATTGCTTTGTAGTTAGATTTTGTTTATTACGTTTTCTCTATTTCATATGTTCTTGAATAGAATTTAGCTAAGCTATTAGTTGTTACGTAGTAATGGAAGCCATATATCCTTATGGGAACGAACTTTTACTCTGTATCTATATTACTTGAATGACTCGTGCACTTGCGGTACACAAATGCCTAACACAATGCCTCATAGGGTGTCATTCCTATGCTCGAATGAAAACTATTGTTGTACGTGAACTCTATCAATGGTAAGAATTCATTCCAACATCCAGTCTGTTCTAGAACACAAGCTCTCAATAAGTCCTCCAATGACTGAATCGTCCTTTCTGAATGACCATCAGTTTATGGATGGTAAGCAGAACTTAGATGTAACTTCGTCTCCATTGCTCCTTGTAGACTGTGCCAAAACCTTGATGCAAATCGTGGATCTCGAACAGAAATAATACTAGACGGTACACCATGAAGTCTGATGATTTCACTAATGTACACTTGAGTCAACTTTTCCATTGAGTACTTAATATTAATCGGTAAAAAGTGTGTCGACTTAGTAAGCCGATCAACAATTACCCAAATAGAATTGTGACCTTTCCGAGTCTTTGGTAATCCTGTTACGAAATCCATTACTATGTCATCCCATTTCCATTCAGGAATAGGCAAAGGTTGTAACATTCTTGAAGGTCTTTGGTGTTCAACCTTAGCCTTCTGACAGACTAAACAAGATGATACATATTCAGCGACATCCTTCTTCATTCCTTGCCACCAATATAACTACTTTAAATCTTGGTACATCTTTGTGGCTCCAAGATGCATACTTAGTTTACTCCGATGATCTTCATCCAATATTAATCTCCTAAGTTCTTGATTGTTGGCACACAAACCCTTCCTTTAAACTTTAGAATTCCATCAGTACCTTCGTTGAATTCTACCTCTACGCCTTGGCTCCTTGCTTCCTTTGCTTCTTGCAAATATTGGTCACTATTCTATCCTTCTTGTATTCTATCCATCAAACTAATCGAGATGGTGATCATGTTCAAATGTATCTTGCCCGACATCAATTTCACAGATAAACGCATATCCCAGAATTTGTCTGCCAATTCTTTCTCCTTGATCATCATAACAGAAACATTAAGCATTTTCCTACTTAAAGTATCCGCTACTACATTCACCTTCCTGGGATGATACTGTAACTGAAAGTCATAGTCCTTTAGAAATTCTAGCCAATGCCTTTGCCTCATCTTCAACTCTTTTTGGTCGAACAAGTACTTCAAGCTTTTATGATCACTAAAAATAGTGAACGTTGCCCCATAGAGAAAATGTCTCCACACTTTCAATGCAAACACTACAGTTGCCAACTCCAAATCATGAGTCAGATAATTCCTCTCATGCACCTTTAGTTGTCTTGAAGCATAAGCCACAACCTTCCGATGCTGCATAAGTACACAACCTAATCCTTGATACAAAGCATCATAATATACTTCGAAAAGTTCATTCGGATCAGGTAGAATCAATACTGGTGAAGTAGTCAATCATTGTTTCAACTCTTGAAAACTTTCTTCATATGCATCACTCCACGCAAACAGTTAATTTTTTCGTGTAAGTTGGGTAAAAGGTCTAGTTATCTTGGAAAACCCCTCAATAAACTGTTGATAGTAACCGGCTAATCCGATAAAACTATGAATCTCCAATACAATATTCGGTCTTTCCCATTCAAGAATTGTCTCCACCTTTGAAGCATCAATTTTTATTCCTTCCTCTGATATTACGTGTCTCAAAAATTGAACTTCGCTTAGCCAAAATTCATATTTGGACAACTTGGCATATAGCTTATTTTCTTTTAATATCTGGAGAACCACTTTGAGATGCTCAACATGTTCCTCCTGACTTCAAGAGTAAATTAAAATGTCACCTATAAAGACAATAACAAACTTGTCTAAGTACAAACGGAAAATCCTGTTCATGAAGTCCATGAATATGGCTGGTGTATTAGTCACACCAAACGATATCACTTGATATTCGTAATGCCCATAACGTGTTCGAAATGCAGTTTTGGGGATATTTTCCACCTTCACACGAATCTGGTTGTAACCAGAACATAAATCAATCTTGGAAAATATTGTGGCTCCTTATAATTGATCCATCAGATCATCAATTCTTAGTAGTGGATATTTATTCTTAATCGTGATCTTATTCAATTGTCGGTAGTCTACACATAGACGAGAAGTCCCATCCTTCTTCTTAACCAACAATACTGGAGCTCCCCAAGGTGACACACTAGGCCTCACGAATTGCTTCTCCAATAATTCCTCCAGCTGTTTCTTAAGTTCTACCAACTCTACCGGCGACATCCTGTAGGGCGCCATAGATATCGGTCCAGCTCCCGGTACCAAATCAATTATAAATTCTATTTCCCTCACTGGCGGTAGTCCAAGTATATCATCAGGAAACACTTCAGGAAATTCATTGACTACGAAAATATCTTTCAAGACGTCTTCACATTGAACCTCCAAAGAAGATATCAATAAATACCCCTGATCTCCCTCCTTCAAACAAGCTTCTACTTGAGTAGCCGTTAGGAATCTAAAATCATTAGCCTCTGGAAATACTAATGTCTTACTGGAACAATCTATTAGGATATGGTTATAAGACAACCAATACATCTCTAAGATTACATTAATCTTGGAAAGAGGCAAACATATCAAGTCCACATAAAAGATTATATTCCTAACACAGACAGGACAATTCAAACATACTTTTGAAGTAACTATAGGTTTATCAGTAGGAGTAGCAACACTCAAATCATAAGGTAATGCAGTCATGGATAATCCCAAACGCTTCACACAATCAAAAGCAATGAAAGAATGTGTTGCTCCCAAATCATATAGTACTATTAAAGGATTACCTTCGATGGCACACTCCTCCATAATCAAGTCTTCTGATTTTGCGGCTTCCTCCCCGCTTATGGTTTATACATGACTAGCTGCCTGTGGTCTCGTTGTATAGACATTCCCCACAGAGGGTTCCACCTTCGGTTGAGTACACTCCCTTGAAAAGTGTCCAGGCCTCCCACATTTGTAGCAAATAACTTCCTTGTGTGGACAATCTCTAGTCACATGGTCCTTCCCACACTTAAAACATTTGTTCGTAGAAGTTCCAGCTTGACCTATCTTGCTGCCACCAGAACTTCCCCCAAAAGATTGCTGCCGAGTCTGACCTCTCGATGGTCTCGCATACGGCTTCTACTGAGAATGATTTCCACCACTACTCTTTCCTCTTTGGAATCGTGCAGGTCCAAAGTTCCTATTTCTCGCCTCACGTTGATGATCAATTTCCTCATCTTTTCGACATTTGTCTAATAATGCTAGAAACTGATCCATTTCCAAGGTTGCCACTGCCCACTTAATATCAAGTTTCAATCCCTTTTCAAATTTTCTGCACTTCCATTCCTTGTCTGGGTGCATATGGAAATACCTCGAAAACTTAGACAAGCTTTCAAATTTTACAGCATATTCGCTTATGGACATCACCCCTTATCTCAAATTAAGGAATTTCATTTCCTTAGCATGCCGAACACTAGCTGGGAAAAATACTTCCCTAGAAATTTCTGCTTAAAGAGCTACCACGTCACAACTCTTCCCTCAGCTTGTATCAATCTTCGAGCTCCTACCCACCAATCTTCTCCATCTCTTACTAGCACAAAAGTTACAAAAGTAAGCTTCCATTCATCGGTACAAACTATACCTTCAAATATCTTTTCTAGCTCTTTGATCCACAGATTAGCTTTCTCTGGGTCAAATTCTCTATGAAATTTTGGTGGATTATTTCTACAAAATTCTGACAAACTTTGAGTGTCCTCATTCGCTCTTTGGTTTTGCTGCACAATGACATCAACCATCCTTTGCATTGCTGCTACCGCTGCAGCCATGTTTTGGTTGTCGTCGCTAATATTTCCAATTCCTACTCGAGTGTTTACGCGTCCTTTTCCTCGTCTAGTCATTACGTTTTCTCTAAATCAAACTGGACAACACAAAGAAGAGTTAAGGTCAATCTTTCAAGCAATATTGTTTCCCTTCGAAAACTAGCCACAGAGAATCACACAATATAAACAAGACAGACCTAACCATAAACACAAAAGACTCTAACTTAGGCTCTAATACCAACTAATGTAACACTTATTGTAGGGTATCACATTTATGTTACTTAATTATTAAATTTCCCAAATAGATTATAAAATATGATTTGTAATGTAAATATAAGTTATAAAATTCAGGAATATTAATAAAATAAACTTAGCAGAATATAAAATTCTAAACAACATCATAAATAATTTACATCATATACATAAGTCTCAGTACTGACATACTTAAATATTTACAAACATAGTTCTCAAAAGTATTTGAACATTATTTAAACTAACATACTTGCCCAAGTATGACTAGACAGTAGAACTCTCAGATGGGTCCTCCTCAGATTCCTCAGCAGGCAGAAATCCAACTTGACGCGAAGTCCTACAGATCGGTGTCCGTGCAGACGACACTATACTGATCTCCGTTGGGACGTGATACCTACCACCCCAATACTTCCTAATTGATAGCGAAAATTCAGTGACAGAAAAGAACAGATCTCCATGAAATATCCTACTCATGTTGACCGTCAAATGTCCCTGATATATTAGTCCCTTCTTATTGGGACTAATACGCCACGTGCCAGCTCCTCCATGAAACTGCAGTCTAACATACCCAAAGAAACTTGATCTAGTTGCCATCAAATCAGAACTCAACCTCGTCAGTAGGAATCTACTCCTCTCCACCTTCTTACTCAATACCTTGCTCAGCGTCTTTACTAAATATAAATACAATACAAGAATAGGCATACAAATAAGTGACATTATCTATGCCAATACCAACATGGTAGCACAGAGATAACACATACAAATACATCATTCAATGATACAGATATAATGAGCAATAACATAATCATTTCATTCAACATTTGTCAGGTAATATATCATTCAATATTCAAACTTGTTCAAGTTATGCATATGCTTACTGACTCATTTTCCTACTCTATGGAGCTAAACTCAAGTCGGAGATATTGACCCAGAAGATCTGTCAGTACCAAATGCCTCAGACCACGTGCCATAACTTTTATTAGTTTCTGCACATTTAATATATACACGACAGTCTTCACCAGATCTTGATTATGGATAGTGTCTCAGTCCGGATCAACGGTGTGTTGCATCGGTCTAATCCATGGTACAAAAGAGCTATCAACTGCCCATTGTGGACAATCCGCACCCTGATGCCCCCAAGGTCAACAAGTGACTTTCACTATGCATATCGCACCCACTCAAGAGGTGTATTCTCTCCTATGCAATTAGCCTTATCTAGTCCATCGGACCTTTCCAATGCATGCTTAATGCACCTAAACCAATCACAGGCAAAACACATCATTTCTCATACAAGGTCCATACATTGGTCCAACAGTAATCCTACTATATATTCAATCACGTAATCATATTATCGCGTTTTCTCAATTGCGCAACACTTTTGTCTCATTTTTTTAATCGCATAGCAATTTTCCATCGTTTTCTCAATCACATAAAAATATTTAAATGTTTTCCAATCGCGTAGCGATTTTTTGATATTTTTGAAATAGTGTAGCTAAAAATCATGTTTTTAAGTTACGAAAAGCATTTTTCATCATTTTTCCACCACGTAAAATATTTCTCAACCTTCTAAATTTCATTTCGACCTTTCTAAAATTTCATACCATTTCTTGCTTTACTTTTCCATATTTTCTCACTTAAAATTTCCTAAGTGCTCAAAAACCCAATGAGTGAGCTATACGTTAGTAAATTTCAAGTCACTAACGTATTCCCCATAATTCTAAATCAATTCTAAATCTTAGTTCTCTTTAAAATAAGTTGAGGTTCAAACACTTTCAACCTCTCTTTTTCTCTTATAAACGAAATCTTCATCTTTCAAGTGACAAAATATTTCTCTTCCATTTCTTAAATCCTTTTATTAATTTCTTATACTAAATCAATTAACTTTTCATTTCTAAATCATAATTTTACATAAAGTAAACCATTTCAAACCTTCAAAACCTTAACTACATGGTCATTGGAACCATCATATCTTTTCTTTTCCTTTTTCTTCTAATCATTCAATTTTATCATTCATGAAAATCTTAATTTGGAAACACCTATTTTGAGATGTTGAGGCCGTGAGCCTCTTGGTCATTGGAGCCAAAATTATTTTCCTTGTTCACTTCCATCATGACATACACAATATACTTACATCATACATATCATAAGCATACCATAAAACAATAAAATCATGCAAATCATATAAAGCACAATTAAATAAATCAAAGCACATAAACACTCAAAAATAATTACACAACCATGAATTATGAACCCTCACATGGATTCACCATCCTTCATAAACAAATACATCTCTCACCATCACACTTGGTTGGTGAGATAAATCTCCTTCTTACCTTAAGGAAGATCAAATTCTTCTTGAATCCTTCTCCTAGGGATTTCGTGTGGCTCCAAGAAAAATCCTATCAAGCTTAAACAAATTTTAAAATCAACAACAAGCTTAGAAATAGATAAACCATGGATCAATCATGGATTAGAAAATCAAAACTAAAAGATTGGGTTAAGAAATAAGAAGTTTACCCTTTTTGGTAGAAACTTTAAGCTTGTTTTCCAAGCTCAAGATGAATGATTTTGAGAAAACTCACAACATGAAAGATGTTTAGAATATGGTTTATGTTTAGGAAATGATGTTAGATAAAATTATAGGTGAGTGGAAGTTGGTTAATGGTGTGTCTACCGAGAGTTCTCCAAGAAACAACAATAGAATTTTTGATTTTTGTAAGAGAAAGATTAGAGAGAAAAGGCTTCTTAGACTTGGTGAAGATGAAGAATAAAGTGAAAACACTTAGTTTTCCTTAAGTGTTAGCCGTGGAACTCACCAAAGGAGGTGGCAACTTTCTTTGACCCTCCAAGACTCCATCCTAGCCTTAGCTTGCATCAAAGGTTCACATGCAAAGCTTCCCCCCTAAGCTTGCTTCTAATTGGCTTAATCAAGCCTTAGTCACATGTTCATGAAGGTTCTAACCTAATGGTGGTCATAGGATGCAAACTAAGTTACTAATCCCATTTAGTTTCTATGTACACTTAAGCTAACTTAGTTAGGATAATTAGTTACATTGCTAACTAAATAGTTTTCTATGCTTGAATCAAATGTTCTAGAAAACCCTAGACTCCACCAAAACCATGTGGCACTTAGGGAACTAACTAGGTTTGGTTCATTTAGTTCCCACACAAGCTTAAGCTTAAATTCTAGTTAGGTTTTTCCTAATTCTATCAAGCTAACTTACTTAAGCTTCCTAGTTACATTACTAACTAGTTAGTTACCTTGATGTTAGTCATCCATTTTTAAACATTGTAGAAGCTTCTTATAACTAGAAACCCTAAGGAATAACAAACTAAGTTTCCATTCTATTTGGTTACTACATAGAACATCAACTAACCTAGTTAAGTCATTTAGTTACCAAGTAACTAGTCTAACCACTTATTTTGACTACATCTCATTGGTTTTGAAAGTCCTAGCCACTAATGTTGACTAGTTTCTATTAGTTTAGAGATTTTCAAGTCAGAAACGTTGACTTGGTTCCTATTAGTTCATTATCAGTAAGTCTCAAGATTTTACCGGTTTCCTATTATCCACTGGACAGAGGCTACTACTCATAAGTCAGTAGGAATCGTCCACTGGATAATAAAATAATAATAAAAATATAAAATATTTTTATTCGACAGATAAATTCTAAAAATTAAAAGATTATGACATGCATCTCTCGAAATTGGGTTTAGTAAGATCCTCCGGCTCTGAATAGATACGTAAAGATTTTTCTTGGCCAGAAAATTATTATTTTACTGACACAGAGCAAATCTCTCAAAACAATCAAATACAATCACGGAACATTCAAAATAATATTATAACACTCAGAAATCACAAAACAGTACAATTTCATTGTTACTGTGATAATGACTAATTTACGGGGTGTTACACACAACACATAGAGAAACTTCTAACATGCCTAAGCGTAGTCAGTCCATACCCCGACTCAATAGGATGAAGTGCTTTGATACCATAATTTAACATCCCAAATTTAATAACCATAATATATTACCACAGTCATTAGATTCGGACCTACTACTTCACAGCTATGCGATTTTCAATATAACATAACCGTATTATATAGAAAATATGAGCCACGAATGAATATGTAAATATTACACCACATCTGTATTTCTCTAAAATACAATATACACATCATTTCAAAAGAAACTACCAAGCTACACTAAGCTAAGCACTCCAAGCTCTTGCTTCTCTTTTTGGAGAACACGTACTTGGATTTACATGACAGCACAATCGGGGTGAGAAATCACATCTCAGTAGAAGTATTCTAAAACTAGCAGTTGATACATTCATAAAGAATTTATGATTTCCAAACTAACAATTCCATCACAGAAGTACACAAGAGCAACATCTCCGTCTCAGAGACATGCAATCGCCCATACAATTGCAAATGTTATGAGTTTAAATGAATGGTAGCAACCGCCCATACAATTGTCATGCTTATGGAAAGTTATGTCTAATGTATATGCCTATGCAATAACTTAAGTATGAAATAAATAATGTATGATACTAAGTCCATGGTAATGTTATGAAGGCATGAACCCTGAACAAAGCGAAGGAAGTCCATCCTAGGTCTTGAACAAGCACTAAAAGTCCATCCAGAAAATAAACACTCTGGGTAGTGAAATCCATCAACTACGCGGTTTCAACATCGAAGAGAAACTCCATCCTCAAATCACTATAATAAAAAGGGATACTATCCACCTTGCCTAATATAGATTTCCCTCATCTATAGGGCTCACACCTTTCAACAAAGGTAAAACATACAATCATGTATATAATCACGTTTAATTATTCTTCTTAATTAACATTATACAAGTAGTAAGGATACTACTCACCTCCACTAGTCTACAATTATGATGAGAAATTATCTACCTCAACATAAAGAAGAATTACTTACCTCACTGTTCAATCAAAATAAAGAGGATATTACTCACTTCCTTACTCAACAACATAGAGAGGATATTACTCACCTCAATATGACTAAATCAACATTAAGAGGATATTACTCACCGCAAAGTGTTTCACAAACAACACATGTAATACAAATACTAATTACATTCCATAATTAGCTCCACAATTGATTTATATGTATTCACAAGTTTTCTAACAAGAATCAAGCATTTACCATCATAAACACAAACATTACACTTCAAAACCATGTCCCTTTTATTAAGTCCTTCATGGACCAAATGAAGGAGGTGAAGTCAAGAAGTAAAACAAGCTTCCCCCTACCTCTTGGTACCTAGATGATGAAGATGATCAAGAGTTGGCTATGGAGTTCCAAGCTCTCAGTTGCTTCCTCCTCCTCCTTCCTTTTCCTTTTCCTTTCTGTTTCCTAAAAACCCTTAAACTTGAGCTAGAAGATGAATGAATTAGAAGATGATCATAACTAGAAAGTGTCTTAGAATGGTGTTTAGATTCAAGATCAGGGGTTAGATAAAATTAAACAAGCTTGGATGGTATTTTGGTAGTGATGTTCATGAACTTCAAAGAGAGAGAAATGAGAGATTTTTGGTGTTTTGTTTTGGTATTTCCACTAACTAAGCAGTTTAAGCTACTTCCGGAGCTAAAAATAGCTATTTTCTACACATAGCGTTATAGCAAAATGCCTAAACGTGCTCAGGCAGTCACAAAACTTAACAGACATGTTAAGCGAGTATTAGGCTACTTCTGTATCCATATATAAGCCTAACATGTTTATCCAGGGTGTTACATAGGAAAGTCCTACATGTGTCCCTGATGACAATCCAAGAGAGTGAACTTCTTGAGAGCTTTATAAATTTGAGTCTAGCAGAAACTATGATGACACATAGTTTTATAGTGAGCAGAGTGAGAATAATAGTAACTTTAGGACTCAAATAGTAAAGGGTGAAGTTGGCATTGAAGAAGTTAGTTGGGAGTTGGAATCCCATAATAAGCATGTTTACTCAGAATTGTGGTAAAAGGGAAGCAATTTTGAGGACAATTTTTAAAGGGGGGAGAAATGTAACACCCTCAAGAACATGTTAGGATAGTAAACTAGTTACAAAGGTAGCCTAATATTTGCTTAACATGCTAGTTTAGTTTTGTGACAAATGGAGTTCGTTTAGGCTCTTTGTTGCAACACATAAGTTGAAAAGTAGCCTAAAATGACTCAGAAAAATAGCTTTAAAGGCTAAGTTAAGGGAAACAGGTATAGATAACTTGTTTCTAGGTCACAAATGAGTTAAGTAAGGTGTAGTTAAATTTTGAGAACAATCAGAGTCAGTTTGATATTTTTAGGCATACTGGTTGTGCTTTTAATGCTGAATTGACTCCCAGCAGATATAAAAAAATAAAATAAAAGTAAAACAACAATTTAGATGAATCCTAATATTTATTCTAAAGTTGTTGGAAGTTAGAAAACTTAATTTGGTGAGATCTAAGTATTCTTAACAGATCAAGAAGTTACAGTAAAATGTCAAAATAACAAGTTTGCCCTTACCCTTATCTTTCATTTTCTCTCTTCTTATGACAAAAAGAAATAGAAGATAGAGGAGAAGAAAAAAAGAAAAAGAAGGGAAGAAACAGGAGAAGAAGAAGACGAAGAGGAAGAGGAAGGGAAGATCCAAGATCAAGGCTCAAGCTTGAAGATCTTCATCAAGAGGTAAAGGGTTTCTATTCATCTTTTCCTTTTAAATTCTCTTTGAATGGGGGTTAGGGTTTTTGAATAGAAAAAGGGATTTGGAGAGCCAAATCCAAGTTCCTAACTTGATTCTTGTTTCTAAAGGTTTAGTTAGGTTAGTTTAAGCTTAGTAAATCTAAGATGACCATTTATGGCTCAAGATAAACCATTAAGATCCATAGATTTAGGATTTGGATAATGGTTAGAGTTATGTGATTTTTGGACTTAGATCTATGCCGAAGAGAATTCTACAAATTGTAATTGAGTTATAATGAGTTTAGGGCCTAGATTGGTGCTAGAAATCACAAGAAAATTGATCAAAAGTGTATAGAAGTGAGAATTTGGACCATGGAACAGTACCACAATTCTATAGAGTTTTCTGCAGTGCTACTGTCATAGAAACACGACCTGTGTCCGAAGACACGGAGGGGGCTATGTTTCCCTCTGCCATGTTCAGTTTGATATTTTTAGGCATACTGGTTGTGCTTTTAATACCGGATTGACCCCCAACAGATATGAAAAAATAGAATAAAGGTGAAATAACAATTTAGATGAATCTTAATATTTAATCTAAAGTTGTTGGAAGTTAGAAAACTTAATTTGGTGAGATCTAAGTGTTCTTAACAGATCAAAAAGTTCCAGTAAAATGTCAAAATAACAAGTTTACCATTACCCTTATCTTTCATTTTCTCTCTTCTTACGACAAAAAGAAATAAAAAATAGAGGAGAAGAAAAGAAGAAAGAGAATAGGAGAAACAAGAGAAGAAGAAGAGGAAGAGGAAGAGGAAGGGAAGATCCAAGATCAAGGCTCAAGCTTGAAGATCTTCATCAAGAGGTAAGGGGTTTCTATTCATCTTTTCCTTTTAGATTCTCTTTGAATGGAGGTTAGGGTTTTTGAATAGAAAAGGGGATTTGGAGAGCTAAGTCCGAGTTCCTAACTTGATTCTTGTTTCTAAAGGTTTAGTTAGGTTAGTTTAAGCTTAGTAAATCTAAGATGGCCATTTATGGCTCAAGATAAACCATTAAGATCCATAGATTTAGGATTTGGATAATGGTTAGAGTTATGAGATTTTTGGACCTAGATCTATGCCTAAGAGAATTCTACATATAATAATTGAGTTACAATGAGTTTAGGGCCTAGATTGGTGCTAGAAATCACAAGAAAACTTATCAAGAGTGTATGGAAGTGAGAATTTGGACCATGGAACAGTGCCACAGTTTTGCAAATTTTTTGCAGTGCTGCTGTCATAGACACACAGCCTGTGTTCGAAGACACGGAGGGGGCCATGTTTCCCCCTGCCATGTTCAATTTCGCGAATAGAACTAGACACAGGGGGCTGTGTTTGGAAACATGAGCTGTGTCTCCTTCTGGAATGAGATTTAGCTTTTGTGGTCTTCATAAAAGTTGTAGCCCTTTCTCTTAGCTTTCCAACGCCATAAAAATCATCTAGTTTCGACCTTTGTAACTCATGTTATGCTCATTTTACCGAGCAAAGGTCATAAGTTGAGATTGAGTCAACTAGGTTTTTATGTAGAATTGAGCTATCCTATGGGTTTTACCTCTTGTTCATGACTTTTTAAGCTTAATGAGGTCCTAAGAAGAGGACTTCTAAGAGAGAAAGACCAAGTTACATACAAGGGAAAGTAAGGAAACTTTGTGGCTCTATTAGCTATGGATAGCCATGACTAAGTGTCTAATTCTCTAGGCTACATGGTGTTGCATTGGATATCACCGGTGAGTGATGAGAAAGACGGACATTAGACACAAGTAAATTAAGTTGATTGACTAGAGTTAATAGCCATAGTGCCAAGTTGGCTTCAAACAAATGCCTTAGTGCATACACACTCTAATAGAGTTGTGATAGAGTTAGTAATGCAAAGAAGGAAAGTAATACTGATGTGGATTAAATGATGCAAACCCAAGTGCAAGTTGTCTCAAGTAATAAATTTCTCGGGAGTCTGAGGTCGATCCACAGGAAATTGATGAAGAAAATTTCTTTGAGGTAAAGAAAGGTTTTGTCACAACAATAAAAATAAAGCGTTCATAATTAAATTAAAAGAACTTGCTTGGGCTAAGAGATCCACTTTTGGTAATAAATTAAGGACAAGATTAATTCTTTTTATCACTCAATTGAAATCCACACACAACAGAGGTTCCAATCAGAGAATAAGACATTCAAAGTCCATTTAGAATTATATACGTAGTTATATTATGGTTCTTTTAATTATTTACCAACATCTACACTTGTAAATGGGTTCAAGCATTCATTGTGCCAAACCATTTGTCTACAATGAATCAAGAACTCCACTTTACAAGGAGGGTTTCTAAATTGATTGGAAACAAAATACAATACGTATAATGATCACTAAATAATATATCATTAAAGTATAAGAAAGAAATTAATCTAACCTTATTTTATTACCAAAAGCTTCATCCCTTCACCTAAGCAAGATGAAGATCAGTTACCTATGAGTAAGAAGAAAGAAAGGAAGAAGAAGAAGAAGAAGATCATAACTTCTATTTACAACAAAACAAAATTACAACAAGTAAATAACATAATAACATGATCTTGATCTAAAACCAAGATTCCTCAAATGATCTACCTATGGTATCTTTTATAGAGGATTAGGAATATAAAATGATAACAGAAATGATTAATGCGTGAGTGGATGAGTGGGTGGATGAGTGGAAAATGTCAAAGAACTTTTATGAGTGGAAAATTATTGAAATTTCTTGTCTCTAAAATCATTCAATGATGAACTCATGGATAACGTCAGAATCAAGCAAAGTGGTCTTCATAAAAGTTTTAGGAAATTGTCTCATCTTTCTAATGCCACTAGAATCATCCAAAAATTCATTCTACAGCTCAAGATATGACCCAATTAATGCAGACTGCTCATGCCTAGTTTCAGTACCTCAGTTTTGACTTCTAGACCCAATATGACTTCTAAGTTGTCCAAAAAAGCTCTTTTGTTCTTCATGAAAGTTATAGATATGGGTCTTAACTTTTAGATTCTAAATTTTCAGCTCATTTTAGTTCATTCAACTCGAATTATGCAATGATTACTGTACACTATTCGGGTTCCAGTCACAAAACTCGTGTTCTGACTTCCAAGCTCAATTAGCTCTACTAGATGTTTGATTTTTCCCTAGAGTTCTTATGAAAGTTGTAGAGCTTTCTCTTATCTTTCTTACAAGGTAAGATACATAATTATAAGACATCTAGAACTCAAGATATGACCGAAATACAGAAATAGTGTAAGACCAAAATAATGCTGGAAAAAATCAATTAAGTCCAATTGAGTCCAAACTTACAAAACATAACTAAGCTTAATCAATTAAGCACATGGAGAGTGCAAACAACTAAAAATGATGGTTTATTAATGTATAAAATATGTGATTATCAAATTACTCCACACTTAGCTTTTTGCACTCTTGAGCAAAACACATAAGACCAAAACTAGGGAAGAAGAAAAAATAACACAGACACAAAAACTAAAAACTCTAAAAGACTCGATGAAACAAGAAGAGCAACCAGAAATTCAAGGGATCAAAGCATTAATGAGGTAACATTTCTTCACATCTCAAACCAATAAGCAAGAAAACTTCAGTTGAAAAGAATGAATCAAGAATGATAGATCCTCACAGAATTCACTCTTAATCTCTCAAGTGTTTAAAAGGTAAGTATTTCACTCTATTCAACCCATGAAAAATTACAATACCATAAGCTTTCTTATCTTCTACTTCTCCACTACTCAGAACACATGCACACAAAAATCAAGAGGACTTTATTCAAGGTTGTAATGGGGCCATGGTAGAGGAGATGGGATAATATGGATATGAGAAGATAAATACCAAAGAGAATAAAAGAGCATTATGGTACAGTTAGAGTGCAGAAGATGTTTGAGAACATTCATCATAAAGGACAATGACCAATATTTGACTATTATTTTGTTAAAGATCAATCCCAAATTGGTGAGTTGAATTCATTGTTAAGCTTGAATCTTCTCCTTCTCTTCCTATTGTTTCCAAGCATCCACCTTTATTCTAGGTATGGATATGTCACATGGTGTATTAAGAGACTCTGATAATCCTTTGATTATAGCAGTGGTTAGCTCTTTCTCTCTCTTTTTTTTTTAACATTTTGTACACACACCCCCACACTTGTTCAAGAACAAGGCCAATGCTCTCTTATTCCCTAAGGTTGGGTAAAAACATGTTTTTTTTAAAGGCACGTAATGAAGTAAAAACAAGGAATAGTCAAATAAGCTCAAAGGGGTTACACAAGGGAAAATATGCAAGGATGGCTATTTGGTCAAAGTAGCTATTTCAAAATACCTCAATCATATTTATGTATGCATGTAAAAATGTAGCCTAAAAAAGAATCAAAACAAGTTCTAGAGTAACAATTCATGAGTGAAAAAAAATCACACAAGAAAGAAGAAAATGGTACAGATATTCAATCTATTCATCAATAGGCTCAAAATCTCACAAGGCATATATATATCATTCTCAATCCACAAATTCAACATCCATAACCAAGCATCTGAAATTTAAGAAAGAAGACAATTTGTTCAATCATCCTATGATTCCTGAATTTCAATTGCTTCAAAAGATATGAGAGTGTGATAATCACATATTTTATATATTAATAAACCCTCATTTTAGTCATTTACACTCTTCATGTACTTAATTGATTAAGCCTGGTTATGTTTTGTAATATTAGACTCAAATTGGACTTAATTGATTTTTTCAGCATTATTTGGGTCATATACTATTTCTGTAATTTGGTCATATCTTGAGTTCTAGATGTCTAGAAATTATGAATTTTACCTTGTAGGAAAGCTGAGAGAAAGCTCTACAACTTTGATGAAGAGCTCAAAGTCTCATTTAGACATCTAGTGGAGCTAATTGGGCTTGGAAATTAGAACACCGATTTTGTGACTGGAACCTGAACAATGTACAGTAATCAGAGCATAACTCGAGTTGTAGGAACTTTCTTGGGCTGAAATTTGGAGAGTTAAAATTTAAGACCCATATCTACAACTTTCATGAAGAGCATAAGAGCTCATTCGGATAGCTTGGAGGTGATATTGGGTCTAGAAGTCAAAACAGAGGTGCTGAAACTGGGCCTGAATAGTCTGCAGTAATTGGGTCATATCATGGGCTATAGGATGAATTTTTGGATGATTTTGGTGCCATTGGAAAGCTGGGACAAAATTATACAACTTTTATGAAGACCATGTTGCTTTATTCTAATGGCATCCATGAGATCAACACTAAAAGATTTCTAAGATAAAGAATCTCAATAATTTTCCACTCACCAACTCACTATTTGGCATTTTCCACTCATTCAGCCACTCATCCATCTACTCTTAATCAGCCCCCTTGTCATTTTGTATCCCTAATCCTCTATAAAAGGCACCATTGGCTGATCATTTAGTGCTCTTGGTGTTAGGTTTAGTTTTTACAAGTTATGGTTATGCTTGTTTATTATTTTCCTTTGTTGTAATTTTCCCTTGTTCTAAATTGAAGCTATGTTCATCTTTCTCTTCTTCTCTCTTTCTTTCTTCTTATCTATGAGTAACTAAATCTTCATCTTGCTTAGGTGAAAGAGTGAAGTTCTTGGTAATAAAATAAGGTTAGATTATTCTATTTCTTGTGCTTAAGTGATATATTATCAAATGGACATTATATGTGTTGTATTTTGTTTCCAATCAATTTAGAAACCTTCTTCGTATAATGAAGATCTTGATTTATTATAGACAATAGGATTGGCACAGTGAATGCTTGAACTCATTTACAAATGTTAGTAGATAATTAAAGGAATCATAATATGATTGCATATATAATTGAACTTTGAATGTTATATTTTTCGATTGGAACCTCCGTTGTGTGTGGATTTCAATTGAGTTATAAAGAGAAATAATCTTACCTTTAATTTATTACCAAGAGTGGATCTCCTAACCCAAGCAAGTTCTTAAATTCATTTGTGAATATCTTTTATTACTTTTGGTGTTGTGACAAATCCTTTTCTTACCTCAATTAATTTTTCTTCATCAATTCCCTGTGAATCGACCTTAGACTCCCGAGAAATTTATTACTTGAGACAACCTGCACTTGGGTTTGCATCTTTAAATCCCTCAGTTAAGTTTTTGGTATCGTTGCTGGGGACTTGATTTGAAGTTTTAATTTATTGAGGTTCTTTTTCTTTAATAAAATCTATTCTCTCTTCTCCCTCACTAGAGCAAAAGATTAGCTTACCAATCCCTCGGTTTCTTTACTAACTATCTAACTTTCTAACTATCTAACTTACTAACCTACTAACTTACTAACATACTAACTTTTATATTTCTGTCATTTATTTTCTGCCTACTAACTTTTATTTTATGTCATTTATTTTCTGCACTCTAACTTTTTATTTTTTGCACTCTAACTTTTTAATTTACGCCATTTATTATTGCTTTCTAACATAACGAAATAATCTTTCTTCTTCTCTTCTCTTTTCCGGCTCTGGTGGGGCTCTGCCTCTTTCTAATTTTCATATTTTAAATTCATTTTCTACAATTTACTTTCTGCAATTTACTTTCCGCAATTTACTTTTCGCAATTTACTTTTTGTACTTTGTTTTTTGTATTTTACTTTTTGTATTTTATTTTTCGTAATTTACTTTCCGCATTTTATTTTTCGTATTTTATTTTTAACTTTTTACTTGTTAATATTTATTGGGTGGTTGGTTTATACCACATCCTTGTTAATATTTAATGGTGAGTTATACCGCCAGCTTGTACATTATTTTTGTTTATTTATTTTAAGTTATTTATTTATTTATGCTTAATTAGTATCGTGATTTAAATTATAGTCGTTTAGTTAAAATTAATCCTGATACTTTATATATTGATTTGTTTGAATCACAATCACACACAATTGACACAATGGCTAACAATGAAAGTGTACATGATGAACATGAAAATCAACTGTTGCGAACCATGCGTGAATATTTGCAACCACCTTGAAATTCTAGTCCATCATGTTTTATCTTTCCACTCAATGCCAACAATTTTAGATTTAAGCCAGGTATGATTTCTTTACTTCCTAATTTTCATGGTTTAGAATATGAAAATCCATATTTACATCTAAAAGAATTTGAGGAAATATGTATTGCTTTCAATGACCAAAATTACACTGAAGAGATTATTAAGCTTAAATTGTTTCCTTTTTCTTTAAAAGATAAAGCAAAATCTTGGCTTAACACTTTGAAACCAAGATTAATTGGCACATGGCAAGAAATACAAGGTGAGTTCTTAAAGAAACTTTTTCCAACACATAAAACCAATGCTATGAAAAGACGAATCCAAAATTTTTCCCAAAATACAAATGAAGCATATTTTCAATGTTGGGAACGGTTTAAAGATTTGTTAAATTCTTGCCCACATCATGGTTTTGAAAAATGGCGCACTATAAGCTTCTTTTATGAAGGTTAACACCTGAAACTAAACAATTTGTGGAAACAATGTGCAATGGTGAGTTTCTTGATAAAGAACCTGATGAAGCTTTAGACTATTTAAATCAGTTGACTGAAAATTCTCAATCTTGGCATAGTACTAACCCTTTTGAAAATTCAATTAGATCTAACCTTGCAAGTGCTAATAAAGGAAAATATCACCTTAGTCAAGAGGATGATCTAAATGCAAGGTTTGCTAGTTTGGTTAGAAAGGTTGAAGCCATGGAATTAAGAAAAGCAAAAGAAATCAAATCTGTACAAAATGAAGAAATTTATGGCATTTGTGATGACTTAGGACACTCAACACATGAATGTCCTAACATTTCTGTTTTTAAAGAAGTTGTACATGAGTAAGAAATGCAATGAATAATTTTAAAAAGCCATTTACTTCTTCTTTTTCAGATACATACAATCCGGGATGGAGAAATCACCCGAACTTCAGCTGGAGGAATAATAATCAGTCACAATTCATGCAACCACTACCTCCTCAGGCACAACAAGACTCTCAAAATTCTTAAGGATATGCACCTTATGTCCCATCATATAGGAAAAACCTTGAAGAAACACTGCATGCATTCATAGAAAAGCAAGAGGCCATTAATAAACAAAACAATTAAACCATGAATGACATAAAAGACACTCTTTCTAAACTTTCTTCTGCACTCACCATTCACGAGAAAGGAAAATTTCCTTCTTAACCTCAACCAAATCCCAATGGTCAGTACAGTCTAAATGAGGGGAGTTCAGAAAACCAACAAATGGACTAAGTCAAGTCAGTGATAACTCTTAGGAGTGGAAAGGTTGTTGAAAAACAAATTCCCGAACCTTGTGAGAAAGAAGATGAACCAATTCCCTAAGAAAATGAAGAAACTGACCAAAATGAGACCAAACTCTCGCCTTCACCCCCATTTCTTCAAGCATTGAATAATCCAAAGAAATTGGAATACCACATTGATATTTTTGAAATTTTGAAACAAGTGAAAATCAATATTCCTCTGTTAGATGCTATCAAACAGATTCCTTCTTATGCTAAATATTTGAAGGACTTGTGCACTGTTAAAAGGAAACTAAATGTGAAAAAAAAACATTTTTGGCTGAACAAGTAAGCTCCATTCTTCAGAATAATAATGCATTGAAATATAAAGACCCTGGTTGTCCTACAATTTCATGCATTATTGGGGAACATAAAATTGAAAAAGTTTTACTTGATCTTGGTGCTAGTGTCAATTTGCTTCCATATTCAGTTTATCAGCAACTCAACTTGGGTGAGTTAAAACTAACTTCTGTAACTCTTCTACTTGCCGATAGATCAATTAAAATTCCAAGAGAAATAGTGAAAGATGTGTTAGTTCAAGTTGATTGTAACACCCCTTTGGGGATGCCACACATATAAAGAAAAATAAAATAAACAAATAAAATCTACCCAAGTTATAAACCATTCATTATATAATAATATGGGTCGTAAAGTAATTCTTGATAAACAGATTATTAAAAATAAAATATTATGGAAAACCTAAAATAAACAGAAACAACACTGCTCATAATATACATATGTTCTAAGTTATAAGTTATACAAATAATTTACAACTATAGTTACAAATATTTATACAGAAATAGTAAATAAAAACAGTAAAAGAGTCAATATATACATCCATACGCAGACGCGCCCAAAAAAAATATCAAACATATTTACTCCTATGAAGGATCACTCTCAACATGAAAATGATCATCAGGAGACAAATATCCTAGATGTCTCGACTCTCGGCGATAATGAGATCGCTGTTTGTCGACACGAGTGTCATCTCACTAGGCTCAGTGGATATCCCACCCCAATGACGCCTAATGGATAAGGGTAACTCTAAATGTAGAAACACTGTCGTAGTCATGATCGGCTCTCCATCAAACCTATGGCGTAGGGTCACCGTCATCCGTCCCGCATACGTCACCGAGTCTCTATCTCCTCTCGTGTGCCGCGATAGCGATCCACCATGAAACTCCAGCGTCACGAACCCTAAAAATTCGGGTACCGCCATACCAAAACTAATCAATCCAATGGATATGGATGATCAGATGGTTCTTGATCGTAAAACTGGTCGTCGATTTGCTGATCTTCCTCCTCGGGGTACAAGACCTCAAGAGGCTGTTCCTCTTCTTCTTCCTCAAACTCTTTACCGCATAAAATAAATATACAGGAAACACATACAATAAAGAGGTAAGACAATCTAAAATCACCACAAATATGGCAAATAAGAAGACGACAAACAACAGATATACAGTTCATGAAATATGAAAAGCTATAACATTAATAAGTAACAGAGTAGTGTAAAGATTCAAAAAGATGCAAATATTCCAACAATATACCATCACAGATAAAATAAAATAAGAAACAAATGATACAATACAATAATAGATAAAACAAATACAAGTAAACAAATAAATCAATATCAATATAATAAACAGATAAGACAAAATAAATAGGTAAGACAAAATAAATAAATAAATAAATAAATAAATAGATCCCAATAAATAAATATAAAACACACCCTACTCCATGGAGCTAAAAACACACAAGATATCAGAGAGAATGACTCGTAAAAATCTATTAGTACCACGGCTGCCCAACCAACTATTGCGTTGTCACACGTTGCGTCTATAGCCCCACGACACAGGAATCCATCATCCAGGCGTGGTGTAGTTCACGGTCTCACGTTGTGGCACTACAGGCAAATGTACTACTAGACTTTACAAATCTCGATTAAATATAGTGCGTGTCGAGTCCATTAGTGTGCTATCGGTTTACCACGGCCCAGCGGAGCTACCAACTGTCCATATATGGGATCCCGTACACTAACGTCTCCAAGTTCATTAGAACAATGAACCACACTACGTTTATCGTATCGACAACACGATGTGATTCGTCTCGTCAACCAAAACACCAAAAATTTGGCATAAACACAATACATAATTCCAAAAATATGAAATTACAAAAATGCCCTCAAGATAATAATATGCCCTCAATGGCAGAAAATATAGAAAGCCTGTACGGGTTCACATTTTCCCGACAGCGAAAAATCCTCAAAAGCCTGTACGGGTTCACATTTTCCCGACAGCGAAAAATAAATACAGTAACGGTCAATCGCGTAGAAATTTTATCGCGTTTTCACAATCTCGTCGTTTTTACAAACGTTTTGAAATCGCGTAAGTATATTTTTCTATTTTCAAAATCGCGTAGGATTTTTAATACGTTTTCTCAATCGCGTAAGATTTTTAAATCATTTTCTTGACCGAATTCCTTAAAAATTTCTATTTAAATAAACGAGAAATAATAAATAATACTTTTAAGCTACGTATAATATTTTCCATACCGTATATTGTCTTTTGGACATCTTTTCTATCTTATTTGTCCGTTTTTACTAAAAATTGGAGTATTTTGCTTAGAAAATTATATTAATGGTTTCCTAATTTTACCGTAAAAATTGTTTATTAAAATTTTAAAACCATATACTTAATCCTTTTGAAAATTACTAACATGCTTCAAAATACAAAGCATGAGCTATATGTTAGAAATTTTTGAAAGTTCTTGTATTTCTTCTTAATAAAAAATTATTAGTATTAACCTCTTAAACTTAGTTCTAACCACTTTATTTCTTTAAAACTCATTGTAGAAAATTTACTTTAACTTGTATTACTTCTTCTTGATTGAAAATAGTTTGGAATTAATTTTAGAAATCATGAATATCTAATTTGGCATGTTGGCGAATTTGATAAAACTTTGCATTTGATTTCCAAATTATTTTTCACCTTCTAAATACATGTTAAATCTCTTGTATTGTTTACATTGATTAAATCATTACCTTAGAAAATAATTTTAGAATTCAAAGTATTGAAATTAGACTTGTTGGCCGAAAATGTAAGGTTATGCCATTTGATTTCCAAATTCATTTTTCTTGATCTAAACAACTTGAAACCTTCTTAATTCTCCTAGGTTAATTTAATTACCTTTTAAGAAAATTAAGAGAACATTTTGGTTCTCCATTTTTTGTTAGTGGCCGTGAGCCATCATGGAGTGTTCTTTGGAACACACATGCATTTCTTTGACATGTTGTTCACATCCTACACATTATCATGCAATTCTATACTTTATCATGCAATTCTAACACATACAATCTTATCAAAGCTTATAGACATGCAAATTAAAGCTAATAGACATGCAAAATTATTACAATCACCAAACAAAGAAATCTACTAACAAACACCACACAACTACTTAACAAACACAAAAATTAACAAATACACACATAATAACCACATCACCACCGAATCCTTATGGATTCTACAAACACCACAAATTACTCCATCTTCTTACCACCACCAAGGGATGATAAGATTAGTCTTCCTCTTACCTTAAATGAAGACAAATGGTATTCTTTCACTCCTCCTAGGGTTCGGTTTTCTCCACCAAAGTTCCTAGCAACTCAAACGAAAATCTACAAGTTACTAACCATGAAAAAGAACCTAAACCATGGATAAATCATGGCTTAGAACTTTGAAAAAGAAGAGAGAAAAGAAAAACATGAGATTTCACCTCCTTGGTACAAGCTTCCAAGTTAGTTTTCAAGCTTCAAATGTAAGAATTTGCAAGAACTCTCAACTAGAGATGTTCTTAGGATGGTGTTTAGGTTTAGAAAAGTTAGTTAGATGAAAATTTGGATGGTTGGATGGTATGGTTCTTGTCTTGGCCGAATGGTGAAGGAAAGAAACAAGAATGGTGGCTAGGGTTCTTGGATGAGAGAGAAGAGAGAAAAGCAAGAAAGATGAAGTGGTATTTTGGTCTCCTAAACCCCACATGGCCGTAGCTCTTCATGCATGCAAGGTGGCCAAATGGTTGGCTTCATCCAAGCCATGGATTGCATCAAAGGCTAGGATTAAAACTTGCTTAACAAGCTTGTCTCCTATTGGTTGATTATTGATGACTCACAAGCCTAATCACACTGTTCATTTATTACCAGCTTAGTCACTAGTGAGTCGACTTGTTACGGAAAGTTCTCTTGCTAATGATGATTAATTAAGCTACTAAGTTAAGCGTATTAGCTAAACGTGAGTCCCGCAAAACATTTAGGGTCCCTTTGTCATTTTATTATCTTGACTAATAAAATAATATTATAATATTATAAAATTATTTTATTTGACAATCAAATCCTAAAAATTAAAAGATTATTTACTGTCTCATTCAGAATCGGGTTTAGTAAGATCCTCCAATTCTAAATAATAAAATAAGATTTCCCCGGCCCGAAAAAATATTATTTTCCTGCCTCGGAGCAAATCACACAAAAAGTCCATATAAAATCACAGACGGTAATATTGGACATTAAATCAAGTAGAAAACAATTAAAAACAGCAAAAAGCAAAAAAAGACGTCGGGACGTAATGGTCATTTTCTTATTTTTTCCCACAACGTAGCTAATCATCCAAAAAGTTCAAATAAAATTACAGACAGTATTAATTGTCTGTATATCTTCCAGAAAAATTAAAACAGTAGATCGGAAAAACTTTTATTTTACCGTCTCGAAACAAATTACGTAAAAAGACCAAATAAAATTTGAGCCTGTATAAACGTATTTGTATTTCATGCCGAAATCGAGAAACAGTAAAATAGGGACACAACGGTCATTCATACGAAAGCTTGAAAAACAGCAAACAATACATTCGGAATATTTTCTAAAAATTGGGGTGTTACAACTCTCCCCAACAAATAAAAATTTCATCCTCGAAATTCGCTGTTCCTCAAAACAAATGAGGATATTGATCCTTCATTTTATCTTCCAGCTCCCAGGTAGCTTCACCCGTCACATCATTCCATATGACCTTCACTAGCTCGATCATTTTCCCTCGAAGTCGCTTTTTCGTCCTCAATTCGACGGGTAAAGTTTCATAAGTCAAATTCTCCTTCATTTGTACTTCATCTAGGTTGTATAACATGCGTCGGATCTGGTATATACTTCAATGGCGAGACACATGAAATATGTCATGCAGATTTGACAGAAACGGCGGCATAGCGATCTGATACGCTACAGGACCTATACATCGGATAATCTGATACGGTTCAATGAACTTAGGAGTAAGTTTCTTAGACTTAATAACTCTTCCGACACCAGTCGTAGGAGTAACTCTTAGAAACACATGCTCACCCTCCTCAAATTCAAGAGGTCGTCTTCGTTTATCCGCATAACTTTTCTGTCTGCTTTGCGTCATCTTCATCTTTTCTTGTATCATCTTCACCTTCTCCGTAGTCTATTGTACAAGATCGGGTCCAACAGTCATACCTTCCCCATCTTGATACCAACATAACGGAGTTCGACATCGTCTTCCATACAACGCCTCATAAGGTGCCATCCCGATGCTTGAGTGAAAGCTATTGTTGTAGGTGAATTCTATCAAAGATAAAAATTCATCCCAACTTCCTCGTTGTTCTAAAACACAAGCACGCAACAGATCTTCCAAAGATTGTATAGTTCTTCTCGTCGACCATCCGTCATCGCGGATGATACGCTGAACTCAGTCGCAACTTGGTTCCCATAGCTTCTTGCAGACTTCGCCAAAATCTTGACGTAAACCTCGGATCTCGATCAGAAACTATACAAGTCGGTACACCATGTAATCTGACAATTTCACTGATGTACAACTGGGTTAATCTTTCCAATGAATATTTAATATTAATTGGTAAGAAATGAGCCGATTTCGTAAGCCTATCGACTATAACCTATATCGAATCATGACCTTTCCTCGTCTTTGGCAAACCAGTAACGAAATCCATCGATATACTATCCCATTTCCATTCTGGAATAGATAACGGTTGTAACATTCCAACTGGTCTTTGATGTTCCACTTTCGCCTTTTGACAAACTAGACAAGTTGACACGCACCTAATAACATCACTATTCAATCCATGCCACCAGAATAACTTCTTCAAGTCTTGGTACATCTTGGTTATGCCTGGATGCATACTCAATAGACTAGTATGGGCAAGTTCCACAATATATCGCCTCAGTTCCCGGTCACGAGGAACACAGACTCTACCCCGAAACCTCAGAATTCCATCAGTTCCTTCTTTGAACTCTATTGTCTCGTCTTGCTTTATTTGTTCCCTTATTCCTTGTAAAAATTTATCAGCATTCTGTTTTTCCCTTATGTCTTCCATCAGCTCGCTCGAGATAGTAACCATGTTAACACAGATTCTCCCCGGTTTTAACTAACACATGACCACACATCTCTGAACTATTCAATGAGCTCCTTTTCCTTGATCATCAGAGCAGAAGCACTGATAATCTTTCTACTTAAGGCATCAGCCACAACATTCGCCTTACCAGAGTGGTACAACAGTTGAAAATCATAATCTTTCAGGAATTCTAACCATCGCCGCTGCCTCATGTTTAGTTCCTTCTGATCATACAAGTACTTCAAACTCTTGTGATCACTGAAAATATTGAACGTTGCTCCATAGAGAAAATGTCTCCATATCTTTAGAGCAAAAACCACAGCGGCCAATTCCAAATCGTGCGTTGGATAATTCCTCTCATGAACCTTCAATTGTCGAGAAGCATACGCCACAACGTTCCGATCTTGCATCAATACGCATCATAACCCTTGATAAGAAGCGTCGCAATACACATCAAAAGATTTCGTCGAATCTGGTAGGATCAACACCGGTGCAGTTGTTAATCTCTTCTTCAACTCTTGAAAACTGGCTTCACGTTCTTCCGTCCATTCAAAAACTTGATTTTTCCTCGTAAGCTGCGTAAGTGGTCCAGCAATCTTCGAAAAACCCTCGATAAACCTCCGGTAATATCCAAGCAAGTCCAACAAAACTTCGAACTTCCATTACCGTTTTAGGTCTTTCCCATTGTAAAACAGTCTCCACTTTTGATGGGTCCACCGCAATACCTTCTTTAGAAATTACGTGACCAAGAAATTGGACTTCTTCCAACCAGAACTCACACTTAGCCAATTTCGCATACAGCTGCTTCTCCCTCAAGATCTGAAGGACAACACCAAGATGTTCAGCATGCTCTTCCTTGGATTGAGAATAGATCAGAATGTCATCGATAAAGACAACAACAAATCTGTCTAAATAAGGACGAAAAATCCTGTTCATATAATCCATAAATATGGCAGGAGCATTCGTCACCCCGAATGACATTACTTGATACTCATAATGTCCATAACGAGTTCGAAAAGCAGTTTTCGGCACATCTTCCCCTTTTACACGAATTTGATGATAACCAGATCTCAGATCTATCTTGGAAAATACCACAGCTCCTTTTAACTGATCCATCAAGTCGTCAATTCTTGGAAAGGGATATTTATTCTTGATAGTCACCTTGTTCAGCTGACGATAATCCACACAAAGCCGAGACGTCCCGTCCTTCTTCTTGACCAAAAGCACTGGCGCACCCCATGGCGAAACACTAGGTCGCACAAACTCTTTCTCTAACAGCTCCACCAATTGCTTCTTTAGCTCCTCCAATTCCACTGGCGACATACGATACGGTGCAATTGAGATAGGACCTGTTCCTGGTACTAAATCAATTGAGAACTCGATCTCCCTCTCAGGCGGCAAACCAAGTACGTCATCAGGAAAAACATCAGGAAACTCGCTGACAACAGGAATAGTATTCACATCCTTCTCATTCTTAACTTCTAGAGAAGACAATACCATATATCCCTACGCTCCACCTCTTAACAAAGACTTGACCTTAATGCCGAGTTAAGAATCCAGACTCCTCTTCCTTAGGAAAAACTATGGTTTTACTTGCACAGTCTATAAGGATATGGTTAGAACATAACCAGTCCATCCTTAAAATTACATCTATCTCAACAAGAGGTAAACAAATCAAGTTGACCATAAACAAACGGTCCTTCACAACAATAGGACAATCCAAACAGATCTTAGATGTAACAACAAGTTTAGCAGTTGGCGTAGATACACTCAACTTAACATTCAGAGAAGACACAGGCAACTTCAGTCTCTCCACACAATCATAGGAAATAAATGAGTGTGTAGTACCAGAATCATACAATACAGTCAGAAGATTACCTCTAATGTCTCCTTCTCCCTGAATAAGATCATCAAACTTAGAAACCTTAGATCCCATCATTGTATATACACGTCCTTCTGATCTTGATTGAATACTTCCAGATTTTTGCTGATTAGCTTTAACATACCGAACAGCAGGTTTCTTCTCTGGTCGAGTACAATCTTTCGACATATGCCCAGGCTGTCCACAGTTAAAACAGTGTCCCCTTGATTGTACAATTGGAGATATATGGCCCTTCTTACCGCACTTAAAACACGTTGGCGTAAACACCACCTTCTGCCCAGTTCCACTACCACTTGCACCTCCACTAACCGATGGTCGTTGAGATTGAGTCCCTGTTGGTCTGGAATATGGTTTACGCTGAAACCGATTCGTATTGCTACCTCCACCTCCCTGAAACCTTGTCGGCCCAAAATTCTGATTCCTCTGATCTCTAGATGGCTCCAACTTCTCAAGTCGAGCACAAGCATCCAAGAAAGCATGAAACTGAGTCATTCTCAAGGATACCACTCCTCGTTTCAGTTCCACCCTTAAACCTGATTCAAACTTCCTGCATCTCCACACATCATCTTGCCGAGTCTGAGCATAATCTGAGAATTGAGACAAACTCTCAAATTTTGTGGCATACTCATTCACCGTCATATTCCCCTGTCGCAAACCAAGAAATTTCATTTCTTTGGCATGCCTAGCACTCGCAGAAAAATATTTATCCAGAAAAACATTAGAAAACACTTCCCATGTGATTTCAGTCCCTTCAGCTTGCAATACTCGGCGGGTTCCTCTCCACCAATGTTCTGCATCTCCTCTCAGCATGAAAACAGCATAAGTCACCTTCTTATCATCCACGCATCTCATTCCTTCAAAAATCCTCTCCAAATCTTGCATCCACTGACTTGTTTTCTCCGGATCAACCTCGCCTCTAAACTGTGGCGGATTATAACGCCTAAACTCAGCCAAATTTAGGGCATCAGCAGTAGCATCTTCTTTGTTGAGCTGCTCTCGATTTTTTCGAGTAATCACTTCGACCATCCATTGCATAGCCTCGGCCGGCCGCAATCATAGGGTCCACATCCCGATTCACATTAGCACGTCCTCTACCTCGTCCAGACATCTTCAAACAGAACAAAACAAAATTAGATACATCCTTTTAGATACATCCAAAAGGATATAAATCACAGAGAAACAAACAGCACAAACAAAAACAGACCCAACCACAAACCCAAAAGACTCTAACTTGGGCTCTGATACCCACTAATGTAACACCCCTTTGGGGATGCCACACATATAAAGAAAAATAAAATAAAAAATAAAATCTACCCAAGTTATAAACCATTCATTATATAATAATATGGGTCGTAAAGTAATTCCTGATAAACAGATTATTAAAAATAAAATATTGCGGAAAACATAAAATAAACAGAAACAACACTGCTCATAATATACATATGTTCTAAGTTATAAGTTATACAAATAATTTACAACTATAGTTACAAATATTTATACAGAAATAGTAAATAAAAACAGTAAAAGAGTCAATATATACATCCATACGCAGACGCGCCCAAAAAAAACATCAAACATATTTACTCCTCTGAAGGATCACTCTCAACATGAAAATGATCATCAGGAGACAAATATCCTGGATGTCTCGACTCTCGGCGATAATGAGATCGCGCGATCGACACGATACGTGTCATCTCACTAGGCTCAGTGGATATCCCACCCCAATGACGCCTAATGGATAAGGGTAACTCTAAATGTAGAAATACTGTCGTAGTCATGATCGGCTCTCCATCAAACCTATGGCGTAGGGTCACCGTCATCCGTCCCGCATACGTCACCGAGTCTCTATCTCCTCTCGTGTGCCGCGATAGCGATTGATAATCACATATTTTATTCATTAAGAAACCCTTTTGTTTAGTCATTTACACTCTCCATATTCTTAATTGATTGAGTTTGGTATGATTTTGTGAGTTTGAGCTCAAATTGGTCCTAATTGAATATTTTCAGCATTATTGAGATTTGACACTGTTTCTGTATTTTGGCCATAACTTGAGTTCCTAATATCTGATGAACATGAATTTTACCTTGTAGGAAAGCTAAGAGGAAGCTCTACAACTTTGATGAAGAGCTCGAAGTCTGATTCAGATGTCTAAGGGACCTAAGTTTACATGGAAGTCAGAATACGGGTTCTGCCAGTAGAATCCGAATAGTGTGCACTCAAAAAAATCATATCTCAAGATGTAATAATGGAGATGGGCTGAAATTTGGACAGTGGATAGTCAAGATCCAAATAAACAACTTTCATGAAGAACACATTTTGAGAAAAAGAAGTCTAGCAGGTCATTTTGAGTTTACAAGTCGGAACAGAGGTGCTGAAGTTGGGTTTGAGCAACCTACGGTATTTGGGACATATCTTGGGCTTAAGGAAGCCAAATTGGACGAACCAGCTATCCATTTTATAGCCAAGACAAGGATCTACAACTTTGATGAAGAACACTTTTCATGGTTCTGAAGTATAGTGGGTCGTTTTTGGCTTCCAAGTCAGACACGAAATTTTCACCCATCCACTAATCCACTCATCCATCCACTAATCCACTCATCCACTCATCCACTCATCCACTAACTCACCCATTCATCCACTAATACACTAATCCAACCATTTAACCACTCCACCCACTCATCCACTAACTCATCTACTCATCCATCCACTCACCCATTCAAGTCCATAATTTTCCACTCACCAAAAGTCCTTTGGCATTTTTCACTAATTCAACCACTCAACCACTCCACCCACTCATCCACTAAACCAATCCACTAAACCAACCCACTAATCCATCCACTCAACCACTCCACTCATCCACCCACTCATCCACCCACTTCCCTTTGTCATTTTGTTACCTTAGACTTCTATAAAAGGCACCATTTATCATGAACAACATGTAATTCTCTCCTTCATTTCTCTCTTAGTTTCTTGTTTCTTCATAGTTTCTTCATAGTTTCTCATAGCTTTTGTATATTTTGATGCTTCTCTTCATGGTGATGGAGGGCTAAGCTACTTTCGGTCAATTTAGATCTCTTGAAGAGATTGTGGTTTGGATTCTTGAGACCTTGGTTATGTATTGTATTTGATTTGTAATTGAATTCCTCTTTTCTTCTTCTTTCTTCTTCTTTCTTCTTCTTGATCTTGAATGCATGAATGGTGATTCTATTTATGTTGATCTAATTTGATCTTAGTTTAAGATTGAGATTTGTGATGAAACTTAGAACTAATTGATCTAAACTAATCACATAAATGAAGATTGAGATTTGTGATGAAACTTAGAACTGATTGATCTAAATTAATCACGAATTGAAGAGGTTAGGTTCTTGATTTGTGCCTAAGTTAATTGAATTCGGTACTTGAAATTAACATAGATTTTCATGAATGGTGCGATTGCGGATTTGTGTTTATCACTTGTTAATTGAATTCTAGACGATCGTCTAGTATGAATTCTGGATTTGATGCGAGAGATCTCGGTTAGATCCAAATTAACAATTCAATTGCACTTCAAGTGTTCTATGAAGGGTCTATGATTGAATCCACCCAATCTTGGATAGGTTTCTAAATTGATTTGCTCTTTAATTGTTATTTCTTCCTTTAATTTTGTTAAGTGCGATCTTAAAGCTGTCAAACCCCCTTTTTGCTAACTTTCACTTGATTTGATCAAATTGCATTTACGATCCTTGAGGAGACGATCCGGTGTTGTCACTGTGCTACAAGCTTAGGTAATAACTTCGGTTATAATTTTGATTTGAGTTCGGCGCTCGTCGAGAATTTTGGCGCCGATTCTTGGGAGCTCGTAGGTGTAATCTTTTCATTTTGAGTAACCTTACTAATTTTTTTTTTTTTTTTTTTTTTTTTTCTTACCTATTCTAACAGTTATTTTTCATTTACTAACATTGTTCATACCATACTAACATTTTTATCTTAGCTTTTGAATTTTTCTGAATTAGGAAAGACGGGAAACAGGTGATTACGGGTAACTATTGCAATTTTCGAACTGAAACATGCCCAGAATGAGCTGTAACTTGGTCGGTTGAAGGAAAACAGCTTGATAAACAAGAATCACAGTAAACTGTGAGGTCACCCCTGGTTTTTCGAAATTCTATCATTTAGACCACTTTTTCAATTTTTTAATATTTTTTATTGCATTTTCTAGTTTCATTTTTATGTAGATTTTGTTCTGTGTTGATTCCATAATTTTTATGTTTAGACATATTAACTAGATTTATTTTTGCATATTTTGAGTGTTGTTTAGTGTATTTTGCTTAGTTGCAGTTTTTGTGTTTTTTGTGCTTTAGTTGATGCATGACTAGGTCCAATCCTGATATCTTGCTTGATCTTGATCCTGAGATTGATAGGACCTTGCATAGATTAATTAGAGCTCGTGTGATAAATTCAGAGTTAATTTGAACCTAATTTTGGGAGTGAACCCGATAACTTAAGTAATCCCGAAATCATGGCCGATAACATGCATAATAGAACCCTTAAGGAACTTCTTGCTCCCGATGTATCTTACCAATCTTTGTGCATTCAATATCCACGATCTTGATGCAGATTTTGAGTTGAAATCTGGTTTGATACACTTGTTACCAAAGTTTCATGGTCTTGCGGGTGAAGATCCTCATAAGCACCTGAAAGAGTTCCATGTTGTGTGTTCAACCATGAAGCCACAAGGCATCTCTCGAGGAACACATCAAGTTAAGGGCATTTCCCTTCTCACTTGTCGATGCACCAAAGATTGGTTGTTTTATCTTTCACCAGGTTCGGGAAGTTGGAATGACATGAAGAGGTTGTTCTGGAGAGATTCTTCCCCGCCTCGAGAGCTTTTTGCAATTAGGAAGGATATATGTGGCATCGAGACGGATGTACGGTGAGACTTTGCATGAATCCGGGAGAGATTCAAGAAGTTGTGTTCAAGCCGCCCTCATCACCAAATTAGTGACCAGCTCTTGATTCAATACTTTTATGAGGGTTTTGCCAAATGATAGAAGCATGATCGATCTTTGCCTGGAGGAGCCTTAGTAGACAAAACTCCTACCGCCGCAAGAGATCGATAGCAAACATGGCAGCCAATACCCAATGATTTGGCTCGCGGATCATCACCGCAACCGGAGGAGTTAATGAAATTCAAGCATCTCATATGGACCAACAAAGAATGGAACACGAGACTAGATGAATTGACTTCTTTGGTAAGACAGATAGCGGTGGGTCAACAACCACCCATGCAGATGATTTGCATCGGTGTGTGGAATTTGCTCTAATTCATCTCATCCTACCGATTCATGCCCTACACTTCGGGAAGATGGTCCCGCTTTTCCGGATCAATGTGTTCTTTGCGGTGGTGTTTTTCCTGGTAGACCCCAATATCAAAGAACAACAAGAACAATCTAGATATGATCCATTTTCTAGTACTTATAATCCTGGTTGGCGAGACCATCCCAATTTGAGATATGGGAATCCTAGCCAACAACAACAAATTTCCCCAAAGAAGCAACAACAATTTAGATACCAAGCTACGAGTCCAAGCAACAAATACCAACAAATACCCCCGCATTCGGACAACAAGAACATTCGTTAGCGGTCATGTCAATCCACTCACCGGTGAGCCATCATTGGAAGACGATGAAACAAATGGCCACAAATAACATTCGGTTCCAGCAGAACGTTCGGTGCCAACATTCAGAATTTACAAACTCAAATCGGGCGGTGGCAACCACCGTGAGCGAGCTAAAGAGTCAAGGTTCTAGCCAATTGCCTTCACAAACAAATCAACAATCCAAGAGGCAACGTAAGTGCAATTACCTTGAGAAGTGGCAAAGAAGTTGATGTTCCAACCTTACAAAGAATCGAAATTGACCGGGAAATGGATAATTCAGTCCGTAAATCTGTGCCTCGAAGAAAATTGCAGAGAATTCAGATGTTACCATTCCATTGCCTTTTCCAAATAGGATCACACAATCCAAGAGAACAATGCAAGCGAGAAATGGAAAAAGAAGTCATGGAGACATTCGGGAAAGTGGAAATCAATATTCCCCTCCTAGATGCAATCAAGCAAATTCCAAAATATGCTAAATTTCTCAAGGAGTTGTGCACTCATAAGAGAAGGTTGAAAGGGGATGAGAAGATCAAGCATGGGAAGAAATGTTTCGCAATGATTATGCCAAGCATGCCACAGAAATGCAAAGATCCTGGAACTTTCACAATTTCTTGCACAATTGGAAACTCTAGATTTGAGCATGCAATGCTAGATTTGGGTGCTTCGATCAATGTCATGCCCATGTCAGTGTATAAGTGTTTAAACATCGGTACTTTGCAACCCACTGGTATCGTGATTCAGTTGGCAAATAGAGCCACTGCTCATCCCAGGTGTCTTTGGAAGATGTGTTAGTTCGGGTGAATGAGTTGATTTTTCCAGCAGATTTCTACATTCTGGACATGGAAGATGAGTCTCCAACAAACCATGCTCCATTGATTCTAGGCAGACCATTCCTCAAGACCGCCAAGACCAAGATAGACGTGCATGCTGGCACCCTTTCTATGGAGTTTGGCGACAATTTGGTACAATTTAACATTTTTGATGCCATGAGACACCCCTAGAGGAGCATTCATTTTCCATGTTGATATGATTGAGATCTTTGGTTGATGATGTCTATCTTGATTTATATCTTTGAATTCCCCGATATTGTTGACTATCTTGGTTCTGTTTCTTGTGATACATGTGCCACTTGTGATGATGAACCATGTCTTTCGCATGTGCTTGAGATTTATTACGTTATGAGTAATGATACACCGCCGATGATGCAACAATTGAGAATGAGAGTCAAGTACCATGCTGAAATTAATGTTCTTTGAGTTAGTTGTTTTGGATCACTTGTTACCTTCCATCGTACAACCTCCATCCTTGGAGTTGAAGACTTTACCAGACCATCTTAAATATGCATATTTGGGAGATGGTGAGACACTTCCGGTGATCATTGCTAAAAACCTACAACCTGATCAAGAAGAAAAATTACTGCAGATTTTGAGGCAGAATAGGCAAGCCATCGGATGGACTCTTGCAGATATTCCTGGTATTAGCCCCTCCACATGCATGCATAAGATTTTATTGGAAGAAGGGATTAAACCAGTTAGACAGCCCCAAAGGAGACTAAATCCCCTGATTCTAGATGTGGTAAAGAAGGAAGTTACAAAGCTGCTTCAAGCTGGCATTATTTATCCCATATCTGACAGTCAATGGGTGAGCCCCGTGCAAGTGGTTCCCAAGAAATCTGGGGTCACAGTGGTTGCGAATCAGAACAATGAGCTTGTGCCCACACGAGTTCAAAATAGTTGGCGAGTTTGCATTGATTATAGGCGGCTCAACCAGGCTACCAGAAAGGATCATTTCCCGCTGCCTTTCATTGATCAGATGTTGGAGCGGTTAGCTGGCAAGTCACATTATTGTTTCCTGGATGGATATTCGGGCTATTTTCAGATTCATATAGCCCCAGAAGACCAAGAGAAGACTACTTTCACTTGTCCATTTGGCACATTTGCATATAGGAGGATGCCCTTTGGTACGTGCAATGCTCCAGTGCACCTTTCGAGGTGTATGGTAAGTATCTTTTCGATTTTTTAGAAAATTGCATGGACGTATTCATGGATGATTTTCTTGTCTATGGATCTTCCTTTGATGCATGTTTAGATAGTCTGCGGCTCGGGTCTTGCATAGATGCATTAAGACTAACCTCGTTCTAAATTTTGAGAAATGTCATTTCATGGTAGAACAAGGTATAGTCTTAGGGCATGTGATATCTCGTGAGGGTATTGAGGTAGATCCCGCAAAAATAGATGTTATTTCATGCCTATCTTACCCCACATGCGTGCGGGAGATTCGTTCTTTCCTTGGTCATGCGCAGGTTTCTATCGGCGGTTCATAAAGGATTTCAAAGCAAAATTGCACTTCCGCTATCCAACTTATCGCAAAAAGATGTGGAGTTTCACTTTGACAAGAAGTGCCGGGATGCCTTCAATCAATTGAAGCGAGGCATTGACCAAGACACCTATCATCCAACCGCCGGATTGGACACTTCCATTTGAGCCGATGTGTGATGCCTCTAATTATGCATTGGGAGTGTTCTTGCACAAAGGGTCGGTAAAGTATCTCATGTCATTTCCTATGCTTCGAGAACTTTAGATCCTCGCACAAATCAACTACACCACAACCGAAAAGGAACTTTTAGCAATTGTTTTTGCTTTAGATAAATTTCGATCATATTTGCTTGGTTCTAGAGTGGTTGTGTTTTCAGATCATGCAAAGCATTGAAGTTTCTCCCGAAAAAGCCCAATGCCAAGCCCCGGTTGATTAGGTGGATGTTGCTCCTCCGGGAGTTTGATATTGAGATCCGTGACAAGAAGTGGAGCGGAGAATTTGGTGGTGATCACTTGAGTCGAATTGAAAGGGAGGCAGATGTTTTTCCCATCCATGATGTTTTCCCTGATGAGCAGCTTTTCAAGCTGCAAGGCAACATCCCTTGGTTTGCTGATTTGATTAATTTCTTGGTTGCTAAAGCAATACCTGCACATTTCACTAAGGCTAAGATTGATAAATTGAAAAGTGAGTCAAAGTATTATGTGTGGGATGATCCTTACTTATGGAGATTTTTTTGCAGTGACCAAGTAATTAGGAGATGTGTGTGCCTCGATGATGAATTCCATTCCATTCTTAGCTTTTGTCATAAACTTGCATGTGGCGGCCACTTCGGTCCTCAACGGACTGCTAGAAAAGTTTTAGACTCTGGATTATATTGGCCCACTCTATTTCATGATGCATATATGTTTTGCAAATCTTGTGATCAATGCCGAGAACGGGAATACTTCGTAGGAATGAAATGCCCCGAAACCCTTATTATTCTCGTGAGATTTTTGATGTTTGGGGTATTGACTTTATGGGTCCTTTTCCCTGTATCATTTGGTTTTGTTTACATTCGCTTGCTTTGTGGATTATGTATCTAAATGGGTGGAGGCTAAGGCCACTCGGACTGATGATTCTAAAGTTGTTGTGGATTTTATTAGATCACAGATTTTTTTGTAGGTTTGGAGTCCCGAGATCCATCATTAGTGATCAAGGTTCACATTTTTGCAATCGAAGCATGGAGGCTTTGATGAAGAAGTATGGAGTCCAACACAAGGTTTCTACACCTACCACCCCCAAACCAATGGGCAAGCCGAAGTCTCCAACAGAGAAATTAAGCGGATACTCCGAGAAGACAGTTCAACCTATGAGAAAAAAGGACCGGAGCAAGAGGCTTGAGGATGCTTTATGGGCTTACCGGACTGCTTATAAGACACCAATCGGGATGTCTCCGTATCGGATTATTTTTGGAAAAGCCTGCCACCCTACCGGTGGAAATTGAGCATCGAGCATTCTCGGGCGGTGAAAAGGTGCAACTTGGACCTAGATCAAGCGAGGTTTGGAGAGGAAGCTGCACGCGGCAAAGCAATTAGAGGAGATCCGCTTGGAGGCATATGAAAGTTCCAAACTTTATAAGGAGAAGACCAAAGCCTTCCATGATAAGTTGATTCGAGGAAAACATTTGAGATTGGTCAAAAAGTTCTCCTCTATAACTCCCGCCTCCGACTCATGCACGGTAAATTAAGGTCTAGATGGGATGGACCATTTATTGTTACTAATGTTTTTCCTTCAGGCTTTGTTCGGATTAAAAGTGAGGTCACCGCCAAAGCTTTCATCGTAAATGGACACCGCCTCAAACAAGATATCATGAACTTCCGAGAGAATGCGAAGTGGAGGTGATGAACCTTCTCCATCCGCATTATGAAAAAAAAAAAAAAAAAAAAAAAAAAAAAAAAAAAAAAAAAAAAAAAAAAAAAAAAAAAAAAAAAAAAAAAAAAAAAGAAAAAAAAAAAAAAAAAAAAAAAAAACATTATGTGTGCCCGACAATGAAGTAGGTAGAGTCGCTCGAAGCATGTGGAGGTCATTTTTTTTCTTCAAACGACAACAATGTGAAAATCTTGCAAGTATGGATTTTATTGGCCTACTTTATTAAAGGTCTGTTACACCTTTTGCAAAAGCTGCGGAAATTGGTCAAAAGTTATGCTTTGAGATTATCATCTACACCTACTCCTTGGAAAATTGAGATCTAGGTGGCGTGGTTCTTTTGTTGTCAGACACGCGTATCCTCTCAGCATCAGATACTGAGGATCCTAGGAATGGTAATGCGCTTAAGGTTAATGGACAAAGACTCAACCATTCCTGGAAAACCAAGTTCTTGAGTTCTTTGTGTTGCCGGTTAAGTGGCGGATACGGTACTCCGTGACTCTTGAGTCGGTTTATTCTTCGATTTCCCAAAATAATTGAACCCTTCTTCTCCTTCAAAATGGATGTCATTCTTTCAAACACGAGAAAACATTTTCCTTCTCTTCCTCAAAATGCTCGAGAAAAATCTACAAAGTTCGATGTGAGAGATTGAGAATGTTAATGCACAAGGGTATGCCGAGAAGATGTACTATTTGGATAATTGAAGCAAAGGTCCGATTAGCGGTGAGTCCTCAATTTCATTTGACTCATATATGCCCGGTCTTGGAAGAAGTTCATATTCTAAAAGGAGAAGAGCAAAAAGGTTACAAGTCTGTCACAAATGTGGACGATGGAACCGTAACAAGCGATGTCGTACTAAGGGGATGGTTTCCGCAAATAGAGAAGATAAAATTTTCTTCATTAAGAATGGACTGAGTAAGGAGTCATTAGATGATATCTTATTGACTCTTGAGACGCATTCTTGTGGATTGGTGCATCGAGAAATTCTTAAATTGTGGAATCTCTTCAAGGATGAACAACAACGCTACGATCTTGGGAATCGACTCTAAAAGACCACTGTTTGCCAATTTATAAGAAAATTGGATGGGAAGCTTATCCTCGACTCATAGAAGACGTTTAAGCGTTCTTGGACGTTAAACCAGAGGCAGATGTGAGCCATATCCACAAACAATCTGTACATATCATCTTCTTCTTCTTCTTCTTCATGGCATTTTACAAAAAAAAAAAAAAAAACAAATGAGAAAAAAAAAAATGAAAAAAAAAAAAAAAAAAAAAAAAAAAAAAAAAAAAAAAAAAAAAAAATAAAAAAAAAAAAAAAAATGTATACTTCTTAGGGTTGGCTTTGGTAACACAAACCGTGAATGGGGAAATGCATGCATCCGATCCAGCCTTCTTAATTGAAAAACAAAGAAGGTAGATTGTATCCCACATGTGTGAGCGGCCGGTCGTATTATGGCCACTTGTCCCTTTTGGGAGCCCTATGTTCTTGTTGGTCTTGAATGGGTCGAATCTTGGTCAACAATGCTTTGGCACAAAGCCGAAAGAGCAGACTACCTCCATCCCAATCTTAAGTAAGTATACACTCATCTTTCATCAAGTTTTTCTAACAATTTCAAAAAAAAAAAAAAAAAAAAAAAAAAAAAAAAAAAAAAAAAAAAAAAAAGGACGTGATGTCTACTGCACTCATGACGCGCAGTATAAAGATACGCCATGGAAACTGTACATACAGGTATGTCATCATTTTCTATTATCTTTGTATCATTTTGTTGTATTTTGATTTTTGTACAGACGATCCTTTGAGCAGGGTCCTTCAGGGGTTTCTAGACTTCTTTACCTTGATGGTTTTCTTGAAGTCAATAAAAAAAAAAAAAAAAAAAAAAAAAAAAAAAAAAAAAAAAAAAAAAAAAAAGGAGAAAAGATTCTCGTGACTCTTAATTTCAACCTTTTCGACAACCTTGCCAACCTACCTATAGGTGCAATTATTTCCCTTTCCATTCTTTTTCTTATTTAAACACTCCATTTTCTCCATTTTCCTTCACACTCGAATCACTCAAAGGGAGGAAGAGTATAGAATGGGGCCTTCTATTCGTAACCTCAAAAATGTCTCGTGTTTTTGTGGGTCAAGTTATGGGAAGGGATTAGAGTTTGTAAACGCAGCTAGCACTCTTGGTCGATCACTGCTGCGAGGAATATTCATCTTGTATATGGGGAGGTTGTCGTGGGTTAATGGGGGCTGTATCACTTTCGCTTTGTAAGGAGGCGGTCGGGTTTTAGGTGTTATTCCTAAACCTTTGGCTGAAAATAACATCACTTTGGAAAGACAATTGGAGAAGAAATTAAGGTAACATCTATGCATGGACGAATGAAAATAATGGTTGACAATTCGATGCATTTATTGTCTTACCAGGTGGTTTTGGTACTTTAGAAGAAATTTTTCAAATTGTCTCTTGGGTCGAACCGAAACATCCACCATAAACCCATTGGTTTGTTGAATGTTAATAATTTCTTTGATCTTTTGTTATTTTTTCTTGACAAAGTGTGGAACGTAAATTTATCACTCCTTCTGCAAGACAACTTCTTATCTCTGCCTCCACTATTGATGAGCTCATTGATAAATTAGAAGCTTTTGAGTATGTACATGATAAGGTATTAGCTCAGATAGATTGGTCAACAGGAAGCAAGCGAAGGAAGTAACAAGAAACAAAAGCCTGATCTGAAACTTTCTCTTTAATGAGTTTGATAAAAAAAAAAAAAGAAAAAAATTATTGTTGTTTTATTTAGTATGATATGATTGTCATGGACTTATTAAACCAATTAGTGATGGCAGAGTAAGGAGTAATTTTACTCTTGAGACGCATCTTAATTGGTGGCAGAGTAAGGAGTTTTTTAGGTAGTAATTAATTAGTATTGCATTATGGAAGTACTAACGTTTTTTTAAGAGTTTCTTTTCAAGGTCTGATGCGGCACTGACAGTGTGTTTCTTTTCTGCTTAGCGATGATTCACTTCTTATCAGGTTGTGTTGCTCTTTTCTATCTCTTTCTTTCACATTGAGGACAATGTTCTATTAAGTGTGGGGAGAGATTTTAGCATGTTTCTGTTTCTTTTCGTTTGTAAAAAAAAAAAAAAAAAAAAAAAAAAAAATTCTAAAAAAAAAAAAAAAAAAGAAAAAAAAAAGAGGTTCATTGCATGATTGAATAATTTTTCTCCCTTCTTGAACTGATATGCTTGGTGATGGATGATTGAATTGATGAATTGAGTTTGATGGATGCATACCTTGTGAGATTTTGAGCCTAATGGATGGATTCAACATTTATGCCATTCTCTTCTTTCTTGTGTGATTTTCACTCATGTTAATGACCACTCTAGAACTTGCTTTGATTCTTTTTGAGGCTACATTTCACTTGCATGCATGAACATGATTGAGGCCCTCTTTCTTAATTAGCTAGTTTAACCAAATAGCTAACCTTGTTTCCAATATGATATCAAGCACTCTTTTGACTTCTTGAAAATTCTCTCGATTCCCGCTAACCTTGTATATTTTCCTTTGCTTAACCCCTTTGAGCTTATTTGACCATTCCTTGTTTCTAGCTCATCATGTGCCTTAAATGAGAAATCGTGTTCTTACTTTACCTTAGGGAATAAAAGAACATTAGCTTGGTTAATGGATGAGTTTTTGAACAAGTGTGGGGGTGTATGTACAAAATGGTTGTTGAAAAAGAAAAGAGTGCCAAAAAAAAAAAAAAAATGTATGTATATAGTTATGTTATATATATATATATATATAAAAAAAAAAAAAAAAAAAAAAAAAACCAAGTGTTTAAAAAAAAAAAAAAAAAAAAAAAAAAAAGAAAAGGATTGGGAAATGAATATGTAAAGGAATATACACTAGAGTTGGGATGAACTTTTATGCTTGTTATTTGAACTCAGCTCTCATTTGCTTTTATTCTCTTTGGTATTTATCTCTTCTCATATCCATTTTATCCTCTCCTGTTACCTTGACCTCACTACAACCTTGAATAAAGTCCTCATGATTTGTGTGTGCATGTGTTTTGAGTAGTGGAGAAGTAGAAGATAAGCAAGCTTATGGTAGTGCAATTTTCATGGGTTGAATTGAGTGAAATACCTACCTTTTAAACACTTGAGAGATTGAGAGGGAATCTTGTGAAGATCTTTCATTCTCGATTCATGTTGAAGATACCTTGCTTGTTAGTTTGAGATGTGGAGAATTGTTAACTCATGAATGTTTTGATCCTTGAACCTTTGGTTGTTCTTCTTGATTGTAAAATTTTGGTCTTGAGTTTTGCCCAGGAGTGCAAAAAGCTAAGTGTGGGGGAATTTGATAATCACATATTTTATTCATTAAGAAACCCTTTTGTTTAGTCATTTACACTCTCCATATTCTTAATTGATTGAGTTTGGTATGATTTTGTGAGTTTGAGCTCAAATTGGTCCTAATTGAATATTTTCAGCATTATTGAGATTTGACACTGTTTCTGTATTTTGGCCATAACTTGAGTTCCTAATATCTGATGAACATGAATTTTACCTTGTAGGAAAGCTAAGAGGAAGCTCTACAACTTTGATGAAGAGCTCGAAGTCTGATTCAGATGTCTAAGGGACCTAAGTTTACATGGAAGTCAGAATACGGGTTCTGCCAGTAGAATCCGAATAGTGTGCACTCAAAAAAATCATATCTCAAGATGTAATAATGGAGATGGGCTGAAATTTGGACAGTGGATAGTCAAGATCCAAATAAACAACTTTCATGAAGAACACATTTTGAGAAAAAGAAGTCTAGCAGGTCATTTTGAGTTTACAAGTCGGAACAGAGGTGCTGAAGTTGGGTTTGAGCAACCTACGGTATTTGGGACATATCTTGGGCTTAAGGAAGCCAAATTGGACGAACCAGCTATCCATTTTATAGCCAAGACAAGGATCTACAACTTTGATGAAGAACACTTTTCATGGTTCTGAAGTATAGTGGGTCGTTTTTGGCTTCCAAGTCAGACACGAAATTTTCACCCATCCCTAATCCACTCATCCATCCACTAATCCACTCATCCACTCATCCACTCATCCACTAACTCACCCATTCATCCACTAATACACTAATCCAACCATTTAACCACTCCACCCACTCATCCACTAACTCATCTACTCATCCATCCACTCACCCATTCAAGTCCATAATTTTCCACTCACCAAAAGTCCTTTGGCATTTTTCACTAATTCAACCACTCAACCACTCCACCCACTCATCCACTAAACCAATCCACTAAACCAACCCACTAATCCATCCACTCAACCACTCCACTCATCCACCCACTCATCCACCCACTTCCCTTTGTCATTTTGTTACCTTAGACTTCTATAAAAGGCACCATTTATCATGAACAACATGAATTCTCTCCTTCATTTCTCTCTTAGTTTCTTGTTTCTTCATAGTTTCTTCATAGTTTCTCATAGCTTTTGTATATTTTGATGCTTCTCTTCATGGTGATGGAGGGCTAAGCTACTTTCGGTCAATTTAGATCTCTTGAAGAGATTGTGGTTTGGATTCTTGAGACCTTGGTTATGTATTGTATTTGATTTGTAATTGAATTCCTCTTTTTTCTTCTTCTTTCTTCTTCTTTCTTCTTCTTGATCTTGAATGCATGAATGGTGATTCTATTTATGTTGATCTAATTTGATCTTAGTTTAAGATTGAGATTTGTGATGAAACTTAGAACTAATTGATCTAAACTAATCACATAAATGAAGATTGAGATTTGTGATGAAACTTAGAACTGATTGATCTAAATTAATCACGAGAATTGAAGAGGTTAGGTTCTTGATTTGTGCCTAAGTTAATTGAATTCGGTACTTGAAATTAACATAGATTTTCATGAATGGTGCGATTGCGGATTTGTGTTTATCACTTGTTAATTGAATTCTAGACGATCGTCTAGTATGAATTCTGGATTTGATGCGAGAGATCTCGGTTAGATCCAAATTAACAATTCAATTGCACTTCAAGTGTTCTATGAAGGGTCTATGATTGAATCCACCCAATCTTGGATAGGTTTCTAAATTGATTTGCTCTTTAATTGTTATTTCTTCCTTTAATTTTGTTAAGTGCGATCTTAAACTGTCAAACCCCCCTTTTTGCTAACTTTCACTTGATTTGATCAAATTGCATTTACGATCCTTGAGGAGACGATCCGGTGTTGTCACTGTGCTACAAGCTTAGGTAATAACTTCGGTTATAATTTTGACTGAGTTCGGCGCTCGTCAGCGATCCACCATGAAACTCCAGCGTCACGAACCCTAAAAATTCGGGTACCGCCATACCAAAACTAATCAATCCAATGTATATGGATGATCAGATGGTTCTTGATCGTAAAACTGGTCGTCGATTTGCTGATCTTCCTCCTCCTCGGGGTACAAGACCTCAAGAGGCTGTTCCTCTTCTTCTTCCTCAAACTCTTTACCGCATAAAATAAATATACAGGAAACACATACAATAAAGAGGTAAGACAATCTAAAATCACCACAAACATGGCAAATAAGAAGACGACAAACAACAGATATACAGTTCATGAAATATGAAAAGCTATAACATTAATAAGTAACAGAGTAGTGTAAAGATTCAAAAAGATGCAAATATTCCAACAATATACCATCACAGATAAAATAAAATAAGAAACAAATGATACAATACAATAATAGATAAAACAAATACAAGTAAACAAATAAATCAATATCAATATAATAAACAGATAAGACAAAATAAATAGGTAAGACAAAATAAATAAATAAATAAATAGATCCCAATAAATAAATATAAAACACACCCTACTCCATGGAGCTAAAAACACACAAGATATCGAGAGAATGACTCGTAAAAATCTATTAGTACCATGGTACGCCAAACCAACTATTCTTGTTTGCACACACACGTTGCGTCTATAGCCCCACGACACAAGAATCCATCATCCGGGCGTGGTGTAGTTCACGGTCTCACGTTGTGGCACTACGGAGCAAATGTACTACTAGACTTTACAAATCTCGATTAAATATAGTGCGTGTCGAGTCCATTAGTGTGCTATCGGTTTACTACGGCACGGCCCGGAGCTACCAACCGTCCCATATGGGATCCCGTACACTAACGTCTCCAAGTTCATTAGAACAATGAACCACACTACGTTTATCGCATCGACAACACGATGTGATTCGTCACGTCAACCAAAACACCAAAAATTTGGCATAAACACAATACATAATTCCAAAAATATGAAATTACGAAAATGCCCTCAAGATAATAATATGCCCTCAATGGCGAGAAAAATAGAAAGCATATACGGGTTCACATTTTTCCGACAAATGAAAAATCCTCAAAAGCCTGTACGGGTTCACATTTTCCCGACAGCAAAAAATAAATACAGTAACGGTCAATCGCGTAGAAATTTTATCGCGTTTTCACAATCTCGTCTGTTTTTACAAACGTTTTGAAATCGCGTAAGTATATTTTTCTGTTTTCAAAATCGCGTAGGATTTTTAATACGTTTTCTCAATCGCGTAAGATTTTTAAATCATTTTCTTGACCGAATTTCTTAAAAATTTCTATTTAAATAAACAGAAATAATAAATAATATTTTTAAGCTACGTATAATATTTTCCATACCGTATACTGTCTTTTGGACATCTTTTCTATCTTATTTGTCCTTTTTTTACTAAAAATTGACAGTATTTTGCTTAGAAAATTATATTAATGGTTTCCTAATTTTACCGTAAAAATTCTATTTATTAAAATTTTAAAACCATATACTTAATCCTTTTGAAAATTACTAACATGCTTCAAAATACAGCATGAGCTATATGTTAGAAATTTTCAAAAGTTCCATTTTAATATTTCTTCTTACTTATTTCTAATTGATTCTTTTCTTTAAAAATCATTAGTATTAACCTCTTAAACTTAGTTCTAACCACTTTATTTCTTTAAAACTCATTGTAGAAAATTTACTTTAACTTGTATTACTTCTTCTTGATTGAAAATAGTTTGGAATTAATTTTAGAAATCATGAATATCTAATTTGGCATGTTGGCGAATTTGATAAAAACTTTGCATTTGATTTCCAAATTATTTTTCACCTTCTAAATACATGTTAAATCTCTTGTATTGTCTACATTGATTAAATCATTACCTTAGAAAATAATTTTAGAATTCAAAGTATTGAAATTAGACTTGTTGGCCGAAAATGTAAGGTTATGCCATTTGATTTCTAAATTCATTTTTCTTGATCTAAACAACTTGAAACCTTCTTAATTCTCCTAGGTTAATTTAATTACCTTTTAAGAAAATTAAGAGAACATTTTGGTTCTCCATTTTTTGTTAGTGGCCGTGAGCCATCATGGAGTGTTCTTTGGAACACACATGCATTTCCTTGACATGTTGTTCACATCCTACACATTATCATGCAATTCTATACTTTATCATGCAATTCTAACACATGCAATCTTATCAAAGCTTATAGACATGCAAATTAAAGCTAATAGACATGCAAAATTATTACAATCACCAAACAAAGAAAGCTACTAACAAACACCACACAACTACTTAACAAACACAAAAATTAACAAATACACACATAATAACCACATCACCACCGAATCCTTATGGATTCTACAAACACCACAAATTACTCCATCTTCTTACCACCACCAAGGGATGATAAGATTAGTCTTCCTCTTACCTTAAATGAAGACAAATGGTATTCTTTCACTCCTCCTAGGGTTCGGTTTTCTCCACCAAAGTTCCTAGCAACTCAAACGAAAATCTACAAGTTACTAACCATGAAAAAGAACCTAAACCATGGATAAATCATGGCTTAGAACTTTGAAAAAGAAGAGAGAAAAGAAAAACATGAGATTTCACCTCCTTGGAACAAACTTCCAAGTTAGTTTTCAAGCTTCAAATGTAAGAATTTGCAAGAACTCTCAACTAGAGATGTTCTTAGGATGTTGTTTAGGTTTAGAAAAGTTGGTTAGATGAAAATTTGGATGGTTGGATGGTATGGTTCTTGTCTTGGCGAATGGTGAAGGAAAGAAACAAGAATGGTGGCTAGGGTTCTTGGATGAGAGAAGAGAGAAAAGCAAGAAAGATGAAGTGGTATTTTGGTCTCCTAAACCCACATGGCCGTAGCTCTTCATGCATGCAAGGTGGCCAAATGGTTGGCTTCATCCAAGCCATGGATTGCATCAAAGGCTAGGATTAAAACTTGCTTAACAAGCTTGTCTCCTATTGGTTGATTATTGATGACTCACAAGCCTAATCACACTTTGTTCATTTATTACCCGACTTAGTCACTAGTGAGTCACTTGTTCGGAAAGTTCTCTTTCGCTAATGATGATTAATTAAGCTACTAAGTTAACTGTATTAGCTAAACGTAGGTCCCGCAAAACATTTCCGGGTCCACTGTCATTTTATTATACTAACTAATAAAATAATATTATAATATTATAATATTATTTTATTTGTGATCAAATCCTAAAAATTAAAAGATTATTTTTGTCTCATTCGAGAATCGGGTTTAGTAAGATTCCCCAATTCTAAATAATAAAATAAGATTTCCCGGCCGAAAAAATATTATTTTCTGTCTCGGAGCAAATCACACAAAAAGTCCATATAAAATCACAGACGATATCTTGGACATTAAATCAAGTAGAAAATAATTAAAAACAGCAAAAACAGCAAAAACAGCACGTTTGGGACGTAATGGTCATTTTTCCATTTTTTCCCACAACGTAGCTAATTATCCAAAAAGTTCAAATAAAATTACAGACAGTATTAATTGTCTGTATATCTTCCAGAAAAATTAAAACAGTAGATCGGAAAAACTTTTATTTTACCGCATCGAAACAAATTACGTAAAAAGACCAAATAAAATTTGAGCCTGTATAAATGTATTTGTATTTCATGCAGAAATCGAGAAACAATAAAATAGGGACACAACGGTCATTCATACGAAAGCTTGAAAAACAGCAAACAGTACATTCAGAATATTTTCTAAAAATTGGGGTGTTACATTAATAAATTCATATATCCTGTGGATTTTATTGTCTTGGATACTGAACCTATGGTTGATAGTTGCAAGTCAATTCCTGTTATTTTAGGCCGTCTATTTTTAGCAATATCTAATGCTTTGGTAAATTACAAAAATGGAGTGGTGAAGCTAACATTTGGAAACATGACACTGGAGCTCAATGTTTTTAACATGTGCAAGCAACCACAGGAAGTCTTTGATGAAAAGGAGGAAGTTGAAGGGATTGAAGCCATTGTAAATGATCATCTTCAAAAAAAGAGTTCTTCTGACCCATTAGAAGTTTGTTTAATTAATTCATTTGATTTGCTTGATTGTACATAGGAAATAGAATACAAAGGATGGAAGCCAAAATTCAAAGAGCTAAAACCCATGAATGATAATACCCATGAAGAAGTACCGACACTGGAATTAAAGCCATTACCTGCTGGGTTGAAGTACACATTTTTGGGAGAAGAACAAAGCTTTCCAAAAGTAATTTCCTCAACTCTTACTGGAGAATAAGAAGGAAAGATGCCGCCTCAATGGACGCACCAAGATGGAAGGAAATTTTTGACAGAGGTGAAAATTTTTTATTTGGATGACCCATAGTTGTTCAAATATTGTGCTGACCATATCTTTCAGAGATGTGTGCCCGACAGTAAGGTAAGTAGTGTCATAAAATTTTGTCACTTAGAAGCATGTAGATGTCACTTTTCTTCAAAGAAAACAGCTATAAAAATCTTGCAGTGTGGATTTTATTGGCCCACTTTATTTAAGGACTGCTATACTTTTTACAAAAGTTGTAAAAATTGTCAAAAGTTGGGCTCAATTTCAAAAACAAACACGATGCCTCTGAACCCCATCATTGTCATTGAAATTTTTGATTGTTAGGGAATTGATTTCATGGGTCCATTTCCATCTTCATTTGAATTTGTGTATATTTTGGTTGCAGTTGATTATGTCTCAAAATGAATTGATGCGATTCCATGCCGACACAATGATCATAAAAATGTTCTCAAATTTTTTAAAAAAAAATATCTTGTGTCGATTTGGAATCCCTCGAGTTATCATAAGTGATGGGGGAACACATTTTGCAATAAACCATTTGAATCTTTAATGAAGAAATATGATATTACACACAAAATTGCCACCCCTTATCACCCTTAGACAAGTGGACAAGTTGAATTGGCAAATAGGGAGATTAAACAAATTTTGGAAAAAACGGTTAACCCAAATCATAAAGATTGGTCTTTAAGACTAAACGAAGCACTTTGGGCTTACCGTACTACTTTCAAAACATCTTTGGGCATGTCACCCTATCGGTTAGCCTATGGAAAACCTTGTCATTTGCCTGTAGAATTGGAACATAAAGCATTCTGGGTCATTAAAGCTTTCAATCTAAATCTTGATGAAGCTTGCAAGATATGCAAATTGCAATTAAATGAACTTGAGGAATTGAGAAATGATGCATATAAGAACTCAAAGATTTATAAAGTCAGAACAAAAGCTTTTCATGATAAGACAATTTTGAGAAAATCTTTTGAAATTGGTCAAAAAGTTCTGCTTTATGATTCTTGCCTGCACCTATTCCCTGGAAAATTGAGATCTAGGTGGAGTGGTCCTTTTGTTGTCCAACATGTGTATCCTCATGGGGCTATAGATATTAAGAATCCTAAGAATGGTAATGTGTTTAAAGTCAATGGACAAAGGCTCAAACCATTTCTGGAAAACTAAGTTGATGAGGTAGAATTCATCTCTCTTTTTTATCCTTGTTATGAATAGAATTCACTCTAATTTTGTTGCCTTGTTTTTGCAGTTCTTTGTGTTGCCAATTAAGTGGCGGAAAACGGTACTTCGTGACTCTCAAGTCGGTTTGTTTTTCAGTTTCCCAAAATAATTGAATCCTTTTTCTCCTTTAAAATGAATGTCTTTCTTTCAAACCTGAGAAAACATTTTCCTTCTCTCCCTCAAAATGCTCTCAAAAAAATCTACAAAGTTAGATGTGAAAGATTGAGACTGTTAATGCACAAAGGTACGCTAGAAGATGTACACTGGATAATTGAAGCAAAGGTCCAACTAGCAGGTGAGTCTTCAATTTCATTTGACTCATACATGCCAGGTCTTGGAAGAAGTTCGTATTCTAAAAAGAGAAGAGCAAAAAGGTTACAAGTCTGCCACAAATGTGGATGATGGAATTGTAACAAGCAATGTCATTCTTTGGGGATGGTTTCCTCAAACAGAGAAGATAAAATTTTCTTCATTAAGAATGGACTGAGTAAGGAGTCATTAGATGATATCTTATTCACTCTTGAGATGCATTCTTATGGATTGGTGCCTCGTGAACTTCTTAATTTGTGGAATCTCTTCAAGGATGAAGAAAAACGCTACAGTCTTGGGAATCTGACTCTAAAAGATCCTATTTGCCAATTTATAATAAAATTGGATGGGAAGCTTATCCTCGACTCATAGAAGGCGTTTAAGCCGTTACTGGACGTTAAACCAGAGGCAAATGTGAGCCATATCCACAACAATCTGTACATATCATCCTTTTCTTCTTCATGTCATTTTTCAAAAAAAAAATTTAAAAAAAAGAAAAAAAATTTTAAAAAAAGAAGAAAAAAATATTTGAACAAGGGTGATTCGGAAGGAGTACCATGACTTTAATTAGTTATGGAGCCCCAGCCTTTGGTTGACCCGTCATTGACTCAAGTGGACCTTTGCACGTTAGTCCTTAAAAAAAGTTCGTGTACCATGCTCTGTAGAGAGCCGCACTCCATAACCCAATGTTTACCATCTAGGCACTGTGGAGTTGATAGACAGGCAGAAGCGTCCCACTCTGGTTATTAGTGAGAAGTAACCCACGGTTGCTAAAGCGTATGAGGCATCTGAGCTTGATCCTCTCTTAGATTAGAAGGGGCTCTCAGCGTCCTGGGATGGGATGTTTTTGATCTTGGACATTACGGGTTTCAGATTTTAGCATCTTTGTTGATGTTACGAGCCCAAGTGTGAGCGCTCCAAGTTCCAGACCCAGGATGGAAACCCACGATGGTTTCTTCTTTCTCCTTTCTTCGAATAAACGGACGTGAGTGTCTACTGCACTGGTGACACGTAGTATAAAGATATGCCACTACTGCACTCATGACGCATAGTATAAAGATACGCCATGAAAGCTATACATACAGGTATGTCATCATTTGCTATTATATTTCTTTTATCTTTATATGATTTTGCTATATTTTGGTTTTAGACAGACGATCCTTTGAGCAGGGTCCTTCATGGGTTTCTAGACTTTTTTACCCTGATGGTTTTCTTGAAGTCAAAAAAAAAAAAAAGAGATTCTGTGTTTCTTAATTTCAAACTTTTCTGACAACAGCCAACCTACCCTTATAGGTGCAATTATTACCCTTTTCCATTCTTTTTCCTATTTAAACACTCCATTTTCTTCACTTTCCTCCAACTCAGAATCATTCAAAGGGAAGGTGAGAATAGAAATAGAAGGTGTTTCTGTTCGTCAACTTAAAAATATTTGTGTATTTTGTGGATCTAAGTATGGGAAGGGTTTAGAGTTTGTAAACACAGCTACCACTCTTGGTCGATCACTTGTTGCGAGGAATATTCATCTTGTATATGGGGGAGGTTGCCGTGGGTTAATGGGGGCTGTATCACTTGCTGCATATATAGGAGGCAGTCAGGTTTTAGGTGTCATTCCTGAACCTTTAGCTTAACAGAACATCACTGGAAAGACAATTGGAGAGGAACTTAAGGTATTATCAATGCATGAACGAATGAAGATAATGCTTGAAAACTCTGATGCATTCATTGCCTTACCAGGTGACTTTTGTACCTTGGAAGAAGTTTTTCAAATTGTCTCTTGGACCCAACTGAACATCCATCATAAACCTATAGGTTTGTTGAATGTAAATAATTTCTTTGATATTTTATTACTTTTTCTTGTCCATGCTGTGGAACAGAAATTTATCACACCTTCGGCAAGACAACTTCTTATCTCTGCTTCCACTATGAGAAGTTGATTGATAAATTAGAAGCTTTTGTTCATAAACTTGATCCAGCAATAGCTCAAATAGATTGGTCAGCAGGAAGCAGTGAGGGAAGCAGGATGAAAAAAAAGCCAGATCTAACATTTCATTTATAACTCTCCTTTACCTTTGATTTTATTTATCATACTTTGTTTCTATTTAAATTTGTGTCAAATTTTTCCAACAAGTAATATCTTCTATCCTTTACTCATCTATATTTTAACATTGAGGACAATGTTGTGATCTAGTTGGGGGGGGAAGGATAGTTGACCAAAAACAAAACTTTCTTATTTTTTTTGGGAAGTATGATATGATTATCATAGACTTACTAAACCAATGAATGATAGCAGAGTAAGGAGTAATTTTACTTCTGAGATGCATCTAAATTGGGAAATATATTTAATGATATGACTATCAGAAACCTATTCGTAGTAAACCAATTAAGGATGACAGAATAAGGAGTAAATTTTGGAAGCAATTTATTACTCTTGAGACGCATCTTAGTTGAGGAAATAATTGCTTTGTGTAGAAGTAGTAAATGGATTCTTGGATCTTAGCATAAATTGTCTTCTTTCTTAAAAAACACAAGCTTGGATATGAATGTTGATATGATGGATTGAGAATGATAGAAATATGTCTTGTGAGATTTTGAGCCTATTGATGAATGGATTGAATATCTGTACCATTCTCTTCTTTCTTGTGTGATTTTCACTCATGAAATTGTTACTCTAGAACTTGCTTTGATTCTTTTTTAGGCTACATTTTCACATGCATACATTAATATGATTAAGGCATTTTGAAATAACTACTTTGACCAAATAGCCATCCTTGTATATTTTCCATTGTGTAACTCTTTTGAACTTATTTGACCATTCCTTGTTTTTAGCTCATTTCGTACCTTCAAAAAAAAAGAAAAAAAAACATGTTTTTACCCAACCTTAGGGAATAAGAGAGCATTGACCTTGTTCTTGAACAAGTGTAGGGGTGTGTGTACAAAATGATTAACAAAAAAAAATTGACCATCGTTGCAATCAAAGGATTATCAGAGTCTAGAATAAAGGTGGATGCTTGGAAACAACAGGAAGAAAAGGAGAATGTTCAAGTCTAACAATGAATTCAATTCACCAATTTGGGATTGATCTTCAACAAAACATTAGTCAAATATTAGTGATTGTCCTTTATGATGAATGTTCTCAAACATTTTCTCTACTCTAACTGTACCATAATGCTCTTTTATTCTCTTTGGTATTTATCTTTTCATATCCATATTATCTCATCTCCTTTACCATGACCTCATTACAACCTTGAATAAAGTCCTCTTGATTTTTGTATGCATGTGTTTTGAGTAGCGGAGAAATAGGAGATAAGCAAGCTTATGGTAGTGTAATTGTTCATGGGTTGAATAGAGTGAAATACTTACCTTTTAAACACTTGAGAGATTGAGAGTGAATTCTGTGAGGATCTATCATTCTTGATGTATTCTTTTCAACTGAAGTTTCTTTGCTTGTTGGTTTGAGATGTGAAGAAATGTTACCTTATTAATGCTTTGATCCCTTGAATTTCAGGTTCTTCTTCTTGCTTCATCGAGTCTTTTAGAATTTTTAGCTTTTGAGTCTGTGTCATTTTTCTTTGTTTCCTAGCTTTAGTCTTATGTGTTTTGCCCAGGAGTGCAAAAAGCTAAGTGTGGGGGAATTCGATAATCACATATTTTATATATTAATAAACCCTCATTTTTAGTCATTTACACTCTTCATGTACTTAATTGATTAAGCCTGGTTATGTTTTGTAAGATTGGACTCAAATTAGACTTAATTGATTTTTTCAACATTATTTAGGTCTTACACTGTTTCTGTATTTTGGTCATATCTTGAGTTCTAGATGTCTAGAAATTATGAATTTTACCTTATAGAAAAGCTGAGAGAAAGCTCTACAACTTTGATGAAGAGCTCAAAGTCTCATTTAGACATCTATTGGAGCTAATTGGGCTTGGAAATCAGAACACAAGTTTTGTGACTAGAACCTGAACAGTGTACAGTAATCAGAGCATAACTCAAGCTATAGGAACTTTCTTAGGCTGAAATTTGGAGAGTTAAAATTTAAGACCCATATCTACAACTTTCATGAAGAACATAAGAGCTCATTTGGACAGCTTGGAGGTGATATTGGGTCTGGAATTCAAAATAGAGGTGCTAAAACTGGGCCTGAATAGTTTGTAGTAATTGGGTCATATCTTGGGTTGTAGGATGAATTTTTGAATGATTTCAAAGCCATTGGAAAGCTGAGACAAAATGATACAACTTTCATGAAGACCATGTTGCTTCATTCTGATGGCATCCATGAGATCAGTACTGAATGATTTCGGAGACAAAGAATCTCAATAATTTTCCACTCACCAACTCACCACTTGACATTTTCCACTCATTCATCCACTTATCCACCTACTCTTAATCAGCCCCCTTGTCATTTTGTGTCCCTAATCCTCTATAAAAGGCACCATTGGCTGATCATTTGGTGCTCTTGGTGTTAGGCTTAGTTTTTACAAGTTATGGTTATGCTTGTTTATTATTTTCCTTTGTTGTAATTTTCTCTTGTTCTAAATTGAAGCTATGTTCGTCTTTCTCTTCTTCTCTCTTTCTTTCTTCTTATCTATGAGTAACTAAATCTTTATCTTGCTTGGGTGAAAGAGTGAAGCTCTTGGTAATGAAATAAGGTTAGATTATTCTATTTCTTGTACTTAAATGATATATTATCAAATGGATATTATATGTGTTATATTTTGTTTCCAATCAATTTAGAAACTTTCTTTGTATAATGGAGATCTTGATTTATTATAGACAATAGGATTGGCACAGTAAATGCTTGAACTCATTTACAAATGTTAGTAGATAATTAAAGGAATCATAATATGATTGCATATATAATTGAACTTTGAATGTTATATTTTCCGATTGGAACCTCTGTTGTGTGTGGATTTCAATTGAGTTATAAAGAGAAATAATCTTACCTTTAATTTATTACCAAGAGTGGATCTCCTAACCTAAGCAAGTTCTTAAATTCATTTGTGAACATCTTTTATTACTTTTGGTGTTGTGACAAATCCTTTTCTTACCTCAATTAATCTTTCTTCATCAATTCCCTATGGATCAACCTTGGACTCTCGAGAAATTTATTACTTGAGACAACCTGCACTTGGGTTTGCATCTTTAAATCCCGCAGTCAGAGTGCATTCGCTTGAATCTTTCAAAGGAAATCAAATGATAAAACTTTATTACTTCTACAAATCATCACAGAATAATTACTTCCTCAATCTAGATGTGTCTCAAGAGTAATTTACTTCAAAAGTAAAATTACTCCTTACTCTGTCATCCCTAATTAGTTTTGTTGTAGGTTTCTGACATTCATATTATTAAACATACCTCCTAATTTAGATGTATCTCGGGAGTAAAATTATTCTTTACTCTGCCATCATTAATTGATTTAGTAAGTTCATGACAATCATATCATACTTCCCCAAAGAAAAAAAAAATTAGTCAACTATCTTTCCCCCCAACCAGATCACAATATTGTCCTCAATGTTAAAATATGGATGAATAAAGGATAGAAGATATTACCTGTTGGAGAAATCTAACACAAATTAAATAGAAACAAATTACGATAAATAAAATCAAAGGTAAAGGAAAGCTATAAACGAAGTGTCAGATCTGGCTTTCTTTTCATGTTGCTTCCTTTACTACTTCCTGCTGTCCAATCTATCTGAGCTATTGCTGGATCAGGTTTATAAAAAAAAGCTTCTAATTTATTAATCAACTCATCAATAGTGGAATCAGAGATAAAAAGTTGTCTTGCCAAAGGTGTGATAAATTTCTGTCCTATAGCTTTGTCAAGAAAAAGTAACAAAATATCAAATAAATTATTTACATTCAACAAACCTATGGGTTTATGGTGGATGTTCAGTTGGGCCCAAGAGACAATCTGAAAAACTTCTTCCAAAGTACCAAAACCACTTGGTAAGGCAATGAATGCATCAAAGTTGTCAATCATTATCTTCATTTGTTCATGCATAGATGATACCTTAAGTTCCTCCCCAATTGTCTTTCTAGTAATGTTCTGTTGAGTTAAATGTCCAAGAATGATACCTAAAACCTGACTGCCTCCTATATATTCAGCAAGTGATACAACTCCCATTAACCCGCGACAACCTCCCCCATATACAAGATGAATATTCCTCACGGCAAGTGATTGACCAAGAGTGGTAGCTGCGTTTACAAACTCTAAACCCTTCCCATACTTAAACCCACAAAACACACAAATATTTTTAAGTCGATGAACAGAAACACCTTCCATTTCTATACTCACCTTCCCTTTGAATGATTATGAGTTAGAGGAAAGTAGAGAAAATGAAGTGTTTAAATAAGAAAAAGAATGGAAAGGGTAATAATAGCACCTATAAGGGTAAGTTGGCTGTTGTCAGAAAAGTTTGAAATTAAGAAACACAAAAATTTTTTGGTTGTTTTTTTTTGTTTTTGTTTTTGTTTTTTTGTTTTTTTTGTTTTTTTTTTACTTCAAGAAAATCATCAAGGTAAAGAAGTCTAGAAACCCTTGAAGGACCCTGCTCAAAGGATCGTTTGTATAAAACCAAAATACAACAAAATCATACAAAGATAAAAGAAATATAATAACAAATGATGACATACCTTTATGTACAGTTTTCATAGCGTATCTTTATATTGCGCATCATGAATGCAGTAGTGGCATATCTTTATACTGCGTGTCACCGGTGTAGTAAACATTCACGTCCGTTTATTCGAAAAAAGGAGAAAGAAGAAACCATTATGGGTTTCCATCTTGGGTCTAGAACCTGGATAGCTCACACTTGGGCTCGTAACATCAACAAAGATGCTAAAATCTAAAACCCGTAATGTCCAAGATCTAGAACGTCCCATCTTAGGGTGTTGAGAGCCCCTTCTAATTAAAGAAAGGATCAAGCTCAGATGTCTCATATGCTTTGGCAGCCGCGGGTTACTTCTCACTAATAACTAGAGTGAGACGCTTTTGTCTATCCATCAACTCCACAGTTCCTAGATGGTAAATATTGGGTTATGGAGTGCGACTCTCTACAAAGCATGGTACACGAACCTTTTTTAAGGACCAATCTGCAAAGGTCCACCCAAGTCAATGACGGGTCATCCAAAGGTTAGGGCTTCACAACTAATTAAAGTCATGGTACTCCTTCCAGATCGCCCTTATTAAAAAAAAAAATTCTTTTGTTTTTCTTTTTTTTAAAAAAAAGACGAAGAAGAAGAAGAAGAAGAAGAAGAAGAAGAAGAAGAAGAAGAACATGAAGACGAAGAAGAAGAAGAAGAAGAAGAAGAAGAAGAAGATAATATGTATAGGTTATTGTGGATATGGCTCACATCTGCCTCTAGTTTCACGTCCAGTAACGGCTTAAACGCCTTCTATGAGTCGAGGATAAGCTTCCCATCTAATTTTCTTATAAATTGGTAAACATGGTCTTTTAAAGTCAGATTCCCAAGACTGTAACGCTTTTGTTCATCCTTGAAGAGATTCCACAAATTAAGAAGTTTATGATGTATAAATCTATAAGAATGCATCTCAAGAGTCAATAAGATATCATCTAATGACTTCTTACTCAGTCCATTCTTAATGAAGAAAATTATATCTTGTCTATTTGCGAAAACCATCCCGAAAGAACAACATCGCTTGTTACAATTCCATCGTGCACATTTGTGACAGACTTGTAACATTTTTGCTCTTCATCTTTTAGAATATGAACTTTTACTAAGACCTAGCATGTATGAGTCAAATGAAATTGAAGACTCACCTGCTAGTCGAACCATTGCTTCAATTATCTAGCGTACATCTTTCGGCATACCCTTGTGCATTAACAATCTCAATCTTTCACATTTAACTTTGAAGATTTTTGTCAGAACATTTTGAGGGAGGGAAGGAAAATGTTTTCTTAAATTTGAGAGAATGACATCCATTTTAAAGGAGAATGATTCAGTTATTATAGGAAATTGAAAACAAACTGACTCGAGAGCCACGGAGTACCGTTATCCACCACTTAATCGGGAACACAAAGAATTGCAAAAAGAAGGCAACAAAATTAGAATAAATTCTATTCATAACAAGGATTAGAAAGAGAGATGAATTCTACCTCATCAACTTAGTTTTCTAGAAATGGTTTGAGTCTTTGTCCATTGACTTTAAATGCATTACCATTTCTAAGATTCTCAATGTCTATGGCCCCATAAGGATACACATGTTTGACAACAAAATAATCACTCCACCTAGATCTCAATTTTCAAGGAATAGGCGCATACGAGAATTATAAAGTAGAAGTTTTTGACCAATTTCAAAAGATTTTCTCAAAATTGTCTTATCATGGAAAGCTTTTGTTCTAGCTTTATAAATCTTTGAGTTTTCATAAGCATTATTTCATAATTTCCCAAGTTCATTTAATTGCAATTTGCATATCTTGCAAGCATCATCAAGGTTTAAGTTGAAAGCTTTAATGGCCAAAAATGTTTTATGTTCCAATTCTACACGCAAGTGACAAGGTTTTCCATAGACTAACTGATAGGATGACATGCCCAAAGATGTTTTGAAAGCAGTATGGTAAGCCCAAAGTGCATCGTTTAGTCTTAAAGACCAATCTTTACGATTTGAGTTAACCGTTTTTTCAAAAATTTGTTTAATCTCCCTATTTGCTAATTCAACTTGTCCATTTGTCTGAGGGTGATACAGGGTAGCAATTTTGTGTGTAATACCATATTTTTTCATTAAAGATTCAAATGGTTTATTGCAAAAATGTGTTCCTCCATCACTGATGGTAGCTCGAGGGATTCCAAATCGACACAAGACATTTTTTTTAGAAAATTTGAGAACATATGATCATTGTGTTGGCATAGAATTATCTCAATCCAATTTGAGACATAATCAACTACAACCAAAATATACACAAATCCAAATGAGGATGGAAATGGACTCATGAAATCAATTCCCCAACAATAAAAAAATTCAATGACAAAGATAGGGTTCAGAGGCATCATGTTTCTTTTAGAAATTGAGCCCATTTTTTTTGACAATTTTCGCATCTTTTGCAAAAGGTGTAGCAGTCCTTAAATAAAGTAGGTCAATAAAATCTACACTGTAAGATTTTCACAGCTATTTTCTTTGAAGACAAGTGACCTCCACATGCTTCTGAGTGACAAAATTTAATGACATTACCTACCTCACTGTCGGGCACACATCTCCAAAAGATTTGGTCAGGACAATATTTGAACAAGTATGGGTCATCCCAATAAAATTTTTTCACCTTTGTTAAAAATTTCCTTCTATCTTGGTGCGTCCATTGAGGCGGCATCTTTCCTGTTACAAGAAAGTTGACTATGTTAGTAAACCAAGACATGAAATTGATAAAAAATAAAAATTCATCGGGAAAAGAATCATTAATGGTTGTGTTATCAAAAGGTGAGCCTATTGTAAGTTTGGACAAATGATTTGCGATAACATTTTCGGCTCCTTTCTTATCTTTTATTGTGATGTTGAATTCTTGAAATAACAAGATCCACCGTATCAATCTTAGTTTGACATCCTACTTTGACATCAAATATCTAACAGTAGCATGATCGGTGAAAATCACAATAGAAGAACCAATTAAATAAGATCAAAATTTGTCCAATGCAGATATTATAGTAAGTAGTTCGTTTTTAGTAGTGGTGTAATTCATTTGTGCACTATTTAAAGTTCTACTTGCGTAACAAATCACATAAGGCTTACCTTCCTTTATTTGACATTCTTGAGTCTAATCAAATGGTGCATCTTTCAACAGAAGATTACATAATGGTCTAGATATGGCACTAAAGTCCTTAATAAATCTTCTATAAAATCCTGCATGTCCTAAAAAGGAATGAACTTCTCTAATTATTTTTAAGAAAGGCTAATGGGCAATTAATTCAACTTTGGCCTTATCAAGAGAAGATATCACATGACCTAATACTATTCCTGAGGTAACCATGTAATGACATTTTTTCCAATTTATTACAAATCCTTTTTCTTCGCATGTTTTAAGAACTTTTTCCAAATTATCAAGATAATTTTCAAAAGAATTTCCAAAAAATGTTAGGTCATCCATGAAAATCTCCAAATAATGCTCAATCATGTCACTAAAAATACTTAGCATGCATCTTTGGAATGTTGCTAGAGCATTACAAAGGCCAAAAGATGTCCTTCTATATGCAAAAGTACCAAAGGGGTATGTAAAAATGGTATTTTCTTGATCCTCCAATGCAATTGGTATTTGATTATAACCCAAATAACCATCAAGAAAACAGTAGTATGGATGTCCTGCTACCCTTTCCAGAATTTGATTAAGAAATGGCAAGGGGAAATGATCTTTCTTGGTAGCAGCATTTAATTTTATAAAATCAATACACATACGCCAACTGGATGAGACTCGCGTAGGTATTAATTCACCTTTATCATTTTCAACCACTGTTATTCCAGATTTCTTAGGCACAACTTGTGTATGGCTTACCCACTAGCTATCAGAGATAGGATAGATAATTCTAACATCAAGCAATTTAAAGGCTTCAGCTCTAACTACTTCTTTTATTGTGGATTTAATCTTCTTTGAGGTTGTTAAGAAGTTTTAGCATTATCCTCTAAATGTATTATATGTGTACAAATTAATGGATTAATACATTTTATTTCCTTTAATGTCCATCCAATTGCACTTTTATACCTTTTAAGTACTTATGTTAACATACCTTCTTGTTCTTCAGTAAAAGGTGAGGAAATTACCACTGGAAAGCTTTGCTCTTTTTCCAAAAATATGTACTTCAACCCAACAGGTAATGGCTTTAGTTCCGGTGTGGGTACTTCTTCATGGGCATTATCATCTATGGGTTTTAGCTCTTCAAATCTTGGCTTCCATCCCTTGTACTCCATTACCTTTGTACAATCAAGCAAAGAGCATATTTCAGAGATATCATCTTCTAATTGCATGCCTGAATCAAATGAATTGACTAAATAAATTTCTACTAGGTTAGAAGAACTCCTTGTTTGAAGATGATCATCTATAATGGCTTTAATTCCTTCAATTTCCTCCTTTTCATCAAGGACTTCATGCGGTTGCTTGCACATGTTAAAAACATTGAGCTTGAGTGTCATGTTTCCAAATGTTAGCTTCACCACTCCATTTCTGTAATTTATCAAAGCATTAGATATTACTAAAAATGGATGGCCTAAAATAACAGGAATTGACTTACAACTATCAACTATAGGTTCAGTGGACAATAAAATTCACAGGATATATGGATTTATCAACTTGTACCAACATATCTTCCACTATTCCTCTTGGAATTTTAATTGATCTATCGACAAGCAGAAGAGTTATAGAAGTTAGTTTTAACTCACCTAAGTTGAGTTGCTGATAAACTGAATATGGAAGCAAATTGACACTAGCACCAAGATCAAGTAAAGATTTTTCAATTTCATGTTCTCCAATAATGCATGAAACTGTAAGATAACTAGGGTCTTTATATTTTGATGTGTGATATTCGCAAGTGTACAGTTTCATCGTCAAGTAATAAAAGATCGAATCCACAGGGACTATGTCTATGAATACCAATTAATTAATTAATTCAATTAAATTAAATTAAACAAAGGGATTATAATTGTTGAGTGATGAGAACGTAGTAACCAAGCAATTAAAGAAATAAATATTAAAGTGCAAAGTTAAGAACAAAAATTACAATTTGTTAAGAAAGGTTTTCAAATTCAAGAAAGCTTTCAGGATTGGGGGTAACCACAATGATACAAGACAAATCCTAATTGACAACCCTTTTATTAAAATTGAAATTCAATTGAAGATGAATTCCCCTAAATTAGTTAATGTTTTTTCTCAAGAGACAAGAATCGTGCCCAATTAAACCAATACCTACTTTCGTGGTAATTGAATTTAAATTGAACCCTTTACGCTTTGTGGTAATTCATTAAATCCTTCAAAGGCTAAACCTACTCTTGTAATTTAAACCTTAAGTTCAATTCTTATGGTTCCAACACCTAGGTTCACCTCTTAGTATGTCCCTAAATATCTATGAGATGCAAATATGTGGCCAGCAAATTCACATGAATAAGCGTAATAAGATTTGAATCAAAGAACATTCAAAATTAATAAAAAGGGTAAACCAAGTCAATTAATCATCATCAATGTATCAAAAGACATTGCCTAATCCTAGAAACAAAGGGAACTACTCAGACATGGAGAAGAAGAAATAAGAAAACATAATAAAGAACATCCAAACCCATTGCGAAAGGAGAAGAGAGGAGGAAGATGAAGATCTAGAGCCTCCAAACCTTGTGCCTCTCCAAGTCCCCTACTGTCTCTATCTATTTTTGTTTGTTTCTCTCCTTGAGGGTTTGCCCAATTTATAATGATTTGGGGTGAAAAACTGCTATTTTTAGGCTCAAGAGGGGTCACACAGTTGTGTCTCCCTTCGACATGGTCGTGTATCCAAACTTGCGTAACTCACACCATAAGTGAGACACGACCGTGTGACAAAGAGACACGGTCGTGTCTCAAAGTCAGAAGCTTCAATCAATTAAGACACGGTCGTGTGAGCTGGAAGATTTGTGTAACTTCAATGGTGAATGAGACACGATTGTGTGACAAGGAGACACGACCATGTCTCCAAGTCAGAAGCTTTCTTCAAGTTAGACAGGGTTATGTCTAACTTTTGAATCACTTCTGAGTTAACACAATGCCCTGTCTAAGTCAAAATGGTCCTCTTTTGTCTCAATTTGTTATCCTTTAAGCTCCAACTTCAATCATGCAAGCTTTCCACCCATTTCTAAATGAATTCAACACCAATCCTACACAACAACACCACAAACACCACAGTTATCCAAACTAAAGGAAAAACAAATAAAAAGCGAAACTAACATGCCTAAAATGCCTAAAAATGCATGCAAAACAAGAACAAAATATGGTGTTGTTTCACACACATCATATTTCAATGCATTATTATTCTAAAGAATGGAGCTTACTTGTTCAGCCAAAAAGGCTTTCTTTTTCACATTTAGTTTCCTTTTAACAGTGCACAATTCCTTCAAATATTTGGCATAAGAAGGAATCTGTTTGATAACATCTAACAGAGGAATATTGACCTTCACTTATTTCAAAATTTTAAAAATTTCAATGTTATGGTTCAATTTCCTTGAATTATTTAACGCTTGAGGAAATAGGGGTGCAAGCGAGGGTTTGATCTCTTTTTGGTCAACTTCTTCATATTCTTAGGGAATTGGTTCATCATCTTTCTCACAAGGTTTGAGAATTTGTTTTTCAACAACCTTTCCACTCCTAAGAGTTATCACTGACTTGACTTGATCTATTTGTTACTTTTCTAAACTCCCCTCATTTGGATTGTACTGACCCTTGGGATTTGATTGAGGTTGAGAAGGAAATTTTTCTTTCTCATGAATGGTGAGAACAGAAGAAAGTTTAGCAAGAGTTTCTTTTATGTCAATCATAGTATGATTATTTTGTTTATTAATGGCCTCTTGCTTTTCCATGAATGCATGCAGTGTTTCTTCAAGGTTTTTCCTATATGGTGGGACATAAGGTGCATATCCTTGAGAATTTTGAGAGTCTTGTTGTGCCTGAGGAGGTGGTGGTTGCACGAATTGTGACTGACTATTATTCCTCCAGCTGAAGTTTGGGTGATTTCTCAATTTCGGATTGTATGTATCTAAAAAAGAAGTAAATGACTTTTTAAAATTATTCATTACATTTACTTGCTCATGTACAACTTCTTTAAAAACAGGAATATTAGGACATTCATGTGTTGAGTGTCCTAAGTCATCACAAATGCTATAAATTTCTTCATTTTGCACAGATTTGATTTCTTTTACTTTTCCTAATTCCATGGCTTCAACTGCAACATCCTGAAAATCAATAATTTTGTGATACATAATCATTTTATAATATTTGTGATTTTTGAGAATTTTTCTGGATTTTTTTGAAAATGCAGAATATTTTAATACTCGTTTGCGTGCACGCTGAGCGGAGCCAGAAAAATGAGATATTTTTCCCGAGAACCTTGAACTGTGGAAACGTCGACAGGGATCTTACCAAACCCGAGGCCAGACATGGTTTACGAGATTTTACATTTTTCGAGAAATTCTTTCCGACAGAAAAAAATCGTAGTCTAATTTTATCTATTGGACAATTAATACTGACTTCTATTAACTGTAACAATTGCCCATAGGATAATAGCATGTATTAGAAACCCTATCACCTTATCCCAATGCAATTCACTTTATGTCAAATCAAATCCACTTTAATTCAAATTAGTGTACTTTTTTCAAAGCTTCTTTGAGAAGCTTCGACCACCAAATCACCAAGCCACCATTGGCTTGTTGGGGAAGCCAAATTCTCTCCCTTTTACCCTCTCAATGCCACGGTAATGGACCCATGGGGAAGCAAAAATTTTGTTTCCCACACTTAACTCACCTCACCCAAAATATCTCATTTCCTACCATCATTTTCTCTCTCTAACTTTCGCCTTCAAATTTTCTCTCTTCCTTCTCTCTTCTTCCTCTTCTCAACCACGAAATTCTAGCCACCATTAGAGATCATTCTCTTCACTTTTCTCTTTATAAACACCATTTCTACACTCCTCTCAACCTCCTCTACAACTTCTATTTAGAGGGTTTTCTTCAAAAACTAACTTTTCCTCCATTGTCATCCAAGACAAAGCTTCAAGCTTTAAGGTAAATTTCTTATTTTTCTTCCTTCTTCTCTTCATTTTCGTGTTCTATGGTCTCATTGGAGACTAAAGATCCATCCTTTACTAAGCTTGATGTTGATTCTTTGTGTTGGAGATTTTAGGGTTCTTGGAGGCCCCAAAACTGAAATCTTCAAGAGGCAAGTAGGAGCTCATTTTCGTGTTCTTCCTTAAGGTAAGAGAGAGATTACTCACTTCAACGATTATTGGTGGTGAGGAGACTTTTGTGTTCTTGTTGATGGAGAAATCCATCTTTGTTTGCTCACTTTGTTGGTGATTGTACATGTTTAAGTATTCTTGAATGAGATTAATGTTTGAATTGTGATCTTGGATATATTGAATGTGTTAAATATGTTTGATCATGTTAGGATTGTTAAATGGAAAATTTGGAGTTTCCTACCCTAACACGGTGCCACGGTTTTGACTAGAAATTTGGGTTGTAAATTGAATTTTGTACACATGTGAAATGAAGCTTATGTAATTAAAGGTTGAATGATAATATTGAAATAAGTGAATAGAAAATACCCAAGAGGGAGGCCAAGGTTTTGGTTTGCAACCATGAGGGATTGAATTGATTTTGGGTGAACAAAAATTTAAGTGATTTAATCTCAAGAGACTAGTGCATAAAAAGGAATTAAATTGGAACTTTGAAGACTTGAGGGGCTACGGTTTGACCCAAAATAATAAGAGTTTGTATTAAACTAGTGAGTAATAACACTCACATAATTGGAAATTAAAGAATTGATGATCATAATGGAATTGATTGTGAAAAATTTAGGTTTTTCTAAACACCTATGGATGTCACGGTTTTGATAAGAACTTTGGGATGTAAATTTGATTTGGTATTAAATGGTTAATACATAAAATGGAAGGAAATTGGAGCCTTGAAGGCCTTGAGAGGCCATGGTTTTAGAGTAAAAATTGGATACAAGTGATGCCTTGGTGCATCTTTAGTAATCAAGGACTTAGAAAAGGGCATAACCCATAATGAGGTGAAAGGAAATTAATTGATTAGTGACTCTTAAGAGAGTCATGGATTTTAAGGGTTATTTAACCTAAGGAATTTCATAATTGATCAAGACATAAAACATTGTAAAGGTTGAATTCTATAATATGAAATGGTGATAATTGATAAACCATGAACATATATTGATGTTGGAAATTGGTTCTATGTTGTTGTGGGTCCCTTATATAGGAATGATCAAGTACTTGTTGATTTAGTACTTGATGAGATATATGATATTGAGGAATGCTCATGTGCCATTGAGGCAATGCTTTTGATAAATGTATTATTGATATGATATGTTGATATTGAGGAATGCTCATGTGCCGTTGAGACAATGCTTTTGATAATTGTATTATTGATATGATATGTTGATATTGAAGAATGCTCATATGCCATTGAGGCAATGCTTTTGATGAATGCATCATTGATAAACATACATGATTGGACATTATGTCGTCATGCATATGTGTTGTCCGTTGGACATATTTGAGAATGGCAATGTATGCCTAGGAGTTTGAATAACACCTATGTGCGGGTGCGAATAGACTAAACGTAGGGTCATAGTGGTTGGCCCTGGGGGCGTCGGGGTACGGGTTCCTCTCATGGACTGTTAAGAGCTCCTCTGTGTCGTGGGGTAGACCAATGCAAACACACCGACGAGTTGGACTAAGATGCTGTCCTATATCGCGATCAACTATTGAGGTGCCATGTATAAGCCATTGTTGCACAAATATTTTTATGAGATGAAGCACATTATTTTTAAAGGCTAACGATATACTGGCATTACTCCTTAATCATTCACTCCGAAAATGTTGATATCTAGCTCCATGGAGTAGGATTTTGGTACCATAATGCATTGTGCACTGTTCATTGTCGGTCTCATAAATTGTTGAGCATGAACACTTGTGACTGTGAAAGTAACTATTTTACTTCCAGAAATGATTATTTGATTGTTGTGCTGATTACTGGAAATATTGTTGTGATCTGCCTGTTATTGTCGATTCTTACCATTGCTTACTACTGTTTTGCCTTTACTATAAATGTTATTGTTGATGTTAATAGATATATGAACTATATTCCTTTGTGGGCGCTCTACACTATGTTGTTTTCTTACTATCGTAATGTTAATGAAAGATGGGTGTCTCACCTCTTTCCCGTATTTCTGTATTTCTATTTTATATTTATATTTGATAAAAGATCATGAGAAAAATGAAGAGGGACCACACTTTTGCCGATTGGATTGGGCGCCTGGACAAGATTTCTTCGGTTGTGTACGAGTGCAGCAGCGTGGGGGCATTGATGCCTGACTTGTCGACTGGAACACCAAGCGTCATATGTATATGGGGTTGCAGCTTTGTCTGCCTGATAGTAGTGCCTATCCCAAGGATTATTACTCTTCCCCTTTAGTGTTTTGTTTCTATTGTATTTTTATTTGAATATGTAGGTACTATGTTTAGTGTTATCTTATCAGTACCTTGTGTTAAAGACGGATGTACTATATATGAAATATTTTTTTTCCTTCAGTGGTTGTAGTAAATGGTTGGATAATAAATACGTTTTATTCGAGGCTCTTATTTTTTACTTATGCGCAATGGAAATAAATTATTTTGAAATTACTATTGTTGAGACTGTGACATGCCTGGATTTAGTAATTGTGGTATAATGATGATTGTGCCGTAATTATTATATCTAGGGGCGTTACACTAGGTGGTATCAGAGAAGTTCATCCTGTTGAGCCGGGGTATGGACTTGCTACGTTTAGGCATATTAGAATTTTTGTATGTTGTGCACTTCCTTGTCTCTTGATTGAGATAATGGGAAAGGAATGCATGACTTGCCGTATGTTAAATGTTAGTAGCTACTATTATACAGTTGCACGATATTGAGGATTGACCTACTCAATATGTAATGTTTTGTGTGTATAGTGTAACATCCCGAAAATTGATAATTTTAGGATAAATAATCATTTAACAATATTTAGGATTTTTGGGAATTTTTTTCAGATTTTTCTGAGGACGTTGAATATTTTAATATATTATTTGTTTTGCGTGTACATCGAGCAGACTCTGGAAAATGACTGTAGCGCTTCGAAAGTTGAAAAATTTTATGACAAATATTCATTTTACAATATTTGTGATTTTTGACAATTTTCTAGAATTTTTCCAAAAACGTCGAATATTTTAGTATATTTCTCGTTTTACGTACACATTGGGCAGAGTTGGGTAAACGACTATAACATTTCAAAAGTTGGAAAATTTTGTGATGAATAGTAATTTTATAATATTTGTGATTTATGAGAATTTTCTAGAATTTTTTCGGAAATGTTAAATATTTTAATATATTTCTCATTTTACGTGGGCGCTGAGCAGAGCCGGGAAAATGAAATATTTTTTCCGAGAACCTTGAACTATGGAAACGTCTACAGGGGATCTTACTAAACTCGAGGCCGGACACAGTTTACAAGGTTTCATGTTTATCAAAAAATTTAACAGACGAAATAATAAAACGCTGTGTAAATTTCATCTATCAGATAAATTAATACTGACTTCTGTCGACTGCAACTATTATCTATTGGATAAGGGCATGCATTAGAAATCCTATCACCTTATCCAAATGCAATCTATTTTATGTCAAATCAAATCTACTTTAATTCAAATATAATGCTATTTTAATCAAGCTTCTAGAAGCTTTGACCCAAAATGACCTAACTACCCACTCTAATAACATGGAAATGACACAACACTCCCTCCCACACTCTCATAGGGCTACGGTTGGCAGCCCATTTGGAGGAAAATTTGGTCAAGCTTCTACTACACACTTAACACTCAAACCCTAATTCACTTTACCTATTCACTTCTCTCTCTTCACTTCATCTTCTTCATCTTTTTCTCCTCCTTCTCTCTACCTCCACCATAGCCACGAAATTGCAGCCACCTTCTCCTCCATTTTTGTTCATCTTTTCTCCTCTTCAAGCTCATTTCTACACTTGCCTTCACTTCCTCTACCTTCTTTGTGTAGAAAGTTTCTTCATTTTCCATTTCTACCTCCATTTTCTCTCCACCTCTTCTCTTCTTCCTCCTCTTGAATCCAAAATTCCCAGCCACCACCACCATTGTTTCTCTTCACTTTTCTCTTCATAAACACCATTTCTAGACTTCTTTCAACCTCCTCTACACTTTCTCTTTAGAAAATCTCTTCAAAAATCCAACCTTTCTACCTCTCCTTCTCCAAATCCGAAAACCACTCCTCCATGGATGACCAAGCTTTTTGATTTTTCTCTTTACTAAACACTTTTCTACACTCACGTTCATCTTCTCTACAAGTTTCATTTAGAAGGCTTGCTCAAAATCCAACCTTGTCTACATTGTCTTCCAATGTAAAGATTCTTGATTTCTCTCCTATTTCTTCTCATTTTCGTTTTCCTTGGTTACTATGTGACTAAGGATCATTCTTTTCAATCCTTAGTTTGTAAATATAAGAATTTGACCACTTTATGGTTCTTTTGAAGGTGGAATCCGAATTTGCAAATCAAGGAGCCAAGGAGTTGTTTTCTTGAATTGTCTCCTCTAGGTAAGAGGGAGACTACTCACTTCAACCACTTATGGTGGTGAAGGAACTTTGTATGTATATTGATGGAGAATTCCATCCTTGTATGCTTACTTGAATTGTAAAAATTTGTATGATATAGTGTTCTTGAATTTGATTAATGCTTGAATTGTGTTCTTGAATATGTTTGATGTGTTAAATATGCTTGATCAAGTTAAGGTTGTTAAATGGAAAATGTGGAGTTTCCTACCTTGACTTTATGCCACGGTTTTGAGATGATTCTTGATTGATAAATTTGTTTAGTACATAATAAAAGGAAGCTATGAAATTGAATGTTAAATGATGATAAATAAAACTTATGAATATGAAATTCCAAGGGTTTACTACCCCACATGAAGCCACAATTTTGGTCTTGATACAGAGGCAATGGGATTAAGTTTGATGAACTAAATGTAAGTGAACTAGTATTAAGAAAACTTATGCATAAAAGTGGAAAGAAAAAAATTGGACATTAGATACCTATGAAGCCATGGTTTTGGCATTGAACCTTAGGCAATTGGATTGATCTTAATGAACTAAAATTTAAGTGAATTGATAATGATGACCTAATACATAAAAAGGAAAGAAAAAGTGAAACTTAGAGGACTTATGAAACCACGGTTTGGACCTTGGAAATTTGGGAATTGAATTGATCTTGTGATGAATAGAATTTGAGTGATTAAGTATCAAGTAACTAATGCATAATGTGGTGAAGAATTGAAACTTTGATGACAAATGATGGCCACGGTTTTGGCTTAAAATCATAAGGAATTGAAATGACTTTGATAAATCAAAATTTAAGTAAATTGAGATTAAGAAGTTAATACATAAAATGGAAAGAAATTGGATCTTTGAAGACTTGAATGGCCACAGTTTTGACCCATGATAATGAGAGTTTGGATTGAGTTAGTAAGCAATAAAGCTTGTGTAATTGAACATTAAAGGATTTATAATCATAGTGGAGTTGATTATGAAAAACTTAAAGTTTAAATGATGCCTTTGTGCATCTTTGGAGATTAGGAGTTTAAAGACATGAAAAATCCCTAATGTGGATATGATGATAATTAATAAACCATGAATACCTAATAATGTTGAGGAATTGGATTGATCCCATGTAAAATAAAAACTAAGTGATTGGTATCAAGAGACTAGAGCATAATGCGAGAAGGAATTTAGAACCTTGAGGGCTTGTGAGGCTACGATTTTAAGGGTTAGTTAACCTAAGTATTTTCATAATTGATCAAGACTTAAGTTCTTGAAAATGTTAAACCCTTAATGGGGAATGGTGATAATGATAAACCATAATATATATTGATATTGAGATTTGACTCTATGTGTTGGGAGTCCCTATGAAGGGTTATGTACTTGTTGATTTAATTCTCGATGAGATATGACATGTTGATACTGAGAATGACTATATACCGTTGTGGTATTGTATATGATGAATGCATCATTGATAAACATACATGATTGGATATTGTGTCTTCATGCATATGTTTTGTCCGTTGGACATTGTTGAAAGGCGATGTATGCCTAGGAGTTGAATAACACCTATGTGCGGGTGCGAATAGACTAGCGTAGGTGCCATATGTTGTTGGCCCTGGGGGCGTCTAGGTGCGGGTTCCTCACATGGACAGTTATGAGCTCCTCTGTGCCATGGGGTAGACCGATGCAAACACACTGACGATCCGGACAGGGACGCTATCCTATATCGCGATCAACCGTTAAGGTGCCATGTATAAGCCATTTGCGCAAATATTTTTATGAGATAAAGCACACTGTATTTTAAGGCTAACGATATACTGGCATTACTCCTTGATCATTCACTCTGAAAATGTTTATGTCTAGCTCCATGGAGTAGGAATTGTGGTATCATAATGCATTGTGCATCGTTCATTGTCGGTCTCATAAATTGTTGAGCATGAACACCTGTGAATGTGAAGATAATTGTTTCACTTTTGTAAATGATTATCTGATTATTATGCTGATTCCTGGAAATACTATTGTGATCTGCTCGCTATTGCTTACTGTTGTTCTGCCTTTACTATAAATATCACTGTTATTATTGATTATTATTATTGCTTATAATTGAATTGCTTTTATTATAAATTCCGTTATTGCTGTTAATAAATATATGAACTGTATTGCTTTGTGGGCGCTCTGCGCCGTGTCGTTTTCTTACTACCGTAATGGTAATGAAAGATGGGTGTCTTACCTCTTTCCTATATTTTTATATTTCTATTTTATATTTATATTTGATAAAAGATCATGAGGAAGATAAAGAGGGACCACACCTTGGTTGATTGGATTGGGCATTTGGACAAGATTTCTTCGGCTACATACGAGTGCAGTTGCGTGAAGGCATTGATGCCTGACTTGTTGAATGGGACTCCGAGCATCGTATGTGTATATGGGGTTGCGGCTTTGTCTGCTAGTAGAACCTACCCCAGGGTTACTACTTTTCCCCTTTAGTGTTTTTATTCCCGCTGTATTTTATTTGACTCTGTAATTATTATATTCTATGTTATCAGTGATTTGTGTTAATTGACTATAAAATATATATAAGGAATGTGATTTTATTTCAGTGGTTGTAATAAGGGTTAAATATATTTATATTTCATTATGGCTCGTATTTTCTACTTATGCATAAAAATAAAAAAAAATAAACTTGCGTAAATTTTGAAATTACTGTTATCATGACTGTGACACGCCTGGATCTAGTAACTGTGGTGTAATGACGATTGCGCTGTGGTTGTTATATTTAGGTGCGTTACATACAGAAAACTATGACTTCACCTAGGCGTACTATACTAGGAAAATAGGAATTCTTTTGTAAGGAGATCAAAAGGTTTTGGGGAGCCAATCTTCTGGAGAAAGAAATGACTGGTGTAAGTTTAGTTTGAGAAGTTGTTTGGGGGTTGACGACTTACAAGAGATTACGCCATAGGAGGCAGAATGAAGAAGCTCGAGTTGGAGACTGTTAGGATCCATGAATCGAATTTGTCTTGTTTGAATTGTGTGATTTTGTGTGTTTGATCTCCGAAAGGAGACAATGTTGTTTGAAATAATTATGTTTGTTTTGTTGTGTTATGTCTTTGTCCGTCTTTGAAGAAAGTCGATGGCTCGTGGTAGACGTACGCATGTAGGCGCAGGACAAGACAATGGAAGCATGACTGCGACTGCAGAGGAAATGTAGAGGATGGTTGATGTGACAACTCACCAAAATCTAAGGGCCGCCCAACAACAAGAATTATGGGTTAAGGTTCCGAATCTGTTGGAGGAAAGTCAAACTTGGGATAACCTCAGACTAATTAGATTCCCAAGGAGGAATAATAAAAAGGATAATCGGTTTAAGCGAAAATCGTATTCTCGGTTGTCAGGGAAGCTACAGCAACATCTAATTCATGGAGAAAGTGCTAGTGCCAGTGAATCCAGTCAGACCTCGATATCTTTACCAAAATGTAAAAAATGTAGAAAGAACCACTCAACAAAGGGATGTAAGATTGAGGGAATATTCTGTCTCAAGAGTGGAAAGGAGCACCTAATGAGGAATTGTACAATTGTAGGAATCATCTACTTTAAATGTGGAAAGCCTGGATACGTTTCCCGCAACTGCAACCAAGCGAAGGCAAATTCTTCAATCAATGCTGTAGGGCTGTGAAACTGCAAGCAAAAGGTAGAATTTATACCCTGGGTGGTGCTGAGGACCTCTAAAACTGAAGGTCTAAACAATGGATATTGTGCCTTAAATGACGATCCCGTAACTATGCCATATAATTCTGGAGGCAACCCTTCCTTTTACGATTTATGACTGTATGGATCATTTGGATTCATCTGCGTCTTCATTATCCTTGGCCTAGTTGTTTCCATTTCTGTTACTAAGACTTATCATTGACGCTTAAGTTGTTTAATCTATCCTATTTTTACTAAAGGTTGAATCTTTTGTTGAATTAACTTGTGTACCCAAAATCATGCCCATTAGAGTTCATGATTTTAGAAATAGATTGGTCATTTTCTAGTTATATCCTACTAGATCGTTCATATAGAAACCTTAGTGATTTCTGAAACTAAGACTTTTGAATTCGTAACGGTCAACAAAGTCGAAACTTTGTGAGGAGGAGGAATCCAAGGTTACATGTTATCTTTTGTGGAGGACAAAGGCAAGGGGGATATAAGTGTCACTCTTGCAGTCAAAGAGTTTTGCGTGATGAGCTACGGTGTTATCAGTGAAGGAGAATAATGGAACTTCTCGGTGAGATGAGGACTGTCGCCAATTGGACACGATTACGACCAAGGATGAGTATCCTCAGAGAAAGATGAACGATTCGATGGATCAGCAATGAAGGAGTCATTGTTCTCTCCAAGATACATGTACGTTTTGGTCATTTTTAAATTCGTGGGAATTTGAGGATGTTCCCAAAATGGTAATTTGAATGTGCTTTGGACATTGTGAGTATCTCGTAATGCCGTTCGGAGTCATAATCGCTCCTGTCATATGCATGAACTACATGAATCAAATCTTTTATCCTTGCCTAGACAGAATTGTTGTTGTCTTTATCAATGACATTCTGACCTGTTCTCGAAAATATGGAGAGACATGTTGGACATCTCGATCCAATTTTCCAAACTTTGAAAGAGAAGAGGAGAATGCCTAAGTATTAGAGTACGAATTCTCATTTGAAGAGGTTCAGTTTTGAGTTATGAGAATTCAAATGAAGGGATTGTTGTGAGTCCGTCAAAAGTTGAAGCAGTTTTGTAATGAGAAAGACTGGAAACCATGACACCCTAATAGCTTACAAGGTTAACTGGTTTCTATCGAAGAAGCGTCGATGAGTTCTCCAAGATAGTAGAATCTCTTATGTAGGTGACAAGAAGAGAATCAAACTTCTACGGACTAACATAGGTGAAGAAGGTTTTCCAAGGACTGAGGAGATATTCGAATGCTCACTAGTTTTTGTTCTACCTAATCTCGGGGAACCGTTTGAAACACTTTGTGATACTTTGTAAGGTCTAGGATGTGTGCTCATGCAAAGTTGGGAAGTTGTGACTTACGCCTCGAGATAGTTGAGGGTGCATGAGGAGAATTACCCAACGTATGGCTTGGAGTTAGCCTCAGTTATAATTACTATGAAAATATAAAGATGTTTTCCGTATGGAGCGACATCCAACGCCTTTAGTAATCTCAAGAGCCCGAAGTATTCATTCGACAAAAGGGAGCTGAACACAAGACAGAAAAGGCGATTAGGATTTTGAAGGAGTTTGACCTCTAGTTTTAGTGTCATCTTAGAGGGGCGAACGTCATGGCAGACGTTTTGAACTAGAAACTACCTAATATCTTCATTATGGTAGCCAAGGAGAAGAAATTGGTAGAGTAATTCAAGAGCATGTGGTTGTCATTGGAAATGACACCGGATGAGGTATGTTTGGCTATGGTTACTACTTCGAATGCTTTGTTGGGAGAAATTTAAGAGAAGTAGAAAAGTGACCAAGATATATCAAGATCTAAAACAGAAGTGCTAGTAGTAAGAAATAAGGAGAGACGTTACTAAACATGTGTCATCTTATCAGAGTTGCCAGCAAACTCACTCCTAAATTCTTCAGACTATATCAAATTCCACTTCGGATTGGACCGATAATCTACCAGCTGATTTCGTCACCCTTCCTTTGTAAATCTTCATGATATCTTCCATATATCATAATTGCAAAAGTGTATCCCTGATCCAGCCAAGTCATCAAAAGGAACACGGTACAAGTAAGAGAGAGTCTGATCTATGAAATGCTTCTTATGAAGATCGAGGATAGGAGAGCAAAGCAACACAGAGACTAAAGGATCACATTAGTAAGGGTGATCTGAGTAACGTGGCTAGGAACGCGATGTGAATGTTAGAAGATAAGATAAAGAAACAACATTCATGTTTCTTCTAAGAGATGAAAATTTCGAGGACAAAATTTCTATTTTGAAGGGGAGAGTTGTAACATCCCGAAAATCAATAATTTTGTGATAAATAATTATTTTATAATATTTGTAAGTTTTGAAAATTTTTCTGGATTTTGCTAAAAACGTAGAATTTTTTAATATTATTCCTCGTTTGCATGCACGCAGAGCGAAGCCGAAAAAATGAGATATTTTTCTCCAGAACCTTGAACTGTGAAAATGTCGACGGGGGATCTTACAAAACCCGAGGCCAGACACAGTTTATGAGATTTCATATTTTTTGAGAAATTCTTTCCGACAGAAAAATATATCACAATGTAATTTTATCCGTTGGACAATTAATACTGACTTCTGTCAACTGTAACAATTGCCCATTGGATAATAGCATGTATTAGAAACCCTATCACCTTATCCCAATGTAATCCACTTTATGTCAATTCAATTCCACTTTAATTCAAATTTGCATACTTTCTTCAAAGCTTCTTTGAGAAACTTTGACCACCAAATGACCAAGCCACCCTTGGCTTGTTGGGGAAGCCAAATTCTCCCCTTTTACCCTCTCAATGCCGCGGCAATGGGCCCATGGGGAAGCAAAAATTTTGCTTCCCACACTTAACTCACCTCACCCAAAATATCTCATTTCCTACCATCACTTTCTCTCTCTAATTTTCATCTTCAAAATTTCTTTCTTCCTTCTCTTTTCTTCCTCTTCTCAACCACGAAATTCCAGCCACCATTAGATATCATTCTCTTCACTTTTCTCTTCATAAACACCATTTCTACACTCCTCTCAACCTCCTCTACAACTTCTATTTGGAGGGTTTTCTTCAAAAATTAACTTTTCCTCCATTGTCATCCAAGACAAAGCTTCAAGCTTTAAGGTAAAGTTCTCATTTTTCTTCCTTCTTCTCTTCATTTTCGTGTTCTATGGTCTCATTGGAGACCAAAGATCCATCCTTTACTAAGCTTGATGTTGATTCTTTGTGTTGGAGATTTTAGGGTTCTTGGAGACCCCAAAACCAAAATCTTCAAGAGGCAAGTAGGAGCCCATTTTTGTGTTCTTCCTTAAGTGAAGAAGGAGATTACTCACTTCAACCATTATTGGTGGTGAGGAGACTTTTGTGTGTTTGTTAATGGAGAAATCGATCTTTGTATGCTCACTTTGTTGGTGATTGTACATGTTTAAGTATTCTTGAATGAGATTAATGTTTGAATGGTGATCTTGGATATATTGAATGTGTTAAATATGTTTGATCATGTTAGGATTATTAATTAAAAAATTTGGAGTTTCCTACCCTAACATGGTACTGACGAGCGCCGAACTCAGTCAAAATTATAACCGAAGTTATTACCTAAGCTTGTAGCACAGTGACAACACCGGATCGTCTCCTCAAGGATCGTAGATGCAATTTAATCAAATCAAGTGAAAGTTAGCAAAGGGGGTTTGTGAGTTTAAGATCGTACTTAACAAAATTAACGGAAGAAATGACAATTAAAGAGTAGTCAATTTAGAAACCTATCAAGATTGGGTGGATTCAATCATAGACCCTTCATAGAACACTTGAAGCGCAATTGAATTGTTAATTTGGATCTAACCGAGATCTCTGCATCAAATCCAGAATTCATACTAGACGATCGTCTAGAATTCAATTAACAAGTGATAAACACAAATCCGCAATCGCATCATTCATGAAAATCTATGTTAATTTCAAGTACCGAATTCAATTAACTTAGGCACAAATCAAGTAACCTAACCTCTTCAATTTGTGATTAATTTAGATCAATCAGTTCTAAGTTTCATCACAAATCTCAATCTTCATTTATGTGATTAGTTTAGATCAATCAGTTCTAAATTTCATCACAAATCTCAATCTTAAACCAAGATCAATCAGATCAACATAAATAGAATCACCATTCATGCATTCAAGATCAAGAAGAAGAAAAAGAAGAAGAAAGAGGAATTCAATTACAAATCAAATACAATGCATAACAAAGGTCTCAAGAATCCAAACCACAATCTCTTCAAGAGTTCTAAATTGACCCAAAGTAGCTTAGCCCTCCATTACCATGAAGGGGAGCATCAAAATACAAAACTATGAGAAACTATGAAGAAGCAAGAAGAAACTTAGAGAGAAATGAAGGAGAATTACATCTTGTTCATGATAAATGGTGCCTTTTATAGAAGTCTAAGGTAACAAAATGACAAAGGGAAGTGGGTGGATGAGTGGGTGAGTGAGTGGAGTGTTTGAGTGGATGGATTAGTGGGTTGGTTTAGTGGATTGGTTTAGTGGATGAGTGAGTGGAATGGTTGAGTGGTTGAATTAGTGAAAAATGCCAAAGGACTTTTGGTGAGTGGGAAATTATGGACATGAATGGGTGAGTGGATGGATTAGTGGATGAGTGGGTGGAGTGGTTAAGTGGTTGGATTAGTGTATGAGTGGATGAGTGGGTGAGTTAGTGGATGAGTGGATGAGTGGATGAGTGGATTAGTGGATGGATGAGTGGATGGTTGAGGACGAAAATTTCGTGTCTGACTTGGAAGCCAAAAACGACCCACTATAATTTAGAACCACGAAAAGTGTTCTTCATGAAAGTTGTAGATCCTTGTCTTGGCTATAAAATGGATAGCTGGTTCGTCCAATTTGGCTTCCTTAAGCCCAAGATATGTCCCAAATACCGTAGGTTGCTCAAACCCAACTTCAGCACCTCTGTTCCGACTTGCAAGCTCAAAATGACCTACTAGACTTCTTTTTCTCAAAATGTGTTCTTCATGAAAGTTGTTTATTTGGATCTTGACTATCCAATGTCCAAATTTTAGCCCATCTCCATTATTACATCTTGAGATATGATTTTTTGAGTGCACACTGTTCGGATTCTACTGACAGAACCCGTATTCTGACTTCCATGTCAACTTAGGTCCCTTAGACATATGAATCAGACTTCGAGCTCTTCATCAAAGTTGTAGAGCTTCCTCTTAGCTTTCCTACAAGGTAAAATTCATGTTCATCAGATATTAGGAACTCAAGTTATGGCCAAAATACAGAAACAGTGTCAAATCTCAATAATGCTGGAAATATTCAATTAGGACCAATTTGAGCTCAAACTCACAAAATCATACCAAACTCAATCAATTAAGAATATGGAGAGTGTAAATGACTAAACATAAGAGTTTCTTAATGAATAAAATATGTGATTATCAGGTACCACGGTTTTGACTATAAATTTGGGTTATAAATTGATTTTTGTACACATGTCAAATGAAGCTTATGTAATTAAAGGTTGAATGATAATATTGAAATAAATGAATGGAAAGTTTTAAGGGTTTAATACCCAAGAGGGAGGCTACGATTTTGGCTTAGAACCATAAGGGATTGAATTGATTTTGGGTGAACAAAAATTTAAGTGATTTGATATCAAGAGACTAGTGCATAAAAAGGAATTAAATTGGAACTTTGAAGACTTGAGGGGCCACAGTTTGACCCAAAATAATAAGAGTTTGTATTAAACTAGTGAGTAATAATACTCATGTAATTGGACATTAAAGAATTGATGATCATAATGGAATTAATTATGAAAAATTTAGGTTTTTCTAAACACCTATGGATGTCACGGTTTTGATAAGAACTTTGGGATGTAAATTTGATTTGGTATTAAATGATTAATACATAAAATGGAAGGAAATTGGAGCCTTGAAGGCCTTGAGAGGCCACAGTTTTAGAGTAAAAATTGGATACAAGTGATGCCTTGGTGCATCTTTAGTAATCAAGGACTTAGAAAAGGGCATAACCCATAATGAGGTGAAAGGAAATTAATTGATTAGTGACTCATAAGAGAGTCATGGATTTTAAGGGTTATTTAACCTAAGGAATTTATAATTGATCAAAACATAAAACATTGTAAAGGTTGAATTCCATAATATGAAATGGTGATAATTGATAAACCATGAACATATATTGATGTTGGAAATTGGTTCTATGTTGTTGTGGGTCCCTTATGTAGGGCTAAGTACTTGTTGATTTAGTACTTGATGAGATATATGATATTGAGGAATGCTCATGTGCCATTGAGGCAATGCTTTTGATAAATGTATTATCGATATGATATGTTGATATTGAGGAATGCTCATGTGCCGTTGAGGCAATGCTTTTGATAAATATATTATTGATACAATATGTTGATATTGAGGAATGCTCATATGCCAGTGAGGCAATGCTTTTGATGAATGCATCATTAATAAACATACATGATTGGACATTACGTTGTCATGCATATGTGTTGTCCATTGGACATATTTGAGAAAGGCGATGTATGCCTAGGAGTTTGAATAACACCTATGTGTGGATGCGAATAGACTAAGCGTAGGGTCATAGTGGTTGGCTCTGGGGGCGTCGGGGTGTGAGTTCCTCACATGGATAGTTAAGAGCTCCTTTGTGCCGTGGGGTAAACCGATGCAAACACACCGACGATCCGGACTAAGACGCTATCCTATATCGCAATCAACTGTTAAGGTGCCATGTATAAGCCATTGTTGCGCAAATATTTTTATGAGATGAAGCACACTTATTTTAAAGGCTAACGATATACTGGCATTACTCCTTAATCATTTACTCTGAAAATGTTGATGTCTAGCTCTATGGAGTAGGATTTTGGAACCATAATGCATTGTTCACTGTTCATTTTTTGTCTTATAAATTGTTGAGCATGAACACTTGTGACTGTGAAAGTAACTATTTTACTTCTGGAAATGATTATCTGATTTTTGTGCTGATTACTGGAAATATTGTTGTGATCTGCCTGTTATTGTCGATTCTTCCTATTGCTTACTGTTGTTCTGCCTTTACTATAAATGTTATTGTTGCTATTAATAGATATATGAACTATATTGCTTTGTGGGCACTCTGCACTATGTTGTTTTCTTACAGCCGTAGTGGTAATGAAAGATGGGTGTCTCACTTATTTCCCGTATTGCTATATTTCTATTTTATATTTATATTTAATAAAAGATCATGAGGGAAATGAAGGGGGACCACACTTTTGCCGATTGGATTGGGCGCCTGGACAAGATGTCTTCGGTTGCGTACGAGTGCAACTACGTGGGTGCATTGATGCCTGACTTGTCGACTGGGACACCGAGCGTCATATGTATAAGGGGTTGTGACTTTGTCTGCCTGCTAGTAGTGCCTATCCCAAGGATTACTACTCTTCCCCTTTAGTGTTTTGTTCCCGCTGTATTTTTATTTGAATATGTAAGTACTATGTTTAGTGTTATCTTATCAGTACCTTGTGTGAAAGACGAATGTACTATATATGAAATATGTTTTTTTTGCTTCAGTGGCTGTAGTAAATGGTTGGATAATAAATACGTTTCATTCGAGGCTCCTATTTTCTACTTATGTACAATGGAAATAAATTATTTTGAAATTACTATTGATGTGGGCAAGAATTTAACAAATTTTAAACTGTTCCCAACATTGAAAATATGTTTCATTTGAATTTTGAAAAAAAATTTGGATTTGTCTTTTCATAGCATTGGTTTTATGTGTTGGAAAAAAGTTTTTTAAGAACTCACCTTATATTTCTTGCCATGTGCCAATTGATCTTAGTTTCAAAGTGTAAAGCCAAGTTTTTGCTTTATTTTTTAAAGAAAAATGAAACAATTTAAGCTTAACAATCTCTTTAGTGCAATTTTGGTCATTGAAATCCATACATACTTCCTCAAATTCTTTTAGATGTAAATATGGACTTTTCAGATTCTAAACCATGAAAATTAGGAAGTAAAGAAATCATACCTAGCTTAAATCTAAAATTATTGGCATTGAGTGGAAAGATAAAGCATGATGGACTAGAATTTCGAGGTAGTTACAAATATTCATGCATGGTTCGCAACAGTTGATTTTTATGTTCATCATGTACACTTTCATTTTCATCCATTGTGTCAATTGTGTGTGATTGTGATTCAAACAAATCAATATATAAAGTACCAGAATTAATTTTAACCAAATGACCAGAATTTAAATCACGATACTAATTAAACATAAATAAATAACTTAAAATAAAAAAATAATGTACAAGTATGCGTTTTACACCTGCCATTAAAATAATAACAATAAATGACTTAAAATAAAATAAAATAAAAAATAATGTACAAGTTAGTAAGTCAGAAAGCAAAATTAAATGACATAAATTAAAAAGTTAGATAGCGTAAATAAATGACAAAAATATAAAAGTTAGAAAGTTAATATGCATAAATAAATGACATAAATATAAAAGTTAGAAAGTTAGTAAGTCAGAAAGCGTAAATAAAAAGCATAAATAAATGACATAAATAAAAAAGTTAGTTAATAAGTTAGAAAGTTAGTAGGTTAGTAAGTTAGAAAGTTAGAGAATTAGAAAGTTAGAGAGTTAGTAAAGAAACTGAAGGACCAGTAAGGCGATCTTTTGCTCTGATGAGTAAGAAGAAAGAATAGATTTTATTAAAGAATGAGAATTTCAATAAATTAAAACTTCAAATCAAGTCCCCGACAATGACGCTAAAAACTTAATCTGGATTAAAGGATGCAAACCTAAGTGTAGGTTGTCTCAAGTAATAAATTTCTTAGGAGTCTGAGATCGATCCACAAGAAATTGATGAAGAAAAATTTTTTGAGGCAAGGAAAGACTTTGTCACAACAATAAAGATGATAAAATTTGTTCATAATTAAATTAAAGAACTTGCTTGGACTAAGAAATCCACTTTTGGTAATAAATTAAGGACAAGATTAATTCTTTTTATAACTCAATTGAAATCTACGCACAACGAAGGTTCCAATCGGAGAATAAAACATTCAAAGTCCATTTAGAATTATATACATAGTTATATTATGGTCCCTTTAATTATTTACCAACACATACATTTGTAAATGGGTTCAAGCATTCATTTTTCCAAACCACTTGTCTACAATGAATCAAGAACTCCACTTTACAAGGAGGGTTCCTAAATTGATTAGAAACAAAATACAACACGTATAATGATCACTTGATAATATATCATTTAAGCATAAGAAATAAATTAATCTAACCTTATTTTATTACCAAAAGCTTCACCCCTTCACCCAAGTAAGATGAAGATTAGTTACCTATGAGCAAGAAGAAAGAAAGAGAGAAGAATAAGATGATGATTATAACTTCTATTTATAACAAAAGAAAATTACAACAAGTAAATAACATAATAACATGATCTTAATCTAAAACCAAGATTCCTCAAATGATTTGCCTATAGTCCCTTTTATAGAGGATTAGGGATACAAAATGACAAGGGCATTGATTAATGAGTGAGTGGATGAGATGAGTGGAAAATACCAAAGAACTTTTGTGAGTGAAAAATTATTGAAATTTCTTATCTCTGAAATCATTCAATGATGAACTCATGGATAACATCAAAACCAAGCAAAGTGGTCTTCATGAAAGTTCTAAGAAATTGTCTCAGCTTTCCAATGCCACCAGAATCATCCAAAAATTTGTCCTACAGCCCAAGATATGACCCAATTACTACAGACTTCTCAGACCTAGTTTCAGTACCTCTGTTTTGACTTCCAGACCCAATATGACCTCCAAATTATCCGAATGAGCTCTTGTGTTCTCATGAAAGTTGTAAATATGGGTCTTAACTTTTAGATTCCAAGTTTTTGGCCCATTTCAGTTCCTTCAACTCGAATTATGCAATGATTGTTGCACATTGTTCAGGTTCCAGTCACAAAACTCGTGTTTTGACTTCTAAGCCCAATTAGCTCCACTAGATGTCCGATTTTTCCCTGGAGCTCTCATGAAAGTTGTAGAGCTCTCTCTTATCTTTCCTACAAGGTAAGATATATAATTATAAGACATCTAGAACTCAAGATATGGTCGAAATACAGAAACAATATAAGACCAAAATAATGTTGAAAAAAATCAATTAAGTCTAATTTGAGTCCAAACTTACAAAACATAACCAAGCTTAATCAATTAAGTACATGAAGAGTGTAAATGACTAAAAATGAGGGTTTATTAATGCATAAAATATGTGATTATCAAATACCTAGAAGAGTTGGTTCCCTTCAGGTTGAACCTAGAGATTGGTTCTCTTCGTGTTGAATCCTAGCACCTGATTTCCTTAAGCAATAAGGTTGAACCTTAGCAAGAATTGGCTCTCTTATGCAATAAGGTTGAACCCTAGCAAAAATTGGCTCCCTTATGCAATAAAGTTAAACTCTAGTAAATTGGCTCCCTTATATAATAAGATTGAACCCTAGTAAATTGGGTCCCTTATACAATAAGGTTGAACCATAGTTTATTATAATTTCTAACTGAGGGAGCGAGGCAAGTCCCTTGACCTGGTAAATGAGTTAGAAAAGCACTTTACTAAAGGTTGATTTGTGATTAGTAATCCAAAGCTAGGCTAATGATGTTATATCCAAGGCTAGGCTAAAGATTAGTTATCCAAGTAGTGGACATTACCAGGTAAGCCTAGTAAAGTGGTGACATTGGAGTGTTTCATGAAAGGATTAGTTTTCCAAGTAGTGGACATTGCCAGGTAAGCCTAGTAAAGTGGTGACACCAGAGTGTTTCATGAAATGATTAGTTTTCTAAGGCTAGGCCTAGGATGTCATATCCAAAGTTAGGTTGTAGATTAGTTACGTCCTAAGCTAGGCTGTGGATAAGAAATCCTATGTCAGGCTATGGATCAGTATATCCTACGCTAGGCTGTAGATGAGAAATCCTATGTCAAGTTGTGGATTGATATATCCTATGCTAGACTGAGGATGAACATATCCTAGGTCAAGCTAAGGATGAGTAGGCTTAATGCCGAACAAAGGAATACAATTCTTAAGTATAATTAAGTTACATATATGAGTTTTAATTTTGGAAATATATCTTTGTATATATTTAGTTTTAATACCATGAGATATATGTTTTTATTGATAATTTTGTATTCTCACCCTGTTATGTTTCACGGTTAGCAGGTTAAGATCCTACAAGAGGGTAAAAAGATGAAGATAACAGAAGAACTAGAAAAGTTTAGTTTATGTTTTTAATTCAAAGCTTATGTATTAATTTATATTTGTTTTAAAAATATAAAAGTTGTATGTATAAAAGTTTATATGTATAACTTTAGTTATGACTCTGCATAATTAATTGTTTTAATGTTATGGATTAGTTGAAGATTAAGTTAGATGTAGCATGACTGATACTGTTTATCCAAGTATATGTCAAGTATACTAGGGTACTAGTATTAGGGATGTTACACTTCTCACGAGGACAAGGAATAAATCTAATGCTAAATATTAACCGATAGCTCAATAAATTCAATTCAAGAACATTCAAATAAAGAAAAGTGTGTATAAGCTAACTAAAAGACTAAAATGTAATAAGTTGGGAATAAAAGATAATGATTATATAATAGGGAATCCTTCTTCACACCTACTTCAATTAGTAATATGCAATCCTTATAAACAACATGAATGAAATGGTTTTGTTAGCTTAAGAATCTAACTTAGTTAAAAGCCTATGTCTAAGTCAATTAACCATATGTCATTTGCCTAGTTCACTATGTTTCCATGAGAGTTAGAGCAAACTCCACTCATTAAGGACTATTCTCAACACTTGCTATGCATGATCAACGGGTATATTTCTATCCTATTAGCTAATTAACTCACCTTACCATTAAAATGAAATTAAACATGCATCAACCATATCCATGATCTCAAATATAAATCCCTATGCCTAGTTCAATAAATTCAATCAAATCATATTAAATGTTAGCCAAACAATCAAGAGCATTAAGAGAAATATAGTTGAACAAAACCATTCATCAATATTAACTCAAAGAGTTACAAGATCACCAATATCCATAGGAGGGTCCAAAAGAATTCCCTAAACACAACTTAGCTATCCATGAAACACGAAAATCCAAAAAACAATACTCATGTTCATGATACAAGAAGAGAGAAAGTAAATGGAATGGGAAGAAAGCTCAATGATGTGGATCCTTGATGCTTGAATCCCCTCCTTGAAGAAGATGACCTCCAACTTGGCTTCTTTTGCTTCCTCTCAATCTCAAAATGAAACCCTAGCCAATTGTGTTCTGTCTAACAAAAAGCTCTTTTTTTGAATGATCTTAAAGTAGTATATATAGGCTTAGAAATTAGCTTCACGTCGCAGCATGACACATTTTACGTCGCGACGCGCATTAATTTAGGTCACTACACCGCGACATGAACTCCTTTGTGCCACGGCGTGCTAGCCTCGGGTTTGAGTATATAGAAATCATTTCACTCGTTTATGGATGATAGGCAGTGGCTAGCCTATGTGCACCCTATACTTGGCAAGTAAAGCAGCAAAATACTTGTTGCAAAAATGCGATCCCCCATCATTAATAATGGCTCTAGGGGTGCCAAACCTTGTAAAAATGTTCTTTTTAAGAAAATTAAGGACCACCTTAGAGTTACTAGTAGGTAGGACACAAGCTTCCACCCACTTTGATACATAGTCCACTCCTACAAGAATGAAACAGTTACCAAAGGATGATACAAATGGCCCCATAAAGTCTATGCCCAACACATCAAAGATTTCCACTTCCAAAATGGAGTTTAAGGGCATCTCATTCCTTTTTTAGATGTTTCCGGTCCTTTGACATCTATCACACTTAGCTGCAAATAAGTGGGAATCTCGAAATAGAGAAGGCTAATAAAAACCTAATTGCAACACCTTAGTAGTTGTTCGCTTACCCCCATAGTGACCCCTATATGGTGAAGCATGACATTGCTCGAGTATAACACTAATCTCCTCCATAGGAATGCACCTTCTAAACACTTGATCAACACTTTTCTTAAAGAGATACGACTCATCCCACACATAGAGTCTGACATCATGAAGGGACTTCTTCTTCTGGTGATTGGATAATTCTGAAGGTATCAATTCACTCACAATATAGTTGGCATAGTTAGCATACCATGGATTTGAGCTAGCAAACACAACAAATAACTGTTTGTCTAGGAAAGTCTCACGAATCATAGTTAGATCATGTTGATAATTCTCATTTTCTAACCTAGAAAGATGGCCAGCAACCTGGTTCTCAGTACCCTTCCGATCTTTAATCTCAAGGTCAAACTTGTGTAGCAATAAAACTCAACGAATTAACCTTGCATTGGCATCCTTTTTGCTCACTAGATACTTGATGGCTAAGTGATCCGAGAAGACAACGACTTTAGCACCAACCAAATATGCCCTGAATTTGTCAAATGCAAAGACAATTGCAAGGAGTTCTTTCACAATGGTTGTGTAGTTCAATTGCGCATCAGTAAGTGTCTGACTTGCATAATAAATAAAGTGAAAGATTTTGTTCTTATTTTGGCCTAATACCACTCCAATTACATAGTCACTAGAGTCACACATCAGCTCAAATGGTATGGTCCAATTAGGAGTAGTGATAATAAGTGCTAAGACAAGTCTTTTCTTCAACTCCACAAAGGCTTCCATACATGACTCATCAAACTTGAAAGGCACATCTTTTTCCAACAAGTTACAAAGTGGTTTAGTAAGCTTGGAAAAATCTTTGATAAACCTCTGGTAAAACCCAGCATGGCCAAGGAAACTCCAGACTCTTTTCACTGAAATTGGTGGCAGAAGTTTCTCAATAACCTCAATCTTAGCTCTATCAACCTTCATTCCCTTATGTGACACTCTATGGCCAAGTATAATGCCTTCTTGGACCATAAAATGACATTGCTTCTAATTAAGCACCAAGTTTGTCTCCTCACACCTTTCCAACACAAGAGCTAAATTATGAAGACACTTATCAAAGGAATCACCAAAAACTGAGAATTCGTCCATGAATATCTCTAAACATTTCTCTACTATGTCGGTGAAGATAGCCATCATGCATCTCTGAAAGGTCGTTGGGGCATTGCACAACCCAAAGGGCATCCTTCTGAAAGCATAAGTACTATATGGGCAAGTGAAAGTAGTTTTCTCTTGATCATCTAGGGCAATAGCAATTTGATTATACCCCGAATGTCCATCAAGGAAATAGTAATACGCACGACTTGCTAACCTATCCAGCATCTAATCAATAAATGATAATGGGAAATGATCCTTCCGAATTGTAGTGTTGAGCTTCCTATAGTCCATGCAAATACGTCATCCTGTGACTATCCTGGTGGGAATCAAGTCATTATTCTCATTGGCTACCACTGCCATTCCACCCTTCTTAGGCTCACACTGAACCTGGCTTACCCATTTGCTATCAAAGATAGGGTATATGATGCCTACATCTAGCCATTTGATAATCTCTTTCTTGACTACCTCCTTCTTGATGGTATTGCGATGCCTTTGATGTTCAATGGTTGGCTTGTGATCAGTTTCCATTAAGATTTTTTGCATGCAAAGAGTATGGCTAATGTCTCTGATGTCTATAATAGTCCACCCCAAAGCCTTTTTGTACTCCCTAAGCACTCTCTACAACTTGGATTCCTACACCTCTGACAAAGATGAAGAAATGATAACTAGAAATGTAGACGATTCCCCCAAGTATGAATACTGCAAGTGATAGCTCCAACTGGGGTAGAGTGACTCTGGATGACTGAAGAGTGGGCATGTCAGAAGGTATGTTCAATGGTTCAAAGCTTGGCTTCTTAAAAATCTTAGCAGAGGAGTCAAGTAGCATAATACATTCTATAACATCATCTCTATCTATATGCTCATATATAAATGTCAAAGATAAAGCAAGGGAATCGTCTGTAAAACTAGAATGAAATGCATTATTGACTACTTGATCAATTATACCTATATAGGAGCATTCTTCATGATCATTTGGAAATTTCATGGCTTTGTAAATATTAAAGGTTACCTTTTCATCATTGACTTGCATAGTAAGCTCACCTTTTTACACATCAATCATAGTTTTACTAGTAGCTAAGAAAGGTCTTCCAAGAATCAAGGGTACATTACAGTCTTCCTCCATATCTAAGATCATGAAATCAGCTAGGAATATAAACTTGTCTACCTTGACAAAGACATCTTCAACAATTTCCCTTGAATAAGTGTAGGAGCGATCAGCTAGTTAGAGGGTCACCGACGTTGGCTTGCATTCCCCCAAACCTAGCTTTTAGAAAATTGATAAGGGCGCAAGATTTATACTCGCGCCCAAATCACATAGAGCATGTCCAAGGAACTGATCTTCAATGGTGCAAGCAATTGTGAAGCTTCCCAGATCCTTCAATTTAGGAGGTAGCTTATTTTGTAAGATGACACTACATTCCTTTGTGAGTGTTACAGTCTCATAATCCCTAAGCCTTCTCTTCTTGGACAAGATGTCCTTCATAAACTTCACATAATTAGGCATTTGTTCCAAAGCCTCAATAAATGGTATGTTAATGTGAAGTTTCTTGAAAATCTCCAAAAACTTTTGGAATTGAGCATCTAGTTTTTGCTTAGCTAGCCAGTTAGGGAAAGGTGGATGTGGTGTATTAGCCTTGTCCTCCTTCTTCTTGTCCTCAACCTTCTTCTTGGCAATTTCCTCATTCCTCTCAACCTCATTGCTCACAACCACCTCATCTTTTGTCACCTCAACATCTTCTTCAAGTAGCTTAGTCTTGGGATTCCCTTTTATTTCCTTCATACTCCTCAATGATATGGCCTTACAATGCTCATTAGAGGCACCTTTAGGATTGTTGATGGTGCCGCTTGGAAAAGTCCCTGGGGGCCTATTGTTTATAGCAGTTACTAGCTGCCTAACCTGTGTCTCAAGTCATCTCATTTATGCTAATTGACTTTGAATAATTGAATCATTTTTATCTAAATAAGCATTTATCTTGGACATATAAGAATCTGTTTTGACCATCAATTACATGAACATGTCTTCTAATGATGCTTTCTTCTCCTGCATGGGATGCCTTGCTTATGAGGAGAAACCAGAAGGATAATTTGGTCTCTCATTTCCAGCAGATGAAGAGGAAGCTTCTTGATTATTGCTCTAAGAAAAATTGGGATGGTTTCTTCATCTTGGATTGTACTGATTCGAATAGGGGTTGTTTTGTTATTAGCAATAATTCTCCACATATTGAGCACTTTCCAAGGAAGAAGGGAATCTATCACTTGCATGATTGTTGTCACACTTGTCACACAAAACAAATGGGCTTTGATGATGGCTTGGTCCCAAACTATCTAGCTTGTTAGTAATTGCTGCCACTTGAACTAATATTGAAGTAATAACATCTATATCATGGACTCCCGCCACTTTCCTTGGCATGTTTCTTGCCGAAGACCATTGGTAGCTATTGACTGCCAATTCTTCTAACAATTTAAATGCTTCTTCAAAAGATTTGCTCAGTAATGAACCTCCAGCAGCTGTATCCACAATAGGATGATGGTGTGGTAGTAAGCCTTTATGAAAAGAATAGACTTGGTGCCATGGAGGTATCTCATGATGTGGACACCTTCGAAGGAGATCCTTGTACCTCTCTCAAGCTTCTTACAATGACTCAGGCTCAGATTGAGTGAAGGAGGGGATGTCATTCACCATTTTAGTTGTCTTAGCTCGTGGGAAGTATTTGTTCAACAAATTGTTGCATACATCGGTTCAAGTAACAATTGATCCTACTTGTAGATATTGTAACCAACTCTTGGCTTTATCTCTAAGAGAAAATGGAAAGCGCCGTAGGCGAATGGCATCTTCAGAGACTCCATTGTGCCTAAATATGTCACAAATATTTAGGAAATTTTACAAGTGAGCATTGGGATCTTCACTTGGCAATCTGCCAAATTGCACAGAAGTTTGTATCGTTTGAATAATGACCAGTTTGATCTCAAAATTATTGGCATGAGTGAGAGGCTGTCTTATGCTTGATTAGAGATTCTCCATTTGAGGAATTACAAACTCGCACAGAGGCCTAGTATGATTATGGTCATCCACCATTGTAATTGTATCTAGACAGAGAAAGAATGAAAACTTAAATTAAAATGAACAAAAAGAAAGTTAAATTAGAACTAAGTAAGCTAGTTGTCAATATTAGCAATATATAAATAAAGTCGTGTCCCTATCAACGGTGCCAAAAACTTGCTTGTCCCTTTTTGTACCGCAAGTGCACGAGTGGCACAAGTAATAAAATGATAAGTAGGATATCATTCCCACGAGGACAAGGACTAAATCTAATGCTAAATATCAACCAATAACTCAATAAATTCTATTCAAGAACATTCAAATAGAGAAAAGTGTGTATAAGTTAACTAAAAGACTAAAATGCAATAAGTTGGGAATACAAGAAAGTGCTTATAGAATAGAGAATCCTTCTTCACCCACTACTTTAATTGGTAATATTCAATCCTTATAAGCAACATGAATGAAATGGTTTTGTTAGCTTAAGAATCTAACTTAGTTAAAAGCCTATGTCTAGGTCAATTAACCATAAGTCATTTGCCTAGTTCACTATATCTGCATGAGAGCTAGAGCAAACTCCACTCATTAAGGACTATTCTCAACACTTGCTATATATGACTAAGGGGTATATTTCTATCTCATTAGCTAATTAACTCACTCTACCATTAGAATGAAATTAAACATGCATCAACCATATCTATGATCTCAAATCTAAATCCCTATGTTTAGTTCAATAGATTCAATGAAATAACATTAAATGTTGGTAAAACAATCAAGAGCATTAAGAGAAATATGGTTGAACAAAACATTCATCAATATTAACTCAAAGAGTTACAAGATGACCAATATCCATAGGAGGATCCAAAAGAATTCCCTAAACACAACTTAGCTATCCATGAAACATGAAAATCCAAAAATAATAATTATGTTCATGATACAAGAAGAGAGAAAGTAAATGGAATGAGAAGAAAGCTCAATGATGTGGATCCTTGATCCTTGAATCCCCTCCTTAAAGAAGATGGCCTCCATCTTGGCTTCTTTTTGCTTCCTCTCAATCTCAAAATGAAACCATAGCAACTGTGTTCTGTCTAACAAAAAGCTTTCTTTTTTAATGTTCTTAAAGCAGTATATATAGGCTCAAAAATTAGCTTCACGTCACGGCATAACACGTCTTACACCTCGGCGTGCATTAATTTAGGTCACTATGCCGCAACATGAACTCCTGTGTGTCACGGCATGCTAGCATCGGGTTTGAGTATGTAGCATGTCTAATGCCACCATGCCGTGACATGAACGTGCCTGCGCCACGGTGTGGGTTGTTGAATTACTCCTTGGGCTTTCTTTTCCAATATTGGTCCAAATCTTCCACCAATCTGCTTGTTTGGAACCCTTCAAGCAAATGAAAAATCACCAAGTTAATAACAGTTGCAAATATACTTAATCACTTGAAAAATATGCAATATTTTCTCAAGATCATATAAGAAGATAACAAAACTGAATTCGATACATAAGGACAAGGACTAAGCTATCTATAGAGCATAGATATAGGGCACAAATAATTATATTTTATGGAGTTATCAGTATCTATTTTAGAAATTTAAATTCATCAACACCTAAAGATGAGTACCCAATGCCCATAGTTGATACGTTGATAGATTCAACCTTAAGTAATTGAATAATGAGTTTTATGGATGAGGAATCTTCTTATAATCAAATCTTTATAGCTGAAGATGACATTAACAAGACTGCATTTAGGTGCCCTAGAGCATTGGGAACTTATAAATGGGTGGTCATACCCTTTGCTCTAAAGAATATTGGAGCAACTTACTAAAGGGAAATGAATGCTAGTTTTCATAACTTGATTGGTAAATTTATGGAGGTTTATAGATGATGTTGCAGTAAAATTTGATTCAGATGATGATCATCTGGAAGATTTGAAAAATGATTTTGAGCGAATGAGGAAACATAATTTAAAAATAAATCTACTTAAATATAATTTCGATGTGTGTGCAAGTAACTTCTTGGGATTCTTGGTGCATCGTAAAGGAATAGAGGTTGACAAGAATAAAACTAAAGCTATCATGGAGGCCTCTCCATGAAACAAGAAAGAGTTATAGTCTTTACTTGGCAAAATCAATTTCTTAAGGTGTTTCATCTCCAACCTGGCAAAATCAATTTCTTAAGTTGAAGATCTATTCCTCTTTACTCAAACTAAAAAATGAGGAGGAGTTCAAGTGGAATCAAGAAAACATAAAGCTTTCGACGAAATCAAGCAATATCTAGTAAACCCACATGTAATGACTCCACTTTATCCTAATAGACCCCTAAAATTATATTTGTTCAGCAATGACAATGCTATAGGTTTTTTTTGGCTCAAGATAATGAAAACAACACTGAGAGGTCAATCTTTTACTATAGTTGAATGCTAATAGTTGCCTAGAAAAATTATAGTGAAGTAGAAAAATAATGCTTAGCTTTATTTTTGGCTTGTACGAAACTCAAATATTATATGATCCCAACTGCAATTTATGTTTATTTTGAAGTCAATATAATTAAATATATATAGGCCAAGCCTGTAACCCATAATAGAATAGGCCAATAGGCTATTGCCCTTTTGGAATTTTCTTTACAATTTGTGCCACGAAAAGCCATGAAAGGTCAAGTTTTGACTAATTTTGTGGTTGACAATTTTCCAAAGACCTTGGTAAGTTATGTAGGTTTGACGAAATGGAAGCTTTATTTCGATAGTTTAAGTAATCAATTTGGGACAGGTATAGGTACCTTTATTATTGACCCATCCAGAAAGCCTATATACCTTAATTTTCGTCTTAATGGAACTTTCTCAGATAATGAGGCTGAGTATAACTAGGTTAGATTTCATTCTTAGGATGAGAGGTAGAAATATAGAAATATATGGTGACTCAATACTAGTTATCAAACAAATTACATGAGAATATAAATGTGTTAAATCAAGTTTGATGTAATATCTAGTTATAGCGACACGATTACTATATGATTTTGACAAAGTGGATATTCAATATATCCCTAGGGCATTGAATTATGTGTCAAATGCTTTGGCTTAGTTAGCCTCCAGTTATTTGCTTCTACTTACTAAGCGAGGAAGCTTGATGGAAATTAAAGACGAAATTTTGCCTATGAAGAAAAGAGAGATATTCCAGGCCAAAGTCTTTAATGAAGGGACAAAAAATTAGATACAAGAATTGAAATCCTATTTATCAAACCCAAACACTAATGTCAAGCACAAAGTAAGGCTCAGGACTATTAATTATGTATTGCTTAATAAGGAGTTATTTTTTAAGAGTATTGATGGTCAATTGTTAAGATGCTTAACTAACAAAGAGGCTGTGGAAGCAATGGATGAGGTTCACGAAGGCATTTGTGAGGCCCTTCATGCGAGAAATAGAATGAGCTAGACCTTATGTCACCAAGGTTACTACTAGCCCTCGATGTATCGAGATTGTATTGAGTTCGCCAAGAGTTATCAAGAATGTCAACGATACGGACCTATTCAACATATCTGGTTAAGTGATATGCATTCAATAATTAAGCCATGACCATTTAAGGGGTGGGCTATAGACTTTATTGGGAAAATCTACCTTGCATCTTCTAAAGGCCACCAATATATATGGGTAGCCATGGACTATTTCAATAAATGGGTAGATACAGTTCTGTTAAAGAATGTAACTCAGCAAGATGTTACTAAATTTGTTGAAAATAATATCCTTCACAAGTTTGGAGTCCCTAAAACAATTACAATGGATCAAGGAACTATTTTTACTGGGGTTAAGTTCATGGATTATGCATACTCAAGGGGTATTAAACTATCAATGTTGAGCCCTTACTAAACACAAGCTAATGGCTAAGTCGAGGCTATGAATGAAATTGTAATAAATTTGATCAAGAAAAGCATTGGCCAATTTTCAAAGAATTGGCACAATATGCTAAACCAAGTCCTATGGGCTAGTCAAATATCTTCAAATAAGGCAATTGGTTCCATGCCATATAAACCAACCTATGACTGCGATCTAATGCTCCTAATTGAGGTTAGACTCTAATCAGCTCATATTCTACAACAAGCTAAATTGCCCTTAGAACAATATTGGCAAAATATGTATGAAGAGTTAGATAACTTAACCGAGAAAAGGTTATAGGCATTGAACCATTTGCTAAGTTATAAAGATAAGGTTGCCACAATCTACATTGAAAAGGTAAAATTGAAAACTTTCCAAGTGGAAGATCTTGTTTGAAAGTAATTTTGCACATGGACCAAAGGACTAAGGTGTATGGAAAATAAAGTCCTCATTGGAAGGGAACTTTCTTAGTAGAACAAAAGTATGAAGGCAATTCATATGCCTTAAGAGAAATTTAATCCAAAAGAGATTGTGGAATCATAAATAGTAAGTATTTAAAGAAATACAATCTATAGCATAAAATGTCAATTATCTAAAGTTAGCGAGAATAGAAAGATAAATAAAGACTAATCTAGCATTTGCTTCAATCCTCGAAGCATCTTGAGGAGCTCAACAAAGGCTTGCTATGCACCATCACGTTCAGACATAGCCTTTGCATGTAGAGTCAAACTCACTCGCATAGAGCTTACTGAATCAGATTGTTCTTGTAATTTATCGGCCAGCTGTTTCAGGTTGCCAAATTTAACTCCACAATCACTCAGTTTGCAATGGCAAGTCACACACTCCTGCTCCATCCTTGCTTGATTAGCTTGTTCTCCTTGAAGCTGAGTCTCTAAGGCCAAGATCCTCTGAGAAGTGGTTGCAATATGATTTTCAATTTGCGTTGCTTGTGCTTTTGTAGATGCAACCATCGCCTACACTATCTTTTGCCTATCTTGACCAATGCCTACATCTTTAAGTATTGCCAGGCGAGTCTTGGTGAGACATTGATGTTGCTCCAGGGTTGTAACATCCTGAAAAAATATATTAGACTTTTATATATGTACAAAGGTAGCATATGACTTATTTGATATGTCAGTGAAGATTTATGACAAACTGAGTTAGTTTAGGTACTTTGTTGCAACTTTTAAGTGTGAAAAGTAGTCTAAAATAATTTAGAAAATAGCATAAACTGCTATTTGAAGGGAAACATGTGTGGATAATTTGTTTCTAGGTCACAAATAAGCTGAGTAAGATGTGGTTAAAGTTTGAGAATTTTTGGAGTTAGTTTGGTATTTTTAGGCATACTGGGTGTGCATTTTAATACCGGATTGACCTCCAGCAGATATGAAAAAATAAGATAAAGGTGAAACAAGATTTTTAATGAATCTTTAGATTTATTTTAAATCTATTGGAAGTTATAAAATTGGATTCGGATGAATCCATGTGTTTTTAGCATATATATACAACATATTTTGTTACCTTTGTTTTCTCTTTCTCCCTGTCTCACGTGAAAGTAGCAGAAGTTGCAAAGAAAGGAAAAACAAAAGAAAGAAAAGAAGGAAAGGACAACAACCATAGGAGAGAAATAGGAGAAGAGAAAGAGAAAAAAAGAAAGAGGAGGATCCAAAACAAGAGCAAGGCTTCAAGATCTTCATCCAAGCAAGAGGTAGGGGTGTTTTCTATCTTTGTTCTTCATATTTTCTATGCTAGAACTTAGGTGTTTAGATGGAGAAGATGGGTTTTCAAAGGGGAAAAACTAGTTCCTATAGCTAGTGCCTTGTTTCCATTGACTGGAATGTTTATTTCAATTTGGTAAGAACAAGATAGATGGATTTATTCATAGATTTGAGTTAGTTGGTTCTTGATTTGGGAACCTTGGTTTCGAGTAACCAAGTATAAGGATGTTGGTGTTTGATCTAAGTTAAGTGAATCAACCTAGGATCCATTTTTGGAAGATTGGATCGTTGCTTTGCTTTTATGGAATAGTTCAAGAAATTTGTAAAATTCTGCAGAATTGTTGTCACGCGGAGAGCGCCTAGGCGCCCAGTATAGAGCACCTAGATGCTTAAGGTCTAGAAAAAATGATCGTGCAGTAGGGCAATTAGCGCCTAGACGCTCAAGATAGGGTGCCTAGACACCCAAAGTTGGTTTCATCAGGATTTTTATTTTGATGACTTTGAGTTTTTCTAGTTGTTAGAATTTGCTTGTGCCTTTTTAAGAGTGTTGAAGCACTAGAAGGGGTATTTCTTAGACAGAAAGACCAAGTGGCATACAAGGGAAAGTAAAGAAAAGTGAGTGCATCCATTGGACATGGATTGCCATAGACTAAGAGTTTAATTTCTTAAGCAACCTAGTGTTGCACAAATGTCACAAGAGAGGTGATAAGAGAGTTAAGAAGCTAGATGACAAAAGTTGAGTTCCATAGACCCTAGTTGGCAAGGGTGAATGCCACAATGCGTGAAAGCTCTTCAAGAGTGAAGCAGAGTTAGTAATGCAAAGATAGTAGTGTACTAAGTCTAGTAGGCATTGGTTAAATGCCTTAGTGCATGAAGTGCTCTCACAGAGAAGAGGTAGAGTTCGTAATGCAAAGATGGACTTAGTATGAGGTTATGTGGTGGTTATGTTAGAGTTAGGACATAACTCCGCATTTACACACACATCACATCTCACATATGCTTGCTATTCCTAGAGAGCAGATAGTGGAGGCATCCACTTAGATTTTGGTGGCGATATCCACCCAGTTTATGGTATGTTATAGGAGGCTACATGATATGATAGCAGACTCCCTCCCTACTTGGTAAGTTATAGGAGGTTACTTGATATTGTACCAGATTCCCTCCCTACCTAGGGGAATAGTTAAGTATTCATGACATTGCACTAACATTATCATACACTTTTCTTGGAACATAAACATACATCATCTCATCATTGCATTATTCAATATTATTAGGATTGGAATTGTATTTTTATTGTGTATGTTTGCTTATTGCATTGTTGCCTTTGATGATAGCTGTATGGGCAGTTGTCTGGTCAATGATTTCAAATGATTGTATGGGCGACTATTTGATATCATCGTGGCTTCGGTTATCAGAACAGAAGTATAGTTTGCTAAAGAACGTTACATAAAGAGAGAGTTGTAATTATTTCTTATGCAGGAAGTATTAGTTCGTTTACTAGTTTCAATTAGGTTTATTCATTGCGAATGTTTAGACTGCTGGTTTTGGTATACTTATACTGAGAAATGTGATTTCTTACCTCGTTTGCTGCCATATAAATCCAAGTGGAAGTTTATCTGAAGGCAAGAAGAAGAAGTGTGAAGACAAAGATAATTTTTATGCTTGCTAGTTTAAAGCTTGTATTTTATTTACAGGTTTTTAGTTTGTTCAGGAAGTTATGTATACAATGAGCTCTTTAGTGGCAATGTTATATGTAACACCCTTGTGGGGATGTCACATTTATGATGTAATAAAATAAAATAAATAAATATTACTCAAGTTGTAAAACATTTGTTACATAAATAATATGGATTGTAAATTTTTTTCCTTTTATACAGAATATTACTAAATAAAATAACACAGAACATAAAATAAAACAAACTGTAATCACACATAATATACATAGGATTTTGTTTTGAGTAGTACAAATAATATATAACTACAAAATATTTAAACAAAGTTATAGAGAGTTAATATACAATACTACATCAAAAAGTGCCCAAGTGCACATTATAGATCCTTAACCCTCTGAAGGATCACTCTCAGATGAAACTTCAGGAGATAGGTATCCAGGATGTCTCGAAGCTCTACGGACACGAGTCTGTGCTGTCGACACACTGCTAATCTCACTAGGCGCATGGAACATCCCTCGCCAATAACGCCTAAGAGTCAGCGGCAACTCCAAATGCAAATACAGAGTAGTAGTGAAAATGGGCTCCCCGTCAAACTCTCTACATAGGGTCACAGTCAGATGCGCTACATAGACAACCGAATCTCTGTCCTCCCGCAATCGCCAAGCTTCCGAGCCTCCGTGAAACTCAAGTTTCACAAAACCAAAGAATCCCGACAATGCCATACTCACAAGTCAATCCAACGGATAGGGGTGATCGGAAGGTTCGCACTCGCCGAACTGATCCCCCGTCTGCTGCTGCTGCTCTTCCTCAAGATACTCATAATCTAGAGGCTGTTCCTCTTCCTCAAACTCTTTTATAACATCAATAATAATACAAAAACAATACATATAGAGAGGTGAGATAATCATATATCAATACCAGCATGGCAAATAAGAAAACGCCAAATACAACAGATATAACAGTTTATACAATAAAACATACTATAGCATCATAAATAATAATACAATTTAATACAACAATTTTAATACAACAGTATCAAATAATATCATAGATAAAAATGTTATGATACATGACACAAATGCAAATGCAATATGACTCATTCCTACTCCATGGAGCTAGACACAAATATCAGAGAGAATGACCCGTAAAGATCTATCAATACCTCAGGCTGCCCAACCAAACTATTGCACTGTCTAACGTTGTGTCTATAGCCCACTGTCCAATCATTGTGTAGTAGCACACAGTCCAAACATCATGTAACTACAGGCATTGTACTAAAATAGTCTTTACAAGATCTTGATTAAGTATAGTGCGTGTCGAGATCACTAGTGTGTTTCCTGTTACCACGGCCCAGAGGAGCGACCAACTATCCACATGTGGAATACTCTGCACACTAATGCCTCCAAGTCCATACAAAGAAATGAACCACACTACGCTTATCACACCGACAACACGGTATTATTTGCCTCGTCAATCAAATCACCAATAATCAACCATATTGACACAACTCAATGCATGAATAAAAATAATAATTACCAATTTACCCTTAGTCTAAAAATATTTCCATATTTACAAAAAATGCCCTCAACGGCACTATTACTCATATTTACGAAAATGCCCTCAATAGCAAAAATCTCAAATATACAGTACGTCCCACTTGACAGTACCTGTATCTCAATATGTCCGAGTCCACCACTTTGGCCTGACAGTAAAAACTCGTTCCAATTAATCGCGTAGAAATTTTATCGCGTTTTTACAATCTTGTCGTTTTACAAATGTTTTTAAATCGCGTAAATATATTTTGCTATTTTTAAAATCTCGTACTGTTTTTAAATCGTTTTCTCAATCGCGTAAGATTTTTAAATCGTTTTCTTGATCGAAAAGCTTTAAAATTAAAATTAAAATTTCGTAAGCTATTTTCTCTACTTTAAAACTACGTAGAATAATTTTCCTTACGTTATAAATATATTATAAAATATTCTCTTTTATTTATCTATTTTTAATAAAATTTGACAGTATTTTGTCTATAAAATCTATTAAAAATTGTACTTTCTACGTTTTCTCTCTAAAAAATCTTTTGTTTATTTTATAACTACAAAATCCACCTTAGTAATTATTACTACACTTTTAAATTTAAAAGTAAGTATTTTTCAAAAATCTAATCATTTTTTTTCTATATCACATCTCTAATAAAAATTGATTTACTTCTTTAAATCTTGAAAATTCATGACTAATGCATTCTTTTTAGGTAAACATCAATTCTACACTTTAGAAAATAACTTTTGGATTGATTATACTTTTATTAGGCATGTTGGCCGAAATTGCTAAAACATTTGCATTTGATCTTTGGATCATTTTCTATCTTCTAAATCATTTTGTAATTCATTCATTAACCTAATTCCATTAAGTCCTTCCTTTAGAAAATGATTGAGAACATTTTGGTTCTCTTTTCTTAGTTGAGGCCGTGAGCCTCTTCTTGTGTTCTTTGGAACACTCATGCAAACCTTACATATTATCACATCCTAAGTAATAATCATGCATATATCACACATGCAATATATTTTAAAGCTTGTAGACATGCATACAAACAATATCAAACACAAGTAAGAAAGCTTTTAAACAATCAACCACAAGTGAATCCTTATGGATTCTTCACACACATACAATCCATTTTCTCATCACTATACTTAGTTGATGAGATTAAATCTCCCTCTTACTTTAAAGGAAGATAAAATCTCCTACTCTCCTTCCTATGGATTTTGTGATCTCCTTCAAGAACCTAAAAGATCTTAAACAAAAATTTAAAGAGTTATAACTATAGGAGAAAATCATAAACCATGGATAAATCATGGCTTAGAACCTTGAAAAAGAAGTTAGAAATGAAGAATAAGGATTTTCACCTTCTAGGAAAAATCTCCAAAGTGATTTTCCAAGCTTAAGATGATAGATTTTGGAAGAACTCTCAACTAGAGATGTTCTTAGAATGGTGTTTAGGTTTGGAAAAGTAGGTTGGATAAAATTTTAGATGGATGGATGGTAGTTTAGGGTTCTTGACCGAAATGCTTGGAGAAGAGTAACAATGGTGGTTTGTATTTTTGGAAGAGAGAATGTGTAGTAAAGTGTTAGAGAATGAAGTGAAATTTGCTCTCCAAAGTGGTACATGGCCGTGTAACTCCATAGAGAGAAAGGTGGCCACTTTGTTTGACCTTCCAAGACTCCATCCTAGCCTTAGATGTGATCAAAGGTTGAGATCAAAACTTGATCACCAAGCTTGTCTTCCATTGGCTAATCCAAGCCTTGTCATAAGCCTAGTCACTTATTCTTGAATGTTCTTCCTTAATGATGATCACTAATTAAGCTACTAATCTCATTAAGTATCAATGCACTCTTAATCTAGTTTAATTAGAAAAATTAGTTACATTACTAATTAATTAGCATTCTTATAATCCAAAATTCAAGAGCCATTGATCATATCAATGGTTGATATTAGATAGTGATATGATCAAATCTAAGCCATTAGATCTTATCTCTATGAAATTCTAGCCATTTAGATTCATCTTCAAAGATAAAGGGTCAAGATCTTCTCTACATTCTTCTCATCCAATGGTCACAATTGAATTCTAACCATTTTTGTGAGACCAATCTCCACCGTCCATTAAATCAATGGTGGATATCCAAGCCTTCCTCACCAAGCTCATTCTTTACAACCATAGATTAGATCAACGGTTGATATTCAAAACTCAACCTTTTCATCCAACGGTGTAAATCAAGTCAAGCCCTCTTTGTTGACTTAATTTCTATTGGCTTAAAATAAATCAAGCCACTAACGTTGACTACTTTCTCTAAACGTGGGTCCGGCAAATCAATTATGGGTCCTACAAACCAAAAGTGGGTCCCACAGACCTTTTCGGGTCTATTACCATTTTATTTGTACTGACTAATAAAATAATATTATAATAATATAAAATTATTTTATTGCACAGTTAAATCCTATAAATTAAAAGACTGATACACGTATCATTCAAAATTGGGTTTAGTAAGATCCCCCAGTTCCGAATAATTAAAATAAGATTTTTCTGGCCCAAAAATTATTATTTTCCTAACCCGGAGCAAATCACACAAAACACTCAAATATGAACTCGAAACAGTCAAATAAATTTTATATCATACAGAAAAACATAAAACAGCACAATCAGGACATGATGGTCATTTATCTTAAAGTTAGGGTGTTACATTATATGTATAACTTTTAGTTTCCGCAAGGCTCTCCATTAATATTTGCTTAAAATGATATAGATTAGTATTATGTTTAAGATAGAAGTAACATAACCAATACTGCTTATCTAGGTATATTATGATATACTAGGTTACCGATATTAAGGTGTTACAAGGGTTATTTTAGTTGTCAAAGTCTCCTAGGATTAGGCTAAAGGCTAAATAGCCTTAGTGAACCCATGATATACTTTGACAAACAAAGGAGCAATACAATTCTCAGCAGGAACTGTTACTTGGTCAAACAAATTGGTCACTACATGAAGTTGTAGTTCACAAGCCACTAGATCCTTTGTAAGCTCTTCTAGACCTTTCAACAAGAATGTTTCGAATACTACAATGGCCTTTCGAGCATGTACAACGTTTATAGGTTCAAGGCCATTTGAAGTTGCATAGATATCCTCGAGCATAGAAAAAGTCTGATTGAAAAGATCTACTTCATCATTCAAAGAAGGGTTGATAATAGTTAATGGTCCAACAACATCTCGACCTTGGACACCTTGTTGTGTAACTTCATGAAAATGGATCTACAGAAAGATTCTTATGAAGTCAGACACAATAGCAACAATATAGAAAATGGATCTACAGAAAGATTCTTATGAAGTCGAGACAATACATAGCAATATATATATATATATATATATATATATATATATATATATATATATATATATATATATATTCATAAAAATTAACTTGAATTGAGAGCCATGACCTGAAAGGAATGTGGGGTTGAATTAAACTTGTGATCTTCTGTACCAAAAGGAATTAGAGAGATTATGGAAGCATGATTAATGTCAAGATTAGGGGCAATCAATCCTGTGGTGGGGCTCACCTTACGAGAGCCTAAACAAAGGAGCTATATTAAAATATATCTCTGAATAAATAAAAGAAGGCATTAAATACAAACATATTATACCTGAGGTATTTCTTCGCAGTAATAGATCTTGTAAAGAAAAACAAAATTTCAACGTGAGTTTCAAGTAAGTAGAATTGTAAAGGGAAGAACAAATAGTAGTCCACCACTTCACGAAGTCAACAGTGCAGGAATAACAAGGTTGAAACACATAAAGGCCCTAGAAACAATCCGTAGCCTTCTTATTCTAGGCCAATATCCTATTGATATCTTCAGGAGACATCAGCTTTTCTCTATGGCTACGAAATAAAGAAGGAATCTCAAAAGGGGTAGGAATGGTTTGGATTAACTTAAGTCATCGCAATGATAAATTGTGGAAAGTGAAGCCCAAAATAGCATGTGTCATTGCCAAGTCACCCATATATAAGCTCTTGATAGCATAAGAAATGCCCCTAAATATATTTCGATGACAATTTAATATCAACAGTTGATAAGTCAATTCCTCATTGAAACCAATCAGGCCCATAATGATGCTGAGTAAATGATTAAAGAAATAGGGTAGGATAGTTACGATTGAGATGATAAAAGAAGTGCATGTAACCCTTAAAAACATCTCGAAGGGTCAAGGAAGAAGAAGATGGTCGAAAGTATACAAACTTAGCCCCATAGGTCATTATGTCAAAAGGGTTAGATGGGGAACATAAGGTCAACCTATCTTCCAGGAGTGCATTGAGCACAGTTGAAGTTTTTGAAGGTTATATGCAAATTAACATGTTAATAAAAGTTGCTCTAATGTATGTGGATCATCATCCATTAGAACAGTTGCTAATGGGATATAAGTAAATGATACCTTGACCCCCGCTGGACGAAATACATATTTACATAACCAAAGCACTAAAAGGGCCAAGTGTTCTACTTTAGAAACTGGGCCAATCCTACGGTGCCTGCTAATCCAACGTGAGTAACTAAGATAGTTTAAGGGAGTATTCCTTAATGTTTGTTAAGCCAATGCAAATCATGTCAGAATATTGGGAGTGATGGGTATGCCATCTGACTGCAAACCAGCTAATGTGGCCAGGTCAAAAAGAGTAATGCTCATCATTCCACACCAAAAGGCAAAGGTATTAGTCGATGAGTCCCAAAAAGAAAGTACAACTCCTATCATTGGGGGAAACTCCATAATATCATGGCGACTTAACTCAATAAGATGGAATAATCCAACTTTTCTCCAACCCTCCCCCCCCATGAACCTCCTCAACTCTATCTAACTAAGAAAGGTATTTAGGGCATGTCTTTTGGCATGTTCTAATGACTCTAACATCCCCCAACCATGGGTAGAAAGAGATTATGGGACTTGTGAAGATAGGACCCTTAAAAGGAGGACAATAAAGAAGTCTTTGAATTTCTAGGACATGTTTAAAAAGGGAAAAAAAGACCATGGAAAACAAAAGAAAATAAAAAATGAACGATTACCTATGTTCCTAATCGTGAAGTCTCGTCTTCGTTTGGAGTGACCTCTTGAGCAATTGTTTTACTTTTACTTCAGATGTTGTGAAAAACCCTTAGCAGCAAAAGATGACTTGGAATCAGTAGATTAGAGGCATGTAGATCTCCTACGTGAAGCCATGGTAAAAAGCAGAAAGACAAGAACGATACTGCTTTGGAATCTTGTAGAGAAAAGGATAGTTTGAAGAACTTTATGTTAGGGAGTAATATTTAAGCTTTCTCATTTGCCTTATTTATAGTTGTGTTAGTTACAAATATGGTTTAAATATGAATTACAGATAACCTTAGTCTGTTATTAAAAGATAAGGTTAATTTTGAAATAAAGCTATCTAGATAGTTATCAAGTGACTAATAAAATTGTTTAAGTTAAAATTACTTGAAGTCAAGGTGATGAAAAGTAGACAAATAAAGTTTACAAACTAGCCGAAAACTACATGGCTAAAAATCATTTGAATAAGTTAGCAATCTCATCCTTAAGCTTAGTAAAAGACTTTACGAAAGTGGGCCATAAAACTTCAACTTTGGCTAACTCCCTCTTGGCTTCAAGATGATAAGGTCGCATGGTTTCCCTAGTCTTTGATAATTCCTTGGCCTAGGTAGCTATTTTCTTCCCTTGGTTATGAAGATTTGATATTTGGCTTTGATAGTTTGAAAGTGAGGAATTATCTTTATCATAATCATTCTTCAAGGATTTGAGTTTTTACTCTTCCTGCTCTGGTCGATGCCTTAACTCTATGATAGTAGACTCAGAGGTCGAACTTTGGTCTTGGCAGGAAGACATAGTTGAGAGGAGAACTTTCTCTTGGACACAAAGTGAAATAATAAGCATCTTAAGCCTTGGTAGCCTTCTCCTTCAAATCGACCCAATGTGAATCCAGCATTGAATTCTCACCAAGAATGAGGAAGGAATTGCTAGACCTCTTCAAATACTTTACCATAGAAGTCTTGAGAGAGGACAAGATGCCCTTTTTCCAGTCGTTCATAAAGTTAGAATGTCGAGACAAAGTAGCAAAGGCTTGGGAGTAGAGGGCAGCTGATTGAAGATTCGTTTTCAACATCGACAGCTCCTGTTACATTAAAGAGTCGAGAGAGTTTAGCGCAGAATGAATTTCATCCTGCACTAAGGGTTGAAGGCTAGCAGATTCAGGGTGAGGTTTGTTACCAAATGGCTTCAAGATTGAAGAGAGGGGTGAATTGAGTTTATAAAAACTTTTTGTAAACTTTTCACAAAACACTTGAATATCAATTTTTATTGAAGCTATTGATTAATTGAGGACAATAAAAAGATAAGATTGAAAGGTTCACTCATAAATAAACAAGCTAAGATAGAAAGTATTCACGCAAGCATATAAAATTGAAGCACAAATGTAAATGAGTTTAAGTTTAGAAGAGCAAACACAATATTTATCCCGGTTCAGCCACTCCTTGTGACCTACGTCTAGTCCTCAAGTAAATTACCCCAAGATTTTTCACTGTCACTTCAAGCTTAAACAGGTGTTTGCTACCTTTACAAACTAGAGCACTCAATGCACCTTGGGATACCTCACCTTTTGTGATTGAGCCTCAACAACAAGGGACACCTTACCCTTACAATTCTTGAGGGATACCTCATCCTCTTTATAGATAATCAAAGTATAAATGAATGGGAAACTCTCACAAGAGTGGATATTACAAATTAAAGCTCAATGAGTATAAAGATTGATCACACTTTAAGCTAAAAAATAGAGGTTTAAAGATATAGGCTGTAAGAACTCGTATTAATGCTCAATAAAATTTTTCAAATTGATTTCCTAACTGTCTTTAATACCCAAAGACTTATATTTATAGCCCAAAGCATTAAAGATCCGTTGAGAGTGGTTGGAGCATTAAATGCAAGCAAACTAGTCGTTAATTTCTTATTCTGGAAACCCAGTTATTTGAATAACATAATCCCTTATTTGAATAATGTGTTTTTAGCACAAGATAGATTGATTTCTGGAACATGTTATTTGAATAACACCTTTGGCTATTCAAATAAACCTTTTAAAAACACAAGGGCGTGTAGTCATTTTAAGCTTCTATTTGAATAAAGCTTGATGAAATGGAAATCTTGGCATTCTGACTTTTGCTATTCGAATAGGGAAACCATTTATTCGAATAGACCCATTAGAATATCATTTTAAACAACTTTTAAATCTTGCTAAATGTTTCTAAAAGATTCAACAAGCTTTTAGACACTTAAAGGCTATTTCTTAATAAACCATAAACCATTTTAAAGCCTTGAAACCATGTGTGCTAATTGGGTTCTTAAAAAATAAGTTTAGAGCTTAAGTGTGAGCCTTTTTACCTTTACACAATGATCTAAGTCCTAAAGCTGCTCTTGAGGGGTCTTGGACTTGATCTTGTCATCATCTTCATGTTTGTTATCATCAAAATAATCTTCAATGGCTAATAGTCAATTACATTCTTCCCCTTTTTTATGATGATAAACAACCATTGAGAAAATAGTTAGTTTTATAAATTGGAATCCACAAAGTTGTTAGAGAGACTTACTCTCCCTCTTTTTTGTAAGAGGTGAAATTAATTCAGAGATATGTGTAGCTCCCCTTTACTTTTAGAATCCCAAGATCTGTTTTAATTTAACCTATCTTTTCTCAACAAAGAACTCAAACTTTTTCTCCCCCTTTTGTCATGCTAAAAAAGATGGATCAAGAGAAAGCATAGAGCTTAAGCAATTTATATTCAATATATTCTTTCAAGTTCATCATATTATTTTCATTCAAGGCAGCGAATGCATACAATTGATCAAGTTCACTAAATGTAGCAACAAAGCATACAATTTAGCAATAATGCATACACAAAAGAGTACTCGAAGGCAAAAGCCTCATTTCATTTATCGAGTCAGTCAAGTACTTATATTCATCAAAACAACTAGTCAATTGCATTTACATTTTGAGTCGAAGACAACCAATTACATCAAAAAGGCCAAAAATAGAGATCCTACGTCTAAGGATCCTAAGACTAGTTTTGAGGCAATGGCAGAGGAAAGTGACTTCTCACATCATCCAAATATCAGTGCATAGCCACTTGGTGTTGCCTCATGGCTACTTGCTCTCGCTCTATGGCTTCCATCCTATCATACACGACACCCATCATGTTCTCCATATATGCTTTCAAGTCAACCAAAGTAGCCATGAGCCGCTCATTGGTGACCGCAACAGCAAGTTCCTCTTCATTCACATTTTTAGCTTCAGCCTTAACTTCATCACCATAGACCAAACCGTTTTCTTCCTTCCTCATCTTCATGTGTTTAAGTGTTAAGAGTCCAAACACATTGTGAAGAGCCAATTTAATAGAGTCTTCAGTGGTTATGATTGATGGATAGCATTGAAGAAGACCAGAGATCAACAAAGCATAGGGCAGCTTAGTCTTTTCCTTGCCTTTCGCCTTCATCATGTGTTTTATGATGAATTTAGGCCAGTTGATCGTTGGACTTTTGTGTACCGCAAGTGCACGGGTCATTCAAGTAATACAATGATGAGAAAGTTCATTTTCATGTGGATAATGAATAATATCTAATACCAAATATTAACCAATATCTTAATGAATTCTATTCAAGCATATATAAATTGCGAAAAGTGTGTGTAGCCAATGTAAAGACCAAAAGGTGATAAACCAGGAGTAAAAGACAGTAATGAGAGCATAGGGACCCCTTCTTCACCAGCTACTTTACTTGGCAACTTGCAACCATTTTAAGCAACATTGATGACTAGTTTTGTTAGCTTAAGAAACTACATTAGCTAAAAGCCTATGTCTAGGTCAATTAACCCTATATCATTTACCTAGCTCACTATGTGTCCATAAGAACTAGAGCAAACACCATGTATTAAGGTTAATTCTTAACAATTGCTATACATGGCCAATATATATATGTCTATCTTATTAACGAATTAATTCATCCCATCATTAGAATGAAATTAAATATGCTTCACCCGTATCCATGATCTAAAATCAAGATTCCTATGTCTAGTTCAAAAGATTTTATCAAAACACAATAAATGTTGATCAAACATATATGAGCATTAAAAGAAACATGGATGAACAAAACTAATCATCATTATAAACTTAAAAGGTTATAAAGTTACTAATGTACATAGAAGGATCCAAAGGAACCCCTAAAAATAGCTTAGCTATCCATGGAACACGAAAATCTCAAGAAAGATTCCATGCCCATGACCTAGAAAAAGAGAAAATAAAGAGAAAAGAGGGAAAACACTATAATGTGATCTTGGCATGTTTGATCCTCCTTGGATGATGGTTATTTCCCCTCTAAATCCCTTCAAAACTCTCCAAAATGATGAAAAATTGGTACTTGTTGCATTCTCTATCTTCTCCCACCTAACTCCCTCAAAATATATGATGAAACAGTATTTATAGATGAAGCTCGCAAACTTGCACCGTAGCGTGGCCATTGTTACTCTACGGCGTAAGTGCCATGTGGTTAAGTGGAATCAACGCAAACAAAAACGAGCCGCAACATGAACTCCTTTACGCCGCAGTGTGCTAGTCCCTGTCTTCAATATGCGCAGTAAGCATGGAGTAAGACGTCGCGATGCACTACACCCTGTGCCGTGGCGCGATAAGCTAGAATGCTTCCTAAGCTTCCTCCTCCAATGTTGAGCCTTGGCTTATTTCATTTTATCAGCTTAGAGCCCTTCCTACAATAGAGAAATTGCTTAATTAATTACAAGTGTAAATCAACTTGATCCAACAAAGAATATGAAGGATTTTAGCAAGATTAGAAAGGAAGATGTGAATGCATGTGTCTTGAAGCATGTCCAATGATTTTTAATGATAACAAAGCCAATGTTGAAGATCAAGTGCAAAAGAGAAAACTAAGATGAAAGAAAAAAATCAAGAGGTTTATTTAGACATAGGCCTTAGAATATCAATGTTAAATGCTCTTAAGATATATCAAATAGTTTTTCAAATATGTTTTTAATCAATATGTTTTTCAAAGTTCACTTACTAAAAAGATATTGTCTTTAATCATGGATCATGCTAAACATAGTTCAATATTGTTCAAATCCATGTTTCTTAAAGTGAGAAATGACATGAATCCTCATTTAGGCTTGAAAAATGTGTTCAAAGTGTAAAGTAATCGATTACACATGTGTTGTAATCGATTACAAGCTAAACAGAAGCCTTGTAATCGATTACCTTAACCATGTAATCGATTACTAGTAAGTCAGAGGGCGTGTAATCGATTACAAATAAGCTGGTAATCGATTACCATCTGCCTAGAAAGGCAAGAACACATTCAAACAACTATGTAATCAATTACATCAACCATGTAATCAATTACCATCAAGTTAGAGGGCGTGTAATCGATTACCACATGCCCAAAAAGCCAAGAACATGTTCTAACTTCCATGTAATCGATTACCAGAAACGTGTAATCGATTACTAGTGTTCTGACATGCCCAACGGCTATATTAGTTGCATTAAATGCTTGGCTTTAATTCCCCAACGGCTCCTTAACTGCATATCTCTTTAAATACAGATGTTGGGGCATCATTAATGAGTGTTCTTGAACCTGAAACATCTTTGTAACACATCAAAACGAGAATCAATCCTTTAAATCACTTCTTGCTCTATTTTTGACAAATCCTTGAGATATCTTTTGAGAGCATTCTAAGAGCTTCAATTTGTATCATTTACTCTAGTGAGAGCATTCTATCAGCCTTGATTGCTTTGTAAGAGAGGGTGAGGTATCCCTCCAAATTGTAAAGGGTGAGGCATCCCTTTGTTTGAAGAGGCTCAAGCTCAAGGGGGAGGCATCCCAAGAAGTTGAGTACTCAAGTTTGTAAAGGTTGTCAAGCACCTATTGAAGTTTGAAGATATAGTGAAAAATCTCGAGTGGTTACTTAAGGACTGGATGTAGGTCACAAGTGGATTGGTGGTCGAACTAGGATAAACTATTGTGTTTGATTCTCTAAACCCTTCTCTTTACATTTGTGTATTGCTTATTTTCTTACTTGATTACTTCTCTCTTGGTTGGTTATTAAGCAATATCTATCGTTCTTATCAATTCATTCATTTCAAATAGTCAATAGCTTCAACGAAATTCAATAGTCAAGTGTTTTGCAAAAGAATTGCGAACTTGTTTTATAAACTCAATTCACCCCCCTCTTGAGTATTGAAGCCACTTGGTAAAAAAACATCAACATGAATTTGAATAAAAAAATTGAGGCTAAAGTCTTCAAATCATGCCTAAGCACAAGGACTAAGAAATCAATATACCACCAATATAGGGCGCAAATAACTATATTTTATGTAGTTATCATTGATCATGTACCCCTACTTCAAGGCCCACCCCATGAAAATGTCATCCTTGCCTATGTAGGCATAATAGTCACCCTGTATTTGGCAAGGAGAGCCTCAAAATACTTATTGCAGAAATGTGAACCTCCGTCATTGATAATGGCTTGAGGAGTACCAAAACGGGTGAAGATTTGTTTCTTCATGAAGTTTATCACTACCTTAGAGTCATTGGTAGGAAATGCACTTGCTTCCACCCATTTGGACACGTAGTACACTGTGATGCGGGATTTAAAGGACACAAACCTAAGTGCAGGTTGTCTCAAGTAATAAATTTCTCGGGAGTCCGAGGTCGATCCACAGGGAATTGATGAAGAAAAATCAATTGAGGTAAAAAAAAGGATTTGTCACAACACCAAAAGTAATAAAAGATGTTCATAAATGAATTTAAGAACTTGTTTAGGTTAGGAGATCCACTCCTAGTAATAAATTAAAGGCAAGATTATTTCTCTTTATAACTCAATTGAAATCCACACACAACGGAGGTTCCAATCGAAAAATATAACATTCAAAGTTCATTTATATATGCAATCATATTATGATTCCTTTAATTATCTACCAACATTTGTAAATGAGTTCAAGCATTCACTGTGTCAATCCAATTGTCTATAATAAATCAAGATCTCCATTATACAAAGAAGGTTTCTAAATTGATTGGAAACAAAATACAACACATATAATGTCAATTTGATAATATATCATTTAAGCACAAGAAATAGAATAATCTAACCTTATTTCATTACCAAGAGCTTCACTCTTTCACCTAAGCAAGATAAAGATTTAGTTACTTATAGATAAAAAGAAAGAAAGAGAAAAGAAGAAAAAGATGAACATAGTTTCAATTTAGAGTAAGAGAAAATTACAACAAAGGAAAACAATAAACAAGCATAACCATAACTTCTAAAAACTAAGCCTAACACCAAGAGTCCCAAATGATCAGGCAATGGTGCATTTTATAGAGGATTAGAGATACAAAATGACAAGGGGGCTGATTAAGAGTAGGTGGATGAGTGGATGAATGAGTGGAAAATACCAAATGGTGAGTTAGTGAGTGAAAAATTATTGAGATTCTTTGTCTCTGAAATCATTCAGTGCTGATCTCATGGATGCCATCAGAATGAAGCAATGTGTCTTCATGAAAGTTGTAGCATTTTGTCTCAGATTTCCAATGCTACCAAAATCATCCAAAAATTCGTCCTACAGCCCAAGATATGACCCAATTACTGTAGACTATCCAAGCCCAATTTCAGCACCTCTGTTTTGATTTCCAGACCCAATATCACCTCCAAGTTGTCCGAATGAGCTCTTATGTTCTTCATGAAAGTTGTAGATATGGGTCTTAATTTCAAGTGTCCAAATTTCAGCCCAAGAAAGTTCTTATATCCTGAGTTATGCTCTGATTATTGCACACTGTTCAGGTTCCAATCACAAAACCTGTATTTTGACTTCCAAGCCCAATTAGCTCCTCTAGATGTCCATATTTTAGTTAGAGCTCTCATGAAAGTATTAGAGCTCTCTCTTATCTTTCCTACAAGGTAAGCTACATAATTTTTACACATCTAGAACTCAAGATATAGCGAAAATACAGAAACAGTATAAGACTCAAATAATGCTGGAAAAATTAATTAAGTCCAATTTGAGTCCAAACTTACAAAACATAACCAAACTCAATCAATTAAGTACATAGAGAGTGTAAATGACTAAAACTGAGGGTTTATTAATGTATAAAATATATGATCATCAAATTCCCCCACACTTAGCTTTTTGCACTCTTGGGCAAAACATATAAGACCAAAGCTAAAAATGACATAGACTCAAAAGCTAAAAACTCTAAAAGACTCAATAAAGCAAGAAGAGCAACTAAAAATTCAAGGGATCAAAGCATTAATGAGGTAACATTTCTTCATATCGCAAACAAACAAGCAAGGAAACTTCAATTGAAAAGAATGAATCAAGAATGATAGATCCTCACATAATTCACTCTCAATCTCTCAAGTGTTTAAAAGCTAAGTATTTCACTCTATTCAACCCATGAACAATTGCACTACTATAAGCTTGCTTATCTTCTACTCCTCCGCTACTCAAACCACATGCATACAAAAATCAAGAGAAATTTATTCAAGGTTGCAATGGGGTCATGGTAAAGGAGGGGGGATAATATGGATATGAGAAGATAAATAACAAAGAGAATAAAAGAGCATTATAGTACAGTTATGGAGAAAATGTTTGACAACATTCATCATAAAGGAAAATCACCAATATTTGACTAATGTTTTGTTGAAGATCAATCCCAAATTGGTGAATTGAATTCATTGTTATACCTAAACCTTCTCCTTTTCTTCCTATTGTTTCCAAGCATCCACCTTTATTCTAGACTCTAATAATCCTTTGATTGCAATGGTGGTCAATTTTTTTTTTGTTTTTTTAATCATTTTGCATACATACCCCTACACTTATTCAAGAACAAGGTCAATGCTCTCTTATTCCCTAAGGTTGGGTAAAATATGTTTTTTTTTCTTTTTTTTTTTTGAAGGCACATAATGAGCTAAAAACAAGGAATGGTCAAATAAGCTCAAAGGGGTTACACAAGGAAAAATATACAAGGATGGCTATTTAGTCAGAGTAACTATTTCAAAATACCTTAATCATATTTATGTATGCATATGAAAATGTAGCCTAAAAAAGAATCAAAGCAAGTTCTAGAGTAACAATTCCATGAGTGAAAATCACACAAGAAAGAAGAGAATGGTACAGATATTCAATCCATTCATCAATAGGCTCAAAATCTCACAAGGCATATTTCTATCATTCTCAATCCACCATATCAACATTCATATCCAAGCTTGTGATTTTTAAGAAAGAAGACAATTTATGCTAAGATCCAAGAATCCATTTGCTACTTCTGCACAAAATAATTATCTCCTCAACTAAGATGTGTCTCAAGAGTAAACTTACCTCCAAGGCAAAATTTACTCCTTACTCTGCCATCCTTAATTAGTTTTACTACGAATAGGTTTCTGACAGTCATATCACTAAACATACTTCCCAATTTAGATGCGTCTTAGGAGTAAAATTACTTCTTACTCTGTCATCCTTAATTGGTTTAGTAAGTCCATGACAATCATATCATACTTCCCAAAAAAAGAATTTTTTTTTGAGTCAACTATCCTTCCCCCCAATCAGATCACAACATTGTCCTCAATGTTAAAATATAGATGAGTAAAGGATAGAAGATATTACTTGTTAGAGAAATCTAACACAAATTTAAACAGAAATAAAGTACGATAAATAAAATCAAAAGTAAAGGAAAGCATAAACGAAGTGTCAAATCTGACTTTCTTTTCATCCTGCTTCCCTCACTGCTTCCTACTGACTAATCTATCTGAGCTATTGTTAGGTCAGGTTTATGAACAAAAGCTTCTAATTTATCAATCAACTCATCAATAGTGGAAGCAGAGATAAAAAGTTGTCTTACCGAAGTGTGATAAATTTCTGTTTCACAACATGGTCAAGAAAAAATAACAAAATATCAAAGAAATTATTTACATTCAACAAACCTATGGGTTTATGGTGGATGTTCAATTGGGCACAAGAGATAATTTGAAAAACTTCTTCCAAGGTACCAAAATCACTTGGTAAGGCAATGAATGCATCAGAGTTTTCAAGCATTATTTTCATTCGTTCATGCATTGATGATATCTTAAGTTCCTCCCCAATTGTCTTTTCAGTGATGTTCTATTGAGCTAAAGGTCCAGGAATGACACCTAAAATCTGATTGCCTCCTATATATGCAACAAGTGATACAACTCCTATTAACCCACGACAACCTCCCCCATATACAAGATGAATTTTCCTTGCAGCAAGTGATCGACCAGGAGTGGTAGCTGCGTTTACAAACTCTAAACCCTTCCCATACTTAGACCCACAAAATACATAGATATTTTTAAGTTGACGAATAGAAACACCTTCCATCTCTATACTCACTTTTCTCTTGAATGATTCTGAGTTAGAAGAAAATAGAGAAAATGAAGTGTTTAAATAAGAAAAAGAATGGAAATGATAATAATAGCACCTATAAGGGTAGGTTGGCTGTAACGCCCCTTTTTCCTCCCTTAGTCATAATGGGTAAGAAGAGGGAACGTCGCACCATAGTGAAACGACGCACAAATGATTACGTAAAATTTGAACACTTTTTTTTTTTGGATGTGTTTAACATAAATTCGGCTAGAACTTCCATTAGTGTACATATACACCTGTTTAAATTACATTTCCAAAAGATATACAAAAAGCAAAATGTGTACCTACCCCAAGAGATACAAATTTCTACCCATTAATCCAGTAATACGTCAGGCTCCCTCAAAATAAACGGATAGCCATCAGTAGCCATCAGTAAAAAAAAAACAACCCTAAGACTGCCTGGAATGAGAAGGAACCGTAGACGGGTCCTCCTCAGGGTCCTCGTTGTCCGACGAGTCGTCCATCGGGACAACAGAACAGCGGGCAGGAGCCCGGGCAGTAGAGAAAAAGGTATCCTCACGAGGGGTATAATACATTTCACCCTACATGTCCTCACGGGCATATAGAACTCCAGCCATACAAAAGCATGAAAATCAAAAATTGAAGTAGTGTAGCGTCCCCATGCCAAAGACACCGTCAATTCGTCGTGGTACACACATCGGTCAGTCTGCACGTTGATATGCCAGCAATCCGGACCACCATGAAAGTTAATCCGTACATAACCAAAAAATCCATGGGGGCGAAAAGACATTCTCAGCAACTTCGGTATTAGTCGAGATAAGGCCAGAAACCTTGAACCTCAGTAGCTTCCTTGTTCTCCTCACAAGTGTCTTCTATAGAGCATACGATTCAACCAAGATACAAAATAAAGAAAAGTACCGAAAGAGGTGAGATTCCCAGCTTTCAGTACTAACAAGGCAACAAGAGAATAAACGGCGTCATACGCCCACATAAGACACAGTTAACACATACAAGTATAGTAACACATGAAAGTAATTAATAAGAGTAAAATAGCAAGGAATAGTAATTAACATCATCCATAGCCAACTAGCAACCTTAGCATTACCAAGAATCAAATAAATGTCATAGTCATAATGGTAAACACATTATCCAATCATGAATGCTCAATGGACCATGTGACTGACGACTCATAATGCAACAAGGGTACCAAAGTTCCCACTCTATGGAGCTAGACATAAACATTTTCGGAGTGAATGATCAAGGAGTAATGCTAGTGTATCGTTAGCCTTAAAAATATAGTGTGCTCAACACATAAAAACATTTGCGCAAAATGGCTCACACATGGCACCTCAACAGTTGATCGCGACATAGGACAACATCTCAGGCAGGATCGTCGGTGTGTTGCATTGGTCTATCCCACGGCCCCAGTGGAGCTACCACTGTCTATTGTGAGACACCCATACCCCGACGCCCTAGGGTCAACAACATATGACACCTACGCTTAGTCTATTCACACCGCACATAGGTGTTATTCAAACTCCTAGGCAACATAGCCTTCTCAACAATGTCCCACGGACAATACGCATGCATGATGACACAATGTCCAATCATGTATGTTCATCAACAATGCATTTAGCATAAGCCTTTCCTCAATGGCACATAAGCATTATTCCATGTCCAACATGACATATCAACAATACATTTATTCAAAACATTGCCTCAATGGCACATCATCATCCTTATCTCATTGAGCACTACATCAATAATTCTCAGCATCAACATGCATTTCTTATTACACATATACCACAATTTCCATAATCATGGATCCAAGGATTCCATATTAAAAACCATTTCTTCCCTAATGGGGTGAATGCACATTTCTATCACAATTTAGTAGAGTAAAAAATCCTTGAATCCAGGGTTTTTAGGTTATGTTTGAGTTACAAAGGACAAAGAACCATAATCTCAATCATTTCCAGCTCAAAAATCTCATTTTTGGTCTTGGTAATCAATTACAACACCGTTGTAATCGATTACCTGAGAAACAGAACCTCTGTAATCGATTACAATATCATTGTAATCGATTACGTGATTCCCAGAATCATGTTTTGTAACTTCAAGGCTCTGGTAATCGATTACACAACCGTGGTAATTGATTACCAATTGGACAAAACCTCCGTAATCGATTACCCACAAGTTGTAATCGATTACGTGATTCCCAGCAGCACCATTTCGTGACATCAGAGGCTTGGTAATCGATTACACTCCTCTTGTAATCGATTACAAGCTAAATAGAATCTCTGTAATCGATTACACACCAGATGTAATCGATTACCAGATTTCCAGAATCACGATTTTGCATCTTTAAGAGTTTGGTAATCGATTACAAGCCTCATGTAATCGATTACCACACGTAAGTTTGCTGAAAAATAGAGTTCTTAGGTCCTCTAACTCAAACCAAACCATTCTTCATCATATTTAATCAATAAGGTATTCAAATACAGCTTCAAATCATACAAGAGACATCAATAAATCATACAAACTCAACAAAATACATTATCATCAAGAACAACATAAAAATGAGAGAACTTTATATATGGATTCAAAAATCAACAACAATACCCATACAAGACATTTCCTTACTACCAAGGTTGGTTGAAGAGGATCATATCCCTCTTACCTATATGGAAAACAACACAATGTGCCACTCCTTCTTGTCTTAGATTTTCGTTTTTCCCCCTTCAAGAAAAACTCCAATGTGAGTGATCACCACAATGTTCACTCAAACCATGAAAAATAGGTTCTTGGTCACCAAGGTGGCCAAGAGGAAACGAAAATAGCAAGGAAATGGAAGAAAGTTGAAGACTTTACCTTAAAGCTCCAAGCTTTAGCTTTAATGGTGGAAGAGAAATGGAAGAAGAAGAAGAAGAAGAACCAAGGGATAACAACCAAGGAGAGTAGCTTTGAAAGGGTGGAAGGAACAAGAAAATGTGATTGGTTTGGCAAGTGAGGAAGTTGGTCTTCCAATGTGATGGTGTGTGTGTGTGTTCGGTGGAGAGGAAGAAGAAGAGAGAAAAGAAAGAAATGGGTATCTGGGTGTAGAGAAATGAGTGAAATATGAAAGTAATGGAAGGGAAATATTTGGACTCCCCCCCTTGTAGTGTCTGCCGTAGAAGAGTGAAAAAAAGGAGAGAGAAGAATATGTTGCAAGGAAATTGCTAGGAAGCTTCCCATAATAAGCTTGGATTAAATTTAATCTTTCTTTTGAAATTAAAACTAATATGTGTGATACAAAAATTAGATTTTGGATAATATGATAATATTTTTAATACATGTTATTATTTATTGGACAATAGTTATAGTTGGTAGAAGTCAGTATTAACAATCTGACAGATAAATTCTTCACAGTGTTTTATCATTTCATCTGTTAAGATTTCTCAAAAAATGTAAAACCTTGTAAACTGTGTCCGGCCTCGGGTTTAGTAAGATCTCCCGTCGACGTTTCCATAGTTCAAGGTTCTCAGAGAAAATGTCTCATTTCTCCGGTTCCGCTCAGTACACACGTAAAACGAGAAATATATTAAAATATTCCGTATTTTCAAAAAATTCCAAGAAAATTCCAGAAAATCACAAATATTTTTAGAATGAATTCTGATAATAGAAAAGTAAATTTTGGGGTGTTACATTGGTTGTTGTCAGAAAAGTTTGAAATTAAGAAACACAGAATCTTTTTTTTAAATTTTTTTTTATTTTTATATTTTTTTTTGTTTTTTTTTTGTTTTGACTTCAAGAAAACCATTAGGGTAAAGAAGTCTAGAAACTCCTGAAGGACCCTTCTCAAAGGATCGTCTGTCTAAGACCAAAAATATAGCATAATCATACAAAGATAAAAGAAATATAATAGCAAATGATGACATACCTTTATGTACAATTTTCATGGCATATCTTTATACTGCGCGTCATGAGTGCGGTAGTGGCATATCTTTATACTGTGTGTCACCAGTGCAGTAGACACTCACATCCATTTATTCGAAGAAAAGAGAGAAAAAACCACCGTGGGTTTCCATCTTGGGTCTAGAACCTGGAAAGCTGACACTTGGGCTCGTAACATCAACAAAGATGCTAAAATCTGAAACCTGTAATGTCCAAGATCCAGAATGTCTCATCCCAGGGCGCTGAGAGCTCCTTCTAATAAAAGAAAGGATCAAGCTCAGATGCCTCATACGATTTAGCAGCCATGGGTTACTTTTAACTAATAACTAGAGTGGGACGCTTCTGCTTGTCCATCAACTCCACAATGCCTAGATGGTAAACATTGGGTTATGGAGTGCGGCTCTCTACAGAGCATGGTACACGAACTTTTTTAAGGACTAGCGTGCAAAGGTCCACCTGAGTCAATGACGGGTCAGCCAAAGGCTAGGGCTCCACAACTAATTAAAGCCATGGTACTCCTTCCAGATCGCCCTTGTTTAAACATTTGTTTTTTAGAAAACATGAAGAAGAAGAAGAAGATAATATGTACAGATTGTTGTGGATATGGCTCACATCTGCCTCTGATTTCACGTCCAGTAACGGCTTAAAGGCCTTTTATGAATCGAGGATAAGCTTCCCATCCAATTTTGTTATAAATTGGCAAACATGGTCTTTTAGAGTCAGATTCCCAAGATTGTAGCATTTTTCTTCATCCTTGAAGAGATTCCACAAACTAAGAAGTTCACGATGCACAAATCCATAAAAATGCATCTCAAGAGTCAATAAGATATCATCTAATGACTCCTTACTCAATCCATTCTTAATGAAGAAAATTTTATCTTCTCTGTTTGCGGAAACCATCCCCAAAGAACGACATCGCTTGTTACAATTCTATCGTGCACATATGTGGCATATTTGTAACCTTTTTGCTCTTCTCCTTTTAGAATATGAACTTCTTCCAAAACCTGGCATGTATGAGTCAAATGAAATTGAAGACTCACCTGCTAGTCGGACCTTTGCTTTAATTATCCAGCGTACATCTTCTAGCATACCCTTGTGCATTAACAGTCTCGATCTTTCATATCTAACTTTGTATATTTTTGTCAGAGCATTTTGCGGGAGGGAAGGAAAATATTTTCTCAGGTTTGAAAAAATGACATCCATTTTAAAGGAGAAGAAGGATTCAGTTATTTTAGCAAATTGAAAAGCAAACCAACTTGAGAGTCACCGAGTACCGTTATCTGCCACTTAACCGGCAACACAAAGAACTACAAAAACAAGGCAACAAAATTAGAATAAATTCTATTCATGACAAGGATCAGAAAGAGAGATGAATTCTACCTCATCAACTTAGTTTTCCAGAAATGGTTTGAGTCTTTGTCCATTGACTTTAAACACATTACCATTCCTAGGATTCTCAATATCTACGGCCCCATGAGGATACGCATGTTTGACAACAAAAGAACCACTCCACCTAGATATCAATTTTTCAGGGAATAGGTGCAGGCGAGAATTATAAAGCAGAACTTTTTGACCAATTTCAAAAGATTTTCTCAAAATTGTCTTGTCATGAAAAGCTTTTGTTCTAGCTTTATAAATCTTTGAGTTCTCATATCCATCATTTCCCAATTCCTCCAATTCATTTAATTGCAATTTACGTATCTTGCAAGCATCATCAAGATTTAGATTGAAAGCTTTAATGGCCCAAAATGCTTTATGTTCCAATTCTACAAGCAAGTGACAAGGTTTTCTATAGACTAACTGATAGGGTGACATGCCTAAAGATGTTTTGAAAGCAGTACGGTAAGCCCAAAGTACATCATTTAGTCTTAAAAACCAATCTTTGCAATTTGGATTAACCGTTTTTTCCAAAATTTGTTTAATCTCCCTAGCCAATTCAACTTGTCCACTTGTCTGAGGGTGATAAGGGGTGACAATTTTGTGTGTAATACCATATTTCTTCATTAAAGATTCAAATGGTTTATTGCAAAAATGTGTTCCCCCATCACTGATGATAGCTCGAGGGATTCCAAATCGACACAAGATATTTTCTTTTAAATATTTGAGAACAGTTTTATGATCATTGTGTCGGCATGGAATCATCTCAATCCATTTTGAGACATAATCAACTGCAACTAATATATACATAAATCCAAATGAGGATGGAAATAGACCCATGAAATCAATTCCCCAACAATCAAAAATTTCAATAACAAGGATGGGGTTCAGAGGCATCATGTTTCTTTTTTAAATTGAGCCCATTTTTTTGACAATTTTCATAACTTTTGCAAAAAGTATAGCAGTCCTTAAATAAAGTGGGCCAATAAAATCCGCACTGCAAGATTTTCGCAGTTGTTTTCTTTGAAGAAAAGTGACCTCCACATGCTTCTAAGTGACAAAATTTAATGAGACTACCTACCTCACTGTCGGGCACACATCTCTGAAAAATTTGGTCAAGACAATATTTGAACAAGTATGGATCATCCCAATAAAAATTTTTCACCTCTGTCAAAAATTTCCTTCTTTCTTGGTGCGTCCATTGAGGTGGCATCTTTCCTGTTACAAGAAAGTTGACTATGTTAACAAACCAAGGCATGGAATTGACAGAAAATAAAAATTCATCGGGAAAAGAATCATTGATGGGTGTGCTATCAAAAGGTGAGCCTATTGTAAGTCTGGACAAATGATCAGCGACAACATTTTCGGCTCCTTTCTTATCTTTTATTGTGATGTTGAATTCTTGAAGCAACAAGATCCATCGTATCAATCTTGGTTTGGCATCCTGCTTAGACATCAAATATCTAACAGCAGCATGATTAGTGAAAATCACAATAGAAGAACCAATTAAGTAAGATCGAAATTTGTCAAGTGTAAAAATTATAGCAAGTAGTTCTTTTTCAGTATTGGTGTAATTTATTTGTACACTATTTAAAGTTCTACTTATGTAACAAATCACATGGGGCTTACCTTCCTTTCTTTGGCCTAAAACAATGTCCACAGCAAAATCACTAGCATCACACATCAACTTAAAAGACAAAGACTAGTCAGGAGATTGCATGATAAGAGCAGATGTCAGAAGACCATTTAATTTTTCAAAAGATTTTTGACATTCTTGAGTCCAATCAAATGGTGCATCTTTCAACAGAAGATTACGTAATGGTCTAGATATGGCACTAAAGTTCTTAATGAATCTTCTGTAAAATCCTACATGTCCTAAAAAGAAACGAACTTCTCTGACTGTTTTTGGGGAAGGCAAATGGGCAATTAATTCAACTTTGGCCTTATTAACTTCAATTCCTTTAGAAGATATCACATGACCTAACACTATTCCTGAGGTAACCATGTAATGACATTTTTCCCAATTTAACATAAATCCTTTTTCTTCGCATCTTTTAAGAACTTTATCCAAATTATCAAGATAATTTTTAAAATAATTTTCAAAAACTGTCAGATCATCCATGAAAAACTCTAAATAATGCTCAATTATGTCACTGAAAATGCTTAACATACATGTTTGGAATGTTGTTGGAGCATTACAAAGGCCAAAGGGCATTCTTCTATATACAAAAGTACTAAATGGACATGTAAAAGTGATCTTTTCTTGATCTTCCAATGCAATTGGTATTTGATTATAACCTGAAAAACCATCAAGAAAACAGTAGTATGGATGTCTTGTTACCTTTTCCAGAATTTGATCAAGAAATGGCAAAGGAAAATGAACTTTCCTAGTAGCAGCATTTATTTTTTTAAAATCAATACACATACGCCAACTAGATGAGACTCACGTAGGTATTAATTCACCCTTATCATTTTCAACCACTGTTATTCCAGATTTCTTAGGCACAACTTGTGTAGGGCTTACCCATTGGCTATTAGAGATAGGATAGATAATTCCAACATCAAGCAATTTAAGGACTTCAGCTTTAACTACCTCTTTCATGTATGGATTTAATCTTCTTTGAGGTTGTTGAGAAGTTTTAGCATTATCCTCTAAATGTATTCTATGCATACAAATTAATGGATTAATACATTTTATATCCTTTAATGTCCATCCAATTGCACTTTTATGCCTTTTAAGTACTTTTGTTAACATACCTTCTTGTTCTTTAGTAAGAGACGAGGAAATTACTACTAGAAAGTTTTGTTCTTCTCCCAAATGTGTACTTCAACCCAGCAGGTAATGGTTTTAGTTTTGGTGTGGGTACTTTTTCATGGGCATTATCATTCATGGGTATTAGCTCTTCAAATCTTGGCTTCCATTCCTTGTACTCCATTACCTGTGTACAATCAAGCAAAGAGCATATTTCAGAGATATCATATTCTAATTGCATGTCTGACTCAAATGAATTGACTAAACAAAGTTCTAATGGGTCAGAAGAACTCCTTGTTTGAAGATGATCATCTATAATGGCTTCAATTCCTTCGACTTCCTCTTTTTCATCAAGGACTTCCTGTGGTTGCTTGCACATGTTAAAAACATTGAGCTCCAGTGTCATGTTTCCAAATGTTAGTTTCACCACTCCATTTCTACAATTTATCAAAGCATTAGATGTTGCTAAAAATGGACGGTTTAAAATAACAGGAATTGACTTGCAACTATTAACCATAGGTTCAGTATCCAAGACAATAAAATCCACAGGATATATGAATTTATCAACTTGAACTAACACATCTTCCACTATTCCTCTTGGAATTTTAATTGATCTATCAGCAAGTAGAAGAGTTACAGAAGTTAGTTTTAACTCACCTAAGTTGAGTTGCTGATAAACTGAATATGGAAGCAAATTGACACTAGCACCAAGATTAAGTAAAGCTTTTTTAATTTTATGTTCTCCAATAATGCATGAAACTGTAGGACAATCAGGGTCTTTATATTTCAACACATTATTATTCTAAGGAATGGAGCTTACCTGTTCAGCCAAAAATGCTTTCTTTTTCACATTTAGTTTCCTTTTAACTGTGCATAAGTCCTTCAAATATTTGGCATAACAAGGAATCTGTTTGATAGCATCTAATAGAGGAATATTGATCTTCACTTGTTTCAAAATTTCAAAAATTTTAGTGTGGTGGTCCAATTTCTTTGGATTATTCAATGCTTGAGGAAATGGGGGTGAAAACGAGAGTTTGGTCTCCTTTTGGTCAACTTCATTTTCTTGGAGAATTAGTTCATCTTCTTTCTCACAAGGTTCAGGAATTTGTTTTTCAACAACCTTTCCACTCCTAAGAGTTATCACTGACTTGACTTGATCTATTTGTTAGTTTTTTGAACTCTCCTCGTTTAGACTGTACTGACCCTTGGGATTTGGTTGAGGTTGAGAATGAAATTTTCCTTTCTCGTGAATGATGAGTGCAGAAGAAAGTTTAGCAAGAGTTTCGTTTATGTCACTTATAGTTTGATTGTTTTGTTTATTAATGCCTTCTTGTTTTCTATGAATGCATGCAGTGTTTCTTTAAGATTTTTCCTATATGGTAAGACATAAGGTGCATATTCTTGAGAATTTTGAGAGTCCTGTTGTGCTTGAGGAGGTGGTGGTTGCACGATTTGTGACTAATTATTATTCCTCCAGCTGAAGTTCGGGTGATTTCTCCATCACGGATTGTATGTATCTGAAAAAGAAGAAGTAAATAGCTTTTTAAAATTATTCATTACATTTACTTGCTCATGTACAACTTCTTTTAAAATAGCAATCTTAGGACATTCATGTGTTGAGTGTCCTAAGTCATCACAAATGCCACAAATTTCTTCATTTTGCACAGATTTGATTCCTTTTGTTTTTCCTAATTCCATTGCTTCAATTTTTCTAGCCAAACTGACAAACCTAGCATTTAGATCTTCCTCTTGACTAAGGTGATATTTTCCTTTATTAGCACTTGCAAGATTAGATTTAATTGGATTTTTAGAAGGGTTAGTACTATGCCTTTCAGCCAACTAGTTTAAATAGTCTAAAGCTTCATTAGGTTCTTTATCAAGAAACTCACCCTTGCATATTGTTTTCACAAATTGTTTAGTTTCAGGTGTTAAACCTTCACAAAAGAAGCTTATAGTGTGCCATTTTGCAAAACCATGATGTGGGCAAGAATTTAACAAATCTTTAAACTGTTCCTAACATTGAAAATATGCTTCATTTGAATTTTGGGAAAAATTTTGGATTTGTCTTTTCATAGCATTGGTTTTATGTGTTAGAAAAAATTTCTTCAAGAACTCACCTTGCATTTCTTGTCATGTGCCAATTGATCTTGGTTTCAAAGTGTTAAGCCAAGATTTTGCTTTATCTTTTAAAGAAAAAGAAAACAATTTAAACTTAACAATCTCTTCAATGCAATTTTGATTATTGAAAGCAATACATACTTCCTCAAATTCTTTTAGATGTAAATATGGGCTTTTAGACTCTAAACCATAAAAATTAGGAAGTAAAGAAATCATACCTAGCTTGAATCTAAAATTATTGGCATTGAGTGGAAAGATAAAACATGATGGACTAGAATTTTGAGGTGGTTGAAAATATTCACGCATGGTTCGCAACGGTTGATTTTCATGTTCATCATGTACACTTTCATTTTCAGTCAGTGTGTCAATTGTATGTGATTGTGATTCAAACAAATTAATATATAAAGTACAGGATTAATTTTAACTAAACGACCGGAATTTAAGTCATGATACCAATTACGCATAAATAAATGACTTAAAATAGAAAAAATAATGTACAAGTTGGCAGTTTACACCAGCCATTAAATATTAACAAGGATGTGGTATAAACCAACCACCTAATAAATATTAACAAGTAAAAAGTTAGATAACTAATAAATTAAAAAGTTAGATAATTAGAGAGTTAATAATTAGTAAGTTAGAAAGCAGAAAGTAAAATACAAAAAATAAAGTGCGAGAAAATAAATTGCAAAAAATAAAGTGCAAAAAGTAAATTTAAAATATGAAAACCGAGAGAGAGGCAGAGCTCCACCAGAGCCAGACAAAAGAGAAGAGAAGAAGAAAGATTATTTCATTATGTTAGAAAGCAATAATAAATAACAGAAATTAAAAAGTTAGAGAGCAAAAAATAAACGACGTAAATTAAAAGTTAGAGAGCATAATATAAAAGTTAGTAAGCAAAAATAAATAGCATAAATTAAAAGTTAGTAAACATAAATAAATGACATAAATATAAAAGTTAGAAAGTTAGTATGTTAGCAAGTTAGTAGGTTAGCAAGTTAGTAAGTTAGTAAATTAAAAGAGTAAAGATAGAATTTACCAGATGATGAATATACAAGATAATGAAATTTACTTTAAAAAAAAAAAAGAACCTCAATAAATTAAAGCTTCAAATCAAGTCTCCGGTAATTGTACCAAAAACTTGATTATGGGATTTAAAGGATGCAAACCCATGTGCTTGTTATCTCACGTAATAAATTTCTCGAGAGTCCGAGGTCGATCTATAGGGAATTGTTGAAGAAAAATTAATTGAGGTACGAAAAGGATTTGTCACAACACCAAAAGTAATAAAAGATGTTCACAAATGAATTTAAGAACTTGTTTGGGTTAGGAGATCCACTCCTGGCAATAAATTAAAGGCAAAATTATTTCTTTTTATAACTCAATTGAAATCCACACACAATGGAGGTTCCAATCAGAAAATATAACATTCAAAGTTTAATTATATATGCAATCATATTATGATTCCTTTAATTATCTACCAATATTTGTAAATGAGTTCAAGCATTCACTGTGTCAATCCTATTGTCTACAATAAATCAAGATCTCCATTATACAAAGAAGGTTTCTAAATTGATTGGAAACAAAATACAACACATATAATGTCAATTTGATAATATATCATTTAAGCACAAGAAATAGAATAATCTAACCTTATTTCATTACCAAGAGCTTCACTTTTTCACCCAAGCAAGATGAAGATTTAGTTACTCATAGATAAGAAAAAAGAAAGAGAGAAGAAGAGAAAGATGAACATAGCTTCAATTTAGAGCAAGAGAAAATTACAACAAAGGAAAACAATAAACAAGCATAACCATAACTTCTAAAAACTAAGCCTAACACCAAGAGCCCTAAATGATCAGGCAATGGTGCATTTTATAGAGGATTAGGGATACAAAATGACAAGGGGGTTGATTAAGAGTAGGTGGATGAGTGGGTGAATGAGTAGAAAATACCAAATGGTGAGTTAGTGAGTGGAAAATTATTGAGATTCTTTGTCTTTGAAATCATTCAGTATTGATCTTATGGATGCCATCAGAATGAAGCAATGTGGTCTTCATGAAAGTTGTAGCATTTTGTCTCAGATTTCCAATGCCACCAAAATCATCCAAAAATTCGTCCTACAGCCCAAGATATGACCCAATTACTGCAGACTATTCATGCCCAGTTTCAGCACCTCTGTTTCGATTTCCAGACCCAATATCACCTCCAAGTTGTCTGAATGAGCTCTTATGTTCTGCATGAAAGTTGTAGATATGGGTCTTAATTTCAAGTGTCCAAATTTCAGCCCAAGAAATTTCTTACATCCTGAGTTATGCTCTGATTATTGCACACTATTCAGGTTCCAATCACAAAACCTGTATTCTGACTTCCAAGCTCAATTAGCTCCTCTAGATGTCCATATTTTACCTGGAGCTCTTCATGAAAGTTGTAGAGCTCTCTCTTATCTTTCCTACAAGGTAAGATACATAATTTTTACACATCTAGAACTCAAGATATGGTGGAAATACATAAACAGTATAAGACCCAAATAATGCTAGAAAAATCAATTAAGTCCAATTTGAGTCCAAACTTACAAAACATAACCAAACTCAATCAATTAAGTACATATAGAGTATAAATGACTAAAAATGAGGGTTTATTAATATATAAAATATGTGATCATCACACTGCCATAAGAATATATAGATTCCCATATGAGGGAATGATTGGGGCCCATGAAGTCAACACCAAAAACATAAAAAATTTTAACTTCAAGAATGAAATTGAGGGGCATCTCATTTCTCCTTGATATATTCCCTGATTTCTGACATCTATCACATTTGCTAACATGGAAGTATGCATCCTTGAAGAGAGATGGCCAATACAAGCCAGATTGGAGCACCTTTGCCGTTGTTCTGTCACCACTATAATGACCTCCATATAGGGCAGCATGACATTGATTCAAAATCTGCTCAACCTCCTCCAAAGGTACACATATTCTCAACATATGATCAGGACACTGTTTAAACAAGAAAGGCTCATCCCAAAGATAGTGCCTGCTATCGTGCAAAAACTTCTTTCTCTAGTAGGAAGTGAAATCCGGAGGCATCACACCACCTACTAGGTAGTTCACAATGTCAGCATACTAATGGTCAGATTGAGCTATAATAGCAAAGAGTTGCTCATCAGGGAATGTCTCTTTGATTGTGATTGGTTCAGCTTGATATTTCTCATTTTCCAATCTAGAAAGCTAGTCAGCAACTTGATTCTCAGCCCCTTTCTTGTCATGAATTTCCAAGTCAAATTCTTACAACAGTAAAACCCACTGAATCAATCGCGGTTTTACATCCTTCTTGGCCACTAAATACTTAATTGCAGAGTGGTCCGTGAAGACTATCACCTTAGCACCCACCCAAATATGCTCGAAACTTGTCAAATGCGAAAACAACTGTCAAAAGTTTCTTTTCTGTTGTGGTGTAGTTCAGCTATACGTCATTAAGAGTTTTACTTGCATAGTATATGGAGCGAAACACCTAGTCCTTCCTCTACCCCAAAACTGCACTAACAACATAATCACTGGCATCACACATTAGTTCAAAAGGCAACTCCTAATCAGGAGTGGTAATTACCAGAGTTGATACTGTAACACCCTCCTTAGGATATCACATTTTCGAATAATTATAATAAAACCTTACCCAAGTTATGAATTATTTCTTAACATATAATAATATAAGTTGTGAAAATTTTCTTTTTGTACATTATATTATTAAATAAAATAAACAGAACATGAAATAAAACAAACTATTGAATACACACCATAATTATACATATGATTTCGTTTTTAAAGATACAAATAATTACACACTACAAACTATTTTATAAAGCAGTAAATTGTTTAACTCATAACAAACCATAAACTAGCCCTACTACACATCTAGAAGTTCTGATTCTCCAAAGGATCCTCCTTTGGTAGATCATCGGAAGACAGAAACCCTAGATGACATGTAGCCTTACAGACAGGAGTCCGTACAGTCGACACACTACTAAGCTCACTAGGGGCAAGGAAACGACCATCCTAATAGTGCCTAATAGATAAGGGTAACTCTAGATGTACATAGACAGTAGTAGAGAACATAAGAACTCCATCATATGCTCTAATAAGGGACATAGTCACTCGTCCCACATAAACCACAGTCTCTCTATCAGCTTGTAGACGCTAGGCTTCGGAACCCTTATGAAACTCCAGTTTTACAAATCCCAGAAAACTCGGTAGCATCATAACAACCAAATGAACCCAAATAATACGGATGATCCATAGGTTCGCTCTCTTCACACTGATCACTTGGATATTATTCCTCCTCGTACTGACAATAAAGAGGTTGCTCCTCTTCACCTTCCTCACAATCTTTACTGAACATAAACAATAATATAGAAATACATACAAAGAGATGAGACAATCTACATCACTACTAGCATGGCAGTATAGAAAATGACAATACATATAGATATAGCATTTAATACATCAAATCATGTTATCACAATATACACAATATTTTAAATCAATATAATTATCACATCATGATGTAGACCAAATATGCATGTGTACATAGACTCGTTCCTACTCCATGGAGCTAACCACAACTTTCAGATAGAATGATCTAGAAGATCTGCCTGTAGCTCCGTCTGCCCCAGCCAAATATTACACAGTCTATTCGTCGTGTATAACAGGCATTGTTCCAGATAGTCTAAACTAGATCGTGATTAAGAATAGTGCTTTGTCGAGATCGCTAGTGTGTTGCTCGTTACCACGGCCCAGAGGAGCTACCAACTGTCCACATGTGGAATCCTCCGCACACTAACGCCTTCAAGTTCACTCAATGAACAACACTATGTCTTTCGCACCCACACTACGGTGTAATTCATTTCTTAGGCAACTCGCCAACATCAGCCAAATTGACACATTTCTTATGCATGGTGCATGAGCCAAAAGTCACACATATCACAATACTATTATTTTTCATAACCACATGTCATCACTTAGCAGTATCATTTTTCAACATAACCGGGTCCACCACTTTAACCCGATAGCAAATTATTGTTCCTTTTTATCGCATAAATATTTTATCATGTTTTCACAATCGCGTAACCTTTTTCAAACGTTTTCAAATCGCGTAAATTTTTTTTTAACATTTTTGCAATCGCGTAGCATTTTTATATCGTTTTCTCAATTGTGTAGTGATTTTAAATCGTTTTCTCAATCGTATAGTTTAAAAATCATTATTTCAAATACGCGTAAGGCTTTTCTAATATTTCTCAACTGTGTAAAATATTTCTTTACTTTCTAAATTAAATTTTAAAATTTTCTCCATTATATATTTATTTTTAGATTTATGTACAACATTTCCTCCTGAAAATCCTTTAAGTAGTATTTTCTACTATTTCCTTTAAAATTACATTTCTTGGACTTAACTAATATTTACAGCTCGAAACTTGCTAACGCGCTTCAAAACCCAATGAGTGAGCTATACGTTAGTACTTTTCAAGTATTTATTTTTTTTCTCATTCTTGCTTAATTTCTCTAATTAAACTCTAAAATAATTTCACTCTTTTCTAGTCTCCAAAATTAATTACTTTGAGTTCTCATTTAAATTAATTACATAAGTCCATGCTTAGGAAATAATTTTAGATTGAAAACATCATGAGTAGGCATGTTGGCCGAAAATCATTATTCTCTTTATAAGTCATATTTAATTATTTTCTATCATCTAATCCTTTGAAAAGTCCTTAATCTAATTAAATTAATTAATCCATAATTAGGAAAATATTTTAGAATATCTTGGCCCTTTTGGTGGTGTTGAGGTCGTGAGACTCTTAGATTCTTTGGAACCCTCATGCAAATCCTCATCATGTTATTCACATCCTACTACATACAATAACTATCATGCCTTCATAAACATATTTTAAAACATATATCAAAGCTATAGACATGCTTGCATCAAAAATAATCACAAATAGGAAAAGCTTTAAACAATCAAGTGAATGAATCCTTATGGATTCTTCACCACAAACTGTTGGGAATTTGCGGATCAAAAGTCTCGCAGCGGAATAACAGAATTCCCTCACAGGATCCATGCGAAAAATCCATAATCCGAGTTTTTAAATTTTTACCTCTTGAAGCGTGATAGACACAAGCGAGGTGAATCACCAACACCGTAATAGCGACGATGTTTCTGCGGTATCCACACGAACAGACTTGCAAAAGGAGTCACGCCTTTGTTTTCGTAGTGCTAGCTGCGAAGAGAGGAGAAGAATACCTCACTATCTCTCACTCACTTTCTGTAGGTGCGGCTAGGGTTGTGATATAACCTCGTAGCAGCCCCCTTAGCAGTACTATTTATAACAGTGGCTGCCTTAAGTGAGTGTGAGCAGTAGCAAGGTAAGTGGCGCAACCCTAAACCCATCTGTCATGAGTTAGGCCCACAGTTGAATCCGAGTCCAACTTGGATTCTGATTACTCCAATTTAGTCTGTTCTAAGTGTGTGACCCTGCAGGTTCTCATGACGTTGGTAGTAATATTAAAATCTCATTTTAATATTACAAACAATGAGCGGTATCTAGCAACACATCACTACTACCCAAGTAATGAGAATGTCAGTGATTTGACATAACCTATCTGTGACCAATGTTTCCGTGTAGTTTAGTCCCTTTGTCCGGATATCCAGATTGAACACAAGGCATAGAACGTGTCACCCTTGTTTAGTTCAATCTTCGTTCTCGATTCCCGAGTAGACATAGTAATAACAAATAAGATCAATATCTCATATTGACTCATTTGAGCATGGCCATGCATTTTGTAGTCTCACTCAATCAGGGGGCCCGAAGATATCGCTCCTGTTATGTAGGAGGGACAAATCCCATCTAGGTCACTCACATCCCTCCACATGTATTGCGGCATGTCTAATAACCAACGTTATAATCATCTTGTTACAGATGACGTTTGATGGCATTAAAACACACAACTCCTCATGTAGGAATCGTAGTGATTTCAGGTCAAAGGACCACATACACCATTATCACTATGAGAATCGCTTATGACACTCACGTAACAATCCACGTAGCGTTCTCATGGCGGGTCTGTCCAATACATCATTACTCTAATATGTATCCATGTGTAGACTTGATATCTCATATCCATGACCCGTGAGATGTGGTCATCAGTCTACGCACATACTAGCCTCAATGTATTATTGTTGTCCTAATTAACAATAATACTTGACTAGGGACATTTAAGAATAGTATTTTATCCAATAGGATCTCATGTTCTAGTCATCCACTTGATGTCCTATGGTATCAAACTTACTATTCTAAGGACTTTATTATGTCTACCAAAAAGAACACAATAAATGAAATGCCTCATATAAAATAACATAATATAATGTATGTAAATACAAATAAAATGTATTGGCCACTAGGGCATACACCAACACAAACCAATCCATTTTCTCACCACCAATACATGGTTGATGAGATTAAATCTCCCTCTTACCTTTAAGGAAGACAAAACTTCTCTTGGACTTCCTCTTAGGGATTTTGTATAGCGTTCAAGAGATTCCTAACAAACTTAAACAAATTACAAAATCATAAACTAAGCTTTGAAAAAGGAAAACCATGGATCACTAAAGACGTTGAATGTGGCTCCATAAAGAAAACGTCTCCATATTTTCAACCTAAAAACTATTGCGACTAGTTCCAAGTCGTGTGTCGGGTAGTTCATTTCATGTACCTTCAACTGCCTTGAAGCATAAGCTACCACATTTCTGTTTTGCATTAGCACACACCCTAATTCCTGGTAAAAAGAGTCACAGTACACATCAAAAGGCTTACTTGGATATGGCAAAATCAACACTGGTGCAGTCGTCAATCTCTTCTTCATCTCTTGGAAACTTGCTTCACATTCTTTTGCCCAAACAAAAGCTTAACTTTTCCTTGTGAGTTGTGTAAGAGGTCCTGCTATCTTGGAGAAACCTTTAATGAACCCTCGATAATATCTAGTCAATCCAACAAAACTTCGGATCTCTGTCACTATCTGTGGCATTTCCCATTGCAGAATGGTTTCCACTTTAGATGGGTCCACCGCAATACCTTCCTTGGAAATCACGTGACCCAGAAACTGAACTTCTTCCAACCAAAATTCACATTTTGCCAACTTTGCATATAACTTCTTTTATTTCAAAATCTGGAGGACTATGCTGAGATGTTCAGCATGCTCTTCCGGATCTTGAGAATAGATCAGAATGTCGTCGATAAAGACAATGACAAATCTGTCTAAGTATGGACGAAAGATCCTATTCATATAATCCATGAATATAGCAGGAGCATTCGTCACTCCGAACGGCATCACTTGATACTCAAAATATCTGTAACGAGTTCGAAAAACTGTCTTAGATATATCCTCTACCTTGACACGAATCTGATGATAACCTGATCGTAGATCTATCTTAGAAAACCTTTCAGTTGGTCCATCAAATCATCAATCCTTGGAAGTGGGTACTTATTTTTTATCGTGACCTTGTTCAGTTGGCAGTAGTCCACACAAAGATGAAATGTTCCATCCTTCTTTTTGCCTAGTAGTATTGGGGCTTCCCATGGTGAAACACTCAGTCGTACAAACTATTTTTCCAACAGTTCCTCCAATTATTTCTTCAACTCTACTAATTCTGATGGCGACATCTGATATGGTGCAATCGAAATAGGACCTGCTCCTAGTATAAGATCGATAGAAAACTTTATCTCTCTTTCTAGTGGTAAATTGGGTACCTCATCGGGAAAAACCTCAGGAAACTCGTTAACGACAGAAATAGCGTTCACGTCTTTCTCACTCTTGACTTCTAAAAAAGACAGCATCATGTATCCTTGAGCTTCATCCCTCAACAATGATTTGACTTTAAAGGCAGTAAAAAATCCAAAATTCTCATCCTTAGGAAAAACTAAGGTTTTATTGGAGCAGTCTAATAGGATATGGTTAGAAGATAACCAATCCATTCTTAAAATTATATCTATTTCAACGAGAGGTAAACAAATTAAATTAACAGAAAAGACTCGATCATGAATGGTAATAGGGCAATTCAAGCATACTTTAGATGTAACAACAAGCTTGGCAATTGGTGTAAAAACAATCAATTGAAAACTCAAAGAAGACATAGACAATCCCAAATGATCCACACAGTCATATTCAATAAACGAATGCGTCACACCCGAATCATATAGTACAGTCAAAAGATTACCTGCTACGATACCTTCTCCCTGAATAAGATCCTCGGACTGGGAAACTTTAGCTCTGCTCATCATGTATACTCGCCCTCTAGATCGCGGTTGAGCAGCACGAACGTTACTCATTGTTGGTTCTTTTTTTGGCTGGTTGTATTCCATAGAAATATATCCAGGCCTTCCACATTTAAAGCAAATAGTTCCCTTGATTGAACAATCTCTTGATATGTGGCCACTCTTCCCACATTTAAAACACCTCGGCGTACATGCCATGGTTGGACCAGTTTTGTTGCCACTAGGACTTCCTCCAAAATATGGACATTGGGGATGATTCCTCAATGGTCTCGAGTATGGTTTGCATTGAAACTAGTTGTTTTTATTGTTTCCACCTCTTTGGAACCTAGTCGATCCAAAGTTGCGAATCATCGGGTCTCGTGGCGGCTCCAGTTCCTTAAGTCGTCGACACGTATCCATCAGGGCAAGGAATTGATTCATCCTCATTGGTAGCACTCCTCTTTTCAACTCAACCCTCAGCCCTTCCTCGAATTTACTGCATTTTCATTCCTCGTCATGCTGGATCTGGAAATACCTTGAGAACTGTGACAAACTCTCAAATTTCGCGGCATACTCACCAATAGTCATGTTACCTTGTTGTAAGCTGAGAAATTCCATATCTTTCACATGTCATGCACGAGTCGAGAAGTACTTCTCTAGAAATACTTCGCAGAACACCTCCCATGTAATTTCTGTTCCCTCAGCTTGTAGTAATCGCCGAGTTCCTCTCCACCAGTTCTCACCGTCCCCCATTAGTATAAACGTAGCATATGTCATTTTCTGATCATCTTTACATCACATTCCTTCAAAAATCTTTTCCAGTTCTTAGATCCAAAGACTCGCCATCTCCGGATCAAACTCGCCCTTAAACTGCAGTGGGTTATTGCGTCGAAACTGAGATAAATTCTAGGCATCAGCAATCGCCTTGTGTTGTTGGGCTGCTCGCTGATTCTACTATGTAATTACTTCTGCCATAAGCTGCATGGCCTCAGTAGTTGCAGTCATTGGATCAGTATTACGCCCTATGTTTGCATGCGTTCCTCTATCATGAGACATTTCTTTCTTCAATCAATCAAACAAGACAAAGCAAAGTCAGATGTAACCTTTCGGAAACAAATCAGAGAAAATCAAACAAAACAAGCAAAATAAACCCAACCATAAACCCCAAAAGACTCTAACTTGGACTCTGACACTAACTAATGTAACACCCTCCTTAGGATGTCATATTTTTTAATAATTATGATAAAACCTTACCCAAGTTATAAATCATTTCTTAACATATAATAATATAAGTTGTGAAAATTTTCTTTTTGTACATTATATCATTAAATAAAATAAATAGAACATGAAATAAAACAAACTACTGAATACACACCATAATTATACATATGATTTCGTTTTTAAAGATACAAATAATTACACACTACAAACTATTTTATAAAGCAGTAAATTGTTTAACTCATAACAAACCATAAACTAGCTCAAGTACACATCTAGAAATTCTGATTCTCTGAAGGTCCTCCTTTGGTAGATCATCGGAAGACAGAAACCTCGGATGTCGTGTAGCCTTACGGATAGGAGTCCGTGCAATCACACACTACTAAGCTCACTAGGGGCATGGAAACGACCACCCCAATAGCGCCTAATAGATAAGGGTAACTCTAGATGTACATAGACAGTAGTAGAGAACATAGGAACTCCATCATATTCTCTATTAAGGGACATAGTCACTCGTCCCACATAAACCACAGACTCTCTATCAGCTTATAAACACCAGGCTTCAGAACCCCCATGAAACTCCAGTTTCACAAATCCCAGAAAACTTGGTAGCGTCATAACAACCAAATCAACCTAAACAATACAGATGATCTAGAGGCTCGCCCTCTTCGCATTGATCACTTGGATGTTGTTCCTCCTCGTACTGACAATAAAGAGGTTGTTCGTCTTCGTCTTCCTCACAATCTTTACCGAACATAAATAATAATACAGAAATACATACATAGAGGTGAGACAATCTACATCACTACCAGTATGGCAGTATAGAAAATGACAGTACATACAGATATAACATTTAATACATTAAATTATGTTATCACAATATACACAATATCTCAGATCAATATAAATATCACATCATGATGCAGACCACATATGCAGATGTACACAGACTCGTTCCTACTTCATAAGCTAACCACAACTTTCAGAGAGAATGATATAGAAGATCTGCCAGTTGCTCCGGCTGCCCCAACCAAATATTACACAATCTATTCTTCGTGTACAATAGGTATTGTTCCAGATAGTCTAAACTACATCGTGATTAAGAATAGTGCTTTGTCGAGATCGCTAGTGTATTATCCATTACCATGGCCCCAAGGAGCTACCAACTGTCCACATGTGGAATCCTCCGCACACTAACGCCTCCAAGTTCACTAAATGAACAACACTACGCCTATCGCACCCGCACTACAGTGTAATTTGTCTCTTAGGCAACTCGCCAACATCAACCAAATTGACACATTTCTTATGCATGGTGCATGAGCCAAAATTCACACATATCACAATACTATTACCCATCACTTGACAGTATCATTTTTCAACATAACTAGGTCCACCGCTTTAACCCGATAGCAAACTGTTGTTCCTTTCAATTGTGTAAATATTTTATCGCATTTTCACAATTGTGTAACCTTTTTCAAATGTTTTCAAATCGCGTAAATATTTTTCAACGTTTTTGCAATCGCATAGCATTTTTAAATCGTTTTCTCAATCGCGTAGTTTAAAAATCATTATTTTAAATACACATAAGGCTTTTCTAATATTTTTCAACTGCGTAAAATATTTCTTTACTTTCTAAATTAAATTTTGAAACTTTCTCCATTATATATTTATTTTTAGCTTTATTTACAGTATTTTCTCCTGAAAATCCTTTAAGTAGTATTTTCTACTGTTTCCTTTATAGTTACATTTCTTGGACTTAACCAATATTTACTGGTCAAAACTTGCTAATGCGCTTCAAAACCCAACAGGTGAGCTATACGTTAGTACTTTTCAAGTATTTATTTTATTTCTCATTCTTACTTATTTTCTCTAATTAAACTCTAAAATAATTTCACTTCTAGTCTCCAAAATTCATTACTTTGAGTTCTCATTTAAATTAATTACATAAGTCCATGCTTAGGAAATAATTTTAGATTGAAAACATCATGAGTAGGCATGTTAGTCGAAAATCATTATTCTCTTTATAAATCACATTTAATTATTTTCTATCATCTAATCCTTTGAAAAGTCCTTAATCCAATTAACTTAATTAATCCATGATTAGGAAAATATTTTAGAATATCTTGGCCCTCTTGGTGGTGTTGAGGTTGTGAGCCTCTTGGATTCTTTGGAACCCTCATGCAAATCCTCATCATGTTATTCACATCCTACTACATACAATAACTATCATGCCTTCATAAACACATTTTAAAACATATATCAAAGCTATAGACATGCTTGCATAAAAAATCATCACAAATAGGAAAAGCTTTAAACAATCAAGTGAATGAATCCTTATGGATTCTTCACCACAAACCAATCCATTTTCTCACCACCAATGCATGGTTGATGAGATTAAATCTCCCTCTTACCTTTAAGGAAGACAAAACTCCTCTTGGACTTCCTCTTAGGGATTTTGTATAGCCTTCAAAAGGTTCCTAACAAACTTAAACAAATTACAAAATCATAAACTAAGCTTTAAAAAAGGAAAACCATGGATCAATCATGATTTAGAACTTCAAGACTGAATTTAGAAACAAGAAACAAGGATTTTTACCTTGTATAGAAGAAACTTCAAGCTTGTTTTCCAAGCACTAGATGGATGATTTTGAAGAAACTTACAACATGAAAAGTGCTTAGAATGGTGTTTAGGTTTAAGAAGTGGTGTTAGATAAAATTATAGAAGAGTAGAAGTATAGATATGGTGTGGAGGCCGTGAGGTGCTCCAAAGAGAAAAGGAGAGAATTTTGGTGAAACTTGCTTTAGGAAATGGATGAAGATGAAATGACCTAACAAAGTGTCATCCTTAGCACCTCCTAGAGCCTTATGGTTGTGGAGCTCCCAAAGGAGGTGGCCACTTTGTTTGACCACTCAAGATCTCCTAATGACCTTAGATGAAATCAATGGTTGATCTTCAAAGCCTATGCCTCCAAGCTTGTTTCCTATAGTCTTAGATAACTTGAGTCATCTAGTTCTTGAAGCTTCCTAACTATCGCATCAATAGAAAACTAACTAAGTTTCTAATTCAATTGTGTTCTAGCCAAATTAAACTAACTTAGTTAGGTTTTTCTAGCTTCTTTGCTAACTACTAGTTACTTACTAACTATCTAGTTACATTAGGCATTAACCATTCTTGAATATGCTAGAACCTTCTTGTAACTAACGTTTTAAAGAGTAGCAAACTAGGTTTGTTCCATTTAGTTACTACTTAAGCTATAAAATAACAGTTAGGTTTTCTAGTTACTAGTCTAACTAGTCCAACCACTTTTGTTGACTACTAACCATTGGCTTAGGAAATTCAAGCCAATGTCGTTGACTAATTCCTATTGGCTTATAAATAATTCAAGCCAGTAACGTTGACCAATTCCTATTGGTCCACTTAACTATAAGTCACAAAGACTTTTTCAGTTCCTATTATCCACTGGACAGAAGCTATTGCTTTTAAATCAGTAGGTACAGTCCAACAGATAATAAAATAATATTAAAATATAAAATATTTTTTATTTCACAAATAAATTCTAAAAATTAAAAGATTGATACACGTATCACTCGGAATTGGGTTTAGTAAGATCTCCCAGCTCCGAATAATCAGATAAAGATTTTCTCCAGCCTGAAAATTATTATTTTCTTGACTCGGAGTAAATCACACACAATGATTAAATATAGTCACAAAACAGTCAAAATAAATTTATAGTACACAAAAATCACAAAACAATACAATTCAGACATTATTGTAAAATAGCAAAATTTGGGGTATTACAGATACAAGTCTCTTTTTCAATTCCACAAATGCATCATGACAAGATTTATCAAAGTTAAATTGGACGTCCTTCTCCAATAGGTAGCAAAGAGGCTTAGAAATCTTAGAGAAGTCCTTTATGAATCTCTGGTAGAAGCCGGCATGCCCCATGAAACTTGGGACTCCCTTCACTGAGATTAGTTGCGGAAGTTTCTCAATCACCTCTATTTTTGCTCTATCCACCTCCATCCCTTTGCATGACACTCTATGGCCAAGAACTATGCCTTCTTGGACTATGAAGTGATACTTCTCCTAGTTAAGCACCAAATTGGTCTCTCCACATCTTTGCATAACTAAAGCCAAATTATTCAGGCAATCATCAAAAGAATTACCGAAGACTGAGAAGTCATCCATGAAGACCTCCAAGAACTTCTCTACTATATCTGTAAAGATTGCCATCATGCATCTCTGGAAGATTGTTGGCGTATTACACAAGCCAAATGGCATCCTTTTAATAGCAAATGTGCCATAGAGACAAGTGAATGTTATCTTCTCTTGATCATCAAGGGCTATAATAGTCTATTTGTGCCTCGAGTATCCATCCAAAAAATAGTAAAATGCACGCCCTGCTAACCTGTCCAGCATCTAATCAATGAATGGCAGAGGGAAATGATCCTTTCTGGTCGTTCAACTTCCTATAGTCCATGCAAATATGCCACCCGTGATTGTTCTAGTGGGAATTAAGTCATTGTTTTCATTGGCAACAACCGTCATTCCACCCTTTTTAGGCACACACTTGGCAGGGCTCACCCATGTACTGTCTGAAATTGGGTATATGATGCCCTAGTCTAAACACTTTATGATCTCTTTTTTTACCACCTCCTTCATAATAAGGTTCAAACGCCTTTGGTACTTAATGATTTGTTTGGCATTATCTTCCAGCAGAATTTTGTGCATGCATATAGTAGGACTAATGCCTTTAATATCTGCAATAGTCCATCTCAGTGCCTTCTTATACTGCCTCAGCACTCTCAATAACTTGAACTCTTGCTCTTCTGATAATAGTGAGGAAATGATGACTGATAATGTGGATGATTCTCCCAAGTATGAATATTTCAAGTGATCAGGCAATGGTTTGAGTTCCAACTTGGGAGGAGAGATGATGGACGGTTGCCGAATAGGCTTGTCAAAGGAGATTTACAATGGCTCAAAGCTTGGTTTCTTGCAAAACTTAGCAGAAGAGTCAAGCAGTTTAAAACATTCCCTAATGTCATCCCTATCTACATGCTCATCATGTGATGTCAGTTAAAGCAATGGAATAATCAGGAAAATTAGCATGAAATGCAGCATTTACTACTTGATCAATCATACCAACATAGGAACATTCTTCTTGATCATCAAGGAATTTCATGGCCTTATAAATGTTAAAAGTTACCTTCTTATCATTCACTTGTATGGTAAGCTCACCTTTTTATACATCTATCATGGTCTTACCGGTTGCCAAGAAAGGCCTCCCTTGAATTAATGGCACATTATGGTCCTCCTCCATATCAAGGATGACAAAGTCAACAGGGAAAATGAGCTTATCCACCTTTACCAAAACATCCTTAATGACCTCCTTCAGATATGTGAGAGTCCAGTTAGCTAATTGCAAGGTCACAAAGGTTGGCTTCACTTCACCCAATTCCAACTATTGGAAGATTAAAAGAGGCATTAAGTTAATGCTCGCCCCCAAATCACACAAAGCTTTACTGTTGAATTGACTTCCAATTATGCATGTTATGGTAAAACTTCCCGAATCTTTTAACTTTAGGGGTAGCTTATTCTGTAGAATGGCACTGCATTCCTCTGTGAGTGCCACTGTTTCATAGTCCCCCAATCTTCTCTTCTTAGATAAAATGTCCTTCATGAACTTCACGTAACTTAGAATTTGTTCTAATGTCTCTGCTAATGGAATGTTTATGTGAAGCTTCCTAAAGACTTCCAGAAACTTCTAGAATTATGCATCCAACTTTTGTTTAGCCAATCTGTTGGGGAAAGGTAGAGGTAATGCATAAGGTTTGTCATCCTTATTCTTTTTCTCATCCTTCTTCTCGGCAATTACCTTGCTCTTTTGGCCCTCCTTATACACAATCTCCTCATCTTGTGTCACCTCAGCATCATCTACAAGCAGTTTGGTCTTGGGATTCCCTTCTATGTCCTTTCCACTTCTAAGGGTAATAGCTTTGCAGGTTGGTGAATCCTTGGGATCACCTCTTGGATTGTTGATGGTGTCACTTGGGAAAGTCCCCGAGGGCCTACTATTTATAGCATTCACCAACTGACCCACTTGGGTCTCCAGTGCTCTCATTGAAGCCGTTTGGCTTTGAATCATGGCATTGTTCTTGGCCAAATGAGCATCTATCTTCGACATATAAGAATTAGACTTGACCATGAACTGCATGAACATGTCCTCAAGAGATGGTTTCTTGTCTTGTATAGGATGTCTTGACTGTGAAGAGAAACCGGGAGGATAAGGATGTCTTTCATTACCAGCTGATGAAGATGATGCACCTTGATTGTCTCTCAAGGAGAAGTTTGGATGATTTCTCCATCAAATATTATACTGATACGAATAAGGATTGTTCTGTGGTGGCTGATAGTTCCTAGCATATTGTGCACTCTCCAAGGTGGAATGGCACCTATCAGTTACATGATTATCGCCACATTGATCACAAAGCACAAAAGGGCTCAAATAAGGACTTGCTCCCAAACTATCCAACTTATTAGCAATTGCAACCACTTGAGTAGAAAGTGATGTAATTACATCAATATCATACACTCCAACTACCTTTTTTGGAGTATTTCTTGCAGAAGGCCATTGGTAGCTATTTGCGGCCAATTCTTTGACCAGCTGGAATGCCTCATCAAAGGATTTGCTAAGCAATGACCCACCTGCAGCTACATCCACAATTGGATGGTGGTGAGGTAGCAACCTTTTATGTAAGGAATAAATTTGGCGCCATGGAGGAATCTCATGATGAGGGCACCTTCTCAAAATATCATTGTATCTTTCCTATGCTTCATACAAGGATTCAAAATCAGCTTGAGTGAATGAAGCAATGCCATTCACCATCTCTGCAGTCTTGGTAGGTGGGAAGTATTTGTTAAGAAATTTTCCATAGACATAACTCCAAGTACTTATGGATCCTGCTGGTAGAGATTGTAACTAACTCTTAGCTCTTTCTCTGAGAGAGAAAGGAAAGAGCCTTAGTCAAATGACGTCTTCAAAGACTCCATTATGCTTGAATGTGTCACAAATCTCCAAAAAAATTGACAAGTGGGCATTTGGATCTTCACTAGGCAAACCACCAAATTGCACCGAAGTCTTTATCATTTGAATCCGGTTTAATTTTGAAATTGTTAGCTCGGATAGGAGGCCTCCTTATACTTGATTGTAAATTATCCATTTGAGGAGTTGCAAACTCCCTCATGGGCCTCGTATGATCATTGTTACCAACTATGGTATTTGTACCTAAAACAATGAAAGAATGAAACTTGGATTGAAATGAGCTAAAAGAAAACTTGAATTAAAATTAATTAAACTCATTGTCAATATTGGCAAAAATAAAAAATTAATTGTTATCCCCAGCAACGACGCCAAAAACTTGTTGGACCTTTTGTGTACCGCAAGTACACAGATCTTTCAAGTAATACAATGATGAGAAAGTTCATTTCCACGGAGATAATGAATAATATCTAATACTAAATATTAACCAATAGCTTAATGAATTCTATTCAAGCACATATAAATTGGAAAAAGTGTGTGTAGCCAATGTAAAGACTAAAAGGCAATAAACCAGGAGTAAAATACAGTAATGAGAGCATAGGGACCCCTTCTTCACCAACTGCTTTACTTGGCAACTTGCAACCATTTGAAGCAATATTGATGACTAGTTTTGTTAGCTTAAGAAACTACATTATCTAAAAGTCTATGTCTAGGTCAATTAACCCTATGTCATTTACCTAGCTCATTATGTGTCTATGAGAACTAGAGCAAACACCATGCATTAAGGTTGATTCTTAACAATTTCTATACATGGCCAATAGGTATATGTCTATCCTATTAATGAATTAATTCATCCCACCATTAGAATGGAATTAAACATGCATCATCCACATCCATAATCTAAAATCTAGATTATTATGTCTAGTTCAAAAGATTTTATCAAAACACAATAAATATTGGTCAAACATCTATGAGCATTAAGAGAAACATAGATGAACAAAATTAATCATTGTAACATCCCTGATAACATGTTAGGCTTGTAAAGGGTTATCAAGGTAGCCTAATACTAGTTTAACATGTCTGTAAAGTTTTATGACAAACTAAATTAGTTTAGGCACTTTGCCGTAACACAGAATGTGGAACGTGGCCTAAAATGACCCAGAAAATGGCATAAATTGCCTAGATAAGAGAAATAATTATGGATAAGTTATTTTTAAGTCATAATTGAGTTAAGAAAGTTGTAGTTAAAATTTGAAGTTAAATTGAGTTCGTTTGGTATTTTTAAGTACATCGAGTACATGTTTTGATATCGAATGGACTCAGCGCAGATATGGAAAATTAAGGAAACTGTGAAATAAGTATTAAGGTAAATCTTAGAATTTATTTTAATACTTATAAAAGTTAGAAAACTTGAAATAATAAGATCAAAGTATTTTTATGGGATATGAGTTTTGTGAAAGGATAAAAATGCCCTTATTGTCATGTCTTTTAAAGTGAGATTTCCCACGTTATTCCCTTATCTCTCTCATGTATTTTGGAGGTGAAGAAACAGAAAATAGGGGCAGAAATGAAGAGGAAAAATGAAGGGGAAGGAGAGGACGAAATCAAGGGAACCAAGAAGGAAAATTGAAGCTTAAGGTAGGGGGTTTGTGGTCTTGGTTCTATTCTCTCTTTCTTTTATATTTCTACATGTTTTTGGCAGCCCTATTTGTATGGGTTTAGGTGTTTGAATGTTGTTTTCATGTTTGTTTATTCAGCTTTTAAGCTCAAAGATGACTTGGTCTTGATTTAGGAAGTATGGTGAAAAGGTTTATGCTCTTGATTTACTTTGATTTTGGGTGATTGAAAAAAATGGGTTTTTTTAAGAGAAAAGGGTGTGGTTTTGATCTGTTTTGGATTAGATTAAAATGTGATTGATGTTAGGGTATGGTTGTACTGATAGAAATGGTTTAAGACCATGAGGAAGTTGGTTGGAATGAAGGTGCAGCAGTAGCATGCTGCTACTATTCTCTGGCAGGACGGCTGGCGCCTAGGCACCCAGCAACCAAAGGCAATTCTCTGGTTGCTGTCCAACAATGAAATAAGGGGAAAAATATGAGATGAAATGCTATTTTGTGTCATTTTAAGTTGTTATATATGATGAGGAACATGAGAAATGTTGTGTAATGCATGATTTTGATTATGATTATTTGTGATTACATTTTATTTGTATGGTGTTAGAGATATATTATGATTTGATTGGACTAGTGAGATTAGTTAAAGAGATATCAATGTTCTAAAGTGCAATGAGGTACCAATATGTTTCTTTTAAGTAAGGAAATGAGCAATGTATGTATTTATAATAAAGGAGGTTATGTTTTCTCTTCATAGATGGCAAAGTTGGACCTATAATGCATTTAGTTCCAAAAATCATGTTTAGTTGAGGTATAATAGGTCAAAATGTGATTTTGAGGTATTTTGAGTATTCTCTTGCTTGAATGTGTTTTTAATGGTTATTTATGACTTGTTTATGGTATGAGTTTGAGTTAGAAACTTGAGACTCTTCATTTGGACCTTTGATACACAAAGTGAGAAAAATGATATTTCCTAACTTGATCGAGTCTAAATCTATGATTGATGACTTGAATTTAATGTTTAATGGTCCTAACATGATTAGAGACTATGATTAGGGATGAGGAACACTTAGAATCCATGATTTGAGGATTAGAACTTGGTTAGAAATCAAAATCATGCATAACCCGAATTATGCAGAAAACAGGACAGCATCGAGTAGTCTATGATGTTTGTTGCATAACTTGAGCTACAAACATCATATAGACTTGATTCTAGAGCCATTTGAAAGCTAAGGCACAAGGCTTCATGTAGTAAAAATTTTAGAATTTTTGAGCAACCAATTAGTCCCAGTTTTGATTTGAAACCGAGCCAAATTCTGCAGAAAAAGCAATCTGGCACCTGTTAAACCAGATTGCATAATTTCTTGTTCTGATGTCGTATTTACATGAAACCAGTGCCATTTGAAAGCTAACACATAACTACATATGATTCTTTAAATTCATAATTATTGAGTTCTTAATTTGTTCCCAGTTTCATTTCAAAGTCAAGTCATTTTCGGATAAAACAAAGAATACCCTGTTTTAGCTTCTGCATAATATCGCATAACTTTGGCTACATTTATTCAAATGAGGTGAGGTTTGTGGAATTTGAAAGATATTATGGAAGACTATATGACAGTAAAATCCCAGAATTATTGAAGTTAGTACGTGCAATTCGTGCACTCTTGAAAAATAGCCTTTTTAGGCGAAAATTAAGGAAGTTTTGAGAAAGTTTGGACCCTAGAAACTTTAGTAGCATCTTTAATAGGTAAAGTTGAATTATGAAAGTGTAGTAGAAATGTATTTCTCCTTTATGGGTTAAACTTGAATTAAATGCTCCTTTATTGAGCTTGGAATGAAATGTTTGCATGATATTGATGTATAAATATAACGGATTGAATGACTTACGAAGTAAATCATTATATGCACTTAGTATGAAATGAATGACATATGTGAATGATGTTGATGTTATAATACATTGAATATACCATGTATGGTATGGATAAGGTTGATGAACATGATATTGGGAAGCAATATAAAAGAAAGGGTAAAGGTAGATGAGGTTGAATGTGTCCCTCTCTACAAACTTGTATAGTAATATACAATAGAAAGTTTAATAATTATGATAATTGTTTTCCTATTATGTAAAGAAAAGTACGATTACGTAAAAAGTGAAGGAAGGAAAGGTTTTAATACTTTTCCATGTTTTGTTTTCAAACTTGTTATTTGATGTTTCCATGTATTATAAATTTATGCTTGGACAAAAGGGCTCCAAATGCCAAAGTTATGAATGTTTGGTAGTGCAAGGAACAAAAGGACATCTTGCCTACGCAGAAAACAATACAAGGAACAAAAGGGCTTCCTAGAACAAAAGGGCTTCCTGGAAATAATCAAATAACATGTGTTTTCTAAAATAAAATCTTTTCAAAGAATCATTATATGAGCATATTTTAGGATTCTCATTAGGCATAATCATGCATTGCATAAAAAATTGACGATTGTATGGGCAATCATCTTGTTTTGATTCAATATGAAGATTAAGGTTAAAAGCTTATTATAAAAGGTTGATAATAGTATTTAAAGGAATTAAGTGTTGTTTATAGTATGATGATAAATGTTTACGGTACATGCTTTTTAAGTTATGATGTTGAATTGATTTGTTATGATATAAATGAATTATTTTGTAATTGAATGAACTGTCTGCTTTGGGAAGGGAAAGGACTAAGTTTTGGCTTATGCCACCTTTTCAAATGATTAAGTACAATTTACGTTTTACCCCAAAGCAGTTGGATTTACCATGATGTTACGATTTCAAACTTACTATTGAGAATCGTTAATTCTCACCCCGAACTCTTTATGTTTTCCATGATAAATCCAGAAGAGGATTCAAGCAAGCGCAAGGCAAGGAGATGAAGATTTGTTTATGTTGTTAATCTAATAGTTTTGGTTATATAATTATATTTATGGCTTTGTAAAAAAATTGATGTAATTAGTTTTGTAAATGTTTGTAATCTCAGACATATCAGATAGATTTTTACTAAAGAACAAGTTTCCTGAGGTGTAAAATGTCTTGCTCTCTTGCTTTCTTAAAGGCTCTATATATTTATTCGTTAAATAGATATTGAATATGTTGTTTGTTACGCTAAAGTTAGAAAGTGACATACTAATTCCATTTACTTAGTATACGTAGGTTATACTACAATATTTAGGGTTAGGATGTTACAATCATCATTATAAACTTAAAAAGTTACAAAGTCACCAATGTACATAGAAGGATCCAAAGGAATCCCTAAAAATAGCTTAGCTATCCATGGAGCACGAAAATCTCAAGAGAGATTCCATGCCCATGACCTAGAAAAAGAAAGAATAAAGAGAAAAGAGGAAAAAAACTATAATATGATCTTGGAATGCTTGATCCTCCTTGGATGATGGTGATTTCCCCTCTAAATCCCTTCAAAACTCTCCAAAATGATAAAAAAAATGGTACTTGTTGCGTTCTCTATCTTCTCCCACCTAACTCCCTGAAAATATCTGATGAAACAGTATTTATAGATGAAGTCTGTGAACTTGAGCCGCGACATGACCATTGTTACGCCACAGCGTGAGTGCCATGTGGTTAAGTGGAACCAGTGCAAACAAAAGCTTGCCGCGGCGTTAACTCCTTTACGTCATAGTGTGCTAGTCTTTGTCTTTAGTGTGCGCAACAGGCATAGAGTAAGGCGCTGTGGTGCATTAAACCCTGTGTCGCGACACATTTGACCCTATGTCACAGCGTGATAAGCTGGAATGTTTCCTAAGCTTCCTTCTCCAACGCTGAGCCTTGACTTATTTCATTTTATCAGTTTAGAGCCCTTCCTACAATAGAAAAGTCACCTAATTAATTACAAGTGTAAATTAACTTGATACAACAAAGAATAGGAAGGATTTTAGCAAGATTAGAAAGGAAAATATCAACATGAATTTGAATTAAAAAATGAGGCTAAAGTCTTCCAATCATGCCTAAGCACAATGACTAAGAAATCAATATACCACCAATATAGGGTGCAAATAATTACATTTTATAGAGTTATCATTGATCATGTACCCCTACATCATGGCCCACACCATGAAAATGTCATCCTCGCCTATGTAGGCATAACTGCCTCCTCTAGGGGTAAGGAAGTGAGCATACACATAGTGTAGAAGCCTGTTTTGGCTTTTTATCTTCCCAGTAGCGACACCACCTTTGGGTATCACAAGGCCTAGCTTCAACATCCCTTCGATAGCATCTTTCCTCTTGAACTCATCAAAGTATTTCTAATTATCTTCCTCAAATTTCCTTCCATTGTAGCGTATTGCAAACAACAACTCCCAGTCCCTTAGGGTGATTACTACCCATTGATCTTTTACTTCAGAAGCCAAATTCTCACTATCAATCTACTAGTTGCAGTAGAACATCCTCACAAGGCCTAGGTAGAATTTTTTCTTATAGGTGCACAACCTTAGAACCCTTTGATGCTCTAGGAGCGGCACGAACTCACCCCCTTCAGTAGTAAAGAACTCCAAGTCCAAATGCTTAGGTTGGACAAGGTTTCTTGTCAAGAAGTGGCACTTGAATCACGTAAGATGCTCATTGTTGGAGGATAACCTTCTTAGGTCCAAAAGGTTGTCTGTTTGGGCATTTTTGGTTCTGGCACGTTTGGGGTTAGAAGAAGATGCCATGGCAGGAGCTTGAGGGTGTGGGTAAGGTGTTTGGGAAAATAGTGGTGCATGAGAGGGGAAACTGGGAGAGGGGAAAGTTGGAAGGGACAATGGGTTGCGTAGGGAAGAGAAAAAAGTGAAGGATTAGGGCATAACAACCGTGGAATTTAGGAGGAAAAATGGTGGCTAAGGCTTGTGGGGAAAAGGGGGCTCAGAGAGAATAAGAGAGAAGAGAGATAAAAGAATTTGAAAATGAAAGAGAAAGAAGCGTTGTTGCCTTAAAAAAGGTCGTCTTTATTCAAATAAAACTAATTCTATTCGAATAAATGTGTGGAAAACACAAAGACTTGGCTTTTTGCCAAGCACTATTCATATAGACATATGGTCTATTTGAATAGAGCCATATAAGATCAAAAACCATATGCTTATGCTAAGTGTTATTCAAATAGGACTTGTCTTTATTCGAATAGAGGCATTTAAAAAACATATTCCAATGGCTATTGGAAGTATTTATTCGAATAAAAGGCTCTCTTATTCGAATAAACATATCAGAAACAACATCAGTAACTTAAAATAACATGTCTAAAAGGATCAAACTTGAGCATAGGATTTTACCCAGTGATGGAGTACATGCAAAACAAATTTTGAGATACATCCGATGCTTAAGTTAGTAAAGGTTCAAAAGAAATAATCCAATGAAAAAATAGTAAACACAAGCATTCCTTTATATGCATGATTGGTCTATTATGCCTAATTCTCTTCTTATATAAAAGAATGCTTCTTTTGCCAATGGTTTAGTGAAAATATCTGTAAGTTGTTTAGTTGTTTCCACAAACTCAAGTATGCAATCTCCCTTTTAAACATGATCTCTTACGAAGTGATGCCTTATTTCTATGTGCTTTGTTCTAGAGTGCAAAATGAGATTTTTAGATAAACTGATTGCACTAGTGTTATTGATAACTCCACAATGTGTAGTTATTTGTGCCCCATTTCTGTTTTTCTCTGATTGCTAAAATCCTTGTATTCATGCATATTTGGAAGGTTTTGCGCTTATATTTGTTATATCCAGTTCTGATATCTTTCCTATATGATATTGAGCAAACTATGCAGATTTGATATGTGATTAAGTGAATTTGTATCTGTTACTGATTTGGTATTTTCTCTATTATAGGAAGGGCTCCAAACAAGATGATATATGGAGCGATTGAGCTGGAATGGGAAGAGGAAGCCAAATTTGCATTTCAGAGCTCAACGCCGCGGCGTGGCATGTGAATGTTGCGGCATGAGCATCCCCTGCATCCAAAGTCAGAGGTTACGAAGAATTGAATGCCACGGCGCAAGGAAATCAATGTCGCGGCGTCCTTGACCTATATTGACACGCGCCGCAGCGTAGGCATGTTAATGCTGCGGCGTGCCTCTATTTTTCTGAGTCTATAAATAGATTTGTAATAGATTTTTCATAGGAGCTCCATTTTAGTTTCTAGGTTTTAGAGAGGCTGCGGCCTGTTCTTCATTTCTGGGCTGATTGGAGGCCTAGGGAGGCTAGGTTGGATGCCATCTTCCTCATGGAAGGAGATTCAAGGTTCAAGGATGCTATCCATGGATTCCTTCCTCTTCTCCCTTTGTTTCTCTTCTCTTCCTTATCTTTTGAGCATGGTTTTTTATTGTAATTTCCTGTTCAATAGATTAGCAGCTGTATTTAGGAAATACTTTGGATCTTTATATGAATATTGATGTTTATGTTATCTTTTGAGTATTTATTGATGTTTAGCTTTGTTCTTCCATGCCTATGCTTAATGCTTGCTTCTGTTTGATCAACAATTGCATGATCTTAATTGATGCAAATGAACTAGACATAGGGATTTGTGGAGATGGACATGGTATGGTTGATGCATGTTCGACGAGTTCAATTGGCTTAGATGAGTTGATTCGGTAACTGGATAGAAATATACCTTTTAGCCATGTATTAGCGTGTATTTGAGAATAGATCGTTCATTAGTGAAGTTTATACTAGTCCTCATGCAAGCATAAGAAACATAGTGGATTAGGTAAATGACACCAGGGTTAATCGATCTAGACATAGGCTTTTGACTAAATCAGATTCTTAAGCTAACTAACTAATAATTAATGTTGCTTATAAGGATTACATATCATTAGTATGACATAGGAAGTGAAGAAGGATTTCCTAGATCTCTAAACCCTTATCTTTATTACTTTTGTAGTTTAGATTTAGATTATTTGCATTTCTTTATTTTATATGTTCTTGAATAGAATTTAGCTAAGCTATTGGTTGTTACTTAGTAATGGAAACCATATATCCTCGTGGGAACGAACTTTTACTCTGTATCTGTATTACTTGAACGACCCGTACACTTGCAATACACAAATGGTCTAACAGTTATCAAACCTTATAGGGATGTGATCAAGCTGGAGTCCATAGTCTAGAATTATTGCTTTATCCAAATGATTTTTGCACAACAACTTCCAGTTGCAATATACTCAGTTTTAGCTGTAGATAATGTCACACTATTTTGTTTCTTGTTATGCTAAGAAACTAAAAAGCTTCCAAACAAGTGGTATATCCCACTAGTGCTTTTCCTATCTATTCTGCATCCAGCAAAATCAAAATCAAAATAACTAATTAGGCTACATGAGGCACCCTTAGGGTACCACAAACTCATTTGTGAAGTGTTTACTAGATATTTCATGATTCTTTTTACAGCACATAGGTGTGATTCTTTAGTATTAGCTTGATATCTTGCACACACGCATACAGTAAACATAATATCAGGTCTACTAACAGTAAGATAAAGGAGTGAACCAATCATACCTATACTGTAACACCCTTGTGGGAATGCCACATTTATGATGCAATAAAAAAAAACCTTACCCAAGTTATAAAACATTTGATACTTAATTAATATGAGTTATAAAATTTTTCCTTTTATACCTAATAACCTTAAATAAAATAACACGGAACATAAAATAACTATTATCACACACATAATTTACATAGGAGTTTGTCTTAAGTTATACAAATAATTTACAACTACAAAATATTTAAATAAAGCAGTAAAGAGTTAGTATAATACAAAACATAGATATGCCTAAGTGCACATCAAAGTTTTCTAACCCTTTGAAGGATCACTCTTAGAGGAAATCTTGGGTGATAGAAATCCAAGATGTCTCACAGCTCTACGGACAGGAGTCCGTGCTGTTGACATTATACTGATCTCACTAGGGGTACGAAAAAGTCCTCCCTAGTGATGCCTCAGATCCAAAGGCATCTCCAGATGTAGGTACAAAATAGTAGTAAAGACAGGCTCAGCATCAAACTCTCCACATAGGGACATAGTCAGACATCCCAAGTAAATCACCGATCCTCGATCCTCTCGTAGTCGCCAGGCCTCCGAGTGTAACACCCCTTTGGGGATGCCACACTTATAAAGAAAAATAAAATAAACAAATAAAATCTACCCAAGTTATAAACCATTCATTACATAATAATATGGGTCGTAAAGTAATTCCCGATAAACACAATTAAAAATAAAATATTACGTAGAAAACCTAAAATAAAATGAAACAACATTGCTCATAATATACATATGTTCTAAGTTATAAGTTATACAAATAATTTACAACTATAGTTACAAATATTTATACAGAAATAGTAAATAAAAACAGTAAAAGAGTCAATATATACATCCATACGCAGACGCGCCCAAAAAAAAACATCAAACATATTTACTCCTCTGAAGGATCACTCTCAACATGAAAATGATCATCAGGAGACAAATATCCTGGATGTCTCGACTCTCGGCGATAATGAGATCGCGCCGTCGATACGAGTGTCATCTCACTAGGCTCAGTGGATATCCCACCCCAATGACGCCTAATGGATAAGGGTAACTCTAAATGTAGAAACACTGTCGTAGTCATGATCGGCTCTCCATCAAACCTATGACGTAGGGTCACCGTCATCCGTCCCGCATACGTCACCGAGTCTCTATCTCCTCTCATGTGCCACGATAGCAATCCACCATGAAACTCCAACGTCACGAACCCCAAAAATCTGGGTACCGCCATACCAAAACTAATCAATCCAATGGATATGGATGATCAGATGATTCTTGATCGTAAAACTGGTCGTCGATTTGCTGATCTTCCTCCTCCTCGGGGTACAAGACCTCAAGAGGTTGTTCCTCTTCTTCTTCCTCAAACTCTTTACCGCATAAAATAAATATACAGGAAACACATACAATAAAGAGGTAAGACAATCTAAAATCACCACAAACATGGCAAATAAGAAGACGACAAACAACGGATATACGAGTTCATGAAATATGAAAAGCTATAACATTAATAAGTAAGAGTAGTGTAAAGATTCAAAAAGATGCAAATATTCCAACAATATACCATCACAGATAAAATAAAATAAGAAACAAATGATACAATACAATAATAGATAAAACAAATACAAGTAAACAAATAAATCAATATCAATATAATAAAACAGATAAGACAAAATAAATAGGTAAGACTAAATAAATAAATAAATAGATCCCAATAAATAAATATAAAACACACCCTACTCCATGGAGCTAAAAACACACAAGATATCGAGAGAGAATGACTCGTAAAAATCTATTAGTACCACGGCTGCCCAACCAACTATCTTGTTGTCACACGTTGCGTCTATAGCCCCACGACACAGAATCCATCATCCAGGCGTGGTGTAGTTCACGGTCTCACGTTGTGGCACTACGGGCAAATGTACTACTAGACTTTACAAATCTCGATTAAATATAGTGCGTGTCGAGTCCATTAGTGTGCTATCGTTCACGGCCAAATGGAGCCTAACTGTCCATATATGAGATCCCGTACACTAACGTCTCCAAGTTCATTAGAACAATGAACCACACTATGTTTATCGCATCGACAACACGATGTGATTCGCCTCGTCAACCAAAACACCAAAAGTTTGGCATAAACACAATACATAATTCCAAAAATATGAAATTACGAAAATGCCCTCAAGATAATAATATGCCCTCAATGGCAGAAAATATAGAAAGCCTGTACGAGTTCACATTTTCCCGACAGCAAAAAATCCTCAAAAGCATATACGGGTTCACATTTTCCCGACGGTGAAAAATAAATACGATGAATGATCAATCGCGTAGAAATTTTATCGCGTTTTCACAATCTCGTCGTTTTACAAACGTTTTGAAATCGCGTAAGTATATTTTTCGTTTTCAAAATCGCGTAGGATTTTTAATACGTTTTCTCAATCGCGTAAGATTTTTAAATCATTTTCTTGACCGAATTCCTTAAAAATTACTATTTAAATAAAGCAGAAATAATAAATAATACTTTTAAGCTACGTATAATATTTTTCATACCGTATATCTTGTCTTTTGGACATCTTTTCTATCTTATTTGTCGTTTTTACTAAAAATTGACAAAGTATTTTGCTTAGAAAATTATATTAATGGTTTCCTAATTTTACCGTAAAAATTTGTTTATTAAAATTTTAAAACCATATACTTAATCCTTTTGAAAATTACTAACATGCTTCAAAATACAAAGCATGAGCTATATGTTAGAAATTTTTGAAAGTTATTGTATTTCTTCTTACAGTAAAAATCATTAGTATTAACCTCTTAAACTTAGTTCTAACCACTTTATTTCTTTAAAACTCATTGTAGAAAATTTACTTTAACTTGTATTACTTCTTCTTGATTGAAAATAGCTTGGAATTAATTTTAGAAATCATGAATATCTAATTTGGCATGTTGGCCGAATTTGATAAAAACTTTGCATTTGATTTCCAAATTATTTTTCACCTTCTAAATACATGTTAAATCTCTTGTATTATCTACATTGATTAAATCATTACCTTAGAAAATAATTTTAGAATTCAAAGTATTGAAATTAGACTTGTTGGCCGAAAATGTAAGGTTATGCCATTTGATTTCCAAATTCATTTTTCTTGATCTAAACAACTTGAAACCTTCTTAATTCTCCTAGGTTAATTTAATTACCTTTTAAGAAAATTAAGAGAACATTTTGGTTCTCCATTTTTGTTAGTGGCCGTGAGCCATCATGGATGTGTTCTTTGGAACACACATGCATTTCCTTGACATGTTATTCACATCCTATACATTATCATGCAATTCTATACTTTATCATGCAATTCTAACACATGCAATATTATCAAAGCTTATAGACATGCAACTTAAAGCTTGTAGACATGCAAAATATTACAAACCACAAATAGGAAAGCTACTAACAATTACACAACCACATCAAATAAGCTACTAACAAACACAAACATGAATCCTTATGGATTCTACAATCACAAAAATTAAACTCCATCCTCTTACCACCACCCATAGGTGATAAGATTTGTCTTCCTCTTACCTTAAATGAAGACAAATGGTATTCTTTCACTCCTCCTAGGGTTCGGTTTTCTCCACCAAAGTACCTAGCAACTCAAACGAAAATCTACAAGTTACTAACCATGAAAAAGAACCTAAACCATGGATAAATCATGGCTTAGAACTTTGAAAAAGAAGAGAGAAAAGAAAAGCATGAGATTTCACCTTCTAGGTAAAATTTTCAAGATTGGTTTCCAAGCTCCAAATGGAAGATTTTGAAGAAATTCTCAACTAGAGATGTTCTTAGGATGGTGTTTAGGTTTAGAAAACTTGGTTAGATGAAAATTTGGATGGTTGGATGGTATGGTTCTTGTCTTGGCCGAATGGTGAAGGAAAGAAACAAGAATGGTGGCTAGGGTTCTTGGATGAGAGAGAAGAGAGAAAAGCAAGAAAGATGAAGTGGTATTTTGGTCTCCTAAACCCCACATAGCCGTAGCTCTTCATGCATGCAAGGTGGCCAAATGGTTGGCTTCATCCAAGCCATGGATTGCATCAAAGGCTAGGATTAAAACTTGCTTAACAAGCTTGTCTCCTATTGGTTGATTATTGATGACTCACAAGCCTAATCACTGCTTGTTCATTAATTACAACTTAGTCACTTAGTCACTAGAGTCACTTGTTCCGGAAAGTTCTCGCTAATGATGATTAATTAAGCTACTAAGTTAACTGTATTAGCTAAACGTGGGTCCCACAAAATATTTCCGGGTCCACTGTCACTAAGTTATACTGACTAATAAAATAATATTATAATAATACAAAATTATTTTATTTGATAGTTAAATCCCAGAAATTGAAAGATTAATTTTAGGCTCATTCAGAATTGGGTTTAGTAAGATCCCCCGCCTCTGAATAATTAAAAACAGATTTTATCGGTCCGAAAAAATATTATTTTCCTGCCCCGTAGCCAATCACACAAAAAGTCCATATAAAATCACAGACAGTAATATTGGACACTAAATCAAGTAGAAAACAATTAAAAACAGCAAAAATAGTACAAAACAGCACGTTCGGGACGTAATGGTCATTTTTCTATTTTTTCCCACAACGTAGCTAATCATCCAAAAAGTTCAAATAAAATTACAGACAGTATTAATTGTCTGTATATCTTCCAGAAAAATTAAAACAGTAGCTCGAAAAAACTTTTATTTTACCGTCTCGGAACAAATTACGTAAAAAGACCAAATAAAATTTGAGCCTGTATAAACGTATTTGTATTTCATGCAGAAATCGAGAAACAGTAAAATAGGGACACAACGGTCATTCACACAAAAGCTTGAAAAACAGCAAACAGTACATTCGGAATATTTTCTAAAAATTGGGGTGTTACACCGAGCCTCCATGAAATTCCAGTCTCACAAAACCTAGGAATCTGGGCAACGCCATGATCACAGAATCAGTCCAAAGGATATGGATGATCGAACGGCTCGCACTCGTCAAACTGATCACCCGTTTGCTGTTGCCCCTCCTCAGGGTACACAATCTCTAGAGGTTGTTCCTCTACCTCTTCCTCAAACTCTTTACAGAAATAAAATAATAATACAGAAACACATACAAATAAAGAGGTGAGACAAATCTTACATCAATACCAATATGGTAAATAAGAAAACGACAATACAACAGATATCACAGTTTAAATACAATAAAGCATACCAAAATAGCATAAATAATAACACAATTTAATACAAGAATTGCATACCACAGTATCATAAATAACAACACAATTTAACACATCATATAATATCACAAATAATAATGTTATGATGCATAACACAAATGCAAATGCAATATGACTCGTTCCTACTCCATGGAGCTAGACACAGACATTTGAGAGAATGACCCGAAGAGAACTATCAGTACCTCAGGCTGCCCAACCAAACTATTACACTGTCAAACGTCGTGTCTATAGCCCACTGTCCAACGTAGTGTAGTAGTACACAGTCCAAACACGTCGTGCACTACAGGCATTGTACTAAACAGTCTTCCCAAGATCTCGATTAAGTATAGTGCTTGTCGAGATCATTAGTGTGTTGCCAGTTACTACGACCCAGAGGAGCGACCAACTGTTCATATGTGAAATACTTCGCACACTAATGCCTCCAAGTCCACACAAGATGAACCACACTACGCTTATCACACCGACAACACGATGTAATTCGTCTCATCAATCAATCACCAATATCAACCAAATTGGCCCAACTCTTGATGCATGAAATAAGAGCTATAATTACCAAATTACCCTTAGTTTCAAAATATTATCATATTTACAAAAACGCCCTTAATCTCAAAAATTCCAATATATAGTACGTCACCACTTGACAGTACCATATCTCAACATGTCCGAGTCCACCACTTTGGCCCGACAACAAAACTCACGTTCCAATTAATCGCGTAGAAATTTTATCGCGTTTTCACAATCGCGTCACTTATACAAATATTTTTAAATCACGTAAATATATTTTGCTGTTTTTAAAATCGCGTAGTGTTTTTAAATCGTTTTCTCAATCGCGTAAGATTTTTAAATCATTTTCTTAACTGTAAAGCTTTAAAATCTCCATTTTAAAACTGCGTAAGCTATTTCTTATATTTTTAAAACTACATAGAATATTTTCCTTACGTTATAAATATATTATAAAACTTTCTCTTTTATTTGTTTGTTTCTTAATAAATTTTGACAGCATTTTGTCTATAAAATCTATTAAAATTGTGCTTTCTACGTTTTTCCTCTAAAAATTCCTTTGTTTAGTTTATAACAACAAAATACACTTTGAAAATTGTCATTATACTTTAAAACTCAAAGGTAAGTATTTTTCAAGAGTTTTGTTTATTTTTCTTCTATACTATATTTCTAATAAAAATTAGTTTACTTCTTTAAGTCTTGAAAATCTATTACAAATGTATTATTTTTAAGTTAACATCTAATCTACACTTAGAAAATAAATTTTGGATTGATTACACATTAAGAAGGCATGTTAGCCGAATTTTACAAAACTTTGGCTTTTGATCTTTGGATTATTTCTCATCTTCTAAATCATTTTGGAATTCATTAATTTACTTAATTCCATTAAACCCTTCCTTTAGAAAAGGGTTGAGAACATTTTGGTTCTCTTTTTCTTGTTGAGGCCGTGAGCCCCTTTGGTGTTCTTTGGAACACTCATGCAATCCTTATATGTTATTCACATCCTAATTAATAATCATGCATATATCAACACATACAATATATTTTAAAGCTATAGACATGCATACAAACAATATCAAACACAAGTAGGAAAGCATTTAAACAACCAAACAAATGAATCCTTATGGATTCTTCACACACATACAATCCATTTCCTCATCACCACACTTGGTTGATGAGATTAAATCTCCCTCTTACCTTAAAGGAAGATAACTCCTTCTACTCTCCTTCCTAGTTGATTTCGTGACCTTCTCCAAAGAAATCCTAGCAACCTTAAAAAATTTTAAAGAGTTATAACTATAGAAGAAAAGCATAAACCATGGATCAATCATGGCTTAGAACCTTAGAAATCAAGTTAAAAATGAAAAACAAGAATCTTCACCTTGTAGGAAAAATCTCCAAAGAAATTTTTCAAGCTTAAGATGAAGGATTTTGGAAGAACTCTCAACTAGAAATGTTCTTAAAATGGTGTTTAGGTTTGAGAAAGTAGGTTAGATAAAACTTTTGAAGGTTGGAAGTGTGATTTATGGGTGTTGGCCGAATGGTCTTCAAAGAAGAAAACAAGAGAATTGTTCTTGATGTTCTTGGAGAAAGGGAAGATTAGAGATGAAAAATGACTAAGTTGATGTTCTCCTCACTATGCATGGCCGTGCACTTCATCAAGGGAGATGGCCTCCTTTGTTGACTCCTCCCATCACCTAATAGCCTTAGATTTGATCAAGGGTGGACATGCAAAGCTTTGCCTCCAAGCTTGTCTCTCATTGGTGCATGAAAACCTAGTCATACCAGTGACTAAGCCCTTCTTGAAGCTTCTTGAAACCTCTAGGTCAAATGATCCTAAGGAGAACAAACCAAGTTTGTGATTCATTTGGTCTTCTAGTTACATTTAGGTGCATTTGATTAAATTATTTAGTTACTTGCTTAACTATATAGTTACTTAGGTTAACTAAGTTAGTCTTGATATTTTGAGACCATTATCTAACTAGAACTTAACTAGATAGCTAACTAGGTTTACTTCACTTAGTTACTATATAAGCTTTCTATACAAACTTAGTTAGGTTTTAAGCTAACTTGGTTAAGCTTTCCTATTTGATTTCAACAAGTCTAACCCTTTTTGTGGACTTGATTCCTATTGGTCTAGAAATTTCAAACCTATATTGTTGACTTGTTCCTATTGGCTTAGAATTTAGTCTAGCTAGAAACGTTGACTCATTCACTAAACGCAGGCCCCATAGACTTTTTCGAGTCCATGGTTATTTTGGAGCAGATTTCTATTGTTTTTGAGACAGTAGGTACTGTCAAATAAAATAATATTATAATAATATAAATTATTTTATTGCACAGTTAAATCCTAAAAATTAAAAGATTAGCAACTATATCACTCGAAATTGGGTTTTGTAAGATCCCCCAGCTCCGAATAATTAAAATAAGCTTTCCCCGACCTGAAAATTATTATTTTCCTGACTCGGAGTAAATCACACAAAACACTCAAATATGAACACGAAATAGTCAAATAAATTTTATAACATACAGAAAAACATAAAACAGTACAATCAGGACAACACTATCATTTATCCAAAAGTTAGGGTGTTACATGTACACTTTATGATTTCTACGGATTTACCTCCTTCATCCTTGTCCAAATAACATGAAGTGCCCATTGGTATAGCAACATGCTTGGAATTGTCCATTCCAAATTTTTTGAGCAGCTCCTTGTAATATTTGGCTTGACTTATGAAAGTCTCATTCCTAGCTGGCTTGATTTGGAGTCCAAAGAAGAAGTTGAGCTCATCCATCATTGACATCTCAAACTCACTTTCCATGGTATTGGCAGACTCCTTACATAAAGCCTCATTAGTAGCACCAAATATTATATCATCAACATAAACTTGCATAAGGAGAATGTCATTTTTTTATGCTTAATGAAGAGTGTTGTATCAACTTTTCCTCTTGAAAAGCCTTTTTTCTAAAAGGAACTTGCTCAACTTTTCATACCAAACTCTAAGAGCTTATTTTAAGTCATACAAGGCCTTTTTCAACTTAAAAACATGGTTGAGCAGTTCAAAGCTTTCAAAACTAGGAGGTTGTTCCACATATACCTTTTCTTGTATAAAACCATTTAAAAGTGCACTTTTAATATCCATTTGATAAAGTTTAAAATCCATGATGCATGCAAATGCAAGTAGCATTCTAATGGCCTCTGATCTAGCTACAGGTGCATAAGTTTCTTCATAATCTATTCATTTTTCTTGATTATAGCCTTTTGCAACCAACCTACCTTAATTTCTTATTATTAGGCTAGTGTTATCAAGTTTGTTTCTAAAGACCCATTTGGTGCCAATTATAGGATCAACTTGACTTTCCTCTTGCTTCTTGGCTTCTTTTTCCTTGTTCTCTAAGTGTGTTCTTGCAAATATTTCTTCAACATCATCAACAAAACTCTTTCTCAATCCATTTGAGTTAATTTCATCAAAAGCAACATGAATGGACTCTTCTATGGTCATAGTTCTTTTGTTGTAAACTCTAAAAGCTTTTTTATGATTAGAATATCCAAGAAATATACCTTCATCTGATTTAGCATCAAACTTCCCTAAGTTATCCTTTCTATTATTTAAAACAAAACATTTACATCCAAAGACATGAAAGTGCAAAACATTTGGCTTCCTTCTTTTGTATAACTCATAGGGTTTTTCTTTAAAATTGGGCTTATTAGGGCCCTATTCATTACATAATAAGCAGTACTTGTCGCATCTATCCAAAAATACTTAGGAAGGTTACCCTCATTGAGCATAGTTCTTGCCATTTCTACTAAAGATCTATTTTTCCTCTCTACAACTCCATTTTGTTGTGGAGTTCTATGAGCTGAAAAATTATGCTCAATGTCATGTTCATCACAAAAGGTTTCAAACTTATGGTTTTCAAACTCACCACCATGATCACTTCTTATGGATGCAATGCTAAAACTCTTTTCATTTTGGATAACTTTGGCAAGTTTCTTAAAGGCTTGAAAAACATCATTTTTATGAGATAAGAATAATGTCCATGTAAACCTAGAAAAATTATCCACAATTACTATTGCATAGTAATTCCCACCAAAGCTCATTGTTATAAAGGGTCCAAAAAGATCCATATGCAAAAGTTATAAATGTTTAGAAGTTGAAACAACATTTTTAACTTTAAAAGAGATTTTTACTTGTTTTCCCTTTTGGCACGCATCACATAATTTATCTTTTTCAAATTTGAGCTTAGGTAATCCAATTACTAGCTCCTTTGAGAACAACTTATTTAAGTGATCCATGTGAATGTGTGCAATCCTTCTATACCATAGCCATTAATCATCTTCTTTACTCATAAAACATTTAGCATCATTTGTAGATATATCATCAAGACTAATCATATATATATTATTGACCATATGACCAATAAACTTAACTTGTTTATCATCTTTTCCTTCAATTATGCAACAATTAGAATCAAATATAACTTCATTTACTTTGTCACACAATTGACTAATGCTAAGCAAGTTATGTTTAAACCCTTCAACAAGTAAAACATTATCAATAAAAGCGGAAGGGATTTTGTAACACCCCAAAAATTAGACATTATCACAGTAATAATGAAATTGTACTGTTTTGTGATTTCTGAGTGTTATAAAATTATTTTGACTGTTCCGTGATTGTATTTGATTGTATTGAGAAATTTGCTCCGTGTTAGTAAAATAATAATTTTCAAGCCAGAAAAAATCATTACGTATTTATTCGGAGATAGGGGATCTTACTAAACCCAATTCCGAGAGATGCGTGTCCTGATCTTTTAATTTTTAGAATTTATCAGTGCAATAAAAATATTTTATATTTTTATTATTATTTTATTATCCGATAGACGATACCTACTGACTTATGAGCAGTAGCCTATGTCCAGGGGACAATAGGAACCGCTAAAGTCTTGCGACTTATTGATAATGGACCAATAGGAATCAAGTCAACGTTTCTGACTTGAAAATCTCTAAACCAATAGAAACTAGACACCATTAGTGCTACGACTTTCTAAACCAATAAGATGTAGTCAAATTAAGTGGTTGGACTAGTTACTTGGTAACTAAATGACTTAACTAGATTAGTTTGTATTCTATGTAGTAACCAAATAGGATGGAAACTTAGTTTGTTATTCCTTAGGGTTTCCAATTACAAGAAGCTTCTACAATATTCAAGAATGGATGACCAACATCAAGGTAACTAACTAGTTAGTAATGTAACTAGGAAACTAACTAAGTTAGCCTAGATCTAACTAAGCAGCATAAGAAGTAACTAAATGGAAGTAAACCTAGTTAGTTCTCTAAGTGCCACACAATTTTGGAGGAGTCTAGGGTTTTCTAGAATATTTGATTCAAGCATAGAAAACTATTTAGTTAGCAATGTAACTAATTATTCTAACTAAGTTAGCTTAAGTGTGCATAGAAACTAAATGGGATTACTAACTTAATTAGCATTCTATGACCACCATTAGGTTAGAACCTTCAAGAACATGTGACTAAGGCTTGATTTAGCCAATTAGAAGCAAGCTTAGGGGGGAACCTTTGTATGTGAGCCTTTGATGCAACCTAAGGCTAGGATGGAGTCTTGGAGGGTAAAAGAAAGTGGCCACCTCCTTTGGAGCCCTCCTACATGGCCATGCACTCCATTTAGAGACCAAATAGGTTAATTTAATTCACCTAAGTCATAAACTCTCTCTACTCTTCACGTTCTTCTTCAAGCAACCAAGAAAACTCCATTTTCTTTCACCAAGAGGCCATTCGGCCACCCTCCCAAACCTAGACCTCCAAGCTTCTAAAATTTTACCTAAACACATTTCCTAAAGCCAAATTCTATTCTAAGAACATCTCTAGTTGTAAGTTTTCACAAAATCATCCATCTTGAGCTTGAAATCCAAGCTTAAAGTTTCTACCAAAAAGGGTAAACTTCTTATTTCTTGACCCAATCTTTTAGTTTTGATTTTCTAAGCCATGATTGATCGATGGTTTATCTATTTCTAAGCTTGTTGTTCATTTTAAAATTTGTTTAAGATTTTTAGGGTTTTTCCAAGGAGCTTCACGAAAAGCATAGGAGGAACAAGTTGAAGGATTTGTCTCCTCTTTAAGGTGAGGGGGAGATTTATCTCACTAACCAAGTATGGTGGTGAGAGATGTATTTGTTTGTGAGGAATGGTGAATCCATGTGAGGGTTCGTTATTCATGGTTATGTAATTATTTTTGAGTGTTTATGTGCTTTGATTTATTTAATTGTGCTTTATATGATTTGCATGATTTTATTGTTTTATGATATGTATGATGTGAATATATTGTATATGCCATGATGGAAGTGAACAAAGAAAATAATTTTGGTTTCAATGACCAAGAGGCTCACGGCCTAGACACCTCAAAATAGGTGTTCCCAAATTAAGATTTTCATGAATGGTAAAATAGAATGATAGAAGGAAAAAGGAAAAGAAAAGATATGATGGTTCCAATGACCATGTGCTTACCATTTTGAAGGTTTGAAATGATTTTACTTTAAGTAAAATTATGATTTAGAGATGGAAAGTTAATTGATTTAGAACAAGAAATTTATGAAAGGATTTAAGAAATGGAAACAAAATATTTTGTCACTTGAGAAATGAAAATTTCGTTGGAAAGGAAAAAGAGAGCTTGAAAATGTTTGAACCTCAACTTATTTTTTTAAAGAGTATTAATTTTGAGAATTTTGGTGAATACATTGATAACTTGAAATTTACTAACGTATAGCTCACTGATTAGGTTTTTGAGCGCGTTAGGAAATTTTAAGTGAGAAAATATGGAAAAGTAAAGCAAGAAATGGTATGAATTTTTAGAAAGGTCGAAATGAAATTTAGAAGGTTAAGAAATATTTTACGTAGTGGAAAAATGGTGAAAAATGTTTTTCGTAACTTAAAAACATGATTTTTAAGCTACACGATGTCAAAAACGTTGAAAAATCGCTACGCGATTGAAAAACGATGGAATATTTTTACTCAATTGAGAAAATGATGGAAATCGCTATGCGATTCAAAAAACGCAACAAAAGTGTTGCACGATTGAGAAAACGCGATAATATGATTATGCGATTGAATATACAGTAGGATTACTATTGGATCAATGTATGGACCTTGTATATGAAATGATAAATTTTGCCTGTGATTGGCGTTGGTGCATTAAACATGCATTGGAAAGGTCCGATGGACTGGATAAGGGCATTGGCCTAGGAGAGAATACACCTCTTAAGTGGGTGCGATATGCGTAGTGTATGTCACTTGTTGACCTTGGGGGCATCGAGGTGCGGGTTGTTCACAATAGGCAGTTGGTAGCTCTTCTGTACCGTGAATTAGACCGATGCAACACACTGATGATCTGGACTGAGACACTATTCTTAATCAAGATCTGGTGAAGACTGTCGTGTATATGCTAGATGTGTGAAAACTAACAAAAGTTGAGGCACGTGGTCTGAGGCATTTGGTACCGACAGATCTTCAGGATTAATCTCTCCGACTTGAGTTTAGCTCCATGGAGTAGGAAAATGAGTCAGTGAGCATATGCATAACTTGAACAAGTTTGAATATTGAATGACATTTTATCTGTTAAGTGTCGATGAATCATGCAATGAAACGATGATGTTTACTATTTATTATATCTGTATTATTGAATGATATATTTGTATGATGTATTGTATGTGTTATCTCTGTGCTACCATGTTGGTATTGGCGTAGGTAATCTCACCTCTTTGTATATTATTTTGTATTGTATTTATATTTTTGGTAAAGACACTGACCGAGGTAGCGAGCAAGAAGGTGAAGAGGAACAGATTCCTACTGAGGAAGCTGAGTTTTGATTAGATGGCAATCCGGTCGAGTTTCTTTGGATATGTAAGACTACAGTTTCATGGAGGAGCTGGAGCGTGGTATATTAGTCCCAATGGGGAGGGACTAATTTATTAGGGACATTTGACAGTCAACATGAGTAGGATATTTTATGGAGATCCATTCTTTTCTGTTACTATTTATGTACATGTTGAATTTCTGCTGTCGATTAGGTAGTATTGGGGTGGTAGGTATCACATCCCAACGGAAATCAGTATAGTGTCGTCTGCACGGACACCGGTCCGTAGGACTTCACGTTAAGTTGGATTCCTACCTGCTGAGGAATCTGATGAGGACCCGTCTGAGGGTTCTACTGTCTAGTCATACTTGGGCAAGTATGTTAGTTTAAATAATGTTCAAATACTTTTGAGAACTATGTCTGTAAATATTTAAGTATGTCAGTACTAAAACTTATGTATATGATGTAAATTATTTATGATGTTGTTTAGAATTTTATATTCTGCTAAGTTTATTTTATTAATATTCCAGAAATTTTATAACTCATATTTACATTACAAATCATATTTTATAATTAAAAGGGTAATTTGGGAATTAAGTAACATAAATGTGATATCCTACGGTGGGTGTTACATTAGTTGGTATCAGAGCCCAAGTTAGAGTCTTTTGGGTTTCTGGTTAGGACAGTCTTGTTTGTATTGTGTGATTCTCTGTGGCTAGTTTCTGAAGGGAAACAATATTATTTGAAAGATTGACCTTAACTTTTCTTTGTGTTGTCCAGTTTGATTTAAAGAAAACGTAATAGCTAGACGAGGAAGAAGACGCGTAAATACTTGAGCAGGAATTGGAAATATTGGTGACAACAACCAAAACATGGCTGCAGCAGTAGCAGTAATGCAACGGATGGCTGATGTCGTTGTGCAGCAAAGCCAAAGAGCGAATGAGGACGCTCAAAGTTTGTCATAATTTTGTAGAAATAATCCACCAAAGTTTCAAAGAGAATTTGACCCAGAAAAAGCTAATCTCAAAGAGCTAGAAAAGATATTTGAAGGTATAGGTTGTACCGATGAATAGAAGCTTACTTTTGCAACTTTTGTGCTAGTAGGAGATGGAGAAGACTGGTGGGTAGGAGCTCGAAGATTGATACAAGCTGAGGGAAGAGTTATGATGTGGTAGCTTTTTAAGCAGAAATTTCTAGGGAATTATTTCCCAACTAATGTTCAGCATGCTAAGGAAATGGAATTCTTTAGTTTGAGACAAGGGCTGATGTCCGTAAGCAAATATGCGGCAAAATTCGAAAGCTTGTCTAAGTTTTCGAGGTATTTCCAGATGCACCCAGACAAGGAATGGAAGTGCAGAAAATTTGAAAAGGGATTGAAGCTTGATATTAAGCAGGCAGTGGCAACCTTGGAAATTGATCAGTTTCCAACATTATTAGACAAATGTCGAAAAGTTGAGGAAATTGATCATCAACGTGAGGCGAGGAATAGGAACTTTGGACCTGCACGGTTCCAAAAGAGAAAGAGTAGTGGTGGAAATCGTTCTCAGCAGAAGCCATATGCAAGACCATCGGGAGGTCAGGCTCGGCAGCAATCTTTTGGGGGAAGTTCTGGTGGCAGCAAGATAGGTCAAGCTAGAACTTCTATGAACAAATGCTTTAAGTGTGGGAAGTATCATCTAACTGAAGATTGCTAACACAAAGGAGTCATCTGTTACAGATGTAGAAGGCTTGGACATTTCTCCAGAGAATATGATCAGATGAAGGCGGAACCCTTGGTGGGGAACGTCTATACTGTAAGACCACAGGCAGGTGATCGTGTATATACCATAAGCAGGGAGGCAGTCGTAAAATTAGAGGACTTGATTATGGAGGAGTGTGCCATCAAAGGTAATCCTTTAACAGTACTATATGATTTGGGAGCAACACATTCTTTCATTGTTTATGATTGTGTGGAGCGTTTGGGGTTATCCGTGACTGCATTACCTTATGATTTGAGTGTTGCTACTCCTACTGATAAGCCTATAGTTACTTCAAAAGTATGTTTGAATTGCCCTGTCTATGTTAGGAATAGAATCTTTTATGTGGACTTGATATGTTTGCCTCTTTCCAAGATTAATGTAATCTTAGGAATGGATTGGTTGTCTTCTAACCATATCCTAATAGATTGTTCTAGTAAGACACTAGTTTTTCCTAAGGTTAAGGATCCTAGATTCCTAACGGCTACTCAAGTAGAAGAGTGTTTGAAGGAAGGAGATCAGGGGTACTTGTTGTTAGTTCAATGCGAAGGGTACTTATTGAATTTCCTGAAGTGTTTCCTGAAGATATACATGGACTACCGCCAGTGAGGGAAATAAAATTTACAATTGATCTAGTACCTGGAGCTAGACCGATATCTATGGCGCCTTACAAAATGTCACCGGCAAAGTTAGCAGAACTCAAGAAACAACTGGAGGAGTTGTTGGAGAAGCAATTTATGAGACCTAGTGTGTCACCTTGGGGAGCTCCAGTATTGTTGGTTAAGAAGAAGAATGAGACTTCTCGTCTATGTGTAGTGTAACACCCTCCTCAGGGTATCACATTTTCGACTCCCAACTCCCAAATCTAACAATGATTTTAATAAAAAGTTTGAGTTATAAAAGGTGAGTTTTAAAATTTCTTATTACAGAAACATAAACTTACTGAAATCCATAAGTATTACTAATATACAATATTGACACCAATTAATATTTAACAATTTAAAGAGAAATATAAGACTAATAGACTCTCTTTTTAACAATAGCAAACCCCATGACGGGTCCTACTTAATAGCACGGTAAGACACTAACGGTAAAACTTAATATACTTATTTCTTCTTGTATCCATCTTGATGCATCAGACATCTGTTCCTTGTCAACACTGCACGCAACCAAATCTGGAATGGTCATTTTCTAATGTTTTCTCCGATCTCAGAGTATTTATCACCCGTATGTCTAAGACAACTCATTCCATCTATTATATAGTTTTTACCAATACAAGCACAACAACATAATATAACAAAGAGGTGAGATCACCTACGCCAATACCAACATGGTAGCACTGAGATAACACAAACAACATATCATACAAGTATATCATACCAGAATTCCAATAATGCACTCAACATTAGTATTAGACCATCATAGACCTCACTATCGACGCACCCCAAGATCCATCATAGACCTCACTATCAATTCACATTCCCTCTTCAACCACAAGGATCCCAATAGCATCAGCTATCAATTTTTTTTTAATTCAAAATCATCATATGCCTCGATGCATGTTCAATGCACCAATGCCAATCACAGGTAAAATTCCTCATTTCCAATGCATGTTCAATGCACCAATGCCAATCACAGGCAAAATTCACCATTTCATATTCAGGGTCCACACATTGGCTCATTCTTAGTTTAATTTCATAATCCATAATCAGGGTCCACACACTGGCCCAACAGTAATTATACTGTGTTTTCGACAACAAAATCATATTATCGCATTTTTATAGTCACAAAACACTTTCGTCATGTTTTCACAATCGCGTAACATTTCTGTTACGTTTTCACAATTTTACAACATTTTCGTTGCATTTTCAAATCATGTAGTGATTTTTCAACGTTTTCTCAATCACGTAAAAATATTCCACCATTTTTAAATCGCGTAGCGATTTTTCAACAATATCTCAAACGTGTAAAAATATTTAAACGCTTTCCAAATTGTGTAGAAATATTTCAACATTTTTCAAATCGCGTGAAAATATTTAAACATTTTTCAAATCGCGTAGCTTAAAAATCACGTTTTTAAGTTACGTAAATCATTTTTCACCATAATTCCATTACAAAAAATATTTCTCAACCTTCAAAAATTCCATTTAACCTTTCTCAAAATAATATGACTACTCACATTATTTCTCACATTTTCTTACTCAAGAAAATCCTTTTTGCAATTTATTCCACAAATTCACAATTCCATTGAATTAAATCAATGTTTTCAAACTTTAAAAAATTACTAACGCTCTCCAAAACCCAAAGGATTAGTTACACGTTAGAAAATATCAAATCAATATTATATTCTCCATTTTTCTCAAATCAATTCTAAAATCAATTCTCTTTAAAATAAATTGAGGTTCAAACACTTTCAACCTCTCTTTTCCATTCCCATATGAAAATTTTATTTCTCAAGTGATAAAACACTTTGATTCCCTTGCCAAATTTCTTATGCCAAATTAATTATATTTTCATTTGAAAATCACTTTGTTTCATAAAATCAAGGCATTCATAAGCCTTCAAAACCGTGGTACTTGATTATTTAAACCATCAAATATTTTTCCTTCTAAGTCAATATGATTTTACACAAACAAAACCATTAAAAATTCCTTAACAAAAACCGTGAGCACTTGGTCTTTGAAATCAAGTCATTTGTTCATTTTCATTTTTCACTTTCTTTGCAAATCCTTAAAATCATTAACTTATTGCTCTTTTCATTTAAAACTCTTGTTTAGTAAAATGCTTAGAAACTTTTTACACAAAATAAATCAATAAAAATTCCTCTTAAAACCGTGAACAATACTTCTTGAAAAACAAACCCTTTGTTTATTTTTCTTGCTTTTCTAATCATCCAATTTTATCATTCATGAAAATATTAATTTGTGAACACATATTTTGAGGTGTCTTGGCCTAAATTCTCTTGGTCTTTGGAACCAAAAATCAATTTTCTTTCCATCATTAAATCATGGCATACACATACATATTCAAATATATATCACAAGCATGCCATAATCAAAGCAATAAATCATGCAAATCATACCAAGCATAGGCAAATAATCAAAGCACATAAACATACACAAATTATTACATGACCATGGATATGAAACCTCACATGGATTCACCATCCATCAAATACCAAACCATCTCTTACCACCATACTTAGTTGGTGAGATGAATCTCCCTCTTACCTCTTAAAGATCCTCAAAAGCTCCTTGTTTTGCTTCTCTTTCCAAGTCCTTCACCACCAAGGGCTTCTCAAATACTAAAAAAAAACATATATTTATTAGTAAATCAAGCTTGAACAAGATAAACCATGGATCAAACATGGCTTAGAACCTTGAAAATCAAAAGAAAAGTGAAAGATTAATAAACTTCACCATTAAAGCTTCAATCTTTAGCTTGAAGAACAAGGTTGAAAATGAATGATTTAGAGAAAGTCTCCAACATGAAAGTTGATTAGAATATCACGTAGATTTAAGATCTATGGTTGGATGAAATTAAAAGAGATTGGATGGTGATTTTAGATGGTATGGCCGAAATTCCTCTTGAAGAACAAAGATGAAGTTTTTGATTTTTTGTGAAAGAAAGGCTTCTTAGACTTGGTTAAGGTAAAGAATGAAGTGAAAACACTTAGTTTTCCTTCCACAAATTTCGTAGAGCTCCTTGGAAAAATTCCTAAAAGTCATAAACAAATCTTAAAATCAATAACAAGTAAAAGAATAGGTAAACCATGATTCAAGCAGGACTTATAAAATCAAAACTAAAAGATTGGGTGAAGAAATATGAACTTTATCCTTTTTGATAGAAACTTGAAGCTTGGATTTGAAGCTCAAAATGAATGATTTAGTGAAAACTCATAACTAGAGATGTTCTTAGAATGAGGTAAGGATTCAAGAAATAAGGTTGGATAAAATTTTTGAGTGATGGAGGGTGGTTCTAGGGTGCTTGGCCGAAATTAGCTTGGAGAAGAGATGGAGAGAAATTTTTGAAGAGTTAGCTTCTTGAAAATGATCAATAATGATCAAGATGGAGTAATAATGGTCTTGAAACCATTCTATGCCCTTAAGCATGCACAAAACCGTCCCCCCCTCCAAGCATTCTCCTAAGAGTGCTAAATGATCAATAATGATGCATAATTGACCAAGGCATCTAATAATGGTCATAAAGCTTTTCTTTAGCTCCAAAATGAAGCACAAAACCGTCCCCCCTCCATCCTTGCATCTAACAAAGTTGTCATCTTTTTCAAGCCACCATTTAGAGCATTTTAGGCCATTGATTAATTCAATGGTTAGGATTAAGGTAGACTTTTGAATAGAAGACTTAATCTAGGCCATTAGATCCATCTCCAAAAATGAAGGGTCAATATTACTCCTTCTTACTTTCAATCCAAGGGTCATAATTAGTCATAGCCTTTTTAGAAGACCAAATCTCCACCATTGATTAAATCCACATCCAATGGTCATAAATGATCCATCTCCACCATTGATTTAATCCGAATCCAACGGTCACAAATGGTCCTAGCCACTTTGTAAGACCAAATCTTCACCCTTGATCTAATTCTAAATCCAATGGTTATAAATGGTCATAGCCATTTTCTTAGACTAATCCTACACTGTTGATTAAATCGACAGTTGATATCAAAGTCTTCAATATTAGACTTGCTTCCTATTGGTCCGTCAAAAGTTGTCATAACCACTATTGTTGACTTAAGTAGTATAATTTCTATTTTTATCTGCTAAAACCCCACGAAAGAATATATTTACAGTATTTTTATCACCCGATAATTAAATACAGTACAAAATACAGTACAATAAATTTTCTAAAAATTATTTTCGGATTCAGGTTTAGTAAGATCCCTTGTCTCCGTCTCAACAGTACAAATTTTTCTATACGTAGAAAAATTTTCATGTTTTGAGACTCACCCCGGGCCCACGTAGGACCACTGGGGCCCACAAACAGCCCAAAAACAACTAGATAACCATAAAAATTTATAATCATCCACAAAAATCACAAATATTAGAAAACATATGAAAATCAAGTCAGATTGTAAAAAATAATTAACAGACAAGAGAAATAAATACTTAAAGATTTTCTCCGGTCTGAAAATTATTATTTTCTTGACATGGAGTAAATCACTCAAAACGATCAAATACGTTGACGGAATACTCAAAATAATTTTACAGTGCACAGAAATCACTAAACAGTAGAATTCTTTTAACTATCAAAATTACTATCTAATAGATAGGAAATTTTGGGGTGTTACATGTAGACTACCGACAATTGAATAAGATCACGATTAAGAATAAATATCCACTTCCAAGAATAGATGATCTGATGGATCAATTGCGAGGAGCCGCAATATTTTCCAAGATTGATTTACGTTCTGGTTACCACCAGATACGTGTGAAGGTGGAAGATATTCCCAAGACTGCATTTTGAACACGTTATAGGCATTACGAATATCAAGTGATGTTGTTTGGTGTGACTAATGCACCAGCCATATTCATGGACTTCATGAACATGATTTTCAGTTCGTACTTGGACAAGTTCGTTGTTGTCTTTATAGATGACATTTTAATCTACTCTCGAAGTTAGGAAGAACATGTTGAGCATCTCAAAGTGGTTCTCCAGATATTGAAAGAGAATAAGTTATATGCAAAGTTGTCCAAATATGAATTTTGGTTAAGCGAAGTTCAATTTTTAGGTCATGTGATATCGGAGGAAGGAATTAAAGTTGATGCTTCAAAGGTGGAGACGATTCTTGAATGGGAAAGGCCAAAGACCATATCAGAAATCCGTAGTTTCATTAGATTAGCCGATTACTATCGACGGTTTATTGAGGGGTTTTCCAAGATAGTTGAACCTCTTACCCAACTTACACAAAAGAATAAATCGTTTGCATGGACTAATGCATGCAAAGAAAGTTTTCTAGAGTTGAAACGACGATTGACTACTTCATTGGTATTGATTCTACCTAATCTGAATGAACCTTTCGAAGTATATTGTGATGCTTCGTATCAAGGATTATGTTGTGTACTTACGCAGCATTGGAAGGTTGTGACTTATGCTTAAAGACAGCTAAAGGTGCATGAGAGGAATTATCTGACTCATGATTTAAAATTAGCAGCTGTAGTATTTGCATTGAAAGTATGGAGACATTTTCTCTATGGGGCAATGTTCACTGTTTTTAGTGATCATAAAAGCTTGAAGTACTTGTTTGACCAAAAAGAGTTGAACATGAGGCAAAGGCATTGGCTAGAATTTCTGAAGGACTATAACTTTCAGTTGCAGCATCATCCCAGGAAGGCGAATGTAGTAGCAGATGCTTTAAGTAAGAAAATGCTTACTGCTTCTATTTTGATGATCAAGGAGAAAGAATTGATAGACAAATTCTGCGATATGCATTTGTCTATGAAATTTACGCCAGGGAGGATGCGTTTGAACATGATCACCATCTCAAATAGTTTGATGGATATAATATGAGAAGGATAGAACAGTGACCAATATTTGTGAAAAGCAAAGGAAGCAAGGAGCCAAGGAGCAGAAGTAGAATTCGACGAAGGTGCTGATGGAATTCTGAAGTTTAAAGGAAGGGTTTGTGTGCCAAATGACCAAGAACTTAGGAGATTAATATTGGATGAAGCTCATCAGAGTAAACTGAGTATGCATCCTGGAGCCACAAAGATGTACCAAGATTTGAAGCAGTTATATTGGTGGCAAGGAATGAAGAAGGATGTCACTAAATATGTATCATCCTATTTAGTCTGTCAGAAGGCTAAGGTCGAACACCAAAGACCTTCGAGAATGTTGCAACCTTTGCCTATTCCTGAATGGAAATGGGATGACATAGCAATGGATTTCATAACAGGACTACCAAGGACTCGGAAAGGTCACAATTTTATTTGGGTAATTGTTGATCGGCTTACTAAGTCAACGTACTTTTTATCGATTAATATTAAGTACTCGATGAAAAAGTTGACTCAAGTATACATCAGTGAAATCATCAGACTTCATGGTGTACCATCTAGTATTATTTCTGATCGAGACCCACGATTTACATCAAGGTTTTGGCACAGTCTACAAGGAGCAATGGGGACAAAGTTACGTCTAAGTTTTGTTTATCATTTGCAAATAGATGGTCAGTCAAAAAGGATAATTCAGTCATTAGAAGACTTACTAAAGGCATGTGTATTGGAGCAAACTGGGTGTTGGGATGAATTCTTACCATTGATAGAGTTCACGTACAACAACAGTTTTCATTCGAATATAGGGATGGCACCCTATGAAGCATTGTATAGGAGACGATGCAGAACGCCATTATGTTGGTATCAAGACGGTGAGAGTGTTATTCTAGGACTAGAACTTGTACAACAGACAATAGAGAAAGTGAAGACAATTCAAGATAAGATGAGAACAACTCAAACGCGACAAAAGAGCTATTCAAATAAGAGGAGAAGACTGCTTGAGTTTAAGGAAGGTGACCATGTATTTCTGTGAGTGACACCTATGACTGGGGTTGGACGAGTGCTTAAATCTAAAAAGCTCACTCCAAAGTTTATCGGGTCGTATCAGATATTCCGTCGGGTAGGTCCGGTAGCTTATCAGATTGCGTTACCACCTTTTCTATCGAATCTTCACAATGTATTTCATGTATCACAAACTATGGAAATATATTCCTGATCCCACCCATGTTATCGAATCAGACACAGTACAACTAAAGGAGAACTTAACCTATAAAACGTTTCTAGTCAAGATTAAGGATCGAAGGACAAAGTAACTTCGAGGTAAGGAGATTTCATTAGTTAAAGTAGTTTGGAACGACGTAAGTGGTGAGGCTACATGGGAACTGGAAGAAAGAATCAAGGAACAATATCCGTATTTACTTTGAATGTATGTTAAGTTTCGAGGACGAAACCTCTTTTTAGAGATGGAGAGTTATAACACCCCAAAAATTAGCCATTATTTTGACTGTTCCGTGATTGTATTTGATTGTTTTGAGAGATTTGCTTCGTGTCAGTAAAATAATAATTTTCTAGCCGGGAAAAATCTTTACGTATTTATTCGGAGCTGGGGGATCTTACTAAACCCAATCCGAGAGATGATGTCTTGATCTTTTAATTTTTAGAATTTATTTGTGTAAAAAAAAAATATTTTATATTTTTATTATTATTTTATTATCTGGTGGACGATACCTACTGACTTATGAGCAGTAGCCTCTGTCCAGTGGATAATAGGAATCGATAAAGTCTTAAGACTTACTGATAATGGGCCAATAGGAATCAAGTCAACCTTTATGACTTGAAAATATCTAAACCAACAGAAACTAGTCAACATTGGTGGCTAGGACTTTCTAAACTATTAAGATGTAGTCAAATTAAGTGGTTGGACTAGTTACTTGGTAACTAAATGACTTAACTAGATTAGTTTGTATTCTATGTAGTAACCAAATAGGATGAAAACTTAGTTTGTTATTCCTTAGAGTTTCTAGCTACAAGAAGCTTCTACAATATTCAAGAATGGATGACTAACATCAAGGTAACTAACTAGTTAGTAATGTAACTAGGAAACTAACTAAGTTAGCGTAGATCTAACTTGGTTATTCTAAGAAGCATAGGAAGTAACTAAATGGAAGTAGACCTAGTTAGTTCTCTAAGTGCCACACAGTTTTGGAGGAGTCTAGGGTTTTCTAGAATATTTGATTCAAGCATAGAAAACTATTTAGTTAGCAATGTAACTAGTTATCCTAACTAAGTTAGCTTAAGTGTACATAGAAACTAAATAGGATTAGTAACTTAGTTAGCATTCTATGACCACCATTAGGATAGAACCTTCAAGAACATGTGACTAAGGCTTGATTTAGCCAATTAGAAGCAAGCTTAGGGGGGAAGCTTTGCATGTGAGCCTTTGATGCAAGCTAGGATGGAGTCTTGGAGGGTCAAAGAAAGTGGCCACCTCCTTTGGAGCCCTCCTACACGGCCATGCACTCCATTTAGAGACCAAATAGGTTAATTTAATTCACCTAAGTCATAAACTCTCTCTACTCTTCATGTTCTTCTTCAAGCAACCAGGAAAACTCCATTTTCTTTCACCAAGAGGCCATTCGGCCACCCTCCCAAACCTAGACCTCCAAGCTTCTAAAATTTTACCTAAACACATTTCCTAAAGCCAAATACTATTCTAAGAACATCTCTAGTTATGAGTTTTCACAAAATCATCCATCTTGAGCTTGAAAACCAAGCTTAAAGTTTCTACCAAAAAGGGTAAACTTCTTATTTCTTGACCCAATCTTTTAGTTTTGATTTTCTAAGCCATGATTGATTGATGGTTTATCTGTTTCTAAGCTTGTTGTTAATTTTAAAATTTGTTTAAGATTTTAGGGTTTTTCCAAGGAGCTTCATAAAAAGCATAGGAGGAAAAAGTTGAAGGATTTGTCTCCTCTTTAAGGTAAGGGGGAGATTTATCTCATCAACCAAGTATGGTGGTGAGAGATGTATTTGTTTGTGAGGAATGGTGAATCCATGTGAGGGTTCATTATTCATGGTTATGTAATTATTTTTGAGTGTTTTTGTGCTTTGATTTATTTAATTGTGCTTTATATGATTTGCATGATTTTATTGTTTTATGATATGTATGATGTGAATATATTGTATATGCCATGATGGAAGTGAACAAGGAAAATAAATTTGGTTTCAATGACCAAGAGGCTCACGGCCTAGACACTTCAAAATAGGTTTTCCCAAATTAAGATTTTCATGAATGGTAAAATGGAATGATAGAAGTAAAAAGGAAAATAAAAGATATGATGGTTCCAATGACCATGTGGTTACCGTTTTGAAGGTTTGAAATGATTTTACTTTAAGTAAAATTATGATTTAGAGATGGAAAGTTAATTGATTTAGAACAAGAAATTTATGAAAGGATTTAAGAAATGGAAACAAAATATTTTGTCACTTGAGAAATAAAAATTTCGTTAGAAAGGAAAAAGAGAGGTTGAAAATGTTTGAATCTCAACTTATTTTTTTTAAAGAGGATTAATTTTGAGAATTTTGGTGAATACGTTGATAACTTGAAATTTACTAACGTATAACTTACTCATTGTGTTTTTGAGTACGTTTGGAAATTTTAAGTGAGAAAATATAGAAATGTAAAGCAAGAAATGCTATGAATTTTTAGAAAGGTCGAAATGAAATTTAGAAGGTTGAGAAATATTTTATGTAGTGGAAAAATGGTGAAAAATGTTTTTCGTAACTTAAAAATGTGATTTTTAAGCGACGCGATTTCAAAAACGTTGAAAAATCGCTACGCGATTGAAAAATGATGGAATATTTTTACGCGATTGAGAAAACGATGGAAAATCGCTATGCAATTGGAAAAATACGACAAAAGTGTTGCGCGATTGAGAAAACGCGATAATATGATTACGCGATTGAATATACAGTAGGATTACTGTTGGATCAATGTATGGACCTTATATATGAAATGATGAGTTTTGCCTGTGATGGGCATTGGTGCATTAAACATGCATTGGAAAGGTTCGATGGACTAGATAAAGTCATTGGCCTAGGAGAGAATAAACCTCTTGAGTGGGTGCGATATGCATAGTATAAGTCACTTGTTGACCTTGGGGGCATTGGGGTGCGAGTTGTTCACAATGGGCAGTTGGTAGCTCTTTTGTACCGTGGATTAGACCGATGCAGCACACCGATGATCCATACTGAGACACTATTCTTAATCAAGATCTGGTGAAGATTGTCGTGTATATGCTAGATGTGCGGAAACTAACGAAAGTTATGGCACGTGATCTGAGGCATTTGGTACCGACAGATTTTCTGGATTAATCTCTCCGACTTGAGTTTAGCTCCATGGAGTAGGAAAATGAGTCAGTGAGCATATGCATAACTTGAACAAGTTTGAATATTGAATGACATTTTATCTGTTAAGTGTCGATGAATAATGGAATGAAACGATGATGTTTACTGTTTATTATATCTATATTATTGAATGATATATTTGTATGATGTATTGTATGTGTTATCTCTGTGCTACTATGTTGGTATTGGTATAGGTAATCTCATCTCTTTGTATATTATTTTGTATTGTATTTATATTTTTGGTAAAGACATTGAGCGAGGTACCGAGCAGGAAGGTGAAGAGGAACAGATTCCTACTGAGGAAGCTGAGTTTTGATTAGATGGCAACCTGGTCGAGTTTCTTTGGATATGTGAGACTATAGTTTCATGGAGGAGCTGGAGCATGGCATATTAGTCCCAATGGGGAGGGACTAATCTATCAGGGACATTTGACGATCAACATAAGCAGGATATTTCATAGAGATCCGTTCTTTTTTGTTTACTATTTATGTACATGTTGAATTTTCACTGTCGCTTAGGCAGTATTGGGGTGGTAGGTATCACATCCCAACAGAAATCAGTATAGTGTCGTCTGCACGTACACTGATCCGTAAGACTTCGTGTCAAGTTGGATTCTTACCTGCTGAGGAATCTGAGGAGGACCCATCTGAGGGTTCTGTTGTCTAGTCATACTTGGGCAAGTATGTTAGTTTAAATAATGTTCAAATACTTTTGAGAACTATGTCTATAAATATTTAAGTATGTCAGTACTAAAACTTATGTATATGATGTAAATTATTTATAATGCTGTATAGAATTTTATATTCTACTAAGTTTATTTTATTAATATTCCAAAAATTTTATAACTCATATTTACATTACAAAACATATTTTATAATTAAAGGGGTAATTTGGTAATTAAGTAACATAAATGTGATACCTTATGACGGGTGTTATAGATTTTACCAACTTTACCAACTCCATGGATCTTCACTTTGTTGTTGTCTATATGTTACATGTCCATGCTTCTTGGGGACAAGGAGGGAAAACTTGGAATCATCTTTGGTCATGTGCTTGGAGCAACCACTATCAAGATATCAATTTTAGTTCTTAGCCTTCAAGCACACCTACAATATGCATTTAGTTTTAAACCTTTGGTACCTAAATTTTTTTGGGTCCTTATGTGTTAGCTTTGGGCAAGGTGCCCTTAGGGACCCAACCATTCTAGTCCCAACTTTGGTGTTGATATTCTTCTTCACATTATAAGTTGATGCACTATGTCCTTTCTTACCACAATGAAAGCATTTAATGAAAGGACTACTTGAAGTAATTGAGGGAACAAAGAAATTCTTGTAAAGATTTTATTAGTTTTTTGGATTATACCCTAAACCAGCCTTTTGAAAAATACATCTCCTTCGCAAAATATTCAAGTTGTCTCTTCCAAAGGTGAATTTTGAAATAGTGTTTCTCAAATCCTCAATTTCTTTTTCAAGTGCTTTACATGATGAGCAAGAAGAGGATATAGATACATTTTCATGTGAAGAGCAAGTCTTGCATGAAGAGTTAGCATCAATTAGTCCTATAGTTTCATTTTCAATTTTGAGTTCCTCAACCTCTTTGTTTAAAATAGAGACTTTGTTTTCTAAATAGGAAATTGTTTTCTTGGATAAGGAAACTAATTTTGCAAGCCTCATAAAGTCATCATGCAACTCTTTAAATGTATCTTGTAATTCATTATAGGAAGGAGAAAAGTCAAGGGTAGAAGCAATTACCTCCATGTCAACTTTTTCTTCCTCTTCTCCTCTAGCCATAAGACATAGATGAGTTTCCTCATTATCCGAGCTATTCATGGAATCTATGTCATTGTCATCTCATGCAATGTAGGCTCTCCTTCCTTTATTTTCCTTAGAAGGCATCTTTTCAAACTTCTCAATCTTCTTTTGATAAATGAGACACTCTATCTTCATGTGCCCGAGTTTTTCATATTTGTAGCATGATGGTGTGGATTAAGTCCCTTCCCCTTTATGATAGGTCTTCTTTGGAGGAAAATGAGGTCTTCTTTAAGTTCCCTTCTTCTTAAGGAACTTTCCAAACCTCCTCACAACGAGACTAAGATTCTCCTCATTTAGCTCAAGGTTCTTTATACCATTTTCATTATCTTCATCATTATCATCAATTATAGAGGAAGTGGCCTTGAGAGCATTGCTTTTTTTCTTCTTGTCAAGCTTCTTATTTTAATTGAGTCTATTTAGCTCCAATTCATGTTCTTAGAGCTTTCCAAATAGAATGACTCATGTTATTATTGAGAGATTCCTTGACTTTGCAATAGCTGTCACTTTGGGTTATCAATTCCTACTCAAACACCTCAAAACTTTGTTAATGAGATCTTCATTAGGAAAAGTCTTTCCTAATGAAGCAAGATGATTTACAATATGTGTGAACCTCTTTTGTATTTTTTGAATGCTTTCACCTTGGTTCATTCTAAAAAGTTCATACTTATGAGTGAGCGTATTTATTCTTGATCTTTTCACTTCACTAGTACCGTCATGGGTTACTTATAAAGTGTCCCACATTTCTTGGGCAGTATTTCAATTTGAAATCCTAAAAAATTTGTCATACCCCAAGGTTGTGATAATGATGTTTTTGACTCTCAAATTATATTGGACCTTTTTTCTTATCTTCATTGGTCCATTCACTTCTTAATGTATTAACTCTTACACCATTAACAACATATGTGGAAATAAAAGGACCATTTTCAATAGCATCCCACACATCTAGATCAATAGCTTCAATAAAAATTTCATTCATTTTTTCCAATATGCATAAACATCCTCATTAAAAAAAAGATGTCTATTTATAGAAGAACCTTCCAATGAAAAACCATTTGAAGAAGTTGTCACTTCTCTTGAAGTTGATAAACTCTTTACACAAGAGTCTAGCTTTGATACCACTTGTTACCAAGTGGCTTCAAGACTTAAGAGGGGGTGAATTGAGTTTATAAAAAAAAATTGTAAACTTTTCACAAAACACTTGAATATCAATTTTCGTTGAAGCTATTAATTGATTAAGATGAATAGATAGATGAGATTGAATACTTCACTCACAAATAAACAAGCCAAGATAAAAAGTATTCAACCAAGCATATAAAATTGAAGCACAAATGTAAAGGAGTTTGAGTTTAGAAGAGAAAACACAATATTTATCTTGGTTCAGCCACTCCTTGTGACCTATGTCTAGTCCTCAAGTAAATCACTCGAGATTTTTCACTATTACTTCAAGCTTAATCAGGTACTTGCTACCTTTACAAACTATATCACTCAATACACCTTGGCATGTCTTACCTTTTGTGATTGAGCCTCAACAATAAGGGATACCTTACCCTTGCAATTCTCAAGGGATACCTCACCATCATTATAGATAATCAAAGTATAAATGAATGAGAAACTCTCACAAGTATGGATATTACAAATTGAAGCTCAATGGGTATAAGGATTGATCACACTTTAAGCTAAAAAATAGAGGTTTGAAGATATAGGCTGTAAGAACTCGTATTAACGCTCAACAAGATTTTTTAGATTGATTTCCTAACTGTATTTAATGCCCAAAGACTTATATTTATAGCCTGAAGTATTAATGATCCGTTGGAGGTGGTTGGAGCATTAAATGCAAGCAAACTAGTCGTTAATTTATGATTATGAAAACTCAGTTATTCAAATAACACAATCCTTTATTCGAATAAATGCATTTTTAGCACAAGATAGATTAGTTTCTGGAATATGTTATTCGAATAACACCATTGGTTATTAGAATAAACCTTTTAAAAACACAAGGACGCGTAGCCATTTAAAGCTTCTATTCGAATTGTGCCATGTTCTATTCGAATAAAGCTTGATGAAATAGAAATCTTGGCATTCTAACTTTTTCTATTTGAAAAAGGAGACCTTCTATTCGAATAGACCTATTTAAAATTCATTTTAAACAACTTTTAAACCTTGCCAAATGTTTCGAAAAGATCCAACAAGCTTTTAGACACTTAAAGGTTATTTCTTAATAAACTAAAAACCATTTTAAAGCCTTGAAACCATGTGTGCTAATTAGGTTCTTGAAACACAAGTTTAGAACTTAAGTGTGAACCATTTTACCTTTACACAATGATCTAAGTCCTAAAGATATTCTTGAAAGGTCTTGGACTTGATCTTGCCATCATCTTTATGTTTGTTATTATCAAAACAATCATCAATGGCCAATTGCCAATTACAAGGTTGTTCATCATCACTATCGTACAATTTACTTCGGATCTTGGAAAACATATCCTCATCTTCAAGAACGGGGAACAACTGAGTGGACTCATTCTTTTTATTGCCAGTTTCGGCCATGTCTATATGTATCTGCAAAAAAAGAGAAGTTACGGCAAAAGGAATTACTGAATTAATCAAATCTAATAACGGGGTGTCAAGCAGTATAAAGTCCCTCAGAGGGAAAAGTTGGGGTGGAATCTTTGGAAGTTAAGGCAAGGATATTGGAAGGACTTCGAGGGATAAAAGTTGCCAAGGTGGTGGATTTCTCCATTTGAACCTTTGCACTCTTGTTTGGCTCTGCAGCAAGGTCATTGAGGTCGATGGTGTCTTTGGAAGAAGAAGTAGGAGCCGCCTTTTCTGGAGCCACTTTAGCAGGAATCGACTTCTCAGTCACTACCTCAACAGAAGCAGTTCTTTCCTTAGCAATTTCAATCTCGGTCCTTTTAAGGAGAAGGACCAGCTGCGTTAGCAACCTCTTCTGCTTGTGAATCAGAAGCAGAAGTCTCCTAAAATCAAAGACAAGTTAGAAAAGGAAAATCTTAAGATTAAAATCAAAATATAAAAGATGAAGTTGGGCTGAAGGCTTTCTCTTGGACAATTTTAGCTACAATTTTAGAGATTTCTATTGGCCACCAGAGGCTACTTTAGAAGGCATATTCTTCTCCATCTTAGCAGTTTAAGAAAAGGTTTTAATCGACTAAGCCTCTTTATTTACCTCACCAGAGTTTGGAAATAAAATAAGTTAGATGAAAATAAGCCCAATAGAAATGTCAAAAGACTAAATGAACCAGTAATAATAGGACAGGTCTTTACCCTCAGTCTTTCTATTCTTGGTTTTCTATAAATCATAGAATTTATCATTCAACATCTCAAGAGGGGAATCAAATATATGCAAGGAATATCAATGACTCTAATTGGAGAATTCATTGGTATTCAAATAAGAAACATCAAAAGGTATAAAGTGTGAAAAAGCATCGAAAGAAATACCATTCAACTCCGCTAGGAATTGGGCGTGTTTGAGTTTTAAAAACTAGAACTATTGGGAACATAATTGCCTTTTAGGGGGTGCAACCTGGGGAGAACTTGTATGAGCCCCATTTGTCGAGCGGAGCAATTTATGATATGAGTTTGCAAGGTATAGGTTCACTGACCAAGGAGTTCGATTACAAACTCCTAACGTTATAAGAAGTCGCACCAAATCGAGTTCTAGTCTTGGCTTGACCCCTTGAACCAAGATAAACCAAGCTACCTTTTGGTGAATGGCTGAAGAGAATTTGTAGGAAGCTTCTTGGATAAGTTGAAGAATAATTCAAAATATGACTTGAACTCTGAAGCATCCTCTGTAGCTTCCTTAGGAACTAGATAGGCCAACTTCGACCCATAAATCAACATATCGTCTTCCTTCAGCATCCCATCACTTTTCACTAAGTGGTCAGATAAAACTCCATTCAACCAAAGTTGAAGTATCCATAGTGGACCTCTAAGATTGCTGACCCAATTAGACTTATGGAGATCCAACAAAGTCAATTGAATGGATTGGTAAAGATTGGCCAAGACATGACCACTGAGGTTTAGTTGCCTACCTTTAAGTATCAATGCTGCAAGGGGCAAGTAGGAAAAAGAAATCTTCAAATCCGCTAGACAGAAAATGAACTTGCACAACCAGTAAAGAATGAAGCTAAGATGTTTTTCATCATCCACTTCGGTAGATTTCTTCATGCAAATTTTTGTGAACCTAGTGTAACTCAAGTTGGTCTTCTTTTGCAGATTATTCTAGGCCTTAATGGTTTTAGGGGATAAATTGAGAAGGATTAACTCACCGTATGGCCTTAATCCCAAAATTGTTACCATGTTGAACAACGTTGGACCTATCATCCTATCTCAAAAATGAAAGGAATTTGTAGTGGTGCTCCAAAAGCATAGAGCTGAACCTATCATGGTTGGGTTTGCTACAACCCGGTGTAGACTGAGGTGAATAACTTCATAGATACAAATTGACTTCCAAAAATTCCTCTTTGCCTCATTTTTTCAGGTGAACCAAGCTCTATAATCTCTCAAGGGGTTTAGAAATTTCCTAAGTATTCTTGGTTAACTTAGATTTCTGGAAAATTAATCAACAAGTCTTCCCCTTCCACTATTAAGACTAATTCTCCTCTTCTAAATCCCTAATAGGATTTTCTAGAATGGGGCCATGGTAAGCAATAAATGAAGAAGAAGACCTAACCATTACCTCATTGGCTAGGGCAGTATGCTGCAACGCCATGGGCGTAGGAGCCTTCATGAGCTCTTGTATGTTAAGTCCAAATATTGATTTCCCTTTATCTTGTCCCTTGGAAGCCATGGCATGCAAATGAAAGTTTCAAGTAGGGATTAGAGAAAGAAATATTAGAATGTTAAGAAAATGCAAAGGAAAAAAGTTTTGGGGTTTCCTAAGGAAGAAAAAGGATAAAACTTGTTGCGTATCAAGGAAGTAGAATTCGAAAAGGTGATAAAGCTAGAAATCAAGTAATTATTGTGCAAACATAGGAAACCGTGAAATACGTCAATCAAATGTCAATGATATGATGACTTTGGTAATGTAAGTGTGACCCAAATAAAGGCTATATATATAGTGCGTCGAAGATAAAGAAGGTTACAATATTCAAAAGGTATTTTTTTTTCATTTGAAAGTCACAAAGTAAATGTACATTGGTGAGACAAATAGAAATACAAAATATTGCTAAGTACTAAAAACCCTGAGGTGACTAGTAGCTAAGCTACTTGCTTGTCAAGGCAATGGAGGCACTCGATGAGGTTTGCCAGACTCACATTAACTTAGCTTGAGATCTCTTCCCTTCTTTTTTGTCTAATTCCACCTTTGCACTAAGAGTTGACCTAATAATAATTTCTTCGACTAAAAGAGTAGTTTGAACCCCATTGTCTTCCAGCAGCTTGGAGTCTCTTTCTATATTGCTTGATCTCAAGCCAAGTTCTGACGAGATAATTGCAAGCTAAATCTCGTAGTCGACAATTTTGCCTCCAAGTCCTTGGTCTCATTAATGATTTCCTTCTCCCTCTTCTACTCTTTGGTATAGGAAAGTGTAACTGATTTGAGCTTGATCGTCAAAGTAAGTTTCTCGCTATGAGTTCTAAGGGATTCGACAACCAAATCATCCCATCTCTGTTCAAAGGCTTGTTGACGATTGATAACCTCCTGAGAACTCCAAAACTCAGCAAAAATTGTCTCGACTTGTTGAGTAAGCACTAACAATTCTTTTCCCGATGAATCATCTATCCAATATGCAAAAAATGGGAGGAGTGAAAAGATCCTTTCCCAGGTCGAGAATCAGTTGTGGCCTCATGAAGATCTCGTGATATATAGGAATGAGTTAAACTCCTCGAGAAGGGTTGAAGGTCAATTTGCATCAGAATCATGGAAAGGCGAACTTTTAAGATGCTTAAAAATACTATCTTTAACATCTTCCCTAACCTAATAGCTTTAATTATTGTTATTAAAGCTTAATAATACTTGTGTGAGTTGTTTGATAATTCTAATGACCTTCTAGGTTAGTTTAAGCATAATGCTATAACACAGAATGTGAGAAATAGCTTATATTAACCCAAAACTTGGCATAAATGGCTTAGATAATGGAAATAGATATGAAAAATTTATTTCTAAAGCACAGATAATTAGAATGAGTTATGGTAAATTTTGGAGAATTAATTAAGTTAATTTGGCATTTTTAATAACACAAGATGAGTGTTTAAAAGCCAAATTAAATAGGAAAATAGCTCAAAAAATTATGAGATTTTGTGAAGATGTCAAGTAGAGGATGAATAATATTTTGAAAATGAATATAGGTTAAGGCAGATACTTGTAAGCCTATTAGCTTAATTCCTTAGGTTTAACTTAACTTAAGGAAGAGTAATAGAACTTAAGTGACAGTTAATGGTGTATAGAAAATTATTGAATAATGAGTGTAAGGACTAACTGAAGTCCTAGAATTTTCTATAACACGTTTGAAAGTTAGAAATCTCATTAATGGAAGATCAAAGTATCCCTAAGAGATAGAACACTTCCATTTAGTTATGAAAGTCAGATGTCCTTATCCTTTTATCTTTCTTCCACCGTCTTTGACTTTCCCTCCTTCTCATTTCTCACTTTTTCCCATCCACACGTAACAAGCTGCAGAAAGAAGATAAAGGAGAAAGAAAATAAAGAAAAGAAAAAATAGGAAGAAGGAAGAGGAAGAAGAAGAAAAAGGAAAACCAAGGAAGAACAAGAAAAGAAATAGAACACTATGTTACCAAGTGACCTCAATACTCAAAAGGGGGGTGAATTGAGTATGTAAAATATTTTTGCAAATCTTTCGCAAAACATTTGATTAACAATTTTTGTTGAAGCTATTGATTAATTAAAGTGAATAGATAGATGAGATTATTTACTTCACTCACAAATAAATAAGTCAAGATAGAAAGTATTCAAGCAAGCATATGAAATATAAGCACAAAGTAAAGAGATAGAGTTGAGAAGAACAAACACAAGGATTTATCCTAATTCAGCCACCCCTTGTGACCTACGTTCAGTCCTCAAGTGAAGCACCTGAGATTTTCCACTAGGCCTTCAAGCTTGAATAGGTGCTTGACAACATTTACAACTGAGAGCACTCAACACACCTCTGGGATGCCTCACCTTTTGTACTTGAGCCTCAAAATAAGGATGCCTCACCCTTTACAACCTTTGAGGGATATCTCACCCTCTTTACATCTTTGAAGGATACCTCACCTTCTTTTCAACAAGGGATACCTCACCCTTTTTCACTAGAGGGATACCTCACCCTCTTTACAGAATAAACAAAGTGTTTGAATGATAGAAACTCTCTCAAAGAGTAAATAATACAAATTGAAGACCAATGGGTATTAAAGAATCACACTTTGAAGCTCAAAATAGAGGTTTAGAGAAAATGATGATAAAACATGAATTCAATGCTCAAGAATGATTTTCAGATTATTCTCTAACTTGTTTTTAATGCCCAACCACTTATATTTATAGCCCAAATCAGTTTAGAGTCGTTGGTGGTTGTTAGAGGCATTAAATGCTCCAATAGAGCCGTTGGGAAATGTTTTCTACTATCCCAGATAACAGATTATTGGTTTCCAATAACAGTTTATTTGGTTTTAGATAACAGGTTATTGGTTTTGCCTAACAAATTATTTGTTCCATTAGGAAACACTGTAGCGCGCAAATAACATGTTATTGGTTTTGCTTAACAGGTTATTTGTTCCATCAGGAAACATTATAGCACGCAAATAACAGGTTATTGATTTTGCCTAACAGGTTATTTGTTTCATTAGAAAACACTGTAGCACGAAAATAACAGGTTATTTAGGAGCTCTAATCAGTTAGGAACATTCAAAAACATAATGGTACGCTCCTGACATTGCAAATAACCTGTTATGGACTTTCCATAACAGGTTAATCACTTTAAAACATTTAGTGAAACGTTTCTGCCAAGGTAAATAACCTGTTATAGATTTCAAATAATCTATTATTTGAAATCACATAATCAGTTATTATTCTCAGATAATCTATTATTCAAAACACATAATCTATTATTGGCTCACCAAGAAAATAAGATTTCTAAAGGATTTCATAACTAAACTTTCCCAAATCATTTTCAACCTTTCTAAAAACATTTTCTACATACTTGATGAGTATTTTCACAAGTATGAAACATGGTTTTCTTTTCATCCTTTCTAAAAACATTTTTCTCAAACTTGATCAACATAAAACATGATTTTGCAAAGCCATTTAAGTTGAGTAAGAAAGCCAATGAATGAGCTTAGTGTGATTCCTAACATACCTTTACACAAGATCTAAGACCTATACGCTAAACTTGAAGCTCCTTGGTACTTGATCTTTGCATTTCCATTCCTTTGTTTTTTGCTATCATCAAAACTATTGCCATTGCCAATGCTAATCATATTATCCCCATTTTTGAAGATGACAAACAACCATTGAGAAAAGAGTTAGTTCAAATAAATTAGAACTCACAAAAATGTGTTAGAGACTTACTCCCCCTCTATTTTTCAAGAAGTGATTTGTTTAGAGATGTGCAACTCCCCCTTAATTTTGGAATCCCAAGATCATTGAATTTGCACCTTGTTATTTACCTTTTCTTAATGACTTATAAACTTCTCCCCCTTTTGTCATGATAAAAAAGATATACAATATAGATTTTGACAAAGAGAGAAGTAACAATATATCTTTAAACACAAAACCATTGCCATGTAACAAATATTCAATAATAATACATCAACAATTATATCCAGATCAGCAGTATAGTCATATCAACAAACCATCCATTGCAAAAATATCCATGTTATACTAAAAACCACACATCAAAGTCATATTATTGTTCAACAAGGTCATAAGCTAACAGCATATTCAAAAGATAAACAAAAATGATTAGATTAACTTAAGCACAATAAAGAAACTAGTAGAAAGTGATAGAAAAGGTGTTTTAATGGTAGATTTTGGTTGGATTTGGAGTGGGTGAGGAGTTTGAGTGAGTGGGTGTGAGAGGAAGAAGATGAAAATGGAGGTTTGGGGTCATGAATGGTGAGAGGGGTCACGATTTTTCTGTTTTAATGAGCTCAATAATTGGTTAGGGAGGTGTGATAATTGATTATTTACGTTGGGAGGGGAATGGGAGGCCACGGGTTGATAGAAATAACCGATTAGATAGTCATTCTAATTAGTTATTTGCGTGGTCCTTTGAGAAATTTGGCCTCTGTTGACTGCAATAACTGATTAGGAATAATTCCTAATTGGTTATTTTCGTGAGCCACACCAAAAATGTTGCCTCTGTTTGCTTCAATAATAGATTAGGGAAAGCTCCTAACAGGTTATTTTTGTGATCCTCCAATAGATTGAGCCTCTGTTTGCTGAAATAACAGGTTAGGAAATGGTCCTAATTGGTTATTTGTGGTCTCTAAGAGCCTCAAAATACCTCCATAATTGGTTAGAGAGGTCTTGTAATTAGTTATCTTCATGGAATGAAAGACTATCAACCTCTGTCTTTGTGAATAACAGGTTAGGTACTTCTCCTAACCAATTATTTGGCTTGACAGAATATATAATCACACTTCCCATAAGCCAATAATTGGTTACTTTCTTCCCATAACTGATTAGCAAGAACTCTTAATTAGTTATTATATCTTGACAGAGAGTAGTTTCAACGTGCCATACTAGTTCCAAAGTCTAAATAACCAATTATTCTCCCCTCTTAACAGATTATCTTACTCCCAAAACTAGAAATCCTTCATAAATTCAATAACCACATTAGAAATTCATCCTTTTAGGAATGCAACCACATGTCATCTTTGAGAATCATCTTGACTTTGTTTTACTTACATCCATTCTAAGGATCATCAGCCCAAAATACAACCTCATGCCTTCTTGAAGATCATTTTAGCTTGGCCTCATTTTCCATTCATTCTAAACACCAAACTTCTTCAAAAACACCATAAAACAATTTTTATCAGCAAAAGCTTGAGATTTGAAACTGGGGGACTTAAGCATGAATCAAGCACCTGCAAAACAAACTTGGGGGAACCTCTGACGCTTAAGTCAGCATTGGATTAAAAAATGATTAACACAAGATAACTATACATGGAGTTCAATAATGCAGCAAAGTATCAAATTATGCTACAAATTGACAAGTTATGCATCAAAATGACATATCATGCAGTAAATGACAGATTATGCAACTAAGTATCACATTATGCAATAATATGATAAATTATGCAGCAAAGTGATGAATTATGGAGCAAAATATCATTTTTAGCAAGAGTTAGATGCATGATTGATCTAGAATGCTAAGTTCAAAGATGTTTTCATCAAATATGCTATTTCAAACAAGAAGTGAACTTATCTAGCAGATTATCACATGTAGAGATATTTTTCAAGATATAAAGTTAGAAAAGTACTTCTTTAAATCAAGTTAAAGGATAAAACAAATCTCCACTTATCCAAAGATTGCAAGTCCAAGCTTCTTGGAGACAAGGAAGGGAAATTGGAGTAATTTTCGGTCTTGTGCTTAGAGCAGCCACTTTCAAGATACCAAAGTCAGCTCTTGGCCTTCAAGCACACCTACAACACACTTCAATTTTTGGTTATTGGTACCCAAGTTTTCTTGGGTCCTTGTGTGTTAGTTTTTGGCAAAGTGCCTTTGAGAACCCAAACCATTTTAGTCCTTATCTTGTTATTGATATTTTTCCTTACATTACAAGTTGATGCACTATGTCCTTTCTTGCCACAATGAAAACACTTTATAAAAGGACTTGTTGATGTACTTGAGGGAACAAAGAAATTCTTGTAAAGTTTTTGTTAGTTTTTGGGATTATACCCTAAACAAGCCTTTTGAAAAACACATATTTGCTTCCCAAGCAATATGTTCAATTATTTCTTCCAAAGGTAAAATTTGAAAGAGTATTTTTCAAATCTTCAGTTTCCTTTTCAAAAGTTTTACATGATGAACAAGAAAAGGATGTAGATACATTATCAAGTGAAGAACATGTCATACATGAAGAATTTGTATCAATAAGTCCAAGAGTTGCATTCTTAATTTTAAGTTCCTCAATTTCTTTGTTTAAAATAGAGATTTTGTTTTCAAAGGAGGAAATTATTTTCTTAGATGATGAAATAGGTTTTGCAAGTCTCATAGATTCATTATGCAATTCTTCAAATATATCTTGCAATTCATCATAGAAAGGGGAAGAGTCAAAGTTTGAGGATGTTACCTCTGTGTCATCTCTATCTTCCTCTTGTCCTCTAGTCATGAGACATAGATTGACTTTCTCATTGTCTAAGCTATCAGTTGAGTCCATGTCATTATCAACCCAAGCTATGTAGGCTCTTCTTTCTTTCTTCTTCTTTGAGAACCTCTTCTCATATTTTTTCACTTTCCTTTGATAGATTGGACACTCCATTTTCATGTGTCCCGATTCTTCACATTCATAACATTTAGGAGTGGATGATGTTTCTTCCCCTTTGTGATAGGAATTATTTTGGGGAAAGAGAGGTCTTCTTTGAGCTCCATTCTTCTTGAAGAATCTTCTAAATTTCTTTACTATAAAATCAAGATTCTCCTCATTTATTTCTAATCCATCTTCATCATTATCATCATCATCATCAATTATGGAGGAGGTGTCTTTAAGTGCGATCCCTTTTTTCTTCTTATCATGATCCTCATTTTGATTGAGCCTATTTAGCTCTAATTCATGCTCTTGGAGCTTCCCAAATAGAGTGGCTAGAGACATTATTGATAAATCATTTGATTCCGCAATAGCCATTACTTTAGGTTGTCAATTCCTGTTCAAACATCTCAAAACTTTGTTAATAAGATCTTCATAAGGAAAAGTTTTTCCCAATGAAGCAAGATGATTAACAATATGTGTGAACTATTTTTGCATTTCTTGAATGCTTTCAATATGGTTCATTCTAAAAAGCTTATATTCATGGGTGAGAATATTTATCCTTGATCTTTTCACTTCACTAGTACCTTCATGGGTTACTTGTAGAGTATCACATATTTCTTTTACGGTCTTACAATTAGACACCCTAAAGAATTCATCATACCCCAAGGATATGGTGATAATGTTTTTGGCTCTCAAATTGTATTGAACCTTCTTTTTGTCCTTATCAATCAATTCACTTCTTGGCGTATTAGTTTTTACACCATCAATAGTACGTATGGGAACAAAAGCACCATTTTCAATGGCATCCCACACATATAAGTCAATAGCTTCAATAAAAATTTTCATCCTTTCTTTCCAATAGGCATAGTCATCTCTATTGAAAAAGGGAGGTCTATTTATAGAAGAACTTTCGTTTGAAAAACTATGTGAAGTCATTTCTTCTCTTGAAGCTGCTAAGCTCTTTACATAAAAGTCTAGCTCTAATACCACTTGTTACCAAGTGGCCTCAATACTCAAGAGGGGGTGAATTGAGTAAGTAAAATATTTTCACAAATCTTTCGCAAAACGTTTAATTAATAATTTTCGTTAAAGCTATTGATTAATTAAAGTGAATAGATAGATGAGATTAATCACTTCACTCACAAATAAATAAGTCAAGACAGAAAGTATTCAAGTAAGCATATGAAATATAAGCACAATTAAAGAGATAGAATTGAGAAGAACAAACACAAGAATTTATCCTAATTCAGCCACCCCTTGTGACCTACAGCAGTCCTCAAGTGAACCACCCGAGATTTTCCACTAAGCCTTCAAGCTTAAACAGGTGCTTGACAATCTTTACAACTAAGAGCACTCAACACATCTCTGGGATGCCTCACCCTTTGTGCTTGAGCCTCAAAACAGGGATACCTCACCATTTAAAACCTTTGAGGGATACCTCACCCTCTTTACACCTTTGAAGGATACCTCACCTTCTTTTCAATAAGGGATACCTCACCCTTTTTCACTAGAGGGATACCTCACCCACTTTACAAAATAAATAAAGTGTTTGAATGATAGAAACTCTCTCAAAGAGTTGATAATACAAATTGAAGCCCAATGGGCATTAAAGAATCACACTTTGAAGCTCAAAACAGAGGTTTAGAGAAAATGATGATGAAACACGAATTTAATGCTCAAGAATGATTTTTATATTGTTCTCAAACTTTTTTTTAATACCCAACCACTTATATTTATAGCTTAAATCATTTTAGAGTCGTTAGTGGTTGTTGGGGGCATTAAATGCTCCAATGGAGCTGTTGGGAAATGTTTTTTGCTATCTCAAATAACAGATTATTGGTTTCCGATAACAGGTTATTTGGTTTCAGATAACAGGTTATTGGTTTTGCCTAACATATTTTTTGTTCCATCAGAAAACATTGTAGCGTGCAAATAACAGGTTATTGATTTTGTCTAACAGGTTATTTGTTCCATTATGAAACACTGTAGCGCGCAAATAACATGTTATTGATTTTGCCTAACAGGTTATTTGTAACACCCCTTTGGGGATGCCACACATATAAAGAAAAATAAAATAAATAAATAAAATCTACCCAAGTTATAAAACATTTGTTAAATAATATTACATATGGTAAAATAATTTCGATAAAAGAATATTGTTAAATAAAATATGCGGAAATAGCAAATAAACAAAACAACATTACTTATAATATACGAGATGATTTAAGTTATAAGTTGTACAAATAATTTACAACTAAAACTACAAATATTTAAACGAAAAGCTTGATAAATAAAGCAATAAAAGAATCAATATATACGAGACATATGCGAGACGCGCCCAAAAAAAAAAACATCATGCATATTCAATCCTCGAAGGATCACTCTCAACATGAAAATGATCATCGGGAGACAAATATCTCGATGTCTCGACTCTCGGCGATAATGAGATCGCGCAGTCGATACGAGTGTCATCTCACTAGGCTCAGTAGATATCCCACCCCAATGACGCCTAATGGATAAGGGTAACTCTAAGTGTAGAAATACTGTCGTAGTCATGATCGGCTCTCCATCAAACTGATGACGTAGAGTCACAGTCAGCCGTCCTACATATGTCACAGAATCTCGATCTCCTCGCAGATGCCAAGCCAATGAACCTCCATGAAACTCTAGCTGTACAAACCCCAAAAATCCTGGCACTGCCATCTCCCACAATCAATCCAAAGGATATGGATGATTAGATGGTTCTTGGTCGTCGAACTGATCTTCCTCTTGCTGTTCCTCTTCTTCCTCGGTATACAGAATCTCTAGAGGCTGTTCCTCTTCCTCAAACTCTTTACCATATAAACAGGTATACACAGAAAACACATACAATAAAGAGGTAAGACAATCTAAAATCACCACAAACATGGCGAATAAGAAGACAACAAATAACAGATATACAGTTCATGCAATATGAAAAGTTATAACATTAATAAGTAACAGAGTAGTGTAAAGATTCAAAAGATTTAAATATCCCAACAATATACCATCACGAGATAAAATAAAACAAGAAACAAATGATACAATACAACAATAGATAAAACAAATACAAGTAAACAAGTAAATCAATATCAATATAATAAACAGATAAGACAAAATAAATAGATAAGACAAAATAAATAAATAGATCCCAATAAATAAGTATAATACACACCCTACTCCATGGAGCTAAAAAAAAACACAAAGATATCAGAGAGAATGACTCGCAAAAATCTATTAGTACCACGGTTGCCCAACCAACTATTGCGTTGTCACACGTTGCGTCTATAGCCCCACGACACAGGAATCCATCATCCAGGCGTGGTGTAGTTCACGGTCTCACGTTGTGGCACTACAGGCAAATGTACTACTAGACTTTACAAATCTCGATTAAATATAGTGCGTGTCGAGTCCATTAGTGTGCTATCGGTTTACCAAGGCCCAGCGGAGCTACCAACTGTCCACATATGGGATACCGTACACTAACGTCTCCAAAATCATTAGAACAATGAACCACACTACGTTTATCGCATCGACAACACGATGTGATTCGTCTCATCAACCAATCCACCAAAAATTTGGCATAAACTCAATACATAATTCCAAAAATATGAAACTACGAAAATGCCCTCAAGATAATAATATGCCTCAATGGCAGAAAAATAGAAAGCCTGTACGGGTTCACATTTTCCCGACAGTGAAAAATCCTCAAAAGCCTGTACGGGTTCACATTTTCCCGACAGCGAAAAATAAATACAGTAACGGTCAATCGCGTAGAAATTTTATCGTGTTTTCATAATTCCGTCATTTTTACAAACGTTTATAAATCGCGTAAATATATTTTTCTGTTTTTAAAATCGCGTAGGATTTTTAATACGTTTTCTCAATCGCGTAAGATTTTTAAATCATTTTCTTGACCGAATTCCTTAAAAATTACTGTTTAAATAAACAGAAATAATAAATAATACTTTTAAGCTACGTATAATATTTTCCATACCATATACTGTCTTTTGGACATCTTTTCTATCTTATTTATCCGTTTTTACTAAAAATTGATAGTATTTTGTTTAGAATTTTAATAATAATGGTTTCCTAATTTTTCATAAAAACTTTGTTTATTTAAATAAACTGGATAATTTAATCTTTTAAAAACTCCTAACATGCTTCAAAATATAGCATGAGCCATATGTTAGGAATTCTTAAAGATTACTGTATTTCCTTTATAACAATAAAATCATTAATTTTAATTCCTCAAATTAATTCTAATCTATTGATTTCTTAAAAACTCTTTTTAGAAAAAAAATTCTTGTTAACATATAATGCCTTCTTTATACTTGAAAATGGTTTGGAATTGATTTTAGAAATCAAGAATATCTAGTTTGGCATGTTGGCCGAATTTCCTAAATCTTTTGAAATTGATTTCTAAATTATTTCTCATCTTCTAAATATATGTCAAACTTATTGTATTGTCTAAATTCATTTAACCATTGTTTTAGAAATTGGTTTTTGAAATCAACACATTCATTTTAGGCATGTTGGCCGAAAATACTAAGTCTTACCATTTGATTTCTAAATTCATTTTCTTTGATCTAATCAACTTGAAACCTTCTTAATTCTCCTAGGTTAATTAAATTACCTTTTAAGAAAATTAAGAGAACATTTTGGTTCTCCATTTTGTTAGTGGCCGTGAGCCTTGGTGTAGTGTTCTTTGGAACACACATGCATTTCCTTGACATGTTATTCACATCCTATACATTATCATGCAATTCTATACTTTATCATGCAATTCTAACACATGCAATATTATCAAAGCTTGTAGACATGCAAATTAAAGCTTGTAGACATGCAAACTATTACAAACAACAAATAGGAAAGCTACTAACAAATACACAACCACATCAAATAAGCTACTAACAAGCACAAACATGAATCCTTATGGATTCTACAATCACAAAATCAAACTCCATCTTCTTACCACCATCCATAGGTGATAAGATTTGTCTTCCTCTTACCTTAAATGAAGACAAAAAGGATTTCTTTCACTCCTCCTAGGTCACGGTTTTCTCCTTCAAAATACCTAGCAAACTTAAACAAAACTACAAGTTACTAACCATTAAAAGAGAACCTAAACCATGGATAAATCATGGCTTAGAACTTTGAAAAATAATTTAGAAAAGAAAAACAAGAGATTTCACCTCCTTGGTACAAACTTCCAAGTAGGTTTTCAAGCTCCAAATGTAAGATTTTGAAAGAACTCTCAACTAGAGATGTTCTTAGGATTGTGTTTAGGTTTAGAAAACTTGGTTAGATAGAATTTTAGGTGGTTGGATGGGGTAGAACTAGGTTTGGCCGAATGGTTGAGAAAGGAAGCAACAATGGTGTTTAGGGTTCTTGGATGAGAGAGAAGAGAGAAAATGCTTGAAGACAAAGTGATTTTTGGTCTTCCAAACCTCACTTGGCCGTAGACTTCAAGCCATGCAAGGTGTCCATGGCTTGGCTTCATCCAAGCCTTAGAATGCATCAAAGGCCAAGATCAAAACTTGGTTAGCAAGCTTGTCTCCCATTGGTTCCTTCTAACCTAGTCACTAAGCCTTGTCACTAAGCTTCATCATCACACTAACCTAGTCACTAAGCTAGTCACCATGTTCTAGAGAGTTCCTTCACTAATGATGATTAATTAAGCTACTAAGTTAACTGTTTAGCTAAACGTGGGTCCCGCAAAACATTTTCGGGTCCACTGTCACTAAGTTATACTGACTAATAAAATAATATTATAATAATACAAAATTATTTTATTGGACAGTTAAATCCTAAAAATTAAAAGATTAATTTTAGGCTCATTCAGTTAATTGGATTTAGTAAGATCCCCCGCCTTTCGAATAATTAAAAACAGATTTTACCGGTCCGAAAAAATATTATTTTCCCCCTAGTAGCAAATCACACAAAAAGTCCATATAAAATCACAGACAAGTAATATTGGACACTAAATCAAGTAGAAAACAATTAAAAACAAGCAAAAAGCAGTACAAGACAAACAGCACGTTCGGGACGTAATGGTTATTTTCCCATTTTTTTCCCACAACGTAGCTAATCATCCAAAAAGTTCAAATAAAATTACAGACAGTATTAATTGTCTGTATATCTTCCAGAAAAATTAAAACAGTAGCTCGGAAAAACTTTTATTTTACCGTCTCGAAACAAATTACGTAAAAAGACCAAATAAAATTTGAGCCTGTATAAACGTATTTGTATTTTCATGCAGAAATCGAGAAACAGTAAAATAGGGACACAACGGTCATTCACACAAAAGTTTGAAAAACAGCAAACAGTACATTCGGAACATTTTCTAAAAATTGGGGTGTTACATTATTTGTTTCATCAGAAAACACCGTAGCACAAAAATAACAAGTTATTTGGGAGCTCTAATCAGTTAGGAACATTCAAAAACATAATGGCACGCTCTTAGCATTGCAAATAACCTGTTGTGGACTTTCCATAATAGGTTATTCACTTTAAAACATTTAGTAGAACATTTCTGCCAAGGTAAATAACTTGTTATGGATTTCAAATAATCTATTATTTGAAATCACATAATCAATTATTATTCTCAAATAACCTATTATTCAAAACACATAATTCATTATTGGTTCACCAAGAAAACAAGATTTCTAAAGGATTTCATAACCAAACTTTCCCAAATCATTTTTAACCTTTCTAAAAACATTTTTCACATACTTGATGAGTATTTTCATAAGTATGAAACATTGTTTTCTTTTCATCCTTTCTAAAAACATTTTGCTCAAACTTGATCAACATAAAACATAATTTTGCAAAGCCATTTAAGTTGAGTAAGAAAACCAATGAATGAGCTTAGTGTGACTTCTAAAATACCTTTACTCAAGATCTAAGGCCTATATGCTAAACTTGAAGCTCCTTGGTACTTGATCTTTGCATTTCCATTCCTTTCTTGTTTGTTATCATCAAAACTATTGTCATTGCCAATGCTAATCACACACTATCCACAAAGGAGTATAGGTAGGGGCTTATGTGCAACTTTTCCATACTCCTACTCCTTCTTGTTTTCTTAAACATATAGGAATGGATTAGTTCAGTATTTTTTTATGAGCTCTATGATGAATTGGTTGTGTATGTGCATATATATAAATTGATGAGCTTTAAGTACGGATTTATATGTATACAACCATAGAGTTTGAGTTTGATGTTATATAGATTACCATGAGATTGATTCTTATTAACTTACCACATGGTTTATTATTTTGAAATATGTATGTTTTGATTTGGTTGATATGATAGTTGAAAGAATAGTAGAAAATAGAAGTTGGCATGAGAAAGAGATGATTTCTGATATGAGATAATCGATTATCTGTGTGAGATAATCAATTATTGTTTTCCATAATGACCAATTCGTGGGTGCTAATCGATTAGACTGAGAGTACTAATTGATTAGGCACTTCTAGAATTGACATGTTTTGGGACCTAATCAAATAGACTGAGAGATCTATTCGATTAGGCACTTCCAGAATGTCATGTTCCTGTGCAATAATTAATTATCCAAGTAGCCTAATCGATCATGGACTTATAGAATATCACTTATGGGAAGTGATAATCGAAGCAAAGTGTGCTAATCGATTATCAGAGTATAACCCAAGGACAATTGAGGGTGGTAATCAACTAACAAACCTTGGTAATTGATTATCAGTCCCTTCTTTTGAGGAAATAATGTTTTATATTGTACAATATGATGAGATTTGGATGGTTTCACTAAATGAAGTGACTTAGAATATGAATTAGTACCTTGTGTACTTTGTTAATGCATATGTCTTGAAGCATGTCAATTAGTTTTTGATGATAACAAAGTCAAAGATGAAGATCAAGAGCTAAGGAGAAAACCAAGATCAAAGAAAGAAATCAAGAGGTTTAGATATAGGCATTAGAACATCAATGTTAAATGCTCTCAAGATTCTCAAATGATTTTTCAAATATGATTTTAATCAATATATTTTTCAAAGATCACTTTCTAAAAAGAGGTTGTCTTTAATCTTGGATCATGCCAAACAAAGTTTAATATTGTTCAAATTCATGTTTTCTAAAGTTAGGAATGACATGTATCCTCTTTCAGGCTTGAAAAATGAGTTTAAAATGTAATGTAATCGATTACACATGTTTGGTAATCGATTACAAGCTAAACAAAAGCCTTCTAATTGATTACATCATCCATGTAATCGATTACGAAAAAGTCAAAGGGCATGTAATCGATTATACACCAGTTGGTAATCGATTACCACATGCCCAAAAAGGCAAGAACACGTTCAAACAGCAATGTAATCGATTACATCAATATTGTAATCAATTACCATCAAGTCAGAGGGCGTGTAATCGATTACACAAGTCATGTAATCGATTACCACAAGCCCAGAAAGCCAAGAACGTGTTCTAACTGTCATGTAATCGATTACCAGAAACGTGTAATTGATTACCAGTGTTCTGACATGCCCAACGGCTATATTAGGTGCATTAAATGCTTGGCTTTAATCACTCCCAACGGCTCCTTTACTTCATATCTCTTTAAATACAGTTGTTGGGGCATCATTGATGGTTGTTCTTGAACCTGAAACATCTTAGTATCACATCAAAACGTGAATCAATCTTTGAATCCATTTATTGCTCTGTTTTTGTGAAAAACTTGAGACATACTTGAGAGCATTCTTAGAGCTTCAATTTGTATCATTTACTCTAGTGAGAGTTTCATTCCATCAACCTTGATTGCTTTGTAAGAGAGGGTGAGGTATCCCTACAAATTGTAAAGGGTGAGGCATCCCTTTGTTTAAAGAGACTCAAGCTCAAGGGTGAGGCATCCCAAGGAGTTGAGTGCTCAAGTTTGTAAAGGTAGTCAAGCACCTATTGAAGCTTGAAAATATAGTGAAAAATCTCGAGTGGTTGCTTGAGGATTGGATGTAGGTCACAAGTGGATTGGTGGCCGAACTAGCTTCTCTTTATATTTGTGCATTGTTTATATTCTTACTTGATTACTTCTCTCTTGGTTAGTTATTAAGCAATATCTATTGTTCTTATTAATTCATTCATTTCAAATAGTCAATAGCTTCAATGAAATTCAATAGTCAAGTGTTTTGCGAAAGAATTGCGAACTTGTTTTATAAACTCAATTCACCCCCCCCCTTTGAGTATTGAAGCCACTTGGTAACATACTTGTGAATTGATATAATTGTGCACTTAGTTTGCTTGCATAAAGATGAAGTGCATTTAGTTTATTTGAGAGTAATGACATTATGCACTTAGTTTAGATGTGAATTGATTATCTAGTGCACTTAGTATATGATGAATTGGTGACATTGTGCACTTAGTATAATTGAAATGTACACTTCCTATAATTATGAGGTGTACTAGAAATGCATTGCTCCTTTGAATTATTAAAGTTGAACTAGAATTGACTAATGAATTAAGAATTTGCTCCTTTAAATTACTAAAGTTGAGCTAGTAATTGAATTCAAATGATAAGTGCTCATGGAATAAAAGATATTGGACATTTTTCCTTGAAAAAGGGAGGAAAATGATCCTTGGTTATTATTCCCTTATGATAGGTAACCCTCTAATTGAAATAACCAATTATTGGCATTAGTGAATTTTGGAAATAATTCTGGATGGGGGAAGGGGATTCAAAATTCTAGTTGTGAATCATGGAAATGACCCTCTATGAAGAAGATGATCCTAAATTCATAGAAATTCCTCATTAGTTTCCTTATTTGATATTAGTTTCCCTCATTAGTTATGGTCAGGGTTACTCGGGATAATATTGTGTAACTACGTATTGTTATGTATAGGTTGAAGTGCACTAACCTGAAAAACAGACTATCACCAAGTATTTGGTAGTATGAGACCCAAATTCACTCTCCACCTTCAAAATATAGAACCCATGGTTATATGAGGTGGCCTTACTTATTAAGGTACATTGACATGAGTTCTGGGAATATGCTTAGGAAGATGATAATTAAATGAGCAATAGTAAGAGAATTATACATGATTGAATAGCTTTATATTATCATATGAATGATATTGATATAGATCATAGAGTTGATTATAAAAGTTTACATTATGAGAATATGTAAATATTATAGAGATATAGAGTTATAATGTGTTAATGGATCTTATTTGATGTTGAAAATCACTTGGGAGTAAGTTTTGAGTGATTAGAGGAGGGTTTTGTTCCAATGGAACAATAACCCATATCTGTAGAATTCTGTAGAATTTTTTGCAGCAGGCTCGTGCCGCGACGTAGGTTTTCCACGCCTCGGCATGAGACAAGGCAGCATCCGAATAACCTATGGTGTTTGTAACATAACTTGAGTTATAGTTATCGTATTGACCTGATTCTAGTGACATTTGAAAGCTACAACATAAGGCTTCATGTGGTAAAAATTTCAGAATAATAGAGCAAGCCAATCAGTACCAATTTCTATTTGAATCCGAGGCAGATTCTGCAGAAAAGGCATCTAGCAGCCAGTAAACGAGATTGCATAATTTCTTGTTCTGATGTCATACTGACATGATACCAGTGGAATTTTTGAAGCTAAGATGTAAGGCGTCTTGCCTATAAAATTTTATAATTTTACCACTTTTAGTTTGTTCCCAATTGTAGTTTAAAGTCAGGTCAGATTCTAGGAAAACAGGTAGTTGCCTTATTTCAGCCTTTGCATTTTGTTGCATAACTTTGGCTACACTAAGTTAAATGAAGTGAGGTTTGTGGCATTTGAAAGATATGAGATAAGGCTATTTGCATATTAAATTTCAGAATTTTAGAAATTAGTATGTACATTTAGTGCATTCTTGAAAATCAGCCTTTCTAGGTGCCCAAAGTAGTTGCCTAGGAAGTTTATTTTAGGAAAGAGAATTTTCCTACTTGCTAGAATCCCTTATACATGCCTAGTAAATTGTGTGAGACACTACTAGAGGTATTTCATTGAGAAAATGATTACCTTGCATATATGGAAAAGTTTAAGGCTTTAAGCATTCCATAAGTTAGGAATTGCCTAAAATAGGTATCCAGGACCTTGAGTACAGTAGAATGACATAGTTTACCACTTGTGGTGTGATAATGAGGCAAGCTAGATGCAAGTATCATAAGTATGATTACTTAACTAGAAACGTGGAATATGCAAGTGACACACACATACAATCATATATGTATGGACGGTTGTTCAATATCATTGATTGTATGTTTATGAGTTTAAGGTTGGTATTGGCTTAGTGAACGTTTACATAGAGTAAGAGAATGTGAATGTTCGAGTGGCATGGAATAAAGACCTCATTGCTTGTTGATAATCCTATATTTCAGAGTTAGTGAGTATGTTCATAAAAAAAGGTTATATGTGTAGTACCTCTAACAAGTTTATGAATGAACTAGTTGTGATATGTTACAACTGTGTAAATAGTTATTCTTGTCATTTGAGTAAGGGGCTTAGGCTTATAGATTATGCATTGTGTTAGTGAGCCATTACATAATAGTAGCATGTAAATGTTCTAGTGGTATTAAATAGAGATTTAATACCTTGTAGCAACCATAATCTATTACAATTAAGCTTGAGTACTAGAAGGTTAAGTAGATGTGAGACAACTTTGATATGTTATATAGTTGTATGGGCAATTGTATAATGTTGATATGTGATTTATATTATTTAATGCCATAAAATATATGATTATTACTGAGAATATTTATGTTCTCACCTTTTTTCTATGTTTCTATGGTAAAACTAGGCCAAGTGTAACATCTCGAGACTGCTTGCAGGATTGATGAGTGTCCCCATAGATGAACACTGGTCTTTTCAGCGTGCTTTGTTCTCACTCACACACATCCTAAGAAACTTCCTAGGAGGTCACCGATCCCACAAGTGCTCCAAGTCAAGCATGCTTAACCATGGAGTACTTATGTTCTTGGCTCCCAAAAAAAAATGCATCTTGTTGATATGGGTGGTGCTAATCAATTTCTTTAAGCCATCCTTAACTATGTAGTCTCATACCTGCATAATCTCTGAATCCCTCTCATTTCGGTGTATATTAAGTTCATTCATGTGTCCCTTCGCTTAGAAGCTTGCCAGGAGCTGCTCCTTATCCATGCTTCATCTTTTTGCACCGGTGACCACTCCCCGCCCTTGTCGACCCTAGGTGTCACATGCCCACCAGCTTCCGCATGGGTCGTCCTCGAACCACACCGTACTAAGAGAGGTCCCGCTCTGATTCCATTTGTAACATCCTGGGACTGCCTGCAGGATTGATGAGTATCCCCACAAATCAACACTGGTCTTTTCAGCGTGCTTTGTCCTCACTCACATGCATCCTAAGAAACTTCCCAAGAGGTCACCCATCCCACAAGTGCTCCAAGTCAAGCACGTTTAACCATGGAGTACCTATGTTCTTGGCTCCTAAAAAAAAGATGCATCTTATTGATATAGATGGTGCTAATCAATTCCTTTAAGTCATCCTCAACTATGCAGTCTCCTTATCCATGCTTCATCTTTTTGCACCGGTGACCACTCCCCGCCCTTGTCGACCCTAGGTGTCACATGCCCACCAGCTTCCGCATGGGTCGTCCTCGAACCACACCGTACTAAGAGAGGTCCCGCTCTGATTCCATTTGTAACGTCCTGGGACTGCCTGCAGGATTGATGAGTATCCCCACAAATCAATACTGGTCTTTTCAGCGTGCTTTGTTCTCACTCACATGCATCCTAAGAAACTTCCCAAGAGGTCACCCATCCCACAAGTGCTCCAAGTCAAGCACGTTTAACCATGGAGTACCTATGTTCTTGGCTCCTAAAAAAAAGATGCATCTTATTGATATAGATGGTGCTAATCAATTCCTTTAAGTCATCCTCAACTATGCAGTCTTATACCTGCATAGTCTCTGAATCCCTCTCATTCCGGTGTATATTCAGTTCATTCATATGTCCCTTCGCTTAGAAGCCTGCCAGGAGTCGCTCCTTGTCTATGCTTCATCTTTTTGCACCGGTGACCACTCCCCACCCTCGTCGGCTTTAGGTGTCACATGCCCACTAGCTTCGGCATGGTTCGACCCGAACCACACTGTACTGGGAGAGGTCCCACTCTGATACCATTTGTAACGTCCTGGGATTGCCTGCAGAATTGATGAGTATCCCCACAAATCAACACCAGTCTTTTCAGCGTGCTTTGTCCTCACTCACACGCATCCTAGGAAACTTCCCAAGAGGTCACCCATCCCACAAGTGCTCCAAGTCAAGCATGCTTAACCTTGGAGTACTTATGTTCTTATCTCTCAAAAAGAAAATGCATCTTGTTAATATGGGTGGTGCTAATCAATTCCTTTAAGCCATCCTTAACTATGCAGTGTCATACCTGTACAGTCTCTGAATTCCTCTCATTCCAGTGTGTATTCAATTCATTCATGTGTCCCTTCGCCTAGAAGCCTGTCAAGAGCCGCTCCTTGTCCATGCTTCATCTTTTTGCACCGGCGACCACTCCCCGCCCTCGTCGGCCCTAGGTGTCACATGCTCACCAGCTTCCGTATGGTTTGTCCCTGAACCACACCGTACTGGGAGAGGTTCTGCTCTGATACCATTTGTAACGTCCCGGGAATGCTTGCAGGATGGATGAGTATCCCCACAGATCAACACTGGTCTTTTCAGCGTGCTTTGTCCTTGCTCACACGCATCCTAGGAAACTTCCCAGGAGGTCGCCCATCCTATAAGTGCTCCAAGTCAAGTACGTTTAACCATGCAGTACTTATGTTCTTAGCTTTCGAAAAGAATATGCATCTTGTTGATATGAGTGGTGCTAGTTAATTCCTTTAAGTCATCCTCAACTATGCAGTCTCATACCTGCACAGTCTCTAAATCCCTCTCATTCCGGTGTGTATTCAGTTCATTCGTGTGTCCCTTCCCTAGAAGCCTGCCAAGAGTCGTTCCTTGTTCGTGCTTCCTCTTTTTGCACCGGTGACCACTCCCTGCCCTCGTCGGCCCTAGGTGTCACATACCCACCAGCTTCTGCATGGTTCGTCCTCGAACCATACCGTATTGGGAGAGGTCCTGCTCTGATACCATTTGTAACGTCCCGGGACTGTCTGCAGGATTGATGAGTGTCCCCACAGATCAACACTAGTCTTTTCAGCATGCTTTGTCCTCACTCACACGCATCCTAGGAAATTTCCCAGGAGGTCACTCTTCCTACAAGTGCTCCAAGTCAAGCACGCTTAACCATGGAATACTTATGTTCTTGGCTCCCGAAAAGAATATGCATCTTGTTGATATGGGTAGTGCTAATCAATTCCTTTAAGTCATCCTCAACTATGCGGTCTCATACTTGTATAGTCTCTGAATCCTTCTCATAACGGTGTATATTCAGTTCATTCATGTTTCCCTTCGCCTAGAAGCCTACTAGGAGCCGCTCCTTGTCCATGCTTCATCTTTTTGCACTGGCGACCACTCCCCGCCCTCGTCAACCCCGGGTGTCACATGCCCACCAGCTTCCGCATGGTTCATCCCTGAATCACATCGTACTGGGAGAGGTCTCACTCTGATACCATTTGTAACATCTTGAGACTGCCTACAGGATTGATGAGTATCCCCACAGATGAATATTGGCCTTTTCAGCGTGCTTTGTCCTCACTCACACGCATCTTAGGAAACTTCCCAGGAGGTCACCCATCCCACAAGTGCTCCAAGTCAAGTACTTATGTTCTTGGCTCCCGAAAAGAAGATGTATCTTGTTGATATGGGTGGTGCTAATCAATTCCTTTAAGTCATCATCAACTATGCAATCTCATACCTGCACAGTATCTGAATCCCTCTCATTCCGATGTGTATTTAGTTCATTCATGTGGCCTTTCGCCTAGAAGCCTGCTAGGAGCTGCTCCTTGTCTGTGCTTCATCTTTTTGCACCGGTGACCACTCCCCACCCTCGTCGGCGCTGGGTGTCACACAAAGGCCTTTCAAAGGGTAAGATGATAAAGAAACAGAAGAACTAGTGTAGTTTAGTTTTATTTGTTTCTTTCATAGACAAAGTTGATGTATTTATTTATATTAGCTTTGGGAATGTTTAAAAGTTGTATGTATAATTCCTTGCCATTATGGCAATTAATGTATATGTGTATAACTTTTTAGTTTTGGCTCTCCATTATAATTGTTTCAATTATATGGACTTAGTATTATAAGAAGATTAGAAGTAACGCCTTATTACTTTATATCCATATAAATAAGTTATATCAAGATTTTTGTACTAGGGTGTTACATTAGTACTACTGAGAATTATAGAATTCTCACCCCATATATCTATATTTTCCATGATAATTCTAGGGCAAGATCCTCCTACAAAGTAAGAAAGAAGATGTGGATGTAGAGTGGATAAATTACTCTTTTGGTCATTGCATTGTTTTTACTTTTATGCAATTGATTGTACATGGTTTATTTGTATGTGTGCTTTTAAGGGTCTAGTTTGTATATTTGGTACAATGATGTATCAATTTGTACAAATAAGAACTTCCAGTTATATGTATATTACTTTTCCCTCACAAGGCTCATATATATGTATTATAACTGAATATTAGAGAATGTTATTAGTTTAGTAGTGATGTGCCTAAACCTAATTACTTTTATATAATTCCAAATATACTACTAGTATTAGATTTAGCACGTTACACTATCAAATAGAGCATCATCATTTGGGGTTGACACTTCGTCAATAAAGGAATTTGATTCATATTTACTGAACAAACTTGCTGTAATTGGCTAGCTATCATGAGCAATAATTTTGATGATAACAAACGTGAAGACAAACATGAAGATGATGAGAAGACCAAGTCCAAGATCTTCAAGAATAAGCTTTAGGACTTAGGATCCTTGTAAAAGCCTCATTGGATATCTCATTAATTGGCATTGCAAAGAAATGTTTTCAAAATTGTTTTTCTAAAATTAAACAACCATTTTCTGGTCATTTGAAAGCATTTAAAACTGGTTTTATAACAGAGGTATTCGAATACCCTGTTAGGTATTCTTGAATAGAGTGTTTTTCAAGTTTGAACGTTTTCGTTTTCAAAGTGGTATTCGAATACCCATCTATGGTATTCGAATAACTGTTCGAAACCGATATTTCTGCTTGTGCCAAAGCAGAGGCATTCGAATACCCCATATGGTATTCGAATACCCTAGATCAGAATGAACCTTTTTAAATGAGGCATTCGAATACCCTTAACCGTATTCGAATAACCCAAATTTTTAATCAGTTTTTAAGAGAGTTTTGGCAAGAGGCATTCGAATACCTCATAAGGTATTCGAATACCGTCTCTTAGAATTGATTTTCACGAAACATTCAAAAATGGCAAAGAACGGCCATATTTGCTTTTAATGGTTTCTTAATTGGCACCCAACGGCTAGTTGCTTTCTTTGCTCTATAAATACAGACCTTGGGTCTCTTCGAAAACCCCCAACCACTTGAATTATTTTTTGCTTGGTGAAAACGAATTTTACATTATTTTCTCTCTTTTTTCGTGCTCTCTTTGCCAAAACCTTGAGATACCCTCTAGAGAGCTTATTAGCACTTCAACTTGTAATATCTGCTCTAAGTGAGAGTTTATTTTTCATCTATTCTCTCGCTTCGTAAAAGGGTGAGGTATCCTTAGTGAATTTGTGAGGGTGAGGTATCCCTCTAGTAAAAGGGTGAGGTATCCCTTGGTGTAAAGAAGGTGAGGTATCCTTCAAAGGGGTGAGGTATCCTCTAGTAAATAGGGTGAGGTATCCCTGTTGTGTAAAGGTTGCAAGCACACTGTTGTTAAGCTTGTATTGAATAGTAAAAAATCTCGAATCGTGTTTCGGGGATGGACGTAGGCCACAAGTGGTTGGTGGTCGAACCAGGATAAATATCGTGCACTCGCTTTTCTACCCCTTATTCTCTTTATCTTTATGCACTTTATTTATTCTTGCAATTTAATTATTATCTGTTCTTCTTACGTTCTTCTCATTCACGACTTTTAATAATTAAATTCAAGTATAATTTATTTGTTTAAGGCTTTTGCGAAAAATCTATAAATACTCAATTCACCCCCCCTCTCGAGTCTTGAAGCCACTTGGGTAACACTTGCTTCATAAATGATCTCATCTTCAGATCCCACATCCTGCTCCTCCTCATCTTCTATTAACAAAGGCCTACTAGATTGGCCTTTATACGAAGGAATAAGTTCTTCGTTAGGAACTAGTTTTGGTGCAGTTTTTGTTCCAGTCGAAGAACTAGGAACTGTTGAAACACTAGGCATTTGAGAAACTTGTTCAATAACTTCAACAGCTAAAGAAGTTGGTGGAGGGTTGCTGAGTGTGGCTTTGTCCTTTGTGGGGGAATCCTCATTATGATCAAAAGAAGACGATCAACATTGTTTCAAAGGTCGCTTTTATGCAACTATCTGAAATCATAAAACGAGATTTCTTGAATACTATGTCAAAAGTTTAAAATACTGAAGGTAAGTTAGGATGATCATAACTTAATCCGATGTGTCGGCAAAAGAGAAGTTCCAAGTGACATTATGGTCACTATAGGCAATGTTTTGCCAGGGTTTGTACTAAAAGAATCGATGACGACTGAAGTAGTTCCTCGTTGGATTGACGTCGCAACCATCATATTGATACCCACTATAATGTGATTGAACAAATGCAATAGTAAGTCAAAATGTGGGAATAAGACAAAGCAAACAAATTGATTATACCTTGGATGTAAGGAGCAACAGTTTCAAGTAAACAAACCCCCGGGGCTAACTTGGTTTGCACAAAAAGTGCATTTGGGAGCTTGACAAGATTAAAAGGCTTCAAGTAGTCGAGAATTTTAGTTGAAGGATCGACTGGATAGGCCTTACTGAATCAGCAAAGACAATAATTGAAGTGTTGATGCCACTTCTTGACAAAAGCATGATATGCTTGCATTATGCTTTCTCGCGCAATGGTAGAATTGCAAGTGCTTTTGTATAACTTTTCAAATGCACCAATCTCCTTGGTATGAAGGTTGCGGCCTTTAATTGTATTGGGAGGATCCTACGAGAGAAAAAAAAAGGGTGATGCTAGACTAGGCAATATCAATGGATCATATGTGGAAAAACAAATACCTAGGTATTCAATAATAAGGTGCGAAACTCCTCATATTTGATATCGTGCATAAGCTCATCCACCTTAGCCAAATGGGTGAGATCTTTCGAAGTTTTAGGGTGATGAACTAAGATAGGTTTGCGTAAATCTGGATTTAGCGGCAGGGAAGTTCTTTGCAAATTTTCACGAAGTTCATCAGAATCACCAGAAGTATAAGTTGAAGAAGACATGGTAAGTGTGAAATTTTTATACCAACTAGTTCTCTTCCAAGGAATGGGTTTCAAGGCTAGAGTAGGGATTCGAAAGTAGAGTGCAATTTGATAAAGGATAACCATATTTCAAGGAAATGGGTCTTGATACACTTATAGGCCCATCTTATTTCATTCCAACCCAAGCAGAAGGATTATAGTAAAGTTTTTCAATTAGAATTCCACTTTTACCGAATTTGTCCATTTTGTGACAACTCAACCTAATTATTTAAGGTCCATATTGATGTAGGTTCTTTATGACGCAATATTGGTTAAAAGAAATTTACTAAGTCGATCCTGATGGATTGACCAAGATAGGGCCTAATTCATTTTGGCCAAAACACATGTGTGTGTGTGTGTGTGTGTGTGTGTGTGTGTGTGTGTGTGTGTGTGTGTGTGTATACTATTAGGATAGGATGATTTACTCATCAATTGACACAATGGTTGTATGATACAAGATTAATGAGTCAAAATTATGGATAAATGACTCTAATATGTTTTGATTAATGACTAAACTTAACATGATTATTACTTTGATTCTCTAACTACTTGCCAAGCTTGACTTTTTTAATAAGATTTAATGGAGCAAGAACAGTGGATGCAAAGAATCATGGAGCAAAGCATTTCAATTCAAGGATCATGAAGGCAAACTTAAAGAAGAAGCATCATGAAGAAGGAATTCAAGGAATATCATTAGGAACCTTTCTGTAAAGAAAAGACTTTGTTTAATTCTTTGATTAAGCTCTCTCAAATAAGAAAAAATAGATTAAGAATGAAAAAGGTTAATTAATAAATTTGTACATCTATGTGAACATCAATGTACTTTCAGTTAATTAACTAACTTTTAATAAAAACCTCAGTGTACATCTATGTATAAATGTTATACATCTATGTATACATCAATTGATTATGGACTTAATGAAAATCTCTATGTACATCCATGTATAAGTATTATACATCTATGTATACATCAATTGATTATAGAGTTACTTGATCAGTATGCAATTTTGCATCTGTACATTGATTGATACATCTATGTATAAACCAGAACAGAAGCAAGAACTTTTTGATATAGTTATACAATCGATTAGGTAATCGATGTATAATCTTCTGGGCTGAAAATACGAATGTGTTTCAAGAACAAAATCGATGTACCCATATGTGTATTAATCAAGATCAAGAACTTCCAAGAACCCAGTCAATTAAGCAATTGATGTACACACGTTATAAAAGTTAAATTTTGTTTAATACATTTGTGTACTAATCGATTGACTGATAATAGAATTTTTTAGATGAATCTGTTTTGATCTTAACTGACTTGTAAAGTGTATCTAATGGATCTATTTTGTCATATACCTATATAAGGACATTGGCAAACACTTTCATATAACAATTAATTTGAAAATTTGAGATCAATCACAAAAATACTGTGAGTGCTTTTCATTGAAAGAAACAGAGTATTCTTTTCTGTAGAACTTCAAGTTGTTGTATCTAATTTCTTAGAATCTGATTCAATCTTTTCATATTTTGTAAAAGAGTGATAAGAGAGAAGGTTCTCTCGCTGAAGAAGTCAAGAGTAGAAGGGACTCTTGATATTGTGCAAGAATAGAAGGAATTCTTATGGGAATTGCAAGATTGCTTTGACTTGAAAAGCTGTCATTTGGGTAGAAGGAATCTAGAATTGAAGCTTGTGTAAAGAATCTTGTATATTGATTTTTCAATAGTGGATAAAACTCACAGTGGTGTGGGGACTGGATGTAGGTTACCAGAGGAGGTAGCTAAACCAAGATAAACTCAGTTTGTAATTTTCTCTATCCCTTAACTCTTTATTTACTTTATTATTGATTGTATGAATTAAGCAATATGTTAGGGATGTTTACATGATTTGATTAGTGTATAATCTTGTTCATATCTAAAATTATCATTACTGTTAATAATTCTTTTTAAGTTTCAAGTCTTGATTGCAATATATCTTGCAAAACATATTTTGGTTTGTTAGTTGACAAAATCTTTTTCTTAGTTAAAGAAAAGAATTAGTTTTTGTAAAAAGGGGAATAAGTTTCGAAAAGTTTTATTACTCAATTCAACCCCCCCTTCTTGAGTATTCAGAAGCCACAACCAACAAGTGGTATCAGAGCTTTCACTCTTGTGTAAAGCTTAACAGCTTAAGAGGATGGCTTCAAATGACATCTTGGGAGATGGGGCTTCCTTGGCAAGACCCCCTGCTTTCAATGGCACTGCCTATATGTATTAGAAAGAAAGGATGTTAATATTCTTTGAGGCAAGTGGCATTGATGTATTAGATGCTGTTGAGAATGATCCATACATTCCTCACACTCTTGATGCAAATGACACCAAGAAAGAAAAACTAAGAAGTAAATGAGATGATGATGACAAAAAGAAAGTATGTTATAATGCTAAAGCTAAGAATATTATAACTTCTGCCTTGAGTTATGATGAATTTTTCAGGGTTTCAAATTTTAAGACAGCCAAGCAAATGTGGGATACGCTGCAAATTACTCATGAAGGAACTAGTGATGTAAAGAGAGCAAGAATGAACTCACTCATGTACGAGTATGAACTCTTTCACATGAAGAATGGTGAAGACATCAATGATATGCAAAGGAGGTTCACTCATATAGTGAATCAACTGAATGCACTTAGAAAGAGCATTTCAGATGAACAACAAATCAACAAAATCATGAGATGTTTGACAAGAGAATGACACCCAAAGATTACTGCTATAGCTGAATCAAATGACTTAGCAACCATGAATATTGCTACACTATTTGGAAAACTTAAAGAGTACGAGATGGAGTTGCATAGATTGAATGATCATGAATAGAAGGAAAAAAAGAAAAGAGGCTTATCACTTAAAGCACATGTCTCCAAAGAAAGCCTTGACAGTGATGAAGATGAAGAAGTTGAAGAAGATGGTGAATCTGAAGAGGATATGGGACTACTAGTTAGAAAGTTCAAGAGACTCCTCAAAAAGAAGAAAACCTTCAACAAAAGGCCCTCAAACTTCTTTTCTAAGAAGAACACTTCAAAAGCTGAAAGTTCAACATCAAATGTGAAGTGCTATGAATGTGGCAAACTTAGATATTACAAGAATGAGTGTCCTAAACTTCAAAAGAAGGATAAGCATGACAATCATGAGTCCAAGGACAAGAAGAATAAAAAGCCACGAAGAGCATACATAGCATGGGAGGAAAATGATATGGATTCCTCTGAAGATTCTGAGGAAGAAGAGGCCAATCTTTGTCTCATGACTAACCATTAAAGTGACAATGAAGATGAGGTAAATGAAATCCCCCTTACCTTTGATGATCTACAAGATGCTTTTGATGAATTGCATAGTGAATATCTGAAAACTGCTAAACAATTAATGTCATCTAGGAAAGTCATTGCTAAACAATGTAGTGACTATGCATCTCTTCAAATTAAGACTAAAGAATTAGAAGCTAAGAACAATAAGCTAAATGCATCTAGTTCTACATGTTCTAATTGCAATATTCTGGAAAAAGAAGTGGAAAAATTGAAAACCACTCTATCTAAATTTACAATGGGAAAAGATAATCTAAATGCCACATTAGGACAACAAAAAGGAGTGTATGACAAAGCTAGAATAGGCTATAAACCAGCATTGCATGAAAAGGCTTTTAAGAAACTCTTTATTGCACCTAAATCCTCTACTAGTCCTTTTGTTAAATGTTTCTATTGTGCAAGAAAAGGACATACAACTTCTACATGCTACTTTAGAAATCCTTCAAGGATTAATGTTAAACAAATTTGGGTTCCCAAGGGAACAAATGTGATGACTAACACCAAAGGACCCAACAAAACTTAGGTACCTAAGTCAAATGCTTAAAATCTGTTTTGTAGGTGTGTTTGAGAGCCAAAAGTTCAAATTGGTATCTTAATAATGGCTGCTCCAAACATATGACTGGAGATATTACAAAGTTTTTATCCTTCACTCCCAAACAAGGTAGAAGTGTCACCTATGGGGATAACAACAAAGGAAGGATCTTAGGAGTTGGAACAATAGGAAAAAGCACAACTACTAAGATAGAAGATGTACTATATGTGGAAGGGCTCAAGCATAATCTACTAAGCATTATTCAACTATGTGATAAAAGTTATAAGGTATTCTTTAACTCTAGTAGTTGCATTATAGAAAATAAGCATGATAGTAATGCAAAACTGATAGGTAATAGATTGAATAACATATACATGATAGATTTAGAGAATATTTCTGCTAGTGATGTATGTTGTTTGATATCTAAGGAAGAGGAAAATTGGCTATGGCATAGAAGAATAGGACATATTCATATGGATCATCTAAACAAACTTATTTCTAAAGAATTGGTAATTGGACTTCTTAAAATTAAGTTCTCAAATGATGATTTATGTTATGCATACCAAAAAGGCAAGCAAGCTAAAGTATCTTTTAAGGCTAAGAATATAGTTTCAACTGAAAAACCTTTACAACTTCTGCACACAGACTTATTTGGACCCTCTATGACCAAAAGTTTTGGAGGAAATTTGTATGCATTAGTTATAGTTAATGATTACTCTAGATTTACTTGGACCTTCTTCTTAGCACATAAGAATAAAGCTTTTACAGCCTTTAAGAAAATGGCTAAGTTAGTACAAAATGAAAAAAAAAACATGAAAATAACTTCTATAAGGTGTGATCATGGTGGAGAATTTCAAAATGAAGAATTTGATAATTTCTGTGAAGAGTTGGGAATTCAACATAATTTCTCTGCTCCAAGAACTCCACAACAAAATGGAGTTGTGGAAAGGAAAAATAGATCTTTAGAAGAAATAGCAAGAACTATGTTGAATGACTCAAACATGCCAAAATATTTTTGGGCAGATGCTGTAAACGTAGCTTGCTATTTAATGAATAGAGTCTTGATTAGACCGATTTTGAAAAAGACTCCATATGAACTCTATAAAGGTAGAAAACTAAATGTTTCACATTTCTATGTCTTTGGGTGTAAATGTTTTGTACTAAATAATGAAAAGGATAATCTAGGAAAGTTTGATCATAAAGCTGATGAAGGAATCTTTCTAGGCTATTCATCATCTAGTAAAACTTTTAGAATCTTTAATAAAAGAACACAAACAATTGAAGAATCTGTACATGTTACATTTGATGAAACTAACCTCAAAAGGTTGGAAAAGGAATTTGTTGATGATGTTGCAGAAACTTTAGAAAAGATTCAACTTGAGGAAAAGCAAGACAATGCCAAAGTGGATGAAGTGGTGAAAATTCCAACAGAAGCTCAACATGAAGACCTATCTAAAGAATGGAAAACTGCAAGGAATCACCCTCTGGACAACATAATTGGTGAAATATCCAAAGGGGTAACCACTAGACATTCCTTAAGAAATGCATGCAATAATATGGTTTTTGTATCACAAGTTGAACCTAAAACTATAGATGAAGTAATAATTGATGAAAACTGGACTATGGCAATGCAAGAAGAACTTAATCAGTTTGAAAAAAATAAAGTTTGGAAACTTGTTCCAAAACCCAAGAATAAACAAATAATTGGTACAAAATGGGTGTTTAGGAATAAGCTTGATGAAAATGGTATCATAGTAAGGAATAAAGCTAGATTAGTAGCCAAAGGCTATAATCAAGAAGAAGAAATTGACTATGATGAGACATATGCACCTGTGGCTAGATTAGAAGCCATTAGAATGTTGTTAGCATATGCATGTATCATGGATTTTAAATTGTATCAAATGGATGTTAAGAGTGCATTCCTAAATAGATATATACAAGAAGAAGTGTATGTTGGTCAACTCCCTGGTTTTGAAATAAATGAATTTTCTAATCATGTGTATAAACTCACTAAAGCCTTGTATGGACTTAAACAAGCTCCAAAAGCTTGGTATGAAAGGCTAAGTAATTTCTTACTTCAAAAGGGTTTCATAAGAGGAAAAGTTGACACAATACTATTCACTAAAAGAAAAGCACAAAACATACTAATTGTTCAAATTTATGTTGATGATATTATATTTGGTTCTACTAATGAATCTTTGTGTAAGGAATTTGCCAAACTAATGCAAAATGAGTTTGAAATGTCTATGATGGGAGAACTTACATTCTTCCTCGGACTACAAATCAAACAATGTGATGATGGGACTTTTATAAGCCAAACTAAGTACTATAAAGAATTGTTGAAGAAGTTTGGAATGGAGAATGCAAAGGAAATGGCTACTCCAATGAGTTCATCATGCTACTTGGACAAAGATGAGAAAGGTAAATCAGTAGATGTTTCCAAGTACAGAGGTATGATTGGTTCCTTACTCTATTTAACTGCAAGTAGACCTGATATAATATTCAGTGTTTGTATGTGTGCTAGATATCAATCTGATCCTAAGGAATCACACTTATCTACTTTGAAAAGAATCATGAAATACTTATTAGGAACTAAAGAAATGGGATTATGGTATGCTAAAGGATCAACATGTAACTTAGTAGGATATTCTGATTCTGACTTTGCTGGATGCAAGTTAGATAGGAAGAGTACTAGTGGAACTTGTCACCTTCTAGGAAACTCATTAGTTTCTTGGTTTAGTAAGAAACAAACTAGTGTGGCTTTATCCACTACTGAAGCAGAATATGTTGCAGCAGGAAGTTGTTGTGCACAAATTCTTTAGATGAAACAACAACTTATGGACTATGGTGTTCTCTTAGAGAAAGTACTAATCAAATATGATAATACTAGTACTATAAAACTCACTACGAATCCTATAATGCATTCAAGAACCAAACACATTGAGATAAGACATCATTTCATAAGGGATCACATTCAAAGTGGAGATATAATCATTGAATATGTAGATACATCTAAGTAATTAGTTGATATTTTCACTAAACCATTGGCTAAAGAAAGCTTTTTCTACATAAGAAGAGAATTAGGAATAATTGATCCTACCTATGCTTGATGTTTTGAATGTTAAATGCATTATAATTTGATATTTGATGCCTGTACATCGATTACACAATTGATTTATTTAGACAAAATGCTTAATCTAAAAGTTGGTACATCGATTAGGTACTCTATGTACAAACTTAGAAATTCATTTTAAGTGTCCTTACATCAATTAGATAATCGATTAATACAAGTACTGTTGTTTTAAAATGATTAGAGCATCGATGTTGAACATCGATTGACTGCAAAAATTGAAAAACATGACTCTCTGGAAGTTATTATATATCGATTAGAACATTGATTTGTTTGATGAAATAGGTACAGGGTATTATATACATCGATTGTATAATAGTTTCAAAATTTAGGACTCTCTGACTTATCCTATATCTATCGATTATCTGTATGCTGCAATTGTTAGACTTTCTGCAATTGCTTATACATCGATTTATACATCGATTGTGTGCATGCTGCAATTGCGTATATATCGATTCACACATCGATTGAGTTCAAGTGTTCAGAACTTGATGTTCTTTCTTAGCTTATACATCGATTAATACATCGATGTATCTGATTCAAAAGTAAAATCCTAATGCTAAGTACATTGATTAGCACGTGTGTACTGAAGGAAAAACCCTTTAATACATCGATTAGGTAATTGATTGATTGATCTGGGTTTATAAATCTTAACATTTCCCTCCAAATCTTTCACTTTTTCAAATCCAAATATCACTCACCCGAACCCTAGCAGAGCTCGAAATCGTCTCCAATGGCTCGTGTGAAGCAACCTCAACCCTTTACACCTGTTCCTTCTCACTCCACATCTTCCTCCTCAACTTAATCCTCCACTCCCCACTCTGTTTCACTCATTGCAACCCCTACACGCCCTAAAAGAAAAACAATTGAGAAAGCCTAGTCTTCTCAAAGAATTGATAAGCTCCCAATCAAGAGCTTACAGAAGACACAAGATAAAGGGAAAAAGGTTGTTGAATCTTCAAAACCAGCACCCAAGAAACAAGAAAAGAAGAAGAAAGTGGTGAAAAAAACACTCAAAAAGAAGACTGCTCAAAAGAAAAGAAAGAGGACAGAGGAAGAAGAAGATAATGATGATGAAAGAGTCACTAAGAATGAACTTCTTAAAAGGTATTTCTCTTATGAGGAGTACATCATGCGTTACAAGAATGATTTCAAAAATAGGGAAATTCATAAGGATAGGACAGTAGATTTCAATTACTTTGAGAAAATGAGTTTACTTTTCACAAGATATTAGAGGAGTATAATCTGAGTCAATTTCTGCAAATTGGGACTGATATTTATCCTACATTAATCAAAGCTTTTTACTGTACATTTGAGATGGATAATGATGGATTTTCTACTGAAGTGAACACAAAAATTGAGATGACTTTTGTTGAGTTTGCTCAGTTTACTGGACTAGATTATAAGGGAAGTAATCATGCTAGCACTAGACCTGACAGTGTATGGATCAAGAATTTTGATAGAGAAGAAGCAAAGAAGGTGTTTCTAGTTGAAAATGCACCAGAAGGAAGACTGATCAACATCAGCTCTATGCACATTCAGCATAGACTCCTGCAATATGTGCTGAGCAGGATGCTATTACTAAGATCTGGTAATCATGTTGTGTTGCAAAATAATGATATTTTACTACTCTGAGCTATGATATAGAGGAAACAGATGAGTTGGAGCTTTATAATTGCTAGACACATGCTGGATTGTAAAATCAGTGCAACTACCCTACCCTATCCTGGACTAGTGGTGAGATTACTAGAACATTTTGGAGTCTCTTTGGACAATGAATAGAAGTTTCAGTCTAGAGAGGCAACTCACAAATTTGGTAAAGGAACCATTAGCAAGATGAAGTTTGCCAAAGCTAATGGAGAGTGGGTTAGGATAGCTGGTAAAGAACCAAGAGCTGTTGTGGACAACTCAGAGATGGATAGCAAGATAGATAAGTTAATTCAAATGTTTCAAAACTTTGAGGCCAGGCAAACCAAACATCATATAGTGATGAAACAGTCTATTGACTATCTGAGTCTCAGACTAAATACATTGGAAGGCCAAATGGCCACTCTGCATCAACATCTAGGCATTTCCATCAATGCACCTCCAGAAGTTCATCCAACTTCTGAAGATGTTGTGAATATAGCTAGAGAAGCTATTGCTGCTACACCTGAAGAGGAAGGCAATCCTAAAGAGTAAGCAACCCAAGCTTCAACACACACTGAAGAACCAAGGACCAATGAAGATGTTTAGATCTTAGGGTATCTTGAGTGTGTCTAGAATGATATTAGCATTTTTTTTTTGTGATTGTTCAACTGTTTTGAACAATGATGAATATACATGACTATATAATTTGTTTTGATTATGCTAATATCAATGAATGATTAAATTTCTCGTATGTACCTTGTTTTACATACTTTAAATACTTAAATCTCCCATACATATTCTTTTTGATAATGACAAAGGGGGAGAATGAATGGGTACCATACTACTAAATAAAACAACTAGAACTAATAATTAATGATCTAAAATAATGATGCAATGATCCTATACATGTTCAAATTATAAGAACTATTAATTAGATAGGGGGAGTAAATGGTAAACAACTGCTGCATTTTAATTACTCTGATATTTACTTTGATATTTCTAATTACTTCTAAGATATATTGAATGATAAACATGTTATGTATGGTAAGTTTATCATCAATCAAAAAGGGGGAGTTTGTAGATAAATGACTCTAATATGTTTTGATTAATGACTAAACTTAACATGATTATTACTTTGATTCACTAACTACTTGCCAAGCTTGACTTTTTCAATAAGATTTAATGGAGCAAGAACAGTGGATGCAAAGAATCATGGAGCAAAGCATTTCAATTCAAGGATCATGAAGGCAAACTTAAAGAAGGAGGATCATGAAGAAGGAGTTCAAGGAAGATTATTAGGAACCTTTCTGTAAAGAAAAGACTTTGTTTAATTCTTTGATTAAGCTCTCTCAAACAAGTAAAAATGGTTTTCAAAAGTAAAAATGGATTAAGAATGAAAAAGGTTAATTAATAAATCTGTACATCTATGTGAAACATCAATGTACTTTCAGTTAATTAACTAACTTTTAATGAAAACCTCAGTGTACATCGATGTATGAATGTTATACATCTATGTATACATCAATTGATTATGGACTTAATGAAAATCTCTGTGTACATCCATATATAAGTATTATACAATTATGTATACATCGATTGATTCCAGAGTTACTTGATCAGTATGCAATTTTGTATTTGTACATCGATTGATCAATCTATGTATAAACCAGAACAGAAGCAAGAACTTTTTGATATAGTTATACAATCGATTAGGTAATCAATGTACAATCTTCTGGGCTAAAAATATGAATGTGTTTCAAGAACAACATCGATGTACTCATATGTGTATTAATCAAGATCAAGAACTTCCAAGAACACAATCGATTAAGCAATCGATGTACACACGTTATAAAAGTTAAATTTTATTTAATACATTTGTGTACTAATCAATTGACTGATAATAGAATTTTTTAGATGAATCTGTTTTGATCTTAACTGACTTGTAAAGTGTATCCAACGGATCTATTTTGTCATATACCTATATAAGGACATTGGCAAACACTTTCATATAACAATTAATTTGAAAATTTGAGATCAATCACAAAAATACTGTGAGTGCTTTTCATTGAAAGAAACAGAGTATTCTTTTCTGTAGAACTTCAAGTTGTTGTATCTAATTTCTTAGAATCTGATTCAATCTTTTCATATTTTGTAAAAGAGTGATCTGAAGAAGTCAAGAGTAGAAGGGACTCTTGATATTGTGCAAGAATAGAAGGAATTCTTATGAGAATTGCAAGATTGCTTTGACTTGAAAAGCTGTCATTTGAGTAGAAGGAATCTAGAATTGAAGCTTGTGTAAAGAATCTTGTATATTGATTTTTCAATAGTGGATAAAACTCACAGTAGTGTGGGGACTAGATGTAGGTTACCAGAGGAGGTAGCTGAACCAGGATAAACTCGGTTTGTAATTTTTTCTATCCCTTAACTCATTATTTGCTTTATTATTGATTGTATGAATTAAACAATATGTTAGGGATGTTTACATGATATGATTAGTTTATACTCTTGTTCATATCTGAAATTATCATTACTGTTAATAATTCTTTTTAAGTTTCAAGTCTTGATTGCAATATATCTTGTAAAAACACATTTTGGTTTGTTGGTTGACAAAATCTTTTTCTTAGTTAAAGAAAAGAATTAGCTTTTGCAAAAAGGGGAATAAGTTTCAAAAAGTTTTATTATTCAATTCAACCCCCCCTTCTTGAGTATTCAGAAGCCACAACCAACAAAAATCAGTAGTCATATTGTTACAGTGTTCGACTGCTAATCCAAGTTTAGTCAAGAACTTGGTCATGATTAGTTAAAAGGGTTAATCTTACTATATGCGAATTGGAAAAGAGCTTAAAATTTCGATTGAGCTTACGTGGTTAAAGTTAGGTTAAGAGAGTGATATTATGAGTTCGCCTCTGAACAGAAATGAGTTATTCATTCAAGCCTTAATAATTATAAATTTACTAAAACTGGCCAAAATATATAAAGGCTATATTTAGCAATTAATTTGGTGGTCATGTCCATTGTCAAAGATTTAATTTATAGTCTAGAATAAACGTAATAGAACAGGGACTTGAAATAGATATCGACAAATGGAAAATGATATTATAATGATCTTGTGATATTACAATAGGACTTTACTGATAAAAAAACTTACAAAGTTTAATATAAAATAAACCAAGTGACCATCAAGGACTCAATATAGAAGACGGCGAAGGCCATGTATTCAAAAGAATTAGGGAACTAGACACTAGACCATTCTTTGAATGCAATTAGGATAATGATTCACATCTTAAACTACCCGAAAAAGGGTGATGAAACAGACCTCAAATTCAACTATCCTAGCAGAGCCAAAGCATGGTCTAATGTCTAGTCCCACTAATCTTAGAACACAACACTCATGAGAACCAGCCTGAGTAGAACAAGAAGACAGTAAAGCAAGGTACCAGGAAAACGCCAGCGAGGAATCTTGGATTAAAAATGATCCATGCAGGAAGCGTTCTTAAGTTAGCTATTGCATATCCAAAATGAAAAGACTTTCCTAAGAGGTTAAAAGTTAGATAAGGGCTCAAGGTTATTCATGAATCTTATGGGATGCATACGACCCTTCGTTGAAGGCCATGCTTGAAGAAGAATAACTATTTATAGATGAAAGTATACGATGACCATTGGTGAAGGCCAAAGGCGATAGTTAATAGCATTATGGGATTTAGTTTCTAGAAGTTGCACCTCTCATGAAGCTAACCAGAAGATAACAACTGTAACCTTTTCTACTTAAACTAAGTCAAAGGCAACACTTGCGCATGTGTTGGGGGTATTTTCAATTTTTTCTGGTAAAACTAAGTAACGTGATAGAATATGTGCAAGTTGAAAGAAAGTAAAAGAACATATGATAGAAGAGTTGAAAGAACAAAGAAGTCGACACCATAGAGCAAGGCTCAACATGGGAGGGGAATCGACAAGTAACAGAAACATGTCGACCAAATGCAAAGAGCACTATCTATTCAAAACTTCCAAAAACTGCCCAAAAATTGTTTGCAACTGCCAAATACACAGTAATGGCCAACAAGTATGAAGGTTAATCCTAAATGGCGAAGTAGCAGTTATCCAGGAGGCGCCCAAATTGAAGAATTTATAAATTCAAAAAGAAGTGGGAGTCACTGCAATATAAATAACAAAATTGAAGATGAAATCGAGACTTCAACACTCGTCACTTCTCATACACAGAGCAAGAAAAGAGTCCCTCAAATGCTTTTTCTTTTCCATAAATTTTTTTTCTCTTTTGTTTATTTAGTTCTTTTATTCTTTTTCCCCTTTTTGCTATATTGTTATTCGTTGCAACACTTAGAACTCTGTAAGTTACACTCTTTATTTCCAGCACAATCAAGTTACTATTTCTTGTAAATACTGATGAAATTTTGCATTTCGTCAACTTCACACTTGTATTCACAAATCTAGATACTGTGTAAAAACAGAGAGTCTATTAAGAAAAAACAATTCCTTTTCCCTAATTGAGATTTCAGAATCACACCGTCGATTAAGATTGTCAAAATCTGACAGAAACACGGGTACAACTATGGATGGAGGATGTCGTTGGCGATGATGGTGGACAGAGGACGTTGCTGGTGAAGGTGTTCGAAGGACACTGTCGACGACTGATAATCACATATTTTATTCATTAAGAAACCCTCATTATTAGTCATTTACACTCTTCATGTACTTAATTGACTGAATTTGATTATGTTTTGTAAGTTTGAACTCGAATCGGACTTAATTGATTTTTCAGCATTATTCGAGTCTTACACTGTTTCTGTATTTTGGCCATATCTTGAGTTCTAAATGTCTGATAATTATGAATTTTACCTTGTAGGAAAGATAAAAGAGAGCTCTACAACTTTGATGAAGAGCTCGAAGTCAAATTCAGACATCTAGTGGAGCTAATTGGGCATGGAAATCAGAATACGGGATTTGTGAACTGGAACCCGAACAGTGTGTAGTAACCAGAACATAATTCGAGTTTGGGTTTATAGAATGGGCTGAAAATTGGTGATCTGAAAGTTAAGACCCATATGTACAACTTTCATGACAAACACAAAACTTGATTCGGGCTCCTTGATGGAGATATTGGGTCTGAAAGTCAAAACAGAGGTGCTGAAACTGGTCCTGAGCAGTCTGTAGTAATTGGGTCATATCTTGGGCTGTAGGACGAATTTTTGGGTGCTTCCAGAGCCATTGGAAAGCTTAGACAATTTCCTAGAACTTTCATGAAGACCATTTGGCTCAACAATGACGAAATCAATGAGTTCAGCAATGAATACTTTCGGAGACAAGGAAGCTCACCTACCAAGTTCACCTACCAAGCTCACCTACCAAGTTCACCTACCAAGCTCACCTACTAATTCCACCTACTAATCTCATCTACCCATCTACTACTACTCTGAATCCTCTATAAAAGGAAGCATGTGGAGAGCTCTAAACACAACACACACTTAGTGTTAAAGATAGTTTTTCATAGTTCTTGTATATTTTTCCTTCATTGTAATGGAGAGCTAAGTCACTTCTAGTCAATTCGGGACTCTTGAAGAGATTGTGGCTTGGATTCTTGAGACCTTGGTTATGTAATGTATTTGATTTATATTTGAATTCCTCTTCTCTTCTTCTTGTTCTCTTGATCTTGAATGCATGAATGGTAATTCTGTTTATGTTTGATCGATTTGATCTTGGTTTAAGATTAAGTATCGTGATGAAATTTAGAACTGATTGATCTGAACTAATCACGTAATTGAAGAGGTTAGGTTCTGATTGGTACCTAGGTTAATTGAATTCGGTGCTTAAATTGATATATATCTACATGAATGGTGCGATTGCAGATTTATGTTTATTACTTGTCAATTGAATTAAGACGATTGTCTAGTATGAATTTCGGATCGATCTTGAGATCTCGGTTAGATCCAAGTTAACCATTCAAATGTGCTTCAAATGTTTGTTGAAAGGTCTATGATTGAATCCACCAAATCTCGGATAGATTTTTGAATTGATTTGTTTTTCTAATTGTTATTTCTCTTTAAATCTTGTCACTGCGATCTTTGAACCATCAAAACCCCCTTTTTCTAACTTTCACTTGATTTGATCAAATTGCATCTACGATCCTTGAGGAGACGATCCGGTGTTGTTCACTATACTACAAGTTTAGGTAATAACTTCGGTTATAATTTTGATTGAGTTCGGCGCTCGTCAAAATTTTGGCGCCGTTGCCGGGGAACTCGTAGGTGTAATCTTTTCATTTTGAGTAACCTTACTAATTCTTTCTTACCTATTCTAACAGTTATTTTTCATTTACTAACATTGTTCATACCATACTAATATTTTTATCCTAGCTTTTGAATTTTTCTGATTTAGGAAAGACGAAAAACAGGTGATTACGGGTAACTATTGCAATTTTCGAACTGCAACATGCCCAGAATGAGCTGAAACTTGGTCGGTTGAAGGAAAACAGCCTGATAAACAAGACTCACAGTAAACTGTGAGGTCACCCCTGGTTTTTCGAAATTCTATCATTTAGACCACTTTTTCAATTTTTTAATATTTTTTATTGCATTTTCTAGTTTCATTTTTATGTAGATTTTGTTCTGTGTTGATTCCATAATTTTTAAAAATGTTTAGACATATTAACTAGATTTATTTTTGCATATTTTGAGTGTTGTTTAGTGTATTTTGCTTAGTTGCAGTTTTGTGTTTTTGTTTTTGCGCTTTAGTTGATGCATGACTAGGTCCAATCCACGATATCTTGCTTGATCTTGATCCCGAGATTGATAGGACCTTGCATAGATTAATTAGAGCTCGTGTGATAAATTCCGAGTTAATTCTGAACCTAATTTTGGAAGTGAACACGATAACTTAAGTAATCCCGAAATCATGGCCGATAACATGCATAATAGAACCCTTAAGGAACTTGCTTTGCTCGATGTATCTTACCAATCTTTGTGCATTCAATATCTCGATCTTGATGCAGATTTTGAGTTAAAATCTGGTTTGATACACTTGTTACCAAAGTTTCATGGTCTTGCGGGTGAAGATCCTCATAAGCACCTGAAAGAGTTCCATGTTGTGTGTTCAACCATGAAGCCACAAGGCATCTCCGAGGAACACATCAAGTTAAGGGCATTTCCCTTCTCACTTGTCGATGCAGCCAAAGATTGGTTGTTTTATCTTTCACCAGGTTCAGTCAGAAGTTGGAATGACATGAAGAGGTTGTTCCTGGAGAGATTCTTCCCTGCCTCGAGAGCTGCTGCAATTAGGAAGGATATATGTGGCATCAGACAGATGTCTGGTGAGACTTTGCATGAATACTGGGAGAGATTCAAGAAGTTGTGTTCAAGCTGCCCTCATCACCAAATTAGTGACCAACTCTTGATTCAATACTTTTATGAGGGTTTCTTTGCCAAATGATAGAAGCATGATCGATCTTTGCCTCTACGGAGGAGCCTTAGTAGACAAAACTCCTACCGCTGCAAGAGATCGATAGCAAACATGGCAGCCAATACCCACAGTTTGGCTCGCGGATCATCACCGCAACGAGAGGAGTTAATGAAATTCAAGCATCTCATATGGACCAACAAAGAATGGAACACGAGACTAGATGAATTGACTTCTTTGGTAAGACAGATAGCGGTGGGTCAACAACCACCCATGCGGATGACCGCATCGGTGTGTGGAATTTGCTCTAATTCATCTCATCCCTCGATTCATGCCCTACACTTCAGGAAGATGGTCCCGCCTTTCCGGATCAATGTGTTCTTTGCGGTGGTGTTTTTCCTGGTAGACCCCAATATCAGCAACAACAGCAACAATCTAGATATGATCCATTTTCTAGTACTTATAATCCTGGTTGGCGAGACCATCCCAATTTGAGATATGGGAATCCTAGCCAGCAACAACAGCCCCACCAGCAGCAACAACAGCCCCACCAGCAGCAACAACAATTTAGATACCAAGCTGCAGGTCCAAGCAACAAATACCAACAAATACCCCCTGCATTCAGACAATGACAACACTGTTCGAATAGTCTGTCAATCCACTCCGGTGAGCCATCATTGGAAGACACGATGAAACAAATGGCCACAAATAACATTCGGTTCCAAAGCAGAACGTCGGTGCCAACATTCAATTTACAAACTCAAATTGGGCGGTGGCAACCACCGTGAGCGAGCTAAAGAGTCAAGGTTCTAGCCAATTGCCTTCACAACAAATCAATAATCCAAGAGGCAACGTAAGTGCAATTACCTTGAGAAGTGGCAAAGAAGTTGATGTTCCAACCTTACAAAGAATTAGAAATTGACCAAAAACGGCGGGAAATGGATAATTCGGTCCGAAATCGTACCCTTGAAGAAAATTGCGAGAGAATTCAGATGTTGCCATTCCATTACCTTTTCCAAATAGGATCACACAATCCAAGAGAACAATGCAAGCGAGAAATGGAAAAAGAAGTCATGGAGACATTCAGGAAAGTGGAAATCAATATTCCCCTCCTAGATGCAATCAAGCAAATTCCAAAATATGCTAAATTTCTCAAGGAGTTGTGCACTCATAAGAGAAGGTTGAAAGGGGATGAGAAGATCAGCATGGGAAGAAATGTTTCGCAATGATTACGCCAAGCATGCCACAGAAATGCAAAGATCCTGGAACTTTCACAATTTCTTGCACAATTGGCAACTCTAGATTTGAGCATGCAATGCTAGATTTGGGTGCTTCGATCAATGTCATGCCCATGTCAGTGTATAAGTGTTTAAACATCGGTACTTTGCAACCCATTGGTATCGTGATTCAGTTGGCGAATAGAGCCACTGCTCATCCTGCAGGTGTGCTGGAAGATGTGTTAGTTCGGGTGAATGAGTTGATTTTTCCAGCAGATTTCTACATTCTGGACATGGAAGATGAGTCTCCAACAAACCATGCTCCATTGATTCTAGGCGGAGACCATTCCTCAAGACCGCCAAGACCAAGATAGACGTGCATCGGCACCCTTTCTATGGAGTTTGGCGACGATTTGGTACAATTTAACATTTTTGATGCCATGAGACACCCACAGAGGAGCATTCTACATTTTCCATGTTGATATGATTGAGATCTTTGGTTGATGATGTCTATACCGATTTATATCTTGAATTCCACGATATTGTTGACTATCTTGGTTCTGTTTCTTGTGATACATGTGCCACTTGTGATGTTGAACCATGTGTTGCATGTCTTTGAGATTTATTCTGTTATGAGTAATGATACAGCTGCTGAAGATGCAACAATTAAGAATGAGAGTCAGTACCATGCTGAAATTAATGTTGCTGAGTTAGCTGTTTCAGATCACTTGTTACCTTCCATTGTACAACCTCCATCCTTGGAGTTGAAGACTTTACTGAGACCATCTTAAATATGCATATTTGGGAGATGGTGAGACACTTCCTAGGTGATCATTGCTAAAAACCTACAACCTGATCAAGAAGAAAAATTACTGCAGATTTTGAGGCAGAATAGGCAAGCCATCGGATGGACTCTTGCAGATATTCCTGGTATTAGTCCCTCCACATGCATGCATAAGATTTTATTGGAAGAAGGGATCAAACCAGTTAGATGACCCAAAGAAGACTAAATCCCCTGATTCTAGATGTGGTGAAGAAGGAAGTTACAAAGCTACTTCAAGTGGCATTATTTATCCCATATCTGACAGTCAATGGGTGAGCCCCGTGCAAGTGGTTCCCAAGAAATCTGGGGTCACAGTGGTTGCGAATCAGAACAATGAGCTTGTGCCCACACGAGTTCAAAACAGTTGGCGAGTTTGCATTGATTATAGGCGGCTCAACCAGGCTACCGAGAAAGGATCATTTCCCGTGCCATTCATTGATCAGATGTTGGAGCGGTTAGGCGGCAAGTCACATTATTGTTTCTGGATGGATATTCGGGGTATTTTCAGATTCATATAGCCCTGAAGACCAAGAGAAGACTACTTTCACTTGTCCATTTGGCACATTTGCATACGAGGAGGATGCCCTTTGGTCTATGCAATGCTCCAGGCACCTTTCGAGAGGTGTATGGTAAGTATCTTTTCGATTTTTAGAAAATTGCATGGACGTATTTATGGATGATTTTATTGTCTATGGATCTTCCTTTGATGCATGTTTAGATAGTCTGGCTCAGGTCTTGCATAGATGCATTAAGACTAACCTCGTTCTAAATTTTGAGAAATGTCATTTCATGGTAGAACAAGGTATAGTCTTAGGGCATGTGATATCTCGTGAGGGTATTGAGGTAGATCCTGCAAAAATAGATGTTATTTCATGCCTATCTTACCCCACATGCGTGCGGGAGATTCGTTCTTTCCTTGGTCATGCAGGTTTCTATCGGAGGTTCATAAAGGATTTCAGCAAAATTGCACTTCCGCTATCCAACTTGCGCAAAAAGATGTGGAGTTTCACTTTGACAAGAAGTGCCGGGATGCCTTCAATCAATTGAAGCGAGGCATTGACCAAGTACACCTATCATCCAACCGCCGGATTGGACACTTCCATTTGAGTGATGTGTGATGCCTCTAATTATGCATTGGGAGAAATTTGTTCTTGCACAAAGGGTCGGTAAAGTATCTCATGTCATTTCCTATGCTTGAGAACTTTAGATCCTGCACAAATCAACTACACCACAACTGAAAAGGAACTTTTAGCAATTGTTTTTGCTTTAGATAAATTTCGATCATATTTGCTTGGTTCCAGAGTGGTTGTGTTTTCAGATCATGCAGCATTGAAGTTTCTCCTGAAAAAGCCCAATGCCAAGCCCCGGTTGATTAGGTGGATGTTGCTCCTCCAGGAGTTTGATATTGAGATCCGTGACAAGAGTGGAGCGGAGAATTTGGTGGCTGATCACTTGAGTCGAATTGAAAGGGAAGCGAGATGTTTTTCCCATCCATGATGTTTTTCACGATGAGCTTGACTTTTCAAGTGCAAGGCAACATCCCTTGGTTTTTTGATTTGATTAATTTCTTGGTTGCTAACGCAATACCTGCACATTTCACTAAGGCTAAGATTGATAAATTGAAAAGTGAGTCAAAGTATTATGTGTGGGATGATCCTTACTTATGGAGATTTTGCAGTGACCAAGTAATTAGGAGGTGTGTGCTCGATGATGAATTCCATTCCATTCTTAGCTTTTGTCATAAACTTGCATGTGGCGGCCACTTCGGTCCTCAACGGATCTGCTAGGAAAGTTTTAGACTACTGGATTATATTGGCCCACTCTATTTCATGATGCATATATGTTTTGCAAATCTTGTGATCAATGCCGAGAACAGGAATACTTCTCGTAGGAATGAAATGCCCCGAAACCCTTATTATTCTCGTGAGATTTTTGATGTTTGGGGTATTGACTTTATGGGTCCTTTTCTGTATCATTTGGTTTTGTTTACATTCGCTTCTTTGTGGATTATGTATCTAAATGGGTGGAGGCTAAGGCCACTGACCGATGATTCTAAAGTTGTTGTGGATTTTATTAGATCATCATGATTTTACGTAGGTTTGGAGTCCCGAGATCCATCATTAGTGATCAAGGTTCACATTTTTGCAATCGAAGCATGGAGGCTTTGATGAAGAAGTATGGAGTCCAACACAAGGTTTCTACACCTTACCACCCCCAAACCAATGGGCAAGCCGAGGTCTCCAATAGAGAAATTAGCGATACTCCAGAAGACAGTTCAACCTAACAGAAAGGCCTGGAGCAAGAGGCTTGAGGATGCTTTATGGGCTTACCGGACTGCTTATAAGACACCAATCGGGATGTCTCCGTATCGGATTATTTTTGGAAAAGCCTGCCACCTACTGGTGGAAATTGAGCATCGAGCATTCTGGGCGGTGAAAAGGTGCAACTTGGACCTAGATCAAGCGAGGTTTGGAGAGGAAGCTGCGGTGCGCAAAGCAATTGGAGGAGATCCGCTTGGAGGCTTATGAAAGTTCCAAACTTTATAAGGAGAAGACCAAAGCCTTCCATGATAAGTTAATTCGAGGAAAACATTTGAGATTGGTCAAAAAGTTCTCCTCTATAACTCCCGCCTCCGACTCATGCCCGGTAAATTAAGGTCTAGATGGGATGGACCATTTATTGTTACTAATGTTTTTCCTTGGTCTTTGTTCGGATTAAAAGTGAGGTCACCGCCAAAGCTTTCATCGTAAATGGACACCGCCTCAAACAAGTATCATGAACTTCCAGAGAATGCAGAAGTGGAGGTGATGAACCTTCTCCATCCGCATTATGAATAAAAAAAAAAAAAAAAAAAAAAAAAAAAAAAAAAAAAAACAGTGCTGTGTGCCCGACAATGAGGTAGGTAGAGTCGCTCAGAAGCATGTGGAGGTCATTTTTTCTTCAGCGACAACAACTGCGAAAATCTTGCAGTATGGATTTTATTGGCCTACTTTATTAAAGGTCTGTTACACCTTTTGCAAAAGCTGCGGAAATTGGTCAAAAAGTTCTGCTTTGAGATTATCATCTGCACCTACTCCTTGGAAAATTGAGATCTAGGTGGCGTGGTTCTTTTGTTGTCAGACACGCGTATCCTCTCAAGATCAGATACTGAGGATCCTAGGAATGGTAATGCGCTTAAGGTTAATGGACAAAGACTCAATCATTCCGGAAAACCAAGTTCTTGAGTTCTTTGTGTTCTTGGGTTAAGTGGCGGATACGGTACTCAGCCTCGTGACTCTTGAGTCGGTTTATTCTTCGCTTCCCAAAATAAGCCGAACCCTTCTTCTCCTTCAAAATGGATGTCATTCTTTCAAACCTGAGAAAACATTTTCCTTCTCTTCCTCAAAATGCTCGAGAAAAATCTACAAAGTTCGATGTGAGAGATTGAGAATGTTAATGCACAAGGGTATGCCGAGAAGATGTCTATTTGGATAATTGAAGCAAAGGTCCGATTAGCGGTGAGTCCTCAATTTCATTTGACTCATATATGCCGGTCTTGGAAGAAGTTCATATTCTAAAAGGAGAAGAGCAAAAAGGTTACAAGTCTGTCACAAATGTGGACGATGGAACTGTAACAAGCGATGTCGTAACTAAGGGGATGGTTTCCGCAAATAGAGAAGATAAAATTTTCTTCATTAAGAATGGACTGAGTAAGGAGTCATTAGATGATATCTTATTGACTCTTGAGACGCATTCTTGTGGATTGGTGCATCGTGAAATTCTTAAATTGTGGAATCTCTTCAAGGATGAACAACAACGCTACAGTCTTGGGAATCTGACTCTAAAAGACCCTGTTTGCCAATTTATAAGAAAATTGGATGGGAAGCTTATCCTCGACTCATAGAAGACGTTTAAGCCGTTACTGGACGTTAAACCAGAGGCAGATGTGAGCCATATCCACAAACAATCTGTACATATCATCTTCTTCTTCTTCTTCTTCATGGCATTTTACAAAAAAAAAAAAAAAAAAAAAAAAAATGAAAACAAAAATGAGAAAAAAAAATGAGAAAAAAAAAATTCAAAAAAAAAAAATGAAAAAAAAAAATGTATACTTCTTAGGGTTGGCTTTGGTAACACAAACCGTGAATGGGGAAATGCATGCATCCTGATCCAGCCTTCTTAATTGAAAAACAAAGAAGGTAGATTGTATCCACATGTGAGGAGGCAAAACGGTCGTATTATGGCCACTTGTCCCTTTTGGGAGCCCTATGTTCTTATTTGGTCTTGAATGGGTCGAATACTGGTCAACAATGCTTTGGCACAAAGCCGAAAGAGCAGACTACCTCCATCCCAATCTTAAGTAAGTATACACTCATCTTTCATCAAGTTTTTTTTAACAATTTCAAAAAAAAAAAAAAAAAAAAAAAAAAGGACGTGATGTCATCGCACTCATGACGTGTGCAAAGATAAAGATACGCCATGGAGACTGTACATACAGGTATGTCATCATTTTCTATTTCTTTTATCTTTGTATCATTTTGTTGTATTTTGATTTTTGTACAGACGATCCTTTGAGCAGGGTCCTTCGGGGGTTTCTAGACTTCTTTACCTTGATGGTTTTCTTGAAGTCAAAAAAAAAAAAAAAAAAAAAAAAAGATTCGTGTCTCTTAATTTCAACCTTTTCGACAACCGCCAACCTACCTCATAGGTGCAATTATTCCCTTTCCATTCTTTTTCCTATTTAAACACTCCATTTTCTCCATTTTCCTTCAAACTCGAAACACTCAAAGGGAGGAAGAGTATAGAATGGGGCCTTCTATTCGTAACCTCAAAAATATGTCCGTGTTTTTGTGGGTCGAGTTATGGGAAGGGATTAGAGTTTGTAAACGCAGCTAGCACTCTTGGTCGATCACTTGCTGCGAGGAATATTCATCTTGTATATGGGGGAGGTTGTCGTGGGTTAATGGGGTTGTATCACTTACTTTGCCTTTGTAAGAGACAGTCGAGTTCTAGGTATCATTCCCGAAACTTTAGCTCAACGAACATCACTTGGAAAGACAATTGGGGAGGAACTTAAGGTATCATCAATGCATGAACGCATGAAGATAATGCTTGAACACTCTGATGCATTCATTGCCTTACCAGGTGGTTTTGGTACTTTGGAAGAAATTTTTCAAATTGTCTCTTGGGCCGAATTGAACATCCACCATAAACCCATTGGTTTGTTGAATGTTAATAATTTCTTTGATCTTCGTTATTTTTTCTTGACAAAGCTGTAACAGAAATTTATCACTCCTTCTAAGAAGACAACTTCTTATCTCTGCCTCCACTATTGATGAGCTCATTGATAAATTAGAAGCTTTTGAGTATGTACTGATCAGGTATTAGCTCGGATAGATTGGTCAACAGAAGCAAAAGCAAGGAAGTAACAAGAAACAAGAGCCCGATCTGAAACTTTCTCTTTAATGGGTTTGATTTAAAAAAAAAAAAAAATTTGTTGTTTTGTTTAGTATGATATGATTGTCATGGACTTATTAAACCAATTAGTGATGGCAGAGTAAGGAGTAATTTTACTCTTGAGACGCATCTTAATCGGTGGCGAGTAAGGAGTTTTTAGGTAGTAATTAATTAGTATTGACTTGTGGAAGTACTAACGTTTTCTTGTTTGATTTCTTTTCGAGTCGATGCGGCATTGACGGTGTGTTTTTTTCTCGCTTAGCGTTGATTCACTTCTTATCGGGTTGTGTTGCTCTTTTCTATCTCTTTCTTTCACATTGAGGACAATGTTTATATTAAGTGTGGGGGAGAGATTTTAGCATGTTTCTGTTTCTTTTCGTTTGTTAAAAAAAAAAAATTCAAAAAAAAAAAAAAAAAAAAAGGTTCATTGCATGATTGAATAATTTTTCTCCCTTCTTGAACTGATATGCTTGGTGATGGATGATTGAATTGATGAATTGAGTTTGATGAATGCATACCTTGTGAGATTTTCAGCCTAATGGATGGATTCAACAATTATGCCATTCTCTTCTTTCTTGTGTGATTTTCACTCATGTTAATGACCACTCTAGAACTTGCTTTGATTCTTTTTGAGGCTACATTTCACTTGCATGCATGAACATGATTGAGGCCCTCTTTCTTAGCTAGTTTAACCAAATAGCCAACTTTGTTTTCAATATGATATCAAGCACTCTTTTGACCTCTCGAAAATTCTCTAATTCCTGCCAACCTTGTATATTTTCCTTTGCTTAACCCCTTTGAGCTTATTTGACCATTCCTTGTTTCTAGCTCATTATGTGCCTTAAATGAAAAATCGTGTTCTTACTGTACCTTAGTAGGGAATAAAAGAACATTAGCCTGGTTAATTGATGAGTTTTTGAACAAGTGTGGGGTGTGTGTACAAAATAGTTGTTGAAAAAAAAAAAAAAAAAAAAAGAAAAGAAAAGAAAGAGTGCCTAAAAAAAAAAAAAAAAAAAAAAAAAAAAAAAAAAAAAATGTATGTATATAGTTATGTTCATATATAAAAAAAAAAAAGAGAGAGAAAAGGATGGGGAAATGAATATGTAAAGGGATATACATTAGAGTTGAGATGAACTTTTACGCTTCGTTATTTGAACTCAATTTTCTCATTTGCTTTTATTCTCTTTGGTATTTATCTTCTCATATCCATTTTATCCTCTTCTGTTACCTTGACCTCACTACAACCTTGAATAAAGTCCTCATGATTTGTGTGTGCATGTGTTTTGAGTAGTGGAGAAGTAGAAGATAAGCAAGCTTATGGTAGTACAATTTTCATGGGTTGAATTGAGTGAAATACCTACCTTTTAAACACTTGAGAGATTGAGAGGAAATATTGTGAAGATCCATCATTCTTAATTCATTCTTTTCAACGGAAGTTTCCTTGCATTTTGGTTTGAGATGTGAAGAAATGTTACCTCATTTATGCTTTGATCCCTTGAATTTCTTGTTGCTCTTCTTGCTTCATTGAGTCCTTTAGAGTTTTTAACTTTTAAGTTTGTGTCGTTTGTCTTTGTCTCTCTAACTTTAGTTTTATATGTTTTGCCCAGGAGTGCAAAAAGCTAAGTGTGGGGAATTTGATAATCACATATTTTATTCATTAAGAAACCCTCATTATTAGTCATTTACACTCTTCATGTACTTAATTGACTGAATTTGATTATGTTTTGTAAGTTTGAACTCGAATCGGACTTAATTGATTTTTCAAGCATTATTCGAGTCTTACACTGTTTCTGTATTTTGGCCATATCTTGAGTTCTAAATGTCTGATAATTATGAATTTTACCTTGTAGGAAAGATAAAAGAGAGCTCTCTACAACTTTGATGAAGAGCTCGAAGTCAAATTCAGACATCTAGTGGAGCTAATTGGGCATGGAAATCAGAATACGGGATTTGTGAACTGGAACCCGAACAGTGTGTAGTAACCAGAACATAATTCGAGTTTGGGTTTATAGAATGGGCTGAAAATTGGTGATCTGAAAGTTAAGACCCATATGTACAACTTTCATGACAAACACAAAACTTGATTCGGGCTCCTTGATGGAGATATTGGGTCTGAAAGTCAAAACAGAGGTGCTGAAACTGGTCCTGAGCAGTCTGTAGTAATTGGGTCATATCTTGGGCTGTAGGACGAATTTTTGGGTGCTTCCAGAGCCATTGGAAAGCTTAGACAATTTCCTAGAACTTTCATGAAGACCATTTGGCTCAACAATGACGAAATCAATGAGTTCAGCAATGAATACTTTCGGAGACAAGGAAGCTCACCTACCAAGTTCACCTACCAAGCTCACCTACCAAGTTCACCTACCAAGCTCACCTACTAATTCCACCTACTAATCTCATCTACCCATCTACTACTACTCTGAATCCTCTATAAAAGGAAGCATGTGGAGAGCTCTAAACACAACACACACTTAGTGTTAAAGATAGTTTTTCATAGTTCTTGTATATTTTTCCTTCATTGTAATGAGAGCTAAGTCACTTCTAGTCAATTCGGGACTCTTGAAGAGATTGTGGCTTGGATTCTTGAGACCTTGGTTATGTAATGTATTTGATTTATATTTGAATTCCTCTTCTTCTTCTTCTGTTCTCTTGATCTTGAATGCATGAATGGTAATTTGTTTATGTTTGATCCGATTTGATCTTGGTTTAAGATTAAGTATCGTGATGAAATTTAGAAGCTGATTGATCTGAACTAATCACGTAATTGAAGAGGTTAGGTTCGATTGGTACCTAGGTTAATTGAATTCGGTGCTTAAATTGATATATATCTACATGAATGGTGCGATTGCAGATTTATGTTTATTTTGTCAATTGAATTACGGACGATTGTCTAGTATGAATTCTGGATCGATCTTTGAGATCTCGGTTAGATCCAAGTTAACCATTCAAATGTGCTTCAAATGTTTGTTGAAAGGTCTATGATTGAATCCACCAAATCTCGGATAGATTTTAATGATTTGCTTTTTCTAATTGTTATTTCTCTTTAAATCTTGTCAACATGCGATCTTTGAACCATCAAAACCCCTTTTCTAACTTTCACTTGATTTGATCAAATTGCATCTACGATCCTTGAGGAGACGATCCGGTGTTGTTCACTATACTACAAGTTTAGGTAATAACTTCGGTTATAATTTTGATTGAGTTCGGCGCTCGTCAACGACGATGGTCGGACGATGTCACCAACGATGACGGTAGACATAGCTGGTAATGGTGGTGGATGAAGGACGTCGTCAATGATGTTGGTGGATGGAGAACATCATCAGTGATGGTGGTCAGAGGATACTGTGCGACTTGGTCAGCATTTGCAACAATGGTTGCTGAAGTATGCGACAAATATAATGAACAATAATTATAACATATTATTTTTAACTTTTGTGCTTGGAATTGTAATTTTTAGAGTCTAAGCTAAGTATTGAAAATAATATAAAATATTTATTTTTCAATTCTATGAAATTGGACTTAAAATTGAAGTTTTAATTTTAATGTAAACACCAAACAAGATAATTAGAATTGAAAATAATATAAAATAATTATTTTTCAATTCTATAGAATTGGACTCAATTAAAATTTCAATTTTAATGTAAACACCAAACAAGATAATTAAAATTGGGAAGTCCAATTCTAATTTCAATTCCAATGCTCAACTCCAAGCCTAATGTCATGCACCAAACAGATTAACACTTGACTAAAGCCTTAGGGTTAACACTCAAAAGACAAAATTTGAAACCAAAGTTGGTAAATTTTATTCTCCAAAGTCGCTAAATATAACATAACATAATGTATTTATAGAGTGGTGACATTGATAACCAACCCTAATTAGAAATCCTAAATAAACAGGAAAAATGCTAAAACAATATTAAAAATACTAAAAAAATGACTTAAACGAGCTAAAGGATTTTGGACTTAAAAACAAGCTCAACCAGTATATGTTTTTGAATAAAGAGTCATAGCTGTTTCAAGTTACGAAATAGCCCAATTTAGCTTGGGACACTCAGTCTGCTTCAAGAACTCTTTTACTATGTTATATTTTTGTGTAATGTGTTATGTGTCTTAGTTTTTAGTTTTTTACTGGATTAATATATTACTTTAAAAATACATAAGAACTTCTCCTTCTCTAATCTCTACTTGTTCACTCAATTTTTTGGGTTATTTTATATTTATATCACTTTTTACATTAAAATGTTACACAAATTATTTTTCGTGCAAATTTTATGCAAAACACAGTTTCTTATTTAAGAATTAAACTGATTCTCATTCAAAAATTGAATTAATATAAAGAAATGTGATGAGCGATTTGTACCTTTATCTTAGGGCAAGTGCAAAGCATCACAAGGGACATTCAACCAAACCGCACCCCCCCCCCCCCCCCCACAAAAAAAAAAAAAGAAAAGCAAAAAGAGCAATACGAGGGATGTGAAGTAAATGGGTGTACCAAGGGGTAGAGTACACAAATTGATTTAACTATTTTTTTTACATATCATTAACTACAAATTCATTAACTAATTTTCTACCAGATTTAACCACTTACAAGGAAAGATACAATTATCTATTTATCCATTTAAATTAACTATACTTTATGTAGCACCACTTGGGAATATCTAAACCCCTTTAGTTTAGAGTCCTCCGAAGTAAATTTACCTGCGAAAGTACAAAGCAATAGGCGAACAACAGCAGAAAGAAAGCTGAAGCATCTTGCCATATTTTTTTCCCATTTCTTCCACTTGATTTTCATATTAATACATGATACAGAATGTAACAACCTAAACTGGTGATACTCTAAGTAACGAACTTGCTAAGATGAAAGGATTCAGAGATGTATATTATCCAGAACCACGACATTCTTTTAACTAGCTTAACCACGCAATCGTTTCAACAACCACTTTTTTCTTAATCTCTCATCTAATTTCAAAAACATCAATGCCCTCTTCTCATCAAAACATAGATATTCACATGCTTCAATGATGAGATCATCATCAAAGTCACGCATATTCTGTACCTTTTCAACCACTTCCTCCAAGCATACTGTCTTGTTACTTTCAGTCAATGCATCAGCTATCCGACCGATATCTGCAGCCATAACACTCATCATTTGTAGCATAAGATCACTAGTACGCCTCCTTTTTGATGGTTGCTTTGAATGTGATGATGAAGGCCTTGCCCTTGTTTGCTCAGATGAACCCTGCACTTCGTCACTTGCATTATCATGGCTTATCTCTTCATTAGCTACCATCAGTGTTGGAGTTTCTGCATGCTCTTCACAGTTAGGAGTAAGATTTACATCAGGCCTCTCACAGTTTTCGGACCAATTTCCACTTGCTTGCTCATTGCCAACAATCATACCTAATTCATTATAGTTCTCTATACACCTGGCTCGCAAATGCCTAGCATCTGGATGTTTCTGAATAAACACAGGCCAATGATGAATCAGAAAGATATATATCCTGTTGAGCACTGCAATTGGACAAAGGTGCAAAATATGTGGTTGTGATTTTGGTTGTGGTTGTGGCTGCAGTTGAAAGCAACCGGAATCCAAAAAAAAAAAGAATCTGACACCTACGAAGACAATCATGGTGTATTTTGGTAGTTATTATTATGGGTCTCCAATTACATTTTAAATGGCATAAGTGAATATAACAAGTGGCTGAAGATTATCACCAGATCAGTGGGTTTATGACCTAATCTTGACATCCGATAAGTGCTAGCTGAAGTACTACAACAGCAAATAAATACAATCCAAAGTTACTTCTGAAACTAAAATTAATATGAAGGAAGACTGGATATACCTTAATGTATTCATTCCATTCTGAGTCAGTTGCAACAACCATCTTACGTCCCTCATCCCACTCAAATCCCCCTTGAGAGAGCATTTCCTTCACAAGGCCATACTGTTTCCTCCATGTCTTCAATCGGTTTTTAATGTTTTCTTTTGTTAAATTAAGGCCAAATCTCTCATTTAGAATTGTTAGAGCAACTACATAAGCTGAGGTCTTGAAATTTTTCTCAAGCTTGTTTCCCAACATTACTTGCTTGACCAGCAGCTCTGTTAAGCAACGATCCATCTCATCTGTCCATGTCACATACTTTCCTTTTTCCTTTGCATTGTCAGTTTCATGGAAATTTGTCTCTTCAGCTTCTATAACTTCATCTATAGTCAAACCCATGTTAGCACGAGCACCATTCATGGAACTATCTGGTGGATCAATGTGACCAATAATGATGCACAATTCCTTGTAGTTTCTGATAACTCGTCCTTTAAGAAGCCGAGCATCAGGATTTATCTGCTCCAGAAAGGTACTTACATAAGCACCACAATAATATCATCATGCAATAACAAATGCCAGATAGAAATTAAAAGTAGTTTCATATGTACCTTGATATATTCATTCCATACAGAGTCATTTGCAATGACCATCTTTCGTTTCTCATCCCATTCAAAGCCGCTCTGGTCCAGAAGTTCCTTCAGAATATCATACTGTTTCTTCCATGTTTTAAGACGATTTTTAACATGCTCTTTCATCAAATCAAGCTGAAACTTTTCATTAATAGCCAACACAGCGGCTTCAAATGCAGCAGGTTTTAATTTGTAGTCAAATTTGCTTCGGTTACCTAGTTTAATTTGCTGCACAAGGATTGCACTTAGACAGCTGTCCATTTCACTTGTCCATCTCATATGCTTCCCTTGATCTTTAACAATGGTATCATAGTTAACTGGACAGACACTTACAGCCTCCACAGGCTCATCAAAAGGGACAGACTCATTACAATGCAAAGGCTCATTAAAATGGCCAAAGATGGTGCACAACTGATCATAGTTCTCAAAGACTCTAGCACGGAAAGTCCTTGCATCTGGATGTGTCTGGCATGATAGAAAGAATTAGTAACATGAATTTATGCAAAATCTACAACCAGCTTCGGAATGTAAAATAGTGTTATCCAATCCTAAATCCTAATGCATAACATCTGGTCTTTCAGACTAAATAAGAATTAATAATTTGACCAATCTGATTCTTAAACCATACTGAATTAAAACTATATTGTTCAAACATGATACTTCAAAACACAAAAATGAAGTCCGAATGTCATGAAGACATAAATCACATTTTTGGGACAACATTGAAACTTGAAAGTGAGACATCATTTGTTGAAAGAGAGAGTGATTGAGAGAAATTGTGTTAGGCTACACACATGATCCGGTATTTATTAATTGATTTACAATCAATTAGTAATCTAAGCTCACAAAAACTAATATCTAGCCTAAATGCCTAATAATCACTGATTGATTATTCTTATCTAATCAACATAAATATAGTTGACTATATATTCTAACATAAATGCTAATATTCTAACACACATGTTAATATTCTAAATAGATCTGTTTATAAGAAAATTACAGCTTCCTTTTATCTATCCATTTCTCGTTTTTTTTTGGGGTATATTAAAGGGGCCAAAGCCCTATGCTTTTCATTTTTATTAATATCACTTAGAAGTTAGCAGTAAAGTGCACAAAAATCACATAGACACACCACTGTATATTACTGAAATACAGTAAAAGAAAGATAAATCTGTTAGGAATGATTTGGAGCAACAACCTACAGGGGGTAAGACTCTGCAGGTTTATTATAGAAAAAGGAAAGGGTCAAACGTGTAACAAACTATTAGTTGTTAGTTGAGACAGTTAGTTTCTGTTAGTAGCTGTTACTAGGATGGATATAAACCTATAAATAAGTCCTCTATTGTTGAAGAGAGGGGGGGATTGAATAATTCGATTAACTGGACAGTTTCCAGTGTGAAAGGAGAGTGCTCCTTTGGGGGTATACTTGTATACCTTGTTCTTTGTTGTTGTTTTACATTTGATCATCAATAAAGAAGTATTTTCAGTCTTTCTTCTCCCTGCTGGGTGCTGTTCTACGCTAGTTAGGCTCTATTTTTCCTATCTCTGAAAGAAGATCCTAACAAGTTTGGTCCGACCTGCTGAATCCCAATCGCGATGGAGAATCGGGTTAGCATTGGCGAAAGCAGTCAGCGAACAAGGACTGAATTTGGCGGAACTGAAAACTGACATAGACTACATCAAGGACTTGTTGTTACAGATGAAAACCAAGAAGACGTCATCTGTAGAGGGGAACAATTCCGTGAATAAGGATGGGAAGTCCTCGAAGCAAGAGGCAGAGACCAGAGGATCTGAGGAAGAAGAGGATACCTCCGTTCTTGGGTCAAGAAAGTGGAATTACCTACTTTCGAAGGTAACGACCCACTTGGGTGGTTGGCGAGAGCGGAGAAATTCTGAGGTACAACAAGTCAAGTCCTTAGAGAAGTTAAGGTTGGCGTTCATTAGTATGGAGGGTAATGTCGTGCATTGGTTCCAGTTTTGGCGCCAGAAATCCAAGAAGCCTTCTTGGAGAGAATTTTCGGAAGCCTTGATGCGTAGGTTTGGAGGCAACAGACAAGGAACAATGTACGAAAGATTGGCTGCGCTAAGGCAGACCGGAGGGGTTGAGGAGTACGTCCAAGAATTTGAGCTCTTGGTCGCTCAAGCGAAACCGAATGAGAGGGACCAATTGTTAGGGTACTTCTTGGCCGGGTTGCGTCAGGATATACGAAGCCTAGTTCGACCTCATGACCCTAACGATCTGACTCGAGCCATGGAGGTAGCCCGCGACATTGAAGAAGCCATGCAGCAAGTGCGAAGTTATGGCAATTCGCAGGGGCGGGGCACGAGTTCGGGTTTTCGATACCAAGGTGTTGGAGGAATTGTATCTCGGGTAGGGATGTTTGGTGGCACCAACAGTGCCCAAGCGTCCATTGGTGAGACTCGCAATCTACAAGGGGAGACCAAGGCGACCTCCATGTCTTCAGTGGCCAAACCTAGTTTCCCAGGGCCCAGAAACAGGGGAACTCGAACCCTCCCCTATTCTGAGTATGTCAAAAGAAGGGAAAAGGGACGTTGCTATCATTGCGGATTGGCCTTTGGGCCAGGGCACCGTTGTACAGAAAAGAGCTTGCAGGTGGTGATCTTGGCTGAAGATGAGCAGATTAATGAAGATGGGGAGATTGCAAGGCTGGATAATGAATATGGGAATGAAGAAGAAGGAGATGAAATTCTTGAGGTGACATGCTAATGGATGGATCTTTCTGTGTGTTCAGCTGGTGGATTAACCCAACCTCAAACTATGAAGCTTAGAGGCAAATTACAGGGACAAGAGGTGCTAGTCTTGATCGACAGTGGGACAAGTCACAATTTTGTGTCCAGTAAAGTGGTACAGAAATTGGGGCTCCTTGTTGATGCAACAAAGCCTTATTACGTAAGACTAGGAGATGGTAACCAAAAGCCCACTCAAGGATGCTGCAAGAACTTAGAATTGCGGTTAGGAGCTTATGCGATGGAAGGTGATTTCTTTTTGTTTGACTTGGGAGTAGTGGATTTGATTTTGGGGTTAGCTTGGCTGCTGACTTTGGGGGAGATTAAGGTAAACTAGAGAAACCTAAGTATGTCCTTTGTCCATCAAGGTCAAAACATTGTGATTCAGGGGGATCCCAGCTTGTCCAAGACAGTGATTACCTCAAGAGCACTGATGAAATTAGCCAAGGAGGAGGTTGAGATGATGTCTATGCTGTGGGTGGTCGAAAAGAACCAAGTTGAACAGAATGAGTTATCAAATGAACAGGAAGGACAGTTGCAGAAGGTGCTGGCAGAGTTTGCTAAAGGTTTTCATGAACCTAAGGGTTTGCCACCCCCCAGAGAGGTTGATCACAGGATTCCAATTAAAACTGGGGTAGACCCAATTAATGTAAGACCTTATCGTTACCCCCACTTGTAGAAAAATAAGATAGAAACACAAGTAGCCGAGATGCTGTCTTCTGAGATTATTAGGCCCAGCAATAGCCCATATTCCAGTCCAATGATCTTGGTCAAAAAGAAAGATGGGAGCTGGAGGTTCTGTGTAGATTATCGGGCTCTCAACAAGGCTACGGTCCCAGACAAGTTTCCCATTCCTGTGATAGAAGAGTTGCTGGATGAATTAAATGGAGCCACACACTTTTCCAAAATTGATTTGAGGGCTAGGTATCACCAAATCAAGATGCATGAGCCAGATATTCCAAAAACTACTTTTAGAACTCAGCTAGGACATTATGAATCTCTAGTGATGCCATTTGAATTAACAAACGCCCCAGCTACCTTCCAATGTGCTATGAATTCCACACTTAAACCATTCCTTCGCAAGTATGTTTTAGTGTTTTTTGATGACATTTTGGTCTATAGTAAATCTTGGGAGGAACATCTGGATCACTTGAGACAAGTCCTGGCTAGGCTATTAGACCACTCTTTCTTTGCAAATTTTAAAAAGTGCAGTTTTGGCAAAACTAAGGTGGGATACCTAGGGCACATTATTTCTAAAGAAGGGGGTTCAATGGATCCCCAAAAGATTGAGGCTATTCTGCAGTGGCCAATGCCTAAGACCATTAAGGCTCTAAGAGGGTTCTTAGGACTTACGGGCTATTATAGAAGGTTCATTTGCAATTATGGCAAGATAGCTCATCCTTTGACTGATCTGCTAAAAAAAGGGAAATTTTAAGTGGGAGGAGGACAGTACTGAGGCTTTCACACAGTTGCAGCAAGTTGTTACCACAGCTCCTGTGTTGTCTATGCCTGACTTTTCAAAGCCTTTTTCCATAGAATGTGATGCGTCAGGGAAAGGGATTGGAGCTGTGGAAAAACAGAATGAATATTCTGTCTAATTTTTCTTACTTTCATTGAGACAGTAGTATGATATATATACAGGATACTAAGCACTAAATTAGGAAGTCAATCAGCCTATTCTAGGCTAGAATCCCTTTGAGGGATTTACCCTAATTACAGTCATAAATACAGATTTACAATTATAACTACAAATTGATATGATATATTTACATTCCTAAAGAAGGAATAAAATCCCACACTCCCCCTCAAGCTGGTGAATAGGTATTTGCCATTCCCAGCTTGGATACAAATCCTTCAAATGTTGCACTGCCTAATCCTTTAGTGAGAATATTTGCAAGTTGCCCTTGTGTAGGTACATACGGAGTACATATTAGTCCACTGTCCAGCTTTTCCTTGATGAAATGTCTGTCTATTTCAATATGCTTAGTTCGATCATGTTGAACTGGATTGTGTGCTATGCTGATTGCTGATTTATTGTCACAATAAAGCCTCATAGGTTCTTCCCACTTAATCTTCAGATCTTCTAAAATAATTTTAAGCCAAAGGAGCTCACATATGCCTTGTGCCATAGCACGAAATTCTGCCTCAGCACTAGAACGTGCCACCACACTCTGTTTTTTACTTCTCCATGTCACAAGATTACCACCAAGGAAAGTGCAATATCCGGTAGTAGACCTCCTATCAACAATTGACCCTGCATAGTCAGCATCAGTATATACTTCAAGATTTATATTCCCATTTCTTTTGAACAAAATTCCCCTTCCTGGAGTACCTTTAAGGTACTGTAAAATCCTATGTGCAGCCTGTAAGTGAACTTGTTTTGGACTGTGCATGAATTGGCTAATTAGACTTACTCCATAAGCAATATCGGGTCTGGTGTGAGACAAATAAATAAGCCTACCAACCAAACGTTGATACATCTCCTTGTCTACTGCAGCATCTTCTTCCGCACTACCGAGTTTTATGCTTGGGTCTACAGGAGTACTAACAGGCTTACATGTTGTTTTACCTGTTTCTTTGAGCAAATCAGTGATATATTTCTGCTGTGAAATAAAAATTCCTTGTCTGGAACGTGCCACTTCAATCCCTAGGAAATATTTGAGTTTTCCCAAGGTTTTTATCTCAAACTCCTTGGCCAAACACTGACGTACAGTTTGCTGTTCCTTCTCATCATCTCCAGTCAATATAATGTCATCCACATACACTAATACCACTGTTACTCCCCCTGAAACAGAATGTTTAAGGAACAATGTATGGTCCCCTTGACTCTGTTTATATCCCAAGGTTGTCATAACTCTAGTAAACCTTCCAAACCAAGCTCTAGGTGATTGTTTCAGCCCATACAAGGCCTTTTTTAACCTGCATACTGTGTTGGCAGCCACATTCTTGTCATATGCTGGAGGTAATTCCATGTAAACTTCCTCTTCAAGGTCTCCATGCAAGAAGGCATTTTTCACATCCAATTGTTGTAACTCCCAACCATAATTGGCAGCAAGAGACAAAATTACCCGAACTGTATTCATCTTTGCAACCGGGGCAAAGGTCTCCGAATAATCAATCCCATAGGTTTGTGTAAACCCTTTGGCAACCAACCTAGCTTTGTATCTCTCAATTGACCCATCAGCCTTGTATTTTATTGTATACACCCATTTGCATCCTACTGGCCTTTTTCTTGCTGGTAGAGTAACTAACTCCCAGGTCCTATTCTTCTCCAATGCCTCCATTTCTTCACTCATAGCTTGCTTCCATTTTCCATTAGATAAAGCCTCAGATAGGGAAGTGGGTATAGAGGTACTGTTTAGGTTCACAAGGAAGGTTTTATGGGCTGGAGAGAAATTTTTAAATGATAGGTAATTTGAGAGTGGGTATAATGGTTGTTTGGTGCATTTTCTGGTTCCTTTCCTAAGGGAAATTGGGAGGTCCAAGTCATTATTTTCAATCTCATCATGTAAAGTTGGAGAATCAGAAATAATTACCTCATTTAAAGGAGACTCTTGGAGCGGTGTAGGTTCTGGAATGGCCTTAGATCTTCTAGTATACACCAAACCTTTTCCAAATCTCATATTAAGTTGGTTAGCCTCCTCAGATTCGGATGCAGCTGCTGGTTGCAGTGGAGTTGAATCTGATTCAGCTGGTTTATCTTCCTGTTCAGTAAGGTTAGGGGTTCTAGAAAGGCTAGGGAACTCAAAATTTTCAAAATTTTCCTTATCTTCCCTAAAATTCTCCCCCGGAAGATAAGTATGAGAGAAAAAAGCTTCTTGTTCATTGAAAGTAACATCCCGTGACACAAAGAACCTTTTTGATGGAGGATGATAGCACTTATACCCTTTTTGAGTGGAAGAATACCCAACAAAGACACATTTTAGAGCCCTAGGATCAAGTTTCCCCCTATCTTGGCTATGGATATGAACAAAAGACACACACCCAAATATCCTAGGTTTCAGATTATTGGTAGTTGAAATATTTGGATAAAAGGAGGGCAAAACTTCCATAGGACTTTTGAACCCTAAGACTCTAGAGGGTAGTCTGTTAATGAGGTATGTTGCGGTAAGAGTGGCTTCCCCCCATAAGGTTTTTGGGACATTTTTCTGATACAATAGTGCTCGGGTTTGTGTTAGAAGGTGCCCATTTTTCCTCTCTGCAACCCCATTCTGTTGTGGTGTTTTGACACAAGAAGACTCATGAATGATACCTTCTCTTTGACAAAAAGAAGTAAGGTTCTGGTTAAAGTAATCTTTGGCATTATCAGACCTAATTTTCTTGATAGTCACCCCAAACTGATTTTTTACCAGAGAGACAAAATTTTGAAAAACAATGCATACTTCAGACTTGTGTTTAAGTAAGAAAACCCAAGTAACCCGTGTACAATCATCTATGAAAGTGACAAACCATCGAGCACCAGACATAGTGGGAATGACAGAGGGACCCCATACATCAGAATGAATAAGATAAAAGGGAAGTGTGCTTTTTTCATTACTAATAGGAAAGGGTACACGCTTATGCTTAGCCATTTCACACACCTCACAATGAAAACTCTCAACATCCAAATTGGTAAATAAAGAAGGAAATAGAATCCTAAGGGTCCTAAAAGCAGGATGTCCTAGACGATAATGATAAAGAAAGACTTTCTCCTTGTTGGATAGCAGGGAGTCTGTCATGAATGACTGATGTAGGCAGTCCTTGGCAATTCCATTTGTCTCCTCCAGGTAGTAAAGGTCATTCCATTCCCTAGCACGTCCAATCATCGTCCCCAAAACCGTGTCCTGAAATACACAATGATTGCTGTCAAAAATTACATTACATGACAAGTTTTTTGTAAGCTTTTGTATAGAGACAAGATTGGTGGATAATTTTGGGACATGGAGCACATTGTGCAGGGTTATTGAAGGATTAATGTGGATGTCTCCTAGGCCAGCTACGGTTACAAGGGTTCCATCGGCTGTGGCAATTTTCTTATTGCTAGGACAAGGTGAGTATGTGGAAAAGTGTTTAGAGGAGGGTGTCATGTGATCTGTTGCACCTGAATCTAGTATCCAAAAATGGTGGGAGGGGGCTTCTGAGACATTTAATGCAAAGGAAAATGGAAGCTTACCAGAGTATGCCAAAGTACAAGTACCTGGTGGTTTTTCCAGACTCATAAGGAAGGCTCTCACCCTGTCTATCTCCTCCTGATTGAGAATAGTAGATTCGGTCTTGCTTCCTTCACCTTTTTCAGCAATAGCAACCTGAGCATGTCCACCCTTCAGTGCAGGTTCCCCTCTTTTGCTCCATTCACGGGCAGCAGGCTTCCCATGTAGTCTCCAACACTTCTCTCGGGTGTGGCGTGGCTTGTTGCAATAGGTGCACCACAATGCATCCTTCTTCCTCTCTACTGCATATGCTGGAATGCGATTAGAATGTTCAGCCACCAATGCTGAACTTTCAATGGCTGGGGTATCCAACATCAAACTCCTCCTGCTTTCTTCACCTCGAACCATAGCCACCACTTCATTGAGACATGAGAGATCAGATTTCCCTAAAATCTGAATTCTGACTTGATCATATTCAGGATTCAGACCAACCAAAAAATCATAGACCCTGTCCTGCTCAATGAACTTCTTCAGAATAGCTGCATCAGCGGGGCAATTGGTTTTGATCACTCTATAATGATCCAGTTCCATCCATAGAGACTTTAAGTGATTTGCATATTCGGTGACTAATTTGTTCCCTTACTTTGCGGCTACTGTCTTCACCTTTACTTCATAAACCTGAGCTGGATCCTTGGCTTTGGAATAAGTTTGTTCCACTGCATCCCATATCTCCTTGGCAGTATTGAGGAACATACAAGTGTCACTGATCTCTGGAATCATTGTGTTCCATAGCCAAGCCATAATCATAGAGTCCTCTTCATCCCATGCTACAAACTTAGGGTTGTCCTTGCTAGGTCCAGCACCAGTCAGATGACTTATCTTCCCCTTTCCTTTCAGTATTGTACTAACAAGCTGGGACCATTTCAGATAATTTTTTCCATTCAATCTGTATGCAGAATGGATGTTCTGCAATTCTCCTTGCTGTTGAGCATCTCCCTGAACATCTACAACCTGCTTTTCCTCCTTATCTGCCATTGGTGATGATTCTGACCGCTCTCAACAACGCAGAAAATCTGCAATTCTGAAACCGGCGGCGGTCAACAGCGGTGAACGGCAGTCAACGGCGGTCAATGGCGGTCAGCGGCGGTCAATGGCGGTCAGCAGTGGTGGGCGGTGGGCGGCTGACTGCAATGAAGGCAATCAAAAACAAGGCGCAATGAAGGCAGCCGCAATGAAGGCGGCCAAATATGGAGACTTTTCTCCTGGATCAGAAACCAGAAGCTCTGATACCATGTGGAAAAACAGAATGAATATTCTGTCTAATTTTTCTTACTTTCATTGAGACAGTAGTATGATATATATACAGGATACTAAGCACTAAATTAGGAAGTCAATCAGCCTATTCTAGGCTAGAATCCCTTTGAGGGATTTACCCTAATTACAGTCATAAATACAGATTTACAATTATAACTGCAGATTGATATGATATATTTACATTCCTAAAGAAGGAATAAAATCCCACAGGAGCTATACTAACACAAGACAAAAAGCCAATTGCTTACTTTAGTAAAGCATTGGCAGATTCATCTCTTTCTAAATCTGTCTATGAAAAAGAATTTTGATGGCATTGGTTTTGGCCATTCAGCACTGGAGGCCCTATCTTTTGGGTCAGAAATTTACTGTATACACTGACCAAAACAGCCTAAGGCACCTACTGGAACAGAGAATTACAACTCAAAATCAACAAAACTGGTTGGCCAAACTGTTGGAGTATGAGTTTGACATTGTTTATAAAGTGGGGGCTTCAAACAGAGTTGCTGATGCTCTTTCTAGGAGAGATGAGGATAAGGAACTGCAGGGAATTTCTACACCTTTTTGGCAAGACATAGCAGCAATTGATGAAGAAGTTCAGAAGGATCCAGTTTTGGCAAAAATCCGGAATAAGGAGAATCCCGATTCACACCCTCAATATACTTTGGAACAAGATAGATTGTACTACAGAGGAAGGCTGGTCTTGTCAGCCTCTTCAATGTGGATCCCGAAATTACTTCAGGAATTTCATGCCTCGCCCAAGGGTGGACACTCGGAAATTTACAGAACTTATAGAAGGATAGCTCAGTCCCTTTACTGGATTGGCATGAAGGGGACAATAACTTAATTTGTGGGAGCCTGTCATATGTGCCAAAGGAGTAAATATCAGGCATCCTGTCCAGCAGGTTTGCTGCAACCTTTGCCAATTCCAAATGCTATTTGGGAAGAGATCAACATGGATTTTATTGTAGGACTGTCCAAATCAAAAGGGTTTGATGTTGTACTTGTGGTGGTGGACAGATTAAGCAAGTATGGGCATTTTATTTTGATCAAACACCCCTATTCTGCTAGGTCCATTGCGGAAATTTTTATTAAAGAAATAATTCAACTGCATGGGGTACCTAAATCCATTGTTAGTGATAGAGATCCCACTTTCATGAGTCATTTTTGGCAAGAACTATTCAGATTGCAGGGTACTACATTGAAGATGAGCACAGCCTATCACCCTGAATCTGATGGGCAGACGGAGGTCCTCAACAAAACCTTAGAGACCTACCTAAGGTGTTTTAGCTCAGAACAGCCAAAGTATTAGGCAGAATTTATTCCATGGGCAGAATACTGGTATAATACCAGTTTCCAGAGTGCTGCTCATTGCACACCCTTTGAGGGGGTATATGGAAGACCTCCACCTTCCTTGGCTAGATTTATACCCGGGGAAACTTTAGTGGAAGTTGTTGCTCAAGATTTGATGGACAGAGATGAAGCTTTAAAGCAATTAAAATTTCATTTGCAAAAAGCACAGAACCAGATGGCTCATTATACTAATGTGCATAGGAAAGCGTCTCCCATTCAGCCAGGAGATTGGGTTTACCTAAAGATCAGACCTCAGACAAATTTCTATGCCCACCAAGCTTCATCCTAAGCTTTCTGCTCGATATTATGGTCCTTATTTGGTACTTAAGCAAATTGGAGCTGTAGCATTTAAGTTGCAGCTTTCAGATCAGGCCCGCATACACCCAATCTTCCATGTTTCGCAACTCAAAAAAGCAACAGGAACCCATCCAGTAGAAACAGACCTTCCAGCGGAATTGCAGGGCACCACTGAGAGTTATTATCCTCACAACATTTTGGGCAGTCACACGGTTACTCAGTATGACACAGAAGTTCCTCAAATTTTGGTGCATTGGCATGGAAAACTTCCAGAAGAAGCTACCTGGGAAGACACCTCCCTCATCAGACACCAGTTTCCAGATTTCAACCTTGCGGACAAGGTTGTTTCCGAGGGAGGAGGTATTGTTAGGAATGATTCGGAGCAACAACCTACAGGGGGTAAGACTCTGCAGGTTTATTATAGAAAAAGGAAAAGGTCAAACTTGTAAAGGAAAGGGCCAAATGTGTAACAAACTATTAGTTGTTAGTTGAGACAGTTAGTTTCAGTTAGTAGCTGTTACTAGGATGGATATAAACCTATAAATAAGTCCTCTACTGTTGAAGAGAGGGGGGGGATTGAATAATTCGATTAACTGGACAGTTTCCAGTGTGAAAGGAGAGTGCTCCTTTGGGGGTATACTTGTATACCTTGTTCTTTGTTGTTGTTTTACATTTGATCATCAATAAAGAAGTATTTTCAGTCTTTCTTCTCCCTGCTGGGTGCTGTTCTACACTAGTTAGGCTCTATTTTTCCTATCTCTGAAAGAGGATCCTAACAAAATCATTCTGAATTGTTGTTATGTAGCTACTAGCTAGTTTAAATGTGCTTGATTTATGTACCCAAAAAAAAATGTGCTTGATTTTTTAAAAACACTGTCAGCCAACACAGGTGATTGAAATGACGGAACCAACATCTTGAAACCGCCCAAATCCCAATGCTATATTATAAAGTCAAACACACTTCAGTCAGCAATGATGAGATGCACCTTTTAGCTGTCTTCAATGGCAAGAAATATCGTTCTCTTTATTCTCATAAACCTATTAATCTTAAAAAAAAAAAGATTTGTTGCATTATTTAATCAGTTCCTTATTATGTATTTAATTACTGAATTTGCTTCTGGAATATATTGTGCTTCCCTGCACATTAATAAATATTAACATGAGAATTGATAAGTTCCCGATGCAGCTGATGCATATTGTTGTAGAAATATGCATAGAAATAGAATAGTTTCCTTATTTCCTTTATTATGTACATTAATTACTGTACTATTATACTTCTCCTTGTATTATTGTAATATTCAGTAATATAAATAGGATAATAGAGAATAGTGAAATTCACGGACTCATTCACACAATTTAGGGTTTCTCTATGATCATTTCTCTCTCTCAACATGGTATCAGAGCCTCTATGACCAAGTGGTTAAGAGTTCGATCCTTGCTGCCCCCCATTCTTCTAATAAAGTTGAATTTCAGTACAAGGTGGGGTGGCCCTACCTGTTCATTATCTATGCTTCAAGCCCACAGGGCTCTTTCGTGACGGGGTGTGTTAAATATAAAACCAATCATAAGCCTTCACCTACCAACTGAAGCTAGGAGACATCATCCTTGACAGTCATAAGACTGCAAACAATTTTTATGCATAATCAGTTTCTCCCAAAATAAATAATTTTAGAATCATTTTATTGGAACATTTTTAGAATGATTTTATTCATTCCAATGCTGTTATTGCGATAAGTGGAGTCTCTAAGAACATTGACAGAATATCTGACTTCTTGTGGTTGCTATTGTCTATGATGAATGTAATTTTGGGATGGACTTCCTATTCACTAATAGCAGGAGAAACTAGATTAATAACATATAAAGGAGGTGTCCTCCAAAAGAATAGAAAACATCAAATCAGAAAATCTCTCCAATCTCAGAATATCAACTAAGTACACTCGAAATGAAATGAAACCATTGAATGCCAAATTGAAGCCAGAAAGATTATATTGCACCAAAGTAGCAAAAATGTGAGATAATGATCCTTAACTTTTAACATCTAAATATGTGAGAATCCGTGTGTTGTATGCTATTTTGGGAATGTTAATATTGTATCTTTTACTTATTTAGAATTAGAATCTGTATTTATTTTTGTAATTAGTCAATCCCTCAAATCAAGGGATCTAGAATTAAGGAAGGAAACATCAGTTGTTTCCTGAAATAGTTGCTAGGACCTGTGTATATATTGCATATGATTGATCAATAATATAATTTAGTTCAAATCCTATTTTCTGATTCTGACATGGTATCAGAGCCCTCGTTCTAAGGGGACCTGCTTCCGCAAAACAACCCTACTGCTGTTGGCCTTCATTGCCAACACACAAATATTTCAGTTGGCTTTCATCGCCAACACACCCTACCCATTGGTTAGCCTTCATGGCTGACCTTTCTTCCAACCACACCCTACCCACTGGTTGGCCTTCATTGCTGACCCTTCACCCAGTCGCACCTTTCTCCATTCATTCGGCCTTTATTGCCATCAGTGGTGACAGCCTTCATACCTCACGATGTCTAACACAGAGGGCGAAGTTCTGAATACAAAGAAGGGAACGAAGGATACCCAACCCCACCAACCTGGAGAATTGCAAACTATCCATGCTGCCTATCGACTAAATGGGAAGAACTACTTGAAATGGTCCCAACTTGTTCGGACGGTGCTGAAAGGGAAATGGAAACTGAGCCACATCACGGGGACTGGACCAAAATAGGGAGACCCTAAGTTCGACGCATGGGATGAGGAAGATGCTATGATCATGGCTTGGCTGTGGAATTCAATGATTCCCGAACTCAGCGATACTTGCATGTTTCTCAGCACTGCAAAGGAGGTTTGGGATGCAATGGAGCAGACCTACTCCAAAGCCAAGGATGCGGCCCAGGTATATGAAATCAAGGTACAAACAGTGGCAGCAAAGCAAGGGAATAAGACTGTTACTGAATATGCCAATCAGCTGAAGTCCCTATGAATGAAACTAGACCTTTATAGAGTGATCAAGACCAAATGTTCAGAAGATGCCACAATTCTCAAGGAGTTTATTGAGCAAGACAAGGTTTATGATTTCCTAGTTGGCTTAAATTCTGAATTTGATCAGATCAGAATTCAAATTCTTGGGAGACAAACGCTTCCATGCTTCAATGAAGTGGTGGCCATAGTACGAGGAGAAGAAAGCCGAAGATGCTTGATGCTGGAAACTCCCAATGTGGATAGTTCAGCCATGGTGACTGAACGTATTAATGGTGAGCCAGCAAATGGTGGGAAGAAGAATGATGGGCTATGGTGCACATATTGCAACAAGCCATGCCACACTCGCGAGAAGTGCTTTGGAAACTGAATGGAAAGCCTCCTACCCATGAGTGGAGTCAGAAAGGGGGACCTTCCAAGAAAAATGGGCATGTTAACGTTGCAGTAAGCGACACTAGTGGCGGGAATAAGCCTGAATCCAGCAACCTGAATCAGGACGAGATAGATAGGGTGAGGTCTTTCCTTAGCAACTGGGAAAAACCTTCAAGTACTTGTACTTTAGCATTCTTAGGTATGTTTCCATTTTCCGTTGGATTAAATGTCTCAGAAAAACCCTCTACCCTACTGTTGAAAGAGAGAAAAGAGAGAGACATATGAAGAAACCGTGTGTTTCAACTACACAACGGAGGCTGAATATATACTCAATAAGTAATAACTAATTACACAATTTACATGATGTGGGACTAACAACAACTACTAATTACACCTAATTACACCTAATTACATATGTTTCAACACTCCCCTCAAGTTGGAGCATATAAATCATATGCACCAAGCTTGTTACACAAATAACTTATTCGTGGACCTCTCAGGGACTTGGTGAAGACATCTGCTAGCTGATCATTTGAGTTGACAAAGTTTGTGGTGATGTCTCCGATAGAATCTTTTCCCTGATGAAATGACAGTCAACCTCAATATGTTTAGTCCTTTCATGAAACACTGGATTGGAAGCTATATGCAAAGACTTGATTGTCACATATGAGTGTCATTTTCATAACCTCATCAAATTGAAGTTCTTTGAGGAGTTGTTTCAACCAAATGAGTTCACAAGTGGTGAGGCCATAGCTCTAAGATATCTCGTTGCCTCAAGACTAGATCTTGCAACTACATTTTGCTTCTTACTTTTCCAGGAAACTAAGTTGCCTCCAATGAGTACACAATACCCGAGGAAGTGGATCGTCTGTCAATAGGAGAGAACCTTGGATCAAGATCGAGTATCCAACGACCCGAGTATGTCCCTTATCTTCATAGATGAGGCCTTTTCCAGAGCTGCTTTAATATACTTTAGGATGCGAATCGGTGCATCCCAATGTGCATCACAAGGTGAATTTAGAAACCGACTTACCACACTAACCGCAAAGGAGATGTCGGGACGGTAACTGAGTGAGGTAGTTCGGTTTTCCAACTAACCTTCGTATCTTCCTGGATCCGAGAATAGCTCCCCCGATTTGGTAAAAGTTTAGCATTCGGATCCATAGGAGTGTCGACAGAGCTTTGCATTCAACGCACTGTTTCCTCAAGAATGTCCATGGCATACTTCTTACGTGAAATACTATACCATCATTGGATTGGCCACCTTTATTCCCAAGAAGTATCGAAATCTGCCAAGATCTTTGGTCTGAAAGTGATGACCAAGAAATTGTTTTACCTAAATTATGTCATGGTGATCATCGCCGGTGATAACAATGTCGTCGACATATACAATCAAATAAATACACCCTTGGTGAATGGCGATAGAAGACAGTGGTCACCACCTTTGCATGTCATACCAAACTGCTGAACTACAAGACTAAATCGGCCAAACCAAGCCCTAGGAGATTTGTTTAAGGCCATACAAAGATTTGTGAAGACGACAAACTAGGCCGAAGACTCCCCGAGCAACAAACCCCGGTGGTTGCTCCATGTAAACCTCTTCTTCTAGATCACCATGGAGAAAAGCATTTTTGATGTCCAATCGATGAAGGGGCCGGTGGCGAATAGCACCATTGAGAAAAAGTCTAATCGAAGCCATCTTCGCCACGGGCGAGAAAGTATCCCCATAATCCAAGCCAAATTTAGGTATATCCTTTGGCCACCGAGACGAGCCTTGAGACGATCAATCTTGCCATCGGGCCAACCTTAACCGTATAAATCCACCGACAAATGACCTACCACGAGACTTCCCGGGAGGAAGAGGAACAAGTTCCCAAGTACTATCGCTGAAGGGCACACATCTCATCGATCATAGCTTGTCTCCCCGGGATGAGATAAAGCGTCACACGGAGAGTTAGGAATAGACACAGAAGACAAGGAAGAAAGGCAAGCACAATGCGAAGAAGATAGGCGATGATAACTCAAATTAACATAATGAGGAGAAGGGTTACGAGTAGACCGTATACCTTTTCGGAGAGCAATGGGAGGGTCGGGAGGCGGTCTTGGTAAAGGAAGTGGTGGGAGGAGAGTCCACATTGACCTCGCAACTTCTAGTGGAGTGTGTGGTGGCCGACGATGATAGACCCGTAAGGGACGAATAGTAGTGGTGGTGTGCTCAACATAGGGGGTCGGAGGTGCAGCAGACTCAACAGAGATAAGAGGAAGAGGGACGGGTAAGACCTCAGAGATAGGCTCAAGAGTCGATGAAGGAGGCGGAAGAAGGAACAGACTCAAAGAAGGTAACATCACCGAGATGAGGTAACGTCGGAGATCAGGGGAAAAACAACGATAACCTTTTTGGGACCGATGGTAACCAAGAAAAACACACTTAATAGATCGGGCGGAAAGTTTATCAAGACCAGGAGTGAGATTATGAACAAAACAAGTAGACCCAAATATACGAGGTGGTAGGGAATGCAGAGGTTGATGGGGATATAAAATAGAGTAAGGGACCTGGTGATCAAGCACAGAGGAGGGCATACGGTTAATCAGATAACAGGCAGTAAGAACTGCATCGCCCCAGAAGCGAAAAGGAACATTACCATGAAGTAAAAGGGTCCGAGTTGTTTCTACGAGATGTCGGTTTTTACGTTCAGCAACCCCATTTTGTTGAGGGGTATGTGCACAAGAGGTTTGGTGAAGAATGCCATGAGAAGCCATAAAGGATTGAAATGGTTGAGACAAATACTCACGGGCATTATCACTACGCAAACTACGTATAGGAACACCAAATTGGGTTTTAATTTCATGATAAAAGTTTTGAAATATGGAAAACAACTCAGACCGATTTTGCATCAAAAATAACCAAGTGCAGCGAGAGTAATCATCAATGAAGGTGACAAAATATCTGGATCCTAGAGTAGAAACAGTACGACTAGGACCCCAAACATCAGAATGTACTAAAGCAAAAGGAGAAGACGCTCGACTGCTGATTTTACCAGGAAACGGACTGCGAGTGTGTTTTCCTAGTTGACATGACTCACAAGGGAGACTAGACAACTTAGAGAGGCTGGGCACCAATTTTTGGAGTTTAGGAAGGCTAGGATGACCCAACTGCGCATGGATGGTGAGAGGGGAATCCTTGACAGCGCAAACACGAGAGGGGTTGGAGAGCTGGTAGAGGCCATGGGACTCACATCCGGTGCCAAGTATCCGTCCCGAACTCCGGTCTGTGAGAATGACAGAGTCTTTAGTAAAAGTAATCATACAATCAAGAGAGAGCGGGTCAAACGACTAATGGAAAGCAAATTAAAAGGAGACCCAGAACATAAAGGACGAGTCTCGAAAGGGAAGGGAGGGATAGGTAGTGCCGATCCCTTGGGATTGAGACTTGGAACCATTTGCTAAAGTGACGAAGGCAAATAACCATTGTGAGAAAGGTTGGAGAAAAGAGTCTTATTACGTAAATGTGGTCGGTTGCACCAGAATCAAGAACCCAAGTACCAATGGATGGGGAACGAGAGAGACAAGCAAATGAAGTACCAATATGTGCAACAGGCGGTGGGCGGAGATCGACGTTGCTCAAACCACTTCAGAAAGTCGGCATAGGCAGTTGTTGGAGTAGAGAAACCAGAGGACTGACATTGTGTAAACCACTGTAAAAAATCTACATACTCAGCCTTCGGGGCGTCCTTAGAGCTAGCTGAGGAGGTAGAACGAGCCATGGATCAGTAAGCAACAACCAAATAGTACCTGAATGCACCGAGTCAAAAGGGGGGTCACGACAAACGGTCACGAACACAAAAGGCGAGGGCAGATCCAGACAGAAGAGAGAAAGGCGATCACGGCGGTACAAACGGCGGCCGGTGGGGGTGGCTCACGCGCCGTCACGCGCCGGAAAACGGGCCGCGCGGTGGCTGTTTGGCAACGGCGAAGGGTGGCGCGTGGGGGCGCGTCCCGGCGGCGTTGGGGCTGGGCTTTTGGGGTCCGGCCGGTCGGAGGGAGACGGTTCCGATGGTGTGGTCGGCGGCCGGAAAGGAGGCGGCGGACGGCAGCGGACGGCGGTGGCAGCGGCAAATAGGGAGAAAAAGGGGCCAGAAAGACGTCACGGCAGGGGAGAAAGGTCGGCAAACCGGAAGGGAAACACGGTAGGCCGGAAAAATTTTCACCGAAAAGCAGTGGGCTCACCGGGCGTGCACAGTTATAGGATTGCCTCTCTTTAGGCTCTAGATACCCCATGTTGAAAGAGAGAAAAAGAGAGACATATGAAGAAACCGTGTGTTTCAACTACACAACGGAGGCTGAATATATACTCAATAAGTTATAACTAATTACACAATTTACATGATGTGGGACTAACAGTTGTACTACTAATTACACCTAATTACACCTAATTACATATGTTTCCAACACCTACTATGGATTTTGGATTCTGGAGCCACAAACCATATGACACCTATATCCACACACTTTTCCACCTATTCACCTTGTCCTAGTAATAAAAAAGTTATTACAGCAGATGGTTATCTTGTGACAGTGGCAGGTTTGGGAGACATTAAAATAAATACATCTTTAACATTAAAGAATGTTCTTCATGTTCCCAAGTTATCCACCAACCTTGTTTCTGTACAAAAACTTACTCAAGATTTATCCTGTAAAGTGATTTTTCACACCAATCATTGTGTTTTTCAGGACAAGGACTCGACAAGGACGATTGGACTTGCTAGAGAATGGAATGGCCTCTATTATATTGAAGAACCAAAACCGCACTCCTTGGCTGCCACCAATTTGCCTCACTTGTCCGAATCTATGTTATCCAGTAAGGAAAGAATTCTTCTTTACCATTGTACATTAGGACACCCTTCCTTTAGGATTATCAAAATTCTTTTTCCTTCACTATTTACCCAAATTGAGGTTGAGAGTCTACATTGTGATGTGTGTGAGCTTGCTAAACACAGGCGTGTATCTTTTCCCATAAGTAATAAAAGAAGCATATTTCCCTTTTATCTTATTCATACTAATGTGTGGGGTCCCTCTAAGGTTCCTATTGTGTCTAGTGCTCGCTGGTTTATGACCTTTATTGATGATTGTACTCGTGTTACTTGGACCTTTACTTAAAAATAAATCTGAAGTAAGCTTGACTTTCCAGAATTTTTTCTCGATGATTAAAAATCAATTTGGTGTGAGTATCAAGCGCCTTAGGTCTAATAATGCTAAGGATTACTTCAATTCCACCCTTACACCTTTCTGTCAAAAAGAAGGCATTGTACATGAGTCCTCGTGTCAAAATAACACAACAGAATGGGATAGTTGAAAGAAAGAATGGGCACCTTCTTGACCAAACACAGGCACTTTTGTATCAGCATAATGTTCCTAAAACCTTCTAGGGGGAAGCTGTTCTTACAGCGACATACTTAATCAATAGACTTCCTTCCAAGGTCCTAGGTCTAAAAAGTCCAATGGACACCCTTTCTACCTTTTACCCAAATATCTCCATTACAAATAACCTTACCCCTCGGATTTTTGGGTGTGTGTCCTTTGTCCATGTCCATAGTCAAGATAGAGGGAAACTTGATCCTAGGGCCCTTAAATGTGTGTTTGTTAGGTACTCGTCCACTCAAAAGGGATATAAATGCTACCACCCTTCTTCCAAAAAATTTTTTGTCTCCTGGGATGTCACTTTTCATGAAGCTCAACCCTATTTCCCTCAACCTTATCTTCAGGGGGAGAGCTTTAGGGAAGATAAGGATCTTGAACCCCCTAGGTTACCTGACTTGCCTAGTTGTGAGCCTAAAAACCTACCCTCTGATGCTGAACCTGATATGGCTGAAATTGAACCTGAGATGGCTACAACCGAATCTTCTGATGTAGCCAAGCCTGATGTGCGGTTTGGAAAAAATCTGGTTTACAAAAAGAGGTCAGTGGCTGTTCCAAACTCTATGCCAGTTCAGGAGTCCAACTCTAGCCCTTCTACTGAGGTAATAAATTCTGATTTTGAAGCTTTACAGGATAAAACTGAATCTCAATCTGTTGTTGATGATCTTGACCTTCCAATTGCTATTAGAAAAGGAACCAGAAAAGCCACTAAACAGCCCTTCTACCCCCTCTCCAACTACCTCTCATTTAAGCATTTTTCACCCACTCACAAAGCCTTCCTAATTAACCTAAACACTACCTCCATACCCACTTCACTATCTGAGGCATTGTCCAATGAAAAATGGAGGCAAGCCATGGATGTTGAGATGGAGGCCCTGGAGAAAAATGAAACATGGGAATTAGTTACTCTCCCAGGAGGAAAAAGGCCAGTTGAATGCAAGTGGGTATATACAGTGAAATATAAAGTTGATGGGTCAATTGAAAGGTATAAGGTGAGGCGTGTTGCCAAAGGGTTCACACAAACCTATGGGATTGATTACTTAGAGACATTTGCTCTGGTTGCTAAAATGAACACAGTTAGGGTACTACTGTCTCTTGCTGCCAATAAGGGTTGGGATTTACAACAGTATGATGTAAAGAATGCGTTCTTACATGGAGAACTTGAGGAGGAAATCTACATGGAAGTGCCTCCGAGATATGGAAGAAATGTAGCTGCCAACACAGTGTGCAAGTTAAAAAAGGCCCTATATGGGCTGAAACAATCTCCTCAGGGTTGGTTTGGAAGGTTTACTAAAGCTATGATTGCCTTGGGGTACAAACAAAGTTAAGGGGATCATACACTATTCATTAAACGTTCTGCTTCAGGGGGAGTAACAGTGCTATTAGTGTATGTAAATGATATTATTGTGACCGGAGATGATAGGAGAGAACAGCAAGCTTTGAGTCAGTCTTTGGCCAAGGAATTTGAGATCAAAACCTTGGGAAAGCTGAAATATTTCCTGGGAATCAAAGTGGCACACTCTAAGAAAGGCATCTTCATATCACAGCAAAATACATAACTGATTTACTTAAGGAAACAGGTAAAACAGCATGTAAGCCTGCAAGTACTCCCATGGATCCAAGCTTAAAATTGGGGAATGAAGAGGAGGATGCTGTTGTTGATAAGGAGATGTATCAGCGTCTTGTGGGTAGGCTCATTTACTTGTCCCACACCAGGCCGGATATCGCCTATGCATTGAGTCTAGTCAGCCAATTTATGCATAGTCCAAGAGAAACTCATCTGCAGGCTGCTCACAAGGATTTTTTGCAGTACCTCAAGGGGACTCCGGGAAGAGGAATCTTGTTCAAGAGAAGTGGGAATATGTCTCTTGAAGCTTATACAGATGCTGACTACGCAAGGTCGATTGTTGATAGGAGATCAACTACCAGGTATTGCACTTTTATTGGAGGAAATCTTGTGCCGTGGAGAAGTAAAAAACAGAGTGTAGTGGCGCGATCTAGTGCTGAAGCAGAATTTCGTGTCATGGCACAAGGTGTGTGAATTACTTTGGTTAAAAATCATATTAGAAGATTTGAAGATCGAGTGGGAAGAACCAATCAAGCTTTACTGCGATAACAAATCCGCAATCAGCATAGCGCATAATCCAGTCAAGCATGATCGAACTAAGCACATTGAGGTGGATAGGCACTTCATTAAAGAAAAGCTTGACAGCGGTTTAATATGCACTCCATATGTGCCTACACAGGGACAACTTGCGGATATCTTCACCAAAGGTTTGAATAGCTCCACATTCGAGAGAATTGTTTCCAAGTTGGGAATGGAAAACACCTATTCACCAGCTTGAGGGAGAGTGTGAGAATCCGTGTGTTGTATGCTATTTTGGGAACGTTAATATTGTATCTTTTACTTATTTAGAATTAGAATATGTATTTTAATTAGTCAATCCCTCAAATCAAGGGATCTAGAATTAAGGAAATCAGTTGTTTCCTGAAATAGTTGCTAGGACCTGTGTATATATTGCATATGATTGATCAATAATATAATTCAGTTCAAATCCTATTTTCTGATTCTGACAAATTCCAACCAAAGACATGAATTGCAGCAAATAATACATTCTTCCAAAGAATCTTTCCATTTCCCGTGTTGGCATTGCCATTTTTCCCCAAATATACCTCACAACTGACTTAAAATATTTCAAACAACTGACCAATGCAAAATTAAGTAAGTACAAGTCTTCGAGTTAGAAAGAACATGACACATGTCTGAGGAAAAAAACATGCCAGAAACTGTAATAAGACATTGGGGACCTACTAAGAAACATATACCAAAATATTGGCCTTCACCAAAAAGGAAACTATAGACTTCAAGACATGAATATGATTAGAAATTGGAAAAGTGTAGAATTTGGAACACAAACAGTTCTAGCTAAGAAACCTCATCAATAACCAAAACCAACCTTATCCCCCCCCCCCCAAAAAAAAAAAACCCATAAAATGAAAGAGAAGATAATATATCTCCCCTACATTAATATTTATAAAAGAAAATGAAATTTCCCAGAAATAAACAAATCATCAAGATTACAAAAATGATGCAAAGGTGCAACACCTGTAGTATGCAAACAATGAAGTCAAGATAAACATTAGAAAAAGTTGCATTGCATCCCAGACACAAATCCTTCCCCCCCCCCCCCCCAAAAAACACCGAAATATATATCTCAAAATTAGAAGAATATGAAAACTGTATATTTCTACTTAATCTGAATGTTTACAAGGAGGTAATATATATAGGGAGTTGTACATTAAACTAGGCCCTAGAAACAAGCTAATCAAGCCTAGAAAATAAGTAACAATGAAACACTAAAAACAACGTGGGAACAAGAGGCCACCGTCCACCGTCCATCAAGGCTACCGTCCACCATCCATCAAGGAGGCCACCGTCTACCTTTCAACAAAAAATAAACTAAATCCTGAGATAATTTTGTTACAAAAACTTTCCTAAACTAACAACATGGTTTTCCATACTCCCCCTTAAGCTGGTTGTGCGCAGTCACAAAACAAAGAGAAGAAATTCTTCATTTCATTCATATGTCAGATGCTACAAGAATTAGGTTAAAATAGGCTGTACAATCTAGGTTAGCTCCATGATTTTAGGAACTACCCAATCGTGATCCCTAAACTATAGGAAAGTCAACTATCTAAACATATCTTTTCTATTATTTACAGAATCAGAATTAAATCTAATCATATCTTTCTATTTTTCAACACCACCCCTCAAGTTGGTGCATAAATATTGATCATGCCCAACTTATCAATGAAAGACTCGAACTTTGGCCTAAAATGGCCCTTAGTGAACACATCTGTTGTTTGTTGCTTTGAGGTGACAAATGGCATGCAGATAATTCCGTTTTCCAGCTTTTCTTTAATAAAATGTCTATCAATTTCAATGTGTTTTGTACGATCATGCTGGACAGGATTATTTGCAATGTTTATAGCTGATTTGTTGTCACAAAACAATCTCATAGGAGCTTCAACATCTAGTCTTAACTCAGCAAGGACTCTTTTAACCCATAATACTTCACAAACTCCATTTGCCATGGCCCTATACTCTGCTTCAGTGTTGCTCCTTGCAACCACGTTTTGCTTCTTGCTTCGTCAGGTAACCAAATTTCCCCACAAGAAGGTGCAATAACCAGATGTTGATCTTCTATCACTAACCGAGCCTGCCCAATCTACGTCTGTAAAGACTTCCACACTCCTTTGATCATTTTTTCTAAATAACAATCCTCTTCCTGGAGAGCTCTTTAAATACCTAAGAATTTTGTGAACTGCCTTCAAGTTTTCTTCATATGGTGAATGCATATACTGACTCAACGCTTACAGCAAAGGCGATATCTGGCCTTGTATGGGACAAGTAAATGAGTTTCCCTACTAGGCGTTGATATCTGCCCCTATCAACTGGAGCTTCGCTGGTTACTTCTCCGAGCTTCTGATTAGGATCCATAGGTGTGTCACTTGGTCTGCAGCCACTCATTCCTGTTTCTTCTAGTAAATCTAGAACATACTTCCTTTGAGAAACTGAGATTCCCACCTTTGACCTTGCAATTTCCATACCCAAGAAGTAGCGTAATGGCCCCAAGTCTTTAATCTCAAATTCCGAAGCAAGCTGTTTTTTTAATCTACTTATCTCATCATCATCATTCCCGGTCAGCACTATATCATCCACATATACAATTAGAATTGCCATTTTCCCGTTATTTGTGTGTTTTATAAACATTGTATGGTTAACTTGTCCTTGACTATATCCCTCTTTCTTGACAAACTTGGTGAATCTTTCGAACCAAGCCCGTGGAGATTGCTTCAAACCATAGAGTGATTTCTTCAATTTACAAACTTTCCCTCCAAACTTCTCTTCAAATCCGAGAGGAGCATCCATATAGACTTCCTCTTCCAACTCACCATTGAGGAACGCATTTTTGACATCTAGTTGAAACAATGGCCAATCCAGGTTTACAGCTACAGAGAATACTACCCGAGTAGTGTTTAGTTTTGCCACAAGAGCAAATGCCTCGTGGTAGTCAACTCCATAAGTTTGTGTGAATCCCTTGGCGACCAATCTTGCTTTGAACCGTTCTAAGGATCCATCAGACTTGAATTTCACTGTGAAAATTCATTTGCAACCAACAATTAATTTTCTTTCAAGTAACTGAACCATCTCCCATGTTCCATTTTTTTCAAGGGCCTCCATCTCTTCATGAACAGCCTTCCTTCATTCAGGAACTTTTAGAGCTTCTTGTATAGACTTAGGTATTTCCACATTTGAATTGTGAGACAAAACCATGATAAGATGGTGACAGGTTCTTATATGAAACAAAATTTGAAAGAGGATGTTGAGTACATGACCTAGTTCCTTTCCTAAGAGCAATTGGAAGATCTAGAGATTCATGATCCACATGTTGAATAGGTAAAGACTCAGGTTCTATGAATTCAAAAAGTGTACCTAGACTTACAGATTCTGAATTTTCAAGTTCTGGCATAGGGTCAAATTCTTGACCTTGATGGAGTGCAGTTGCATCTCTTTTACTTTGAGTCTGGTTTCTTCTTGTGTAGACCTTTCTGAAAAATCTCTCATTTTGGAGATGAGTTTGGTCTATTGAGTCAGCTTTTTGTTCAGGAACTATAGTAGACCTCCCTTCTTCCTTATTTAAAGTGTTAAGATCAAGAACAACAGTTTCAATATCAAAAACTTTCCTTATACCATCAGTTTCAGTTTCAAAAACCGAGTCTTTATATTCATTCCCCCCTGAAGAGGAGGGCTAAAGAAGGTTTGAGACTCAAAGAAGGTGACATCCATTGTGACAGAATTTTTTGCTAAAAGGATCATAGCATTGATACCCTTTTTGTGTGGGGGAGTAACCCAAAAATATGCATTTTATTGCCCGGGGATCCAACTTACCCCTATGATGGTTGTGCACATGCACAAATGCAACACATCCAAATACCTTTAGTGGTAAATCTGAAGTAAGGCGTGACAGTGGGAAAAAATTCTTGAAAGTTGTTAGAGGTGTTTGGAAGTTCAAAACTCGTGATGGCATCCTATTAATTAGATAGGTGGCAGTGAGAATTGCTTCCTCCCATAAGTATTTTGGTACTTTAGTGGTAAACATCAAGGACCTAGCGACTTATAGGAGATGTTTATTTTTGCGTTCAGCTACCCCATTTTGTTGAGGGGAGTCAATGCAAGAACTGTGATGAACAATTCCCTTTTGTAAGAAAAAAGACCCCAACAGGTTATTAAAATATTCTTTCTCATTGTCACTCCTAAACACTTGAATCCTTGTTTGAAATTGTGTTTCAATCAGATAAAAAAGTTTTTAAAGACAGATGCAACTTCATATTTGTCTTTTAGAAGATAAACCCAGCTTAGGCGAGTATGATCATCAATAAACGTTATGAACCACCTTTTTCCAGAATTTGTTGGTGTCCTGGAGGGCCCCCACACATCACTATGGATTAGACTAAAAGGTTTAGAAGATTTATAGGGATGAACAGAAAAAGGTGTACGATAATGTTTAGCTAGTTGACAGATATCACACTGAAAAGATGAAACGATTTTATTCTGAAATAAATGTGGAAACAAGTACTTTAAATATTGAAAGCTAGGGTGGCCTAACCTACAGTGCCATAACATTATTTCTTCATCAATAGAACTAAAGTATGCTCCTTGATTTGAGACTTGTGGTTGTGGAGATAAAGAATTCTCAGTCTCAAAGTAATAGAGGCCCCCATACTCTCTAGCATTGCCAATCATCCTCCCCGTATCAGTTCCTGAAATTCACAACAGTGAGGAGAAAATTTAGCACAACACTTTAAATCAAGAGTGATTTTGCTAATGACAAAAGATTACAAGAGAGTTTTAGGACATGAAGAACATTATGAAGAACAAGGGTAGGTGAGATAATAATAGACCCTTTCCCAGCAATGGCTGAGAAGGAGCCATCAGCAATCTTAATTTTTTGGTTGTCTGCACAAGTACTATAGGATGAAAAAAAATTAGAACACCCTGTCATATGATCCGTGGCTCCTGAATCGATTATCCAGGGGCAAGAAGTGATAGTAGACACATTGAATGCAATGGATTGAAGATAATTACCTTTCTGGGCTAAGGAACAAGAATTAGTGAATTGTGTGGACTGAAAAAGTCTATACAGGTGTTCTATCTGTTCCTTACTGAACGAAGATGTTGTGTTTGAGGTTTCTGTAGGTCCATTTTCCTCTGTGATTGAGTGGTAAGCTTTCGAATCACGGTTTGAATGACCCAGGTTTCGTGGTTTCCAATTGGGGGGCTTGACATGTAGATCCCAACAAGTCTCCCTGGTGTGTCGTGGCTTGTGGCAGTGATCACACCAAACTTTTTCATTTTTTCTATTCAATCGAACTGGAGGCTGAGTATTGTTGTGGTTGTTTCTACTGATCAAGGCTGACACTTCAGGGGTGGAGGAGTTCCTTTCACCTAGCATTACCTTGCGTCGGCCTTCCTCGCGTCTAACCTCTGAAAAAACTTCCCGGATTGATGGCAATGGGTTTCGGCTAAGAATCCGGCCTCTAACTTCATCAAGGCTCTTATTCAAGCCTACCAAGAACTCATACACACGATCATTCTCCATTCGTTATAGATGATGAATGCTGTCAGCTTTACAGGCCCAATCATCTTCGTAGCAGAGGTCTAACTCCTGTCATAACGTCTTCATCTCGTTGTAATACTCAGTAACCTCGCGCTCACCTTGCTTAGTCTGCCACAGTCTTGTCTTCAACTCAAAAATCTGGGATGATTTTTCGAGGTCTGAATATGTTTCTCGGACTGCATCCCACACATCCTTAGCAGTGGGATGGAACCAATATGTTTTCCCTATTGAGGCCTCCATGGAATTGATCAACCAGGCCGTAATGAGGGAATTTTCAGACTTCCACATCCGCCATGTCGAATCAGTCTTCATGGGCTCCTTCGTCTCACCGGTGAGGTATCCAAGTCTCCCTTTGCTGTCGACCACCAGCTTGATTGATTGGGCCCACTCTAGGTAATTTTTTCCCGTTCAATTTGTGAACGGTTAGTTGGATTGGCAGATTTTCAGTTCCTGCAGCAGGGTGTAAAGACCCTAACGTCAGCAGCACCCCAATACTTACACCTGACTGGACGCTTACTTCCGGGGAAGTGATGGTGGGACCATCTTCACCAGTCATCACCCCCTCAGGCATGGTTGTTTGCGCCATCACAGTAGAACCAGAGAAAAGAAGGAAAAGGGACAAAAAAGGGTTCAGGCTAGGTTGAATACGCCATAACTCTTGATACCATGTGCGCAGTCACAAAACAGAGAGAAGAAATTCTTCATTCCATTCATATGTCAGATGCTACAAGAATTAGGTTAAAATAGGTTGTACAATCTAGGTTAGCTCCATGATTTTAGGAATTACCCAATCGTGATCCCTAAACTATAGGAAAGTCAACTATCTAAACATATCTTTTCTATTATTTATAGAATCAGAATTAAATCTAATCATATCTTTCTATTTTTCAACACTGGTGAATATGCATTCTCCATTCCCAGCTTGGATACAATCGTCTAAAATACTGGATTGCTCAACCCTTTGGTAAGTATATCAACAAGCTGACCTTGTGTAGACACATAGGATGTACAGATTAAACCACTCTCCAATTTTTCTTTGATAAAATGTCTGTCAACCTCAATATATTTTGTTCGATCATGTTGTACCGGATTATGAGCTATACTGATTGCAGACTTATTATCACAGTAAAGTCTCATCGGTTCATCCCACTTGATCTTCAAATCTTCAAGAATAATATTTAACCATAGTAGTTCACACACACCTTGTGCCATAGCTCTGAATTCTGCCTCCACACTAGATCGTGCTACTACATTATGTTTTTTACTCCTCCAAGTCACCAGATTTCCTCCAAGAAAAGTGCAATATCCTGTGGTTGAACTTGTGTCCACTGGTGATCCAGCATAGTTAGCATCAGTGTATGCCTCAAGTACCACACCTCCATTTCTCTTTAAAAAAATGTCTTTTCCTGGTGTTCCCTTAAGATATTGTAATACTTGATATGTTGCTCGCAAATGAGATTCTTTCAGACTGTGCATGAATTGGCTAATCACACTTATTGCATATGCTATGTTTGGTCATGTGTGGGATAGATAAATAAGTCTTCTCACCAAATGCTGATACATTTCTCTGTTAGCTGCAACGTCTTCCTCTGCTTGCCCAAGTTTCATATTAGGATCCATAGGGGTACTTGCTTGTTTGCTTGTTGTCTGACCTGTTTCTTTTAGGAAATCTATAACATACTTTTGTTGGGAGATAAATATACTCTGCCTAGAATGAGCAACCTCAATTCCAAGAAAGTATTTCAACCTTCCTAATGCTTTAATTTCCAACTCCTTAGCTAAGTATTGACTCAGAATCTATTTCTCCTTAGCATCATCTTCTGTCACTATTATGCCATCAACATATACCAAGAGAGTTGTAACTCCCCCTGAAGGAGAGTGTTTAATAAACAGTGTGTGATCCCCTTGGCTTTGTTTGTACCCCATAGCCAACATAATTCTAACAAACCTTCCAAAACACGCTCGTGGTGATTGCTTGAGGCCATACAAGGCCTTTTTCAACTTACACACAGTATTAGTATGCAAATTCTTCCCATATCCTGGTGGAACCTCCATGTAGATTTCTTCTTCTAGATCTCCATGCAAGAAAGCGTTCTTGACATCAAACTACTGTAAATCCCAACCATAATTGGCTGTCAATGCCAATAATACCCAACTGTGTTCATCTTCGCAACTGGTGCAAAAGTCTCCTAGTAATCAATTCCATAAGTTTGGGTATACCCTTTGGCTACCAATCGTGCCTTATACCTCTCTATGGACCCATCTGCTCTATATTTCATAGTATACACCCATTTACAGCCCACAACTTTCTTCCCTACTGGTAACTGCACTAGCTCCCAGGTTTTATTCTTTTCCAATGCCTCCATCTCCTCATTCATGGCTCGTTTCCATTTTTCATTAGACAAAGCCTCAAGTAGGGTGGTAGGGATGGTAATGGTATTTAGGCTCACAAGGAGGGCTTTATAGGATGGTGAGAATTTCTCAAAGGACAAGAAGTGTGCAAGCGGATATAGTGGCCGTTTTGTGCACTCTCTAGATCCTTTTCTAATGGCTATAGGCAAATTTTGGTCATCACTTTCCACATTAAATTCAGTTTCATCTTGCAATGCAGGGTTAGAAACTATTACCTCATTCAAAGGCTTCGAGTTGGACTCTTAGGCCTGCACAGGTTCAGGAACAACCATCTTCCTTCTTGTAAACACCTTGCCTTTGCCATACCTCACATTCTCAAGAGCAGACTCAGCTACTGGGTTAGGAATGGTTTTGGACACAAGTTGTACAGATCAGGAATGGTTTCGGGCACAGGTTCAACAATGATTTCAGGAGGAGGATTAGGGCCAAGAAGGTCAGGAGAAGGCTCGTTAGGCACAAGAAGTAAGGACAAGTCAAGCAGAAAATCTTCCTTATCTTTCCTTATTGACTTCTCCCCCTAAAGATATGGATGGGTAAAATAAGGCTCTTCTTCACTGAATGTAACGTCAATGGAGACAGAGAATTTTCTGCATGGAGGGTGATAACACTTGTACCCTTTTTGGGTCGAAGAATAGCCCACAAAGGCATATTTTAGAGCCTGCGAATCAAGTTTTCCCCTATTTTGACTATGAACATGGACAAAGGACATACATTCAAAAATCTTAGGAACAAGATTATTGGTAGTGTGTGTAACATCCCTCAAAATAACACTTGAAGTTAAATCTGAATATTTCTTTCTGTATGAACATTGCAATATGAGTCTACAATATATATACACTTGACTACAAGATAGAACATTAATTATCTACGTTAAGTCCTGGAAGTGTAAATACAATGAATACATAGATACAATGAATAGAACTCCACCGTCTACAACGTCCACTTATTATGATTATAATCAACACTCCCCCTCAAGCTAAAACATATATGTCTGATACAACCAGCTTGTCACATATGTATGCTATCCTAGGACCACGTATGGACTTAGTCATCATGTCTGCTAGTTGATCTTTAGTACCCACAAAAGAAGTCTTAATGATGCCTGAGAGGATCTTTTCTCTGATGAAGTGACAATCAACTTCTATATGTTTAGTCCTTTCATGAAAAATTGGATTCGAAGAGAGATACAAGGTTGATTGGTTATCACAAGCAAGTTCCATAGGACCTATCTCACAACTTCAACTCTTGGAGCAAATATTTTAGCCACAAGAGTTTGCAAGTAGTATTAGCCATAGCACGATACTCTACTTCCGTGCTCGATCTTGCAACAACAGTCTACTTCTTGCTTTTCCATGAAATCAAGTTACCTCCAAGAAGCACACAGTAGCTTGAAGTGGACCTCCTATCACTAGCATCACCTGCCCAATCTACATCTATATATCCAATGATATTAGTATGACCCCTGTCCATATAAACAAGCCCTTTACCTAGTGATCCCTTGATGTATCTTAGGATCCGAACAACTGCATTCCAATGACTGTCACATGGTGAGTTGAGAAACTAATTCACTACATTGACAGGAAATGCAAGGTCTGGTCGAATCATGGTGAGATAATTTAACTTCCCAATTAATCTTCTATATCTGCCTGGGTCAGGATAGGACTCCCCTGATTAGGTAGAAGCTTCACATTTGGGTCCATAGGAGTATCAACAGGTTTACAATCAAGCATCCCTGTTTCTTCCAAAATATCAAAGGCATATTTCCTTTGAGAAATAGCAACACCTGTTCTTGATTGGGCTACTTCAATCCCAAGAGAGTATCACAATCAGCCAAGATCTTTAGTTTTAAAATGTTTAAACAAGTATTGCTTCAATTTCTTAATGCATTCTTGATCATCGCCTGTAATAACAATATCATCCACATACACCGCAAGATAAATAAGTTTATTCAATGGTGAGCATTTAAAGAATACATAATGGTCCGCCTCGCAATGAATCATGTCAAACTGCTGAATGACTTTACTAAACTTCCCCAACCAAGCGCGAGGTGACTATTTTAAGCCATATAAGGACTTTTGTAGCCTGCAAACAAGACCTGACTCCCCCTGAGCAACAAACCTAGGTGGTTGCTGTTAATACTAGCTATTGGATGGTGGCCTCTTGGCCTTGTTTCTATGGGCGGTAACCTCTATGGACGGTGGCCTCTTGGCCTTGTTACCACGTTTTTAGTGTAGATATTGTATTTAGTGCATTTAGTGCTTTATTAATTTGTTGCTTATTTTATAGGAACATTTAATGTACAGCTGCTCCCTATATATATTACTGTCATTGTAAACATTCGGGGGTTAAAATAATATATAGTTTTTCAGACACTTTGACATGGTATATTTTTTTTTTCTCTGCCCTAGGGGATTTCGGATTTATAGTCTTTTTTGGCTTCAAAATTTTGTTCGTCGTGTTTGGCATTTGTTTTTGGAATTTTTTTCAGATCACGTATTTTGGTTTCACGGCATCTGGTTCTTGAATTTTTTTCCAGATCACGTATTTTGGTTTCACCTCAGAGTTACGATTTTTTTTTGCATCCTTTTGGTTTTCTGCATCACTATGGCAACAGACAACTTCTGTGTTTGCTTTAGTGGGAAGAACTATTCAGCCTGGGAGTTTCAATTCAGGATGTTAGTCAAAGGCAAAGGACTATGGGGTCATATTGATGGTTCTTCCGCTGCACCAAGTGACACAACCGAGATTGCTAAATGGGAGACGCAGGACGCTCAGATTATTTCTTGGATTTTGGGATCCATTGAGCCACACATGGTCAACAATTTGCGCTCCTTTTCGACAGCTAAGGAGATGTGGGACTACTTGAAACGTATCTACAACCAAGATAACAATGCAAAGCATTTTCAGTTAGAGCTGGACATTGCCAACTACAGCCAGGGTAATCTCTCAATTCAAGAATACTACTCTAGTTTCCTCAACTTGTGGACCGAACATTCGGCTATTATACGTGCTAAAGTTCCAAACGAAGCACTGTCTGCCCTTCAAGAAGTTCATAACACCAGTCGAAGGGCTTAATTTCTCATGACACTCAGACCAGAATTCGAGGTAACGAGGGCTGCTTTGTTAAATAGAGACCCGATTCCCTCCTTGGATGTGTGTGTTGGAGAGTTACTTCGAGAGAAGCAGCGGTTATTCACTCAAGGAGCTATGGCACAAGACAAATTTCCTTCAGAAGCTGTCACCGTTGCTTATGTTGCTCGAAGGAAGGGAAAAGGAAGGGACATGAAGCAGGTTCAGTGCTATTCGTGCAAGGAGTTTGGGCATATTGCTCGAAACTGCAGCCAAAAATTTCGTTCCTATTGTAAACAGCGTGGTCATATTATTAAGGAATGTCCTACGAGACCAGAAAACCGTCCACTCAATGCCTTCCATGCAGTGGTTCATCCCTCTTCTTCTACAGCACCATCACATCAGCCTTCCATAACAGCACTTCCCGCAGTCTCTACTAAAGCTGTCCTAACTTCAGAGATGGTGCAGCAGATGATTCTCTGCCATAGGCATTCAAGGTAAGCCCAAGCACACTCTTCAATCTTGGTTTGTTGACTCTCGGGCTTTGAATCATATGTCTAGTACTTCTGACTCTTTGCACAATGTTCGACCCTATTATGGTACACAACATATTCAAATTGCGAATGGTAATACTCTTCCTATTGCTGCTATTGGGAATATTGATTCATCTTTTCGCAATGTGTTTATGTCTCCTAGACTTTCTTCTCGTTTACTTTCAGTTGGCCAATTGGTTGATAATAATTGTGACGTGCATTTCTCTCGTGGTGGTTGTCTTGTGCAAGATTAGGCGTTGGGGAAAGTGATCGCGAAGGGACCTAAAGTGGGCAGATTGTTTCCAATACACTTTACTACTCCTAGTCTTTTCTCTTTAGCTTGTACTACTGTAACAAATCAAAGTGAGCTCTGGCATAAACGTTTGGGCCATCCTAACTCACTTGTTTTGTCTCATTTATTGAAACATGGCTTCTTGGGCAATAAAAATCAGTCTTCTTCTTTATCTTTTGATTGTTCTGTGTGTAAGCTTGCTAAAAGTAAGACTCTACCATTCTCTTCTATTGGTCATCGTGTAGACAAATGTTTTGATCTTCATAGTGATGTTTGGGGTTGTAATGAGAAAAGAAGAATGGAAAACCTTACCCAATATGGGTGCAGGTTATGTATTTATATATGTAAGATGGGCTAGTAGTAAATGGGCTAGCAGTACATGGGCTAGCAATACACAACAGTACAAATTAAAGCATGTACATAATATCTACTCTTAACACTCCCCCTCAAGTTGGATCATGGATGTCAATCATGCTCAACTTGTTACAAAGATAATTGACCCGATTCCCGTTAAGAGCCTTTGTGAGGATGTTTGCTATCTGTTCACCAGTCCTGACATGCCCTGTAGATATGAGTCCCTGTTGGATCTTCTCTCGAATGAAACGACAGTCAGCTTCTATGTGCATTATCCGTTCATGGAAAAATGGGTTCAACGCAATGTGAAGGGCAGCCTGATTGTCACACCATAGTCTCATAGGTAGAGAAATCTTGAACCCAATCTCATCAAGTAAATGATAGACCCATAGTAATTCACAAGAGGTTTTAGCCATTGCTCGATATTCAGACTCAACACCTGACCTTGCTATTACATTTTGTTTCTTACTTTTTCAAGAGATCAGATTTCCTCCAAGGAATACACAATATCCAAAAGTTGATCTCCGATCTACAGGACACCCAGCCTAATCTACATCAGAATAACCTTCTAACCTGCAATGTCCATTATCTTTATAAAGAATCCCACGACCTGGGGCTCCTTTCAAATATCTCAGGATATGTAATACTGCATCCAAATGAGATTGTTGAGGAGATGACATGAACTGACTGACTACACTTACTGGGAAAGAGATATTTGGACGTGTCACAGTAAGGTAGTTAAGTTTGCCTACCAATTTCCTGTACCTCTCGGGATCTGATAGTAGTTCTCCATCATCAGCATTGAGTTTCACATTTGGAACCATCGAAGTTTCACAAGGCTTGGTCCCCATCATGCCAACATCAGATAGTAAGTCAAGGACATATTTATGTTGTGAGAGGAATATGCCCTTTTTGCTTCTACTTACCTCAATTCCCAAGAAATATTTGAGAGGACCAAGATCCTTTGTCTGAAATTTAGTTTGAAGGAAACTCTTGAGTTCTGAGATGCCAGAGAAGTCACTACTTGTTATCACTATATCGTCAACATACACAACCATGAGGATGCATCCTCCCTTGGACTTTTTGTAGAAGACCGAGTGATTATAGCTACTCCTTTTCAGGTCGAAATTCACAACAACTTCACTCAATCTCCCAAACCAAGCCCGAGGAGATTGTTTCAACCTATACAAAGAGCGTCTCAATCGACAAACTCACCCAAACTCCCCTTGAGCAACAAAACCAAACAGTTGCTCCATATAGACTTCCTCTTCTAAATCACCATGAAGAAAGGCGTTCTTAACATCAAACTGGTGCAGGGGCCAATGATGAGAGGCAGCCAATGAGATGAATATGCGAACAGAAGCCAATTTGGCCACAAGAGAGAAGGTCTCTGAATAATCAACACCATAAGTCTAAGCATAACCCTTGGCCACCAGCTAAGCCTTTAAACGAGCAACAATACCATCTGGATTGACTTTAACAGTGAACAGCCACTTGCACCCAATGGCACGCTTACCAAAGGGAAGGGGAACGAGATTCCACATCTGGTTATGTTCCAAAGCGAGCATTTCCTCCTCCATGGCATGGCGCCACCCATCATGAGACAGAGCCTCAGCAATAGTTTTGGGAACTATGACAGTATCAAGAGAGGCAACAAAGGATTGGGAAGAAGGGGAAAGATGCTCATAATGAAAAAAGGATGCAATAGGATGTTTAGTGACACAAGAACGTTTACCTTTACGAAGGGCAATAGGTAAATCTAGAGTCGGATCCTGTGACAGAGGTGGATGGAGGTGGGGTGCCTGCTGAAGAGCAATGTACATCCATGGGTACAGTATCGGCGGAGGGAGCACAAGTCCGGCGAATGTACACCTATCGTATGGGCGTCCGAAGGGGAGGACAAGATGGAACGAGAACACCAAAGAAAGGAGTCGATGCAGAATCATGAAACCGAAGTTCTTGATAAACGAGAATTTCTTCATCTTCCTCAATAACCAGAGGGAAGACTGAACAAAGAACGAAGCAGACTCAAAAAAGGTTACATCAACAAACATAAGATACCTTCCCAAGTCAGGAGAGAAGCATTTGTACCTTTTCTAATGGCGAGGATAACCCAAAAAGACACACTTAAGTGAGCGAGGATGTAACTTCGAAAGATATGGCCGAACATCCTGCACAAAACATTGACAATCAAAAATACGAGGAGGTGGGATACAGGGATTGGGAAGGACAAAGGATAGAATAAGGAACTTGGCCCTGTAAGACAGAAGATGGCATTTGATTAATTAGAAAATAGGTAGTAGAAACGGCGTTAGCCCAAAAAACTTTAGGAACAGACATATGAAGCAACAAGCATCGAGCAACTTCCAGAAGATACCTATTTTTTCGTTCAACAACCCCATTCTGCTGAGGAGTAACAACACAAGAGGATTGGTGGACCATCCCATGTTGAATCATATAAGAAGTGAACTCATGAAAAAAATATTCTTTAGCATTATCACTTTTGAAGACATGCACTAAGGTGCTAAATTGGGTAATTTCAAAGCAAAAAGTTGTAAATATAAAGAATAATTCAAAACGAGATTTCATAAAATATAACCAAGTCATTCTTGAATAATCATCCAAAGTTACAAAATATCGAAAACCAAACTTAGAAGTAATTGGACACGGACCCCAAACATCAAAATGAACTAGCTCAAATGAGGACGCAGCCTGCTTATTGACTCGTGAGGGGTAAGGACTCCTATGGTGTTTAGCTAACTGACACAACTAACATTCTAAAATGGAGGTAATAATCAGAATATTTTGTCAAATGCTGAATATAAGGAATATCTTCAGTTCAAGGTAGCACAACAGAATTCATCTTCAGCAGTTGTAGTTCATATTGGACTACTGGTAATTCTACGGTTTGTCTCTCTCATTCCTCGCCTATTGGATCCTAGATTTTGGATTCTGGTGCTTCCGATCACATAGCTGGTAATCCCTCTCTTTTCTCAAAATATCACAACCCAAAAATTCACACTACATCACTCTTGCTGATGGCTCCAAGGCAAAAGCCAAAGGCATTGGTCAAGCCACACCTCTTCCCTCATTGCCATTAAATTATGTACTCTTTATTCCTGGTTGCCCCTTTAATTTTGTTTTCGTTAGTCAACTCACTCGTAATCTTAATTGTTCCATAACTTTTACTGCCAATTCTTTCTCTATGCAGGACCAGAATACAAGACAGACGATTGGCGCAGGATCTGAATCACATGGTCTCTACTATTTCCAGCCTCCTTCTTCAATTGCTTGCACCGTTGTTGATTCACCGAGTCTCCTTCATCATCGTCTGGGTCATCCAAATCTAAATAAACTGAAGAAAATGATCCATCATCTTTCTCACCTGCAATCTCTGGAATATGAGTCATGTCAGCTTGGTAAACATATTCGAGCTTCCTTTCCAAGCTCAATTCATCATAAAGCAACTTCTCCCTTTGGTCTTGTCCATTCAGATATTTGGGGTCCTAGTCAAGTCAATTCTATCTTAGGCTATAGGCACTTTGTTACTTTCATTGATGACATTTCAAGATATACTTGGATCTTTTTAATGAAGGAACATTCAAAGTTGTGTACTATTTTTCAAAACTTTTGCAATGAAATTCAAACTCAATTTGGACATCCTATTCACATCTTGCATAGTGATAATGCAAAAGATATTTTTCTGCTTCCCTTAATCATTTTATGGCTTCTTATGGCATAGTTCATCAATCCTCTTGTCCACATACACCACAACAAAATGGTATTGCTGAAAGAAAACATCGCCATATTATTGAAACTGCCCGTACCCTTTTGTTAAATGCCAATGCACCTTTAAAATTTTGGGGTGATGTCGTACTCACTGTTGGTTTTTTGATAAATCGAATGCCATCCTTTGCCTTGAATAACAAAGTACCTCATTCCTTGTTGTTTCCTTAGGACCCACTTTTCACAGTTCCCCCACATGTTTTTGGTTCTACTTGCTTTGTACATGATCTCACACCAGGTATTGATAAATTGTCTGCTCATGCTGTCAAGTGTATCTTCCTTAGTTATTCTCGTGTACAGAAAGGATACAGATGCTATTCTCCCTCTACTCATCATTTCTACATGACTGTTGATGTCACCTTCTTTGAGGATACACCTTATTTCACTACGTCGGTGACACCAGATTCTGTCTCCCAGGTATTACCCATCAATTTTCCTATTCCACTTGTTACTGATTCTTTAGTATCAGATTTGTTAAGGTCTTCTTCTCCATCTGTGTCTCCCACTCCTCGTCCTCTTATTACTTATCAGCGTCATCCTCACCAAACACAATTGGAGGAAGTTGGCACTGAAGAGACAGATGATTCATCTTCTGCTCCAATCTCTGAACCCACTCCGGATCTACCTGGATCTCCTGTTGATTTACCTATAGCTCTTCGCAAAGGTACAAGGTCTTCTCGTAACCCTCATCCAATTTATAATTTCTTAAGTTATCACTGTTTATCTCCTTCCCATTGTACCTTTGTGTCTGCTATTTTCTCTGTTTCTATTTCTAAAATTGTTCAGGAAGCACTCTCTCATCCAGGATGGCGACAGGCTATGATTGATGATATGGCAGCTTTAGAATCCAATAACACTTGGACACTTGTTCCCTCTTCTTCAGGGAAATCTACTATTGGCTGTTGTTGGGTGTTTGCTATCAAAGTGGGCCCAGATGGTCAGATTGATCAGTTGAAAGCCCGTTTAGTAGCTAAAGGTTATACTCAGGTATTTGGGCTAGATTATGGTAATACTTTTTCCCCAGTTGCGAAAATGGCCTTTGTTCGTTTATTCTTATCCATGGCAGCCATGCGCCACTGGCCTATGCATCAGTTGGACATTAAAAATGCATTCCTTCACAGTGATTTAGAAGAGGAGGTTTATATAGAGCAACTTCCTGGGTTTGTTGCTCAGGGGGAGCCATGTGGATATGTTTGTAGGTTACATAAGGCCCTATACGGCCTCAAGCAGAGCCCTCGAGCTTGGTTTAGCAAATTTAGTGCAATCCTTAAACAATTTGGCATGATCCGCAGTGGAGCAAATCACTCTGTGTTTTATAAACATTCTCTCTCTAATCGGTGCATCTATCTTGTTGTTTATGTGGATGACATGTCATTACAAGAGATGATCATGATGGCATCAAACGCCTCAAGGAGCACTTATTTCAACATTTCCAAACCAAAGATTTGGGATGGTTACGATACTTCCTTGGAATTGAAGTAGCTCAATCCAGCACTGGTGTTGCTATATCTCAGAGGAAGTATGCTCTTGATATTTTGGAGGAAACAGGAATGATAAATTGTAAACCGATTGAGACTCCTATGGATCCTAATGTTAAACTTATGCCAGATCAGGGGGAGTCCTATTCAGATCCAGGAAGGTATCGGAGACTATTGGACGGTGGCCTTTGTTGGACAGTGGCCTCTATTGGACGGTGGCCTCTTTGTTCCCATGTTTTCATGTTTTTAGTGTAGACATTGTTTTTAGTGTCTTTTATTGTTGCTTATTTTCTAGACTAGTTTAACTGCTGCCTCTATATAATCTTCATTTTAAACATTCTATTTGGGATGAGAAATAGTGCACAATATTCATATTCTTCAAATTCTAAGATGGTATCAGAAAAGTTCCGATTTGGGACTGTCTCTATTTTCCGTTGAGTTTTTTTTTTTTCAATCAGCCTTCATTGCCTTTTTGTTGAACATTCCTTTTTCGGCCTTCATCGCCACCTAAACAGTACCCGTAACAGTACCCAAATAGTACCGTAACAATACTCAATCAGTACTGTAACAGTACTCAAACAATCCCCGTAACAGTACCCAAACATAAACCCATTCCCTTTTTTCCGTCCAAGGCTGTTTGGATAGTGGGCTCATTCGTTCACCTTCTTTGTTTGGCCAGAATTTACATTTGTTACAATTCTGTCCCTTTGGTAACGTCTATTTCTCTGCCTTGACTCTGCTACTTGTCTCTTACGATGTCAACCAAAGGTGAGTTCTCAACTATCTCTCTACATAGCCTTGAAAAGCTCCCAGGCACTTGTTATTTGACTTATTCGAGTAAGTTACCTTTTTCCATTGGATTCAATGTCTCGACTACAATTTTTACCAACTCCTGGATTATGGATTCAGGAGCCACAAACCATATGACCAACAACCCCACTATATTTTACACCTATTCTCCATGCCCAAGCAGTAAGAAAATATCCACAGCTGATGGTTCCTTGACCACTATAGCTGGTGTAGGAGATGTCCAACTAAGCCCCCTAGTGACCTTAAAAAATGTCCTTCATGTCCCTAAATTGACCACAAATCTAATTTCTGTTCAGAAATTAATTAAAGATTTATCTTGCAAAGTGGTTTTCTACAATGATCATTGTGTTTTTTAAGACAAGGGTTCGGGGAAGATGATTGGACGTGCTAGGGAGCAGGATGGCCTCTACCTCCTTGAAGCACCTTCTCAGGTAAACAGGACCAAAAGCGGACTTGAACACCCATATTCTTTTACCTCAGAACTTCTTTCAACCAAAAAAGACAAAATTTGGCTTGTTTACCGTAGATTAGGTCATCCATCCTTTTATTTTGTTAAGAGTCTTTTTCCTTCTTTGTTTAAAGGTCTTGATGTTGAACAATTTCATTGTGAAGTATGTGAACTTGCTAAACATAAGCGCGTTAATTTTCCAATTAGTGATACAAGAAGTTTTGTTCCTTTTTCTCTTATTCACAGTGATGTTTAGGGCCTTCTTCCATTCATAGTGTCTCTAGGACAAGATGGTTTGTGTCTTTTATTGATGACTGTACACGTGTCACTTGGTTTTTTTTTGCTCAAACACAAGTCTGATATTAGTACTGTTTTCCCAAATTTTTGTTCCATGATTAAAAATCAATTTGGGGTGGGTATTAAACGATTTAGATTTGATAGTGCTAAGGACTACTTTAATCAGACTCTTATGCATTTTTTCCAGAAAGAAGGAATAATCCATGAATCATCTTATGTCCATACCCCACAACAAAATGGGATAGCAGAGCAAAAACACAGTCATCTTCTTAAAAAAACCTGAGCCCTGTTGTTTCAGAGAAATGTCCCTAAGTCATTCTGGGAGGAAGCTGTTCTGACAGCTACTCATCTTATAAATCGTTTGCCCAGTAAAGTCCTAGGGTTCAAGAGTCATATGGATGTCCTCTCCACCTTTTATCTTGATCTACACATTTCCAATAATCTTGTTCCTAAAATTTTTGGATGTGTCTCTTTTGTCCATGTTCACAATCCAAACAGGGGGAAACTTGACCCGAGGGCTCTAAAATGTATATTTGTGGGCTATTCTTCAACCCAAAAAGGATACAAGTATTATCACCCTCCATCCAAAAAATTCTATATCTCCAGGGATGTTACATTCAGTGAAGAAGGACCTTATTTTTCCCATCCTTATCTTCAGGGGGAAAAGTCAATGAAGGAAGAAAAGGAAGATTTCCTGCTTGACTTGTCCTTACTTCCTGTGTCTAATGATCCTCCTCATGACCTTCCTGTTGTCCCTAATCCTCCTCCTGAAGTCACTCCTTCTAAACCTGTGTCCGAAACCATTCCTGACTCAGTGGCTAAGTCTGCTCTTGAGAATGTAAGGTATGGCAAAGGCAAGGTATTCACAAGAAAGAAGATGGTTGTTCTTGAACCAGTGCAGGCCCAAGAGTATAACTCGGAGTCTTCGAATGAGGTAATAGTTTCTAACCCTTTATTGCAAGATGAAACTAAATTTCATGTTGATAGTAGTGACCAAAATCTTCCTATAACCATCTGGAAAGGAACTAGAGAGTGCACAAAATGGCCACTATATCCTCTTGCACACTTCTTGTCCTTTGAGAATTTTTCACCATCCCATAAAGCCTTCCTTATAAGCCCAAATACCATTACCATCCCTACCATCCTACCCGAGGCCTTGTCCAATGAAAAATGGAAACAAGCCATGAATAAGGAGATGGAGGCATTAGAAAAGAATAAAACTTGGGAGTTAGTGCAGCTACCGGTGTAGCTACCGGCAGGAAAGAAAATTGTGGGCTGTAAATGGGTGTACACTGTGAAATATAGAGCAGATGGATCCACAGAGAGGTATAAGGCACGATTAGTTGCCAAAGGGTATACCCAAACTTATGAAATTGATTACCAGGAGACTTTTGCACCAGTTGCAAAGATGAACACAGTTCGGATATTATTGGCATTGACAGCTAATTATGGTTGGGATTTACAACAGTTTGATGTCAAGAATGTTTTCTTACATGGAGATCTCGAAGAAGTCTACGTGGAGGTCCCACCAGGATATGGGAGAAATTTGCATGCTAATACTGTGTGTAAGTTAAAAAAGGCCTTATATGGCCTCAAGCAATCACTGCGAGCATGGTTTGGAAGGTTTGCTAGAATCATGTTGGCTATGGGGTACAAACAAAGCCAAGGGGATCACACATTGTTTGTTAAACACTCTCCTTCAGGGGGAGTCACAGCTCTCTTGGTGTATGTTGATGACATAATAGTAACAGGAGATGATGCTAAGGAGAAACATAGTCTGAGTCAATGCTTAGCCAAAGAACTGGAGATTAAAGCATTAGGAAGGTTAAAATACTTTCTTGGAATTGAGGTTGCTCATTCTAGGAAAGGTATATTCATCTCCCAACAAAAGTATGTTATGAATCTCCTAAAAGAGACAGGTCATACAGCATGCAAACCAGTAAGTACTCTTATAGATCCTAATATAAAACTTGGACAGGCAAAGGAAGATGTTGCAGGTGATAGAGAAATGTACCAGCGTCTAGTGGGAAGACTTATCTATTTATCCCACACACGGCCAAATATAGCATATGCAGTAAGTGTGATTAGTCAATTCATGCACAGTCCAAAAGAAACTCATTTGCGAGCAGCATATCGAGTATTACAGTACCTTAAGGGAACACCAGGAAAAGACATATTATTTAAAAGAAATGCAGGTGTGGTACTTGAGACATACACTGATGCGGATTATGCTGGATCACCAGTGGACAGAAAATCAACTACAAGATATTGCACTTTTCTTGGTGGAAATCTGGTGATTTGGAGAAGTAAAAAACAGAATGTGGTAACACGATCTAGTGCAGAGGCAGAATTTAGAACTATGGCTCAAGGTGTGTGTGAACTACTATGGTTGAAGATTATTCTTGAAGATCTGAAGATCAAGTGGGATGATCCGATGAGACTTTATTGTGATAATAAGTCTGCAATCAACATAGCTCATAATCCGGTACAGCGTGATCGGACAAAGCATATTGAGATTGACAAACATTTTATCAAAAAAAAACTAAAGAGTGGTTTAATCTGTACACCTTATGTGTTTACACAAGGTCAGCTTGCTGATGTACTTACAAAAGGGTTGAATAGTCCAGCATTTCAAACGATTGTATCCAAGCTGGGAATAGAGAATGCATATTCACCAGCTCGAGGGGAAGTGTTGGACGGTGGCCTTTGTTGGACGGTGGCCTCTTTGTTCCCACATTTTCATGTTTTTAGTGTAGACATTGTTTTTAGTGTCTTTTATTGTTGCTTATTTTCTAGACTAGTTTAATGTACAGTTGCTGTCTCTATATAATCTTCATTGTAAACATTCTATTTGAGATGAGAAATAATACACAATATTCATATTCTTCAAATTCTAAGAGAGGCTAGTAGGGAAGTTGAATTATCTTACTATAATCCGGCCAAACATTTATTTTTTTGTTAATGTTGTGAGCCAATTTCTTAACTCTCCCTGTAACAGTCATGGGGACACAGTAATTCGAACCTTGAGATATATTAAAGGTTCTCCGGGATGGGGGTTGGTCTATGAGAATAGAGGTCATACTGATATTATTGCCTACACAGATGCAGATTGGGCTGGTTGCCCAAGTGATAGGCGATCAACCTCAGGTTATTGTGTTCTTGTTGGAGGCAATCTCATTGCATGGAAAAGCAAAAAGCATAATGTTGTTCCTAGATCGAGTGCAGAAGCAGAGTATTGAGCTATGGCTCTTACTACATGCGAAATCATATGGCTAAAGCAACTTCTTTCTAAGTTAAAATTTTGTAAAATAGGGTCTATGAATCTTATTTGTGATAATCAAGCAACTTTGCACATTGCCTCTAATCCAATCTTCCATGAGCGGACTAAGCACATAGAGATTGATTATCACTTTATTCGTGAAAAGGTTATCTCTGGAGAAATTATCACATCATTTGTGAATTCTAATGATCAGCTGGCGGATGTGTTCACTAAGTCACTCCGAGGTCCAAGGATAACATACATACGTAACAAGCTGGATGCTTATGACATATATGCACCAGCTTGAGGAGGAGTGTTGAGATTATTGAGATTCATTAACTTAAACTCAGAACAAAGAGCTAGGTAGTTGTAAATTGACAAGGTAGACAAGTAAATTTCCTTTTAATAAAAATATTGATATTTGCTACTATAGTTCTTTTTGGCTTTTCAGTGATATTTGCTACGTATCTTTTTCTTCAGGTACTACTATCTTTCCTAAAGATTTATAAAGATGCATAAATAGGTTGCGATAACTGATAATCTGATGCAAAAGGAATGTCAAGTAAAAGATGGATTTAGCCATTTAACTACAAAATTGGATGCAATCAACTTGCTACCCAATCAAATTAAAAAGACAATTACCATGTCAAGCAACAAGTAAAGTAAGGTAAAACATAATGGTTGTATGAAAACAAAGGGAAAACATAATGGTATCCATCTTCAGACAAAGACAAAGACACCCATTTTTCCTTGAATACTTCGTCTAACTAGTTTTTATTTTAACAGTTCATAACTCAATTTCCTGGAAACCTTCCAAATAAAATTTCATATGCATTGTATAAATATTTCATGATAGCAATAGACAGCAAGTGGGTTCAAAATAGGTACTCATGCATCTCAAATGTCATCAAGAATTAATTTATTTATGAGGACAGTGGATGATGACTTTTGAAAAGACAATTCATTTTTGCTACAGCAGAAAGTTTTGTCTCTACCAAAAGAAAAGAGAAGGGTATAAAATCATTCAAATGATTTTTTGTTTGGTTAGAAGATATTTCAAAAAAGATCATTATTGCTATCTAATGGTCCTATAAGTAACAACATACCTGGATGTAGTCATTCCATGTAGAATCATTTGCAGTGATCATTTTCCTTGTTTCATCCCACTGAAATCCAGTATGAGACAGAAGTTCCTTTAATTGTTCATACTGTTTCTTCCAAGTTTTAAGACGGTTTTTAATGTTGTATTTTGTTAGATGAAGCCCAAATTTTGCATTTAAGGCTGAAACAGCTGTATCATATGCTTCTGTCTGCAAAACCTTATCTACTTTAAGCCCTTTCCTCACTTGGTCTACAAGAATCCTTCCAAGCCAGTGGTCCATTTCCTCTGTCCACCTCAGATTTTTGGTCTGGTTTCCATCAGTTTGTATCTCAGACACAAAGGCAACATCTAGATCCCCCTTATCAACTGTCAAGTTTACATTAATTTCTGTAACATTGTCAGAAAAGCTTGCAATTGTTTGATCATTTCCAAGAATAATACATAATTCATCAAAATTTTCTATGGACTTTGCCCGGAAAATCCTGGCATCAGGGTGTGCCTGCAGGTAACATAAGAATATCAGACAACCAACATAAAACTGCAAACTAATGGAGTGCATACTGTATCACAGATAACGAGATTACCCTGATGTAGTCATTCCACACAGAATTATCCGCAATAACCATCTGTTGGGTCTCATTCCACACAAATCCCCTATGAGCAAGGAGTTCCTTCAAAACCCCAAACTGCTTCCTCCATGTCTTCAGCCGATTTTTTATGTGTTCTTTTGTCAAATACATACCAAACTTTTCATTCAATGCTATCAGTGCAGCTGCAAATGCCGCAGGCTTCAAGATGTTATCTACTTTGTTCCCCTTTTTCACTTGCTCAGCAAGTACCTTGGTGAGGCAATTGTCCATTTCACTTGTCCAGACCATGTATTTTACTTTCTCTTTGGCATTAGAATTACGAGTCTGATACACTTTTGGATGCATCCCTGAAAATCCATATAATAAGCTATTATACTGTTGCTTCTTGTGCATTAAGATGAACAAACATAACAAGTGTCACACTGGATTTTGTATTGGGTAAAAGAAGGGCGTTAATAGGGATTTAAATTCAATCTCATCAATAAATAGATATCAATCAACTCTGACAGGAAGGCAGCTTGGTATATGAAAATCCTACCCCATCAGGATTGTGAAAAGGCCAGTGAAGCAGAAATACACTAAAATGACTAAATCCTAAAAGTCATGCCAGTAGCTTAAGTTTAGTAGTTGCTCTGTTTATAGCAGAAAATAAATGGAATTTTCTCAAAATCACTTTAGATATGGTTTTTTGTTTTTTTTTGGGGTAGGAGAAAGTAGAAACTAAAACCCATGGACCATATGCATCTGATGTTACAAAACTATACAAGTACAGAAAATTGAAGGATTATCAACTTTCTGATGTATATACGAGCATTTCAAGCTAAAAGTACTGCAGATACTTCCAAAGGCATCAAATAGAATCATGAACAAAATGTTGTAATGATGATATAAAAATACCTATCATAACAAAGTACGCTTATGCATGGAATTCTCCATTCTCTCATATTCAAAATTTTTTTAACTTACCATTCATCATTTACTCCTACCTATCATAAAAATAAAATATATTTGACATACATCTTAAACTTTTCATTCATCATTAGATTCATTAGATGTTGAATCTACTATCTACAAAAGTACCATACGGTTGATATTCATGTAGATAATGTTCACCAAGTGACTCACAGCTGAAACATGAGGGCAACACATTTCAGTTGCTTCATAATATGAAACAATCGACTTTTCTTCCAGTAAAATTCAAAGTTAATGTTACCTACAAAATAACTCTAAGCAGAGCTTTGAGTCACAACTGTAGCACATAAATTTTAAAGGGAGCTTTGAAGTCTTTATAACTATCTTCGTTTATTTTGTTGATAATTAGATCACATTAAGGATCATCTAAGTTGCAAGGATAAGGTTACGAATACCGTACCAATATGGGAACGGGATAGAACAAAATTTCCTAAAAACTAGGGTACGGGTGCAGTAGGATATATCATTTAAAAATATAAATAATAAAGTGATTATCATAAAATAAATACAATTTTCATAATGTTCTAACTATAGGTTTCAATAAAACACCGTAAAGTATTTCAAGTAAGCAAAAATATTGAAAGAAGGCGCATAATTTGAAGGGAGTAAAGTAATAGTTTGTTTCATTTAGTAGCAAATTAAACAACTTAGCAGCAAAACTTGGAGTTTTGTATGCGCTAATAACTTGAACTTGAGTGATATTGGGTAGCTACTCATCAAGTGAGTATTGGGTACGTAACCATGTGTACCCAATAAGTACTAGTACCAGATACCCGGTACAGCAACCATTTCGGAGTACCCATGCATCATCATAGAGGATCATAATCTATGAAGCACGGATATTTCATAATGTCTGTCAAATCATTGTGTCGGATATCGCACCGTGATCCATACCTGAGATCTTCGGATACTTGATAAATATTAAGTTAATTTTTTAACAAAAGTCGTATTTCCGTATCATATATGTGTCGTATCCGATACTCGTACCCGTATCCGTGCATCATAGATCATAATATGTCAGCAGAGAACCAATCATTGCAAAACTCAACATCTCTAAGAAATTGGTCCAAGTCCAACAATGTAGCACACATATAAGACAAAGCACAACTGCATGTAAATCCCAAAAATTTTTAAAAAAAAAAAAGGATGGACACAGGAGAGAACACATTAAAATGACACAATAATGGGTACCAAGACCAGAAGAACTGTACCCACACACACACAAAAAACCACTTTCAGTTCAGCCTAAAAGAGACCACTGTCATAACTCCAAGAACCCTTATATATTTAAAAAAAAAAAAACCTCAGTTAGCTACAAAACGGAAAATATTTTAAAACAATAAAAAGAAAATCCCAAATGTGAATTCTGCAGAAACCCAATTTCGTGCTCACTTCAATTTGAATTGCTGCTGCATCGTAATCGAAATTGAAGAAGAAGAAAAAGAAGGGAATGACCTGTCATGGTCACCGGAACTTGCTTTCCGGTAGCTATTCCCAGGCACGGCGGAGGCACTTTTCGCTGGTAAATCGAAATCAGGATACGTCTCCGTTTAAAGCCAAAAATTTAAAAACAGATATATAGGTAAAGTTTAACAGGAGCAATTCTTTTTATTTTTATTTGATTTCGTATCTTTTTTTTATTTTATAATTATTATTTGATTTCGTATCTTAATCTTACATTGCATATATATTTTTTAGATCAAAGTTAATGTGCAGTTTGTAAATAAAATATTGTCAATCAGGTTAAAGAAATTATTGTCAAATAAAGGGAGGGACAAGATTCTTTTAGAGTTTAGAAACAATTTATATGGATTTTAAGCAAATATAAAATTGATACATTAGCATTGCTTATTAAATAAAATAAATAACAATTTGTATTAATTATCGTGAATAATGGTAAGTCCTTTTAAAGAATCAATTTAAAACTATACTAATTACTTATAATATTAAATTGAAAGAGAGTGGCATTTAATATCCTGTCAATATTTTATTCTTTGTATAATTAGAAAAAAATTAGTCTGATTCATTATTTGGATTTAGATTAAATCTAAAAGAAGAGTAATGCTAAATCTTTTTAAAGAGCAGCATTTCTATATCACACAAATCTTTTTCTTGAATAATCTTTATGAATGACATGACATAAAAATATTCGAGAGAAACAATTATTATGCATTATGTTTAAGAAATTATGGATAGATTTGTTGATAAAGCATAACCCACATCAATAGTAATTTTTAATACAGTTTTATTTCATAAATTTTTATTTGTGTGAATGAGCATTTCTCTTAATTAAAAAGAAAGTATATTAAATGATAAGGAAGAATCATTTAATAGGGATGGTTTGAAAGAGTTTCTAAAATAAAATATTTTTGTTGATATAATTTTAGAAGAACTTAAAAAAAGTAAAAGTTATATTATGTTTGGATGTAAAATTTGAGAATTAATTTTTTAATATGTTTGAACAAGTTCTACATACTATTAAAAAATCATTTTTGAGAAGTATAAAAATCTAACTTGAAAAAAAAAACATTTTGTAGTGTTTTATCTATTTAAAAAAAAACTCAAAACTCAAAAGATTTTTATGGTGCTTCATCAAATATTTATTCACCCTTATACATTAAATTAGAGTACTCTTTCTTAAAAAAGGTTAATTTATTATACTACTCTGAATTTGAATACCACATACATATCCTTTATGTAAATAACATTTTCCCTTTCTTTGAGCCATAATATGAAAATTAGTTTAAAAAATTTTTTATTTTGCATTAGATTTTGTGCAAAAAGTAAAGCTGATTTTACTAAACATGATTAAACACTGTTAAAACAGTTTTTTTTCCAAAAAAAGCTAAGTTAAGCTTAAAAAAGTTTAACTAAACACACACATAATGCTGAAAATTGAAATTTATGATCTAACTTATAAATTATTCATTACATTTTGATATGTAAATATCATTTTGTCCTTAATTAAATAACTTTTTTAATCATTTTATATCTATTTTAGTATTTAATGTATAAAAGTGATTCTTTTTATATCAACTAAACGAAGCAGATTAATTTAAAATCGATTTTCAACTAACATATCCAAACATAAAAATAAATTGATTATAATCATTATAAAAAAAAGCTTTTATATAATAATTAATTATTGAAATAATTAAATCTTTCTTTGCACCGAACCAAACACACACTTATCTATCATATTTTGTTGTTTTTGAATCTTATCCATTTTTGTTTAAAATATGAATCTTATCCATAATAAATTATTAAACAAATAAAATCAAGTAAATAAAAATATAAAAAATTAAAATAAGTTTATTCTAAATACTTATACATTCAAAATATATGCATAGAAAATAAATTAATAATTAACATATATAATATAATAATTTATTTTTTTGAAATATTTGTGTAATGCTTGTGCGGTGAAAAAAGGATGTGTATCAAAATAATCCTCAAAGTAGAATCATTTAAAATATTGAGAATATAAAGAATATCTTAATTTTTTTCTTTAAATGATTAAAAGAATTATTAGATTGATATTGTTATGACTTAAGTCGATAAGGAGAACTCAATCTAAAAGACTAATTTATTAGGTGAGAGACTTTCATAACTTAAGTGTCACATTAAACTTCTTTATTTATTTAACGTGGAACTTATAACAAATTTATTATGAGGAGAGTTTAAAATTTCTCACAACAAAACTTCTCTTCTTTTATTTTGTTGATTTTACTTAGGTATAAGTTTTTACTTAATAATTAATATTTTATTAACAGTAAATAATTGAAAATAAAGGGAGAAGATAAAAGGATTAAGTATTTGCAAAAATATATGTAAATAAAATTTATAAAATAGAAAAAAGAAACGAAAAAGGAAAAGTAATAGAAATATTGAAATAGGCAAAAGAGTTACCTTTTCTTGTTTCTTGTTTAAGAATAGGGTAAGAACAAATAATACATATTTTAAAAAAAAAAAGGAAAGAAAAATGCATCAGCACTTCAAATGAGTTAGAGCGGTTGTGCTAAGGTTTCTAATGAACTAACTCGCAAGGAGGAAGACCAACTGATCAAGAGCTAATAATGAATGATCCAGTTCCTCCTCCCCATGTGACAAATCAGACGCAGGAGGTGATCTAAGGTCGTGATTCCAAAGTGCAAGAATTGGCAGATAATGATATGATCATAATCGTAAATAGTCACAGCCAGCATAAGCTTTGATTAAAAGATGGAGATATTGCAAGCAATAAAGCTCACGTTAATGGTTCCACCCCCACCCAAACCAAGCCAATGATTAATCCCCCTATCTCCATGAAATTTTTTTAGGGGAAGTCATCTGGGCCAGACCATGGTCGATGTAAGCACAAAGTCAAGAAGTTTGCAAGCAAATTGAAAGAAAATTTTTTCTATCTATTAATCCTAATATTTATAACATATCAAAATATATAAAAAGTTTTATGATTATTTTGAAAAGACGTCGATGAAAAAGTCATTGTTACAACTCTTAAAATCAATCTCGATGAGAGAGATATATTATTCTTATCTCACAATAGTCGCTCATGTGTCAATATTAATGGGACAAATATATGCACTAGAGTGACTATGAATAAAAGTCTCTCCCTATATATATAGAATAACTAAATGAGTTAAAATTACTCACTATGGTAAACTCATATACATGACTCATAAAACAAAACACACATATGAGTAGTGTTTTAACAACAATAAGCTCATTAACAATACTGATCACAATTTGGGCTAAACAAAATGCTCTAATAATTTTGACATCCAATTAATCTGAGTTTTATAAAATTATAATATGATTTATGCTAGTTCATAAAAAAATTCTAACATTCTCTAACTTAGGCGACATATGTCATATTACATTATTTTAATAAGAAAATAATTCTCTAGATTAATCAAATAATATGTGACCACAACATGATGTCAAAATTGAGTTAGGACTCTTAACAACATGTTTAAAATGAGATTACAAGCATCTCAATAATGTAGAAAATCATACTCGAAGGAGTATTGATATCATACATGTAAGATACTCATATTCTGGTAACCCAACAAAATATGGTATATGGGTAATGGGAAAACACATCTAAAATTACATGTCAATATGTGATCAAAGTGTATTTCCCAACAAAATGGCCTCAAGCATCCGCCCAAGATATTTTCTGAGATTTAACAAACATCTTAGCACAATAACAAAATGAGACTCAGTGCAAAATATCTCCACAATATACCATAATATGAACAAATAATATTGCGCAAATAATAATAATAACAATATTATATGACAAGGACAATAATAACAATATAATTGTTTAAGGTCTCGAGACATAATCACTAAATAAGGTCACAATAAAATTACAAAACAAACTCTCACTAATCCAAAATATCAAAAGACCTCACTATACTCATATGGGTCATATGATCAACGAAACTTTGACAACTAAATCATTGGTTAGGGGATATGTAACCATAAGTTATATAAGGATATACTCGACATGAGTTTGAAACTCCTAAATCTGCTCTCTAACAAACATATACTTTGTGTCAAAAGCTTCGAGCGTTTAAAGCTTTTATTGATTTGAGATAAACATACTATGACATAGTTATTATAATAGATAGTAAGAAGCCTGAAAATACTCTTCACAATATAAAATTCAGTAATCAAATTTTTGACCATACCGCTTGACACGTAGCCTCATAACAAGCTATATACTCTACCTCTATAGTGGAAGTAATTGTAAGTGTCTATTTAATACTCTTATAAGAAACAACTACTACTCCCAACATAAAGATATATATACCCTGTTGTGGACTTGTGGTCACCTGGGCAACCACCATAATTAAAATTAGAATAGTCAATCACCTTAAGATGATCCAACCTCATATAAGTTGACATATGATCTTTAGTACCATTCAGATACCTCAATATTTGTTTTGCAGCCTACCAATTAGCCACATCAGGTTTGCTTAAGTATCTCTCGAGTACACCAACAATGAAAATAATATCAGGACGTGTATAAACTTGAGCATACATAAGGCTGCCAACAACAAAAACATATGGGACCTTCTCCATTTCAGCAGCATCTTTATCATTTTGAAGACACTGGGTATTAAAAAGTCTTTCACCCTTTTAAATGGGTGTAACACAAGGATTACAAGATTTTATATTAAATCTATTCAGAATCCTTTTTAATATAAACTTTTTGAGACAAGTCAAAATACCATGAGATCTATCACGGTGAATCTCAATGCCCAGTACAAAAGAGACATTACCAAGATATTTCATATCAAAATGTGTTGTCAACATTTGCTTAGTCTCATTCCTAAAATCAACATCAGTACTAGCCAACAATATATCATCAACATATAAAACAAGAATGATGAATTTGCTCCCACTAAACTTCAGATAAATGCATTGGTCAACAGTATTTTCTTTAAAGCGAAGAGAGCCAACAATATGATCAAATTTCAAGTACTAACCATTTTCAATAAAACCATCAAGTTGATCCATATACACATCATCATACAAATCACCATTTAGGAAGGCGGTCTTAACATTCATTTAATGAAGCTTCAAATCAAAATGAGCAACCAATATCATCACAACACGAAAAGAGTCTTTAGTGGAGACCAGTGAGAAAGTCTCCTTATAATCAATGTCATCCCTCTAGTTATATCCCTTAGTAACAAGTCTGGCCTTATACCTCTCAGTTTCACCTTTAACATCACGTTTGGTCTTAAAGACCCATTTGCAACCAATAGTTTTACAACTAGTTGGCAACTCCACCAATTCCCAAACATTATTCTTTCTCATAGAAGCCAACTCATCCTCCATAACCACTAGTCATTGTGCACTATTAGGACTAACCATGATCTCTTGAAAGGAAATAGGATCAAAATCCTCAACTGAATTAAACTCATACTCTTACAAGTACACAACATAATCCTTGAATCTAGTAGACTCGATAAATATCGGAACCCGCTTAGATCTTCTCAATAGAGTCACAACAACATTTGGATTTTGTACATTATTTTCGACTTGTTGAGGAATATCGACAATATCAACAAGATCAACATCATCACCATTATGGATCAAAGGAGATAACATTATCCCTGGAAAGGGAACAACAAGAATAGGAACAACAACATGCTCCTCTCTAAAATCAACAATACACGGCTCTTGAGCTCTACCATGCTTTAAGTCCCCTTCAAAATAGATAACTCGATTGGATTAAATAACTCTATTAGAATGTGAAGGACAATAGAACCTAAAACCCTTTGAGCCAATACAATAGTCAATGAAAAAATCACTAATGATTTTGGGATCATGCTTCTTTAAATGTGGGTTATAAGGTCTTACATCTGCCCTACAACCCAAACACTGAAATGCCTCAAAGTAGGTCGTTTGCCTGTCATAAGCTCATATGAAGTCTTCAACACAAATTTACTTGGCACATGATTCAATATATAAGCAACAGTCTTTAAGGCATCTCCCCATACGAATTCTGGAAGAGTAGAATGACTAAGTGTAACACCCACCGTAGGGTATCACATTTTATATTAATAATTACCGAGTTACCCCAAGTTATAAAATAATATTTTATAATATAAATATGAGTTGTAAAATTTCTTGATACAGATAATATAAATTTACCAAAATATAAAAATACTAAACAATATCACAAATAATATACATCATATACATAACATCAGTACTGACATACTTAAATATATATATAGACAGAGTTATTAAAAACTAATACACATTATTATAACTATTACACTGCTCAAGTACACGCCTATGGAGCAGAACCCTCAGACAGGTCCTCCTCGGGATCTTCCTCAGATTCCTCAGAAGATAGGAATCCCGAATGACACGTGGTCCTACGGACAGGTGTCCTAGCAAACGACACTATACTAATCTTATTTGGGATATGGTAACGACCACCCCAATACTGTCTAATAGATAATGGAAACTATATGTATACATATCTGTTAACAGAAAAGAAAGGATCTCCGTGATAGATCCTGCTCATAGAGATGGTCAAATATCCCTGGTAAATAAGTCCTTCCTCATCAAGACTAATGCATTATGCTCCAGCGTCACCACAAAACAGCAATCACATATACCCAAAAAAAACTATGTCTCGTCGCCATCCAATTAGAAATCAGCGTCCACAACAGGAATCTGCTCCTCGTCGCCTTCTTCCTCACCATCTTTACCAATTACAAATACAATACAAGAATAGCATACAAAGAGGTGAGACTACCAACACTAGTACCCACATGGTAGTAAAGAGATAGAAATGACAGTAATGTCATACAGGTATAACAAACAACAAATATAATCATGGCATCCAATATTAAATTAATATTAACAAATAAAATATCACCAAGATATACATATATATGCAAACTATGCACATGCATACTGACCCAATTTCTTACTCCATGAAGCTAAACACAAGTCGAGAGATTGATCTAGAAGATCTGTCGGTATCACAACTACCTCAGACCAAATGCTATAATTTCATCATTTTTGCACATCTAGCATTATACATGACAGTCTACGCCAGATCTTGATTAAGAGTAGTGTCTCGGTCCGGATCGTCGGTGCATTACATCAGTCTAATCCACGGTATAGTAGAGCTACCAACTGTCCATTGTAGAAAACCCACACCCCGACACCCCCAAAGTCAACAAGTGACCTACACTATGCTTATCACACCCACATAAAGGTGTAATTCTCTCATAGGCCATTGGCCTTAACATAGTCCATCAGACTTTCACAATGCATGTTTAATGCTCACAAGCCACTTATAGGCTAAAGTCATAATTTCACATATATGGGTCCACACATTAGCCCAACAACAATTCTACTATATTTTCAATCGCGTAATCATTTTACCGCGTTTTCACAATAGCGCAATATTTCTGTCATGTTTTCAAATCGCGTAATTATTTTTTGACGTCTTCTTAATCGTGTAAAAATATTTAAACGTTTTCCAAATTGCGTAATGATTTTTTAATGTTTTTTAAATCGCGTAACTTAAAAATCATATTTTTAAGTTGCGTAAAGCATTTTTTATCATTTTTCAACTGCGTAAAATATTTTTCAATATTATAAACATCATTTTGGTCTTTCTAAAAATTAATGTAATTTCTAACTTCATTTTTTTCATATTTTCTCACTTAAGAAATCCTTTCCACAAATTTTTCACAAAATTACTCTTTCATTTATTTAAATCAATGGTTCTAGCTTAAAATTTTCTAATGCGCTTCAAAACCCAAAGGGTGAGCTATACGTCAGTAAACTTTAAGTCACCAATTTATTTCTCATTCATAGATTAAATCCACTATTAAATTTCATCTTTATAAAATATTTTGAGGTTCAAACAATTTCAACCTCACTTTTCACTTCATGGTCAAAATCTCTCTTTTTTAAATAATAAATTGTTCTGTTTCTATTTTTATTTCTTAAGTCCTTGTATTAATTTCCTTGCACTTAATCAACTAAGTCATCATTGATAAATCATATTTTTATACAAAACTACTCCATTCAAGCCTTCTTGGTCGTGAGATACATGGTCATTGGAACCAAAATACTTATACATTTTCTTGCTTCTTACTCATCCCATTTTATTGTTCATAAAAACATTTGACTTGAAATCTCCATTTTTAATGTATAGAGGTCGTGAGCCTCCTTAGCCATTGGAACCAAAAATTATTTTCCTTTCCAACATCTATCATGTCATATAATCATTTCGAAGTAGAATAGTGACCAATTTCCACAAGACAAGAAAAAGCTATTAAGGCAAGGCATGGTGTCAGAATGTGAGGAAGAAACTCGACGGAATCTAAATGTTCATGAGTGATGGTTGCATACCAGATGATTCAGAACTTAAGGAGTTTATTCCCAATGAAACCCACGAGAATAAAACCGAGTTTGCACATCAAGGTATATCAAAATCTAGAACAGAAGTAATGGTAACAAGGGATGAAGAGAGAGACGTTGCTAAACGTGCGTCATCTTGTCTAAGTTGCCAACAAAACTCACTCTTGAATTCTACGGACTATCCTAAATTCTTTTTTCGGACTGGTTCAAGTATCCATAACTAATCTTTGCCATCCCTTCTTTTTAAATCTTCATGAAGCCTTCCGTGTGTCATGATCACGAAAGTATATCCTTGGACCCACCATGTCATCGAACGGGACACAAGTATAATTAAGAGAAGGTTTGATCTATGAAAAACTTCTTGCGAAAATCGAGAACAGGAGACCAAAGCAACACGGGGGGGGAGATCCCGTTAGTAATGGTGATTAGAATTGACGCGACTAGAAGCACGAGGTGAAAGTGGGAGAACAAGGTAATGCAATTGCGTCCATATTTACCCTAAGGAATGAAAATTTCGAGGACGAAATTTCTAATTGAAGGGGAGAGTTGTAACATCCCGAAAATTTATAATTTCAGGATAAATAATCATTTTACAATATTTGGAAATTTTAGGAATTTTTCTGGATTTTTCTGAGAACGCGAAATATTTTAATATTATTCCTCGTTTTTGCGTGACATTGAGTCGAGCGGGAAAATGAAATATTTTTCCCGATAATCTTGAACTATGGAAACGTCGACGGGGATCTTACTAAACCCGAGACTGGACACAGCTTTTACAAGGTTTCACATTTTTCAAAGAATTTTAACGAGATAAAAATTATAATCGTTGTATCAATTTTATCTCGTCGATAAATTAATACCGACTTGATCAACTATAACTATTGTCTAATAAATAATAACATGTAATAAAAATCTTATCACACTGTTCAAAATTTACCTTGTATCATGTCCCTTTGGCTTTATTTTCAAAATAAAAGTTAAATTAATTCAAAAACCTATTTGGGGAAACTTCTAGGAAGCTTCCTCCCATTTTATTTTCTCTCTCTTCCCTCTCCTTTCTATACACTACTGAGGCTATTTGGGGAGGCCCAATACTCACATTTCATATTTTCTTCTCTTCTTCTCCTCTTTGTTTCTTCTTCTTCTTCTTCTTCTTCTTCTTCTTCTTCTTCTTCTTCTTCTTCTTCTTCTTCTTCTTCTTCTTCTTCTTCTTCTTCTCCACCACCGTCCACCCTCTCCACTCACCATTTTTATTTCCTTACTTCACCACTTCCATATCTAGCTTCTTCCATCATTCCAAGAGCATTTCCTTGTGGCCATCCTTGGTTCTTCTTCTTCTTCTTCCTCCATTTTTCACCATTGGAGCTAAAGCTTGGATCTTTTGAGGTAAAGTCTTCAACTTTCTTCTATCTTCTTCTTCTTTTTCGTTTTATTGGTCACCTATGTGGCCAAGGAGTCATTTTTCTATGGTTGGAGTAAACACATTGAGAATTTCTCACCCTAGGGTTTTTCTTGAAGGGGAAAACGAAAATCAAGACCAAAAAGGAGAAGCATTCTTATGATTGTCTTCATTTAGGTAAGAGGGAGATAATCCTCTTCAACCAATCTTGGTAGTAAGGAAATGTCTTGTGTGTTGTTGTTGATGAGAGAATCCATGTTGGATTTCCCTCTTTGTTATGTTGTGTTACTTCTATGATGTTGTAGTTGTTTGATTTGTATGAATGTATGGATGTACATTGTGTGATTTGATGATCATGAACTCATGTATTGTTATTTTGTATTTGGAATTCATGAACCATATCTTGGATTGTTGGAAAATAAATGAGAAACTTGAAGAAGGAGGGGCCAAGGCTCTGCAGAAACGAATTCTGCAGAACCACTGTTAATGCACTAGCGCCCAAGCGCTGTGCATAGAACGCCTAGGCGCTCTGTGCCCAGGAAGTTTTCCTTGTGACGCAGCCCGGCGAGCGCTCAAGCGCTTCGTGGTCAGCGTCTAGGTGCTACACCAGCGCCCAGGCGCTACAGACATGGAGCCTAGGCAGAGAGGTAACCCGTAAATAACTCGTGAGATGAAGCTATGTGATTGGAGATGTGAATGTTGATGTGGGAATTTGAGATGGAGAGTTTTAAGGGTTGTTTAACTTAATTTGAAGCCACGGTTTTAGATTGAAACTACGAGGAAGTTGAATGAACTTAGTGAATTAAAATTTAAGTGGAGGATATCAAGAAATCAATGCATAACATGGGAGAAATTGAGGTTAGCAGTAGACTTTGGGAAGCCGCGATTTTGATCATGAATTTTAGGAAGTTGGATTGACTTAGTGTAAAATGAGAGTTAAGTGATTTTGAACATAGAGGAAGAACGAGAGGGTTGTGAGACTTGTAAAACCTGCGAGTAAATTCTAAGTGAGCATAAATGATTAGGGTAAGGAACTTGATCAACCTAAAGAGATGAGGCTTGAATAAGGGCTTTAAGAGAAGTTTCTCTAGAAAATAGATTTATAAGTGATGATAACTTGAGTAGAACTTTATAATAATCTCATAAAACTTATTAATGGTCGAATTAGCCTAATTGTGGCATATTATGGAAAACTGTGAGTTCCTATATGGGACCAAGTTCTTGATGAAAATATGATATGATAATATTGAGAATGAATATATATATATATGCCATTGTGGTACTATATAAGATGAATGCATCATTGATGAGCATACATGGTTGGACATTGAGTCGTCATGCATATATAATTTGATAAAGACCATATACCGTTGTGGTATTGTGTATGATGAAGGCATCATTGACAAACGTACATGACTGGACATTGTGTCATCATGTGTATGGATGGTACATGATGATTGAATCATTGATAAACATACATGACTGGACATTGCGTCGTCATGCGTATGTATACCTAAGAGTAGAATAACACCTATGTGCGGGTGCAAATAGACTAAGCGTAGGTTGTCACACCCTAATAGGGATGTCACATTTTCGAACAATAATAATAACCTCTACCCAAGTTATAAATTATTACGTAATATATATAATATAGGTGGTAAAAATATTTTTTTTTTCTTAAACATTATATTATAAAAATAAAATAAACAGAACATAAAATAAAACAAACTATTACATACACACCATAATTATACATATGATTTTGTTTTTAATAGGTACAATTAACTTACATATTACAAACTAGTTAATTAAAAACAAGTCCTTAATGCGGTTTAAAGCAAAAACCATAAACTAGCCCAAGCATAACACTAAAAGTTCTAATCCTCAGAAGAATCCTCCCGGGAAGATTATCGGAAGACAAAACTCTGGTAGCATCATACCACGCCGCAATCAATCCATATGATATGGATGATCTCGAGGCTCGCCTTCCTCGAATCGGTCACTAAGTTGTTGCTCCTCGTTGTATTGACAATCCAAATAACGCTCCTCTACTTCCTCAACTACTTTACGGAACATAAATAATAATACGTAAAATATATACAAAGAGGTGAGACAATCTACATCATTACCAAAGATAGAAGTAAGAAAACGACAATACAAACAAATATAACTATTCATATAACAATTCATATTATCACACATGCAAAATATCATAAATCAAATTATAACTATTCACACAAGAATGCAGATTAAATATGCCATGCACTCGACTCGTTCTACTCCATGGAGCTAAACACAACATCGAGAGAATGATCCAAGAGTAGACATGTCCGCACATCGGTCGCCTCAACCAACTATTACACAATACGTCGTGTAAATAGACACACGATCAAATACGTCGTGTGGATAGTACACAATCAAATACGTCGTGTATGTCCGAGGGCATAGTAAGACTGATTCCCCCAATAGATCTTGATTAAGAATAGTATTTGTCGAGATCGCTAGTGTGTGTTTTCGATTACCACGACTGTAGAGCTACTCAACTCCATTCACAATGTGGAATCTACCGCACACTAACGCCTCCAAGTTCTCCACATGAACACACTACGCCTATCACACCCATGACACGGTGTAATTCATCTCGTCGACCAATCGTCAATTTCAACTAAATTGACATACCACTATGTATGTAATGATTCATAATTACAAAAATACCCTTAGTATCACCATGAATCATAATTACATAAATATCCTCATTGTCACCATAATTACAAAACTACCCTTAGTATCAATAATTCCAAAAATAGTATGTCTCCATTTTGACAAGACTTATTTCCCAACATGTAGAGGTCTACCACTTTGGCCCGACAAGAAACTTACTTCTGTTTCCATAAGTCGCGTAAATATTTTATCGCATTTTCACAATTACGTCACATTTTACAAACATTTTTCAAACGCGTAAATATTTTTCAACGTTTTCTCTATCGCGTAGTTTAAAAATCATTATTTTAAATACGTGTAAACTATTTCTACTATTTTTCACTTTGTATAAAATATTTTTTGACGCTCCAAATTAAATTTTGAAACTTTCCAAACTAAAAATATTATTTAGACATTATTTTCTATTTTTCTTACAAAAATTACTCTAAGTAATAATTTTTGACATTTTTTCCAAAAAAATCAAATTTAATAAATTCTTCTACCGATAATTTTATTTTTTAACTACGTAAAATATTTTCTTGCTTTCTAAATGCCATTTTGAAACGTTCTTCAACACTTACTCATTTTTAATCAATTTTGACAACATTTAGTTTAGAAAATCCACTAAGTGATATTTTCTACGTTTTCCTTTTAAAAATTCCTTTATTTAATCATAACCATAAAATATACTTTAAAAATTGCTAACATACTTTAAAACTCAAAGATAAGTATTTTCAAGTGTCAAAATTTATTTCTTTTATATACTAGACTTCTAATAAAAATTTGTTTACTTATTTGGTTCTTGAAAATTCATTGTAAATAAATTCTTTTAGGTTAATAAACTAGTTTACACTTATAAAATAAATTTTAGATCAATTAAACATTAAAAATATATTTTGACCGAAAATCACCATTTTTATACAAACCATGTTTAAAATTATTTTTCATCCATTAAATCATTGAAAAATCCTTTCACTTAATTAGATCAAATAGGTTATCATTTTAGAAAATAGTTGAGAACATATTGGTTCTTTTTTCATAGTAAAAACCATAAGCTCTACACCTTGTGTTCTTTGGAACACTTTTGCAAATCTCAACATATTTGCACATCCAACAATAATTATCATAGATCCATGAACATATACCTATATTTATGAACACATACCAAATAATCAAAGCTATAACATGCTTGTATGCATAATAAATCACAAATAGAAAAGCAAATAACATGCACACATAAACAATCACAAATAGAGAAGACAATAAACAACCAAGTGAATGAATCCTTATGGATTCTTCACCACAAATACATCCATTTTCTCACCACCACACATGGTTGATGAGATTAAATCTCCCTCTTACCTATAAGGAAGACAAGATCTCCTAGGACTCCTCCTTAGAAATTTTGTGTAGCTTCAACAAAAATCCTAACAAGCTTAAACAAATTATAAAGTCATAAACTATGGATGAAAAAGATAAACCATGGATCAATCATGACTTAGAACATCAAAAATCAAATTAGAAACAAGAAACAAGAATTATCACCTTATAGGAAAGAAACTTCAAAGTGATTTTCCAAGCTCCAAATGGATGATTTAGCAAAAACTCACAACTAGAGATGTTCTTAGAATATGGTTTAGATTTAGGAAATGAAGTTGGATGAAATTTTTGATGGATGAAAGTAGAAGAAATGGTGTTGGCCGAATGGTAGGAGAAAAGGGACTTAGGAGTTTTCTTTGGTTTCTTTGGGTAGGAGAGAAATAAAAGGATGAGGTAGAATGATTGAAATGAAATAACAAAGTGAATATTAGTCCCCCCCCCCATCATGCATGGTCGTAGAGCTCAATAAAAGAAAGCTAGCCATCCTTTTTGACAAAATTGGCTTAATAATGGCCATAGGACACTCATAATGGAGCTTTGTCTCCTTTGTTGACCAACTAAATGCATAATGCATGCATAGATCCAAAAATAGCTATAGGAAATTCTAATCAAAATTTGATTGATTTTTAATAACTTATTTATGCTTAAGTCCTCCTAATTAAGTTTAATTAAAAGTTAGTTAGATTCCTTTGTATTTTAGTTAATCATTAATTTACTTAGAATCCTTAATCTTCTACTTAATTATACTAATACAATTGTCTAATTAAAATTTGATAAAAACTAATTAGGTTTTAATCTATTTAATTATCACTTAACCCCTTTAGATTAACTTAATTAGATTTTAAATTAACTAATCTATTAAATCTAACCATTTTTATGGATTTTTAACCTTTTGGTCTAGAATTTTACAAGCCTTTTACGTTGGTAAATTTTTCCTAAAAGTGGGGCCCACAAACCCAAACGTGGGTCCCACAAAGCAAATGTGGGTCCCACAGATTTTTCGGTATGATAATTATTTTATTACACCGAAAAATCCTAAAAATTAAAAGATTGATATATGTATTATTCGGATTGGGTTTAGTAAGACGCCTCACCTCCAAATAATCAAACAAGATTTTCCCTACCAAAAATTATTATTTTTCGACTGGAGCAAATCACACGAAACAATCAAATACAGTTACGAAACAGTCAAATTAATTTTATAACACACAGAAATCAGAAAACAGTACAATAAGGGCAAAAATATAATTAACCAAAAAATTGGGGTGTTACATAGGTGCCATATGTTGTTGGCCCTGGGGGCGTCGGGGTGCGGGTGCCTCACATGGACAGTTATGAGCTCCTCTGTGCCGTGGGGTAGACCAATGCAAACACACCGACGATCCGGACCGAGAGTTAATCATTGTCCTATGTCGCGATCAACTGCTATGAGGTGCCATGTATAAGCCACTGATGCGCAAATGTTTTTATGAGATGAAGCACACTATTTTTAAGGCTAACGAGATACTGGCATTACTCCTTGATCATTCACTCTGAAAAGGTTAATGTTTAGCTCCATGGAGTAGGATTGGGTACCATAATGCATTGTGCATTGTTCATTGTCAGTTTCATAAATCATTGAGCATGAGCACCTATAACTGGGAAAAATACCAATTACCATTACCATAATAATCATGTGATTGCTTGAACCGTTGATGGCATTAGTGATAATTATTATTGCTATTTATTATTGATTTGTTTTTACTATTGATTTTAATTATTATTGTGATTGGACTATTGCTTTAAATGAAGTTATGATGGTTTGAATTACCTTATTGCTCATTATCTGAGATGTTGTTGTTGTCTCTATCTAAACTCTTAACTTTACTGCTACTATTGATAAATGTATGTGTTGTGATATTATTTGGGCGTCCTGCACCGTTTTATAAAGGGCATTGCCATATTGGTATTGAATGATGGGTATCTCACCTCTTTCTTGCAATTTCGGTGTTTCTTTATATATATATATATATATATATATATATATATATATATATATATTTGATAAAAGATCGTGAAGAAGATGATGAGGAACCACACCTTGTCGATGGGGTTGGGAACCTAGACAACATTTCTTGGAGTTTTCGTAGGAGTGCAGCTGTGTGGAGGCATTGATGCCTATTGTGTCAACTGGGACGCTGAGTGTCATATGCATGGGGTTGCGGCCTTGTCTATTGGTAGTACCCATCCCTGGGTTACTGCTTCTCCCCTTTAGAGTTTTTATTCCCGCTGTATTTTATGGGACTCTGTAATTACTATGTTCTATATTATCAGTGATTCGTGTAAGTTGACTATGAAATATATATATGGAATGTGATTTCATTTCAATGGTTCTATTAAGGGTTGAATACAATTATATTTCATTCATGGCTCGTATTTTCTACTTATGCATAAATGTGAAAAATAAACTCGTAAATTTTGGAACTACGATTTATCATGACTGTGACACACTTGGATTTAGTAACTGTGGTGTAATGACGATTGCGCTGCAGTTGGTATATTTAGGTGCGTTACACCTTCCTCTTATCTTATGAAGAAGGAACGTCGCACCATAGTGAAGTGAGAACAAAATAAATTGCGAAAAATAATTACGTTGTAAATTAAGACCTGGTTCATTTTATAGGTGTATAGGTTCCTTTTAAATGACATTATATATTATTATTATTTTGTAATAAATTGTGTTATTACCAAGTAGTGTCGAAAGAGTTAACTTAAAGGTTTTTTTCGTAGCGAGATAATAGTTAAAACAGTCGCAGTGAAAACCGACATAAACTAAACCATACATCAATACATAACATTTATATTTATATATATTTATATGCATCAGCTTGTTTAATTACATCATGAACTATACAAAAAGCAAAAGATGTACCCACCCGAGATGATACAAATATACACTCATCAAATACAGTAAAACGTCAGGCTTCCCAAAAAGATAAACGGTTAGCCATCAGTAGCCACCGACAGTATCAACCCCTAAGACTGACGAGAAGGGACCGAAGCAGGGTCCTCCTCATTCGATGAAATAGCCATTGGAGCGACCGAGTTTCGGGCAGGAGCCCGAGCAGTGGAAATAAAGGAATCATCCCATGGGGTATAGTAAAGGTCCTCCCACAAATCTCTAATTGGTAGGTAAAACTCTAAATGGACAAAAGCATTAAAATCGAAAATAGGCGGGTCATGGCGACCCAAGCTAGAGACACCATCAGCTCCCCGTGATAAACGCATCGATCCATCTGCACATTTATATGCCAGTAGTCGGGACCTCCATGGAAGGTAGTCTTAGTATAACCCAAAAATCCACGTGGGCATGGTGACATCTTCAGCAAGCTCTAGTCGTAGTAGGGCCAGAAGCTGGGAAACTCAGGCGTTTCATTTTCTTCACGAATGTCTTCTCAGAAGTACATAGATAGACAGGAATATAGAAATACAAAAAGAGGTGAGACATCTAGCTTTCATTACCAATACGCGGTAAGAAAACAGAACGGCGTTGGACGCCCACATAACAATACAGTTCATATATTCAATCACAGTAATAATAAAATTGACAGTAAAAGCGGAACAACATTAAATTATAGTAAGAATTAATAATAACAGGCAGATAACAGTAATATCTCCGACAGTCAATAGTCCAAAGATCATATAATTATTACAGTAGTAAGAACAGATATTTTCATAGTTATAATTACTCGTGCTCAATGAATTATGAGACCAACAATGCACAATGCATATAGTACCAAGTTCCTACTCCATGGAGCTAGACACTAACATTTTGGAAAGAATGATTAAGGAGCTATGCCAGTATCTCAATAGCCTTAAAAATAGTGTGCTACATCTCATAAAAATATTTGTGCAAATGGCTTATACATGGCACCTTAACAGTTGATCGCAATATAGGACAGTGTCTCAGTTCGGATCGTTGGTATGTTTGCATCGGTCTATCCCATGGCAGTGGAGCTACTACTGTCTATTGTGAGACACCCGCACCCCGACGCCTCCAAGGCCAACCACTATGACCCTACGCTTAGTCCACTCGCACCTGCACATAGGTGTTATTCAATCTCCTAGGCATACATTGCCTTTCCCATAATGTCCAATGGACAACACATATGCATGACGATGCAATATACATCATGTATGTTTATCAATGATACATTAATCATAAAACATACCACGATGGCATATGATCATTTCTCAATATCAACATGTCATAATTTCATCAAGTACTTAGTCTCACATAGGGACTCACAATAACATAGAACAAATTCTCAACATCAACATTTATTTATATATGGTTCATCAATTATCACAAGTCCATCCTATGGATCCACATTTCCAATGTCTTAAGTTTTGATCAATTATGAGAATTTTAGGTTAAATAACCCTTAGAAATCATGGCTCTCTTAAGAGTTATTACTCAATTTAATTCTTCTATCTCATTATGAATTATGTATATCTCTAAGTCCTTAATTTCCAAAAATGCACCAAGGCATCATTTGAACCCAAAATTTTCTCTAAAAATCGTGGTCTCCCTAGGTCATTAAGGTTCCAAATTCCTTTTCATATTATGTATTAGTCACTTGATACCTAATCACTTAAATCTTAGTTCACACAAAATCAATCTAATCCCTTAAAATCCAAGGCCAAAATCGTGGCCTCATATTAGTGTAGGAAACCCTCAAATTTTCTATTTATTAATTTTAACATTATCAAACATTCCAACACCCTCAATGTATTCAAAATCATCATTCAATCATCAACCTCAATCAAGAACACATAGACATGCAAAATCATCAAACAAAGTAAGCATGCAAATATGGATTTCTCCATCAACAATCACACAAAGGTCTTCTCACCACCAATAATGGTTGAAGTAAGTAGATCTCCTTCTTATCTAAGGGAAGAATACAAAAATGGCCTCCTAGTTGCTTCTTGGTGGTTTCGGTTTTGGGGTCCAAAAATCCTAGAAATTTCAAACACAAAGAATCAACACCAAGCTTAGAAAAAGATGGATCTTTAGTCTCCAATGAGACCATGGAACACGAAAATGAAGAGAAGGAAAAGAAAAAATGGAAACTTTACCTTAAAGTTTGAAGCTTGGTCTTGGAAGACAATGGAGGAGATGATGGATTTTGAAAAAACTTTTCAAATAGAAAGTGTAGAGGATAATGAGGGGAGTGTAGAAATGATGTTTGTGAAGTGAGAAAATGAAAGAAAATGGTCTCCTTTGGGCTGCAAAACCATGAGGGAAGGAGAAGAAGAAGAGAGAAGTTGGAGAGAAATGAAGATGAAACTTGAAGAGAGAGAAAATATAGGATGAAATGAAAGATATTTTGATAAAATGTGTTAAGTGTGGGAGCAAAATTTGCTCTCCTTGGGCATGCATTACCTCAGCAATGGGAGAGAGAAGGGGGAAAATTGGCTTCCCCAACAAGCCAAGGGCACATGAGTCATTTAGTGGTCAAAGCTTTTCAAAGAAGCTTTGATTAAAATACAATATATTTGAATTAAAGTGGATTTAATTTGACATAAAGTGGATTACATTAGGATAATGTGATAGGGTTTTTAATACATTCTATTATCCAATGGACAATTGTTACAGTTGACAGAAGTCAGTATTAATTGTCCAGTAGATAAAATTACACAATGATTTATTATTTTATCAGATAATTTTTTTTGAAAAATGTAAAACATCATAAACTGTGTCCACACTCGGGTTTAGTAAGATCCACCGTCGACGTTTCCACAGATCAAGGTTCTCGGGAAAAATATCTCATTTTCTCGGCTCGACTCAATTTACACGTAAAACGAAAAATAATATTAAAATATTCTGCATTCTCAGAAAAATCTAGAAAAATTCTCAAAAATCACAAATATTATAAAATAAATATTTATAATAAAATAAATAAATTTTGGGGTGTTTCAATTTAGGCTAAAACTCCAACTACAAAGAGTCTTAAAATGATGAGAAGATTTGAGAAGTAAAGTTGATAGAAATTATTGAAGACTGGAGGAGGGTTTTCTCTAGCTTGGCTGTGAGGTGCCTTAAGAGAAATGGAGAGAATTTGTAAATTTTTGCTATATGAAAATGATGAAAATGAAGTCAAATGAATTAAGAGTCATCCTTTGCTCCTCCTAAAGCCTTATGGTTGTGAGCCCCCCTTGGACACCAAGGGAGTGTCCAAGTTCATCCAAGCCACTTTGTGAGACTCCTAATGACCATAGATTTAATTAATGGTTGATATTCAAGGCCTTCACCTCTAAGTTTGTTTCCTATAGGTTTAGATAAAGTAGTCAAGTAGTTTCTAGATGATACTTGTAGTTTCCTAACTATAGAGTCCAATGGAAAGCTAATCAAGTTTCTAATTCAATTGCTTCCTAACTAATTTAAGCTAACTTAGTTAGATTTCTTAGTTTCTTTGCTAACTATCTAGTTACTTTAAGTGTAACTCACAAATCTTCTAGAAGCTCCTAGATCCTCCCAAAACCGTGAAGCCCTAATGGGAAGCAAAGTAGGCTTGTTCCATTTAGTTACTATTTAGGCATTATGCTAACTTAGTTTAAATTATCTAATTTCATTTAGTTACATAGTTAACTAGTCTAGCCATTTTCGTTGACCATTTACTATTGGTTTTCATCAAGCTTCTAATATTCTAATTAGTTCACAAAATGAGTCATTACTACTTTCTCTACAAACTATTATCCAATGGACAATAGTTACAGAAATTATTACCCAATGGACAGAACATTACTACTTACAAGTCAGTAAATATTTATCCAATGTAAAATAAAAATAAAGTAAATTTTTATTTCACAGATAATTTCTAAAAATTAAAAGATTGTGACACGTATCTCTCAGAATTGGGTTTAGTAAGATCCTCCGGCTCCGAATAAATACGTAAAGATTTTCTTCGGCCCAAAAATTATTATTTTCCTGACTCAGAGTAAATCACACAAAACGATCAAATACAGTCATAAAACAGTCAAAATAAATTTACAGCATACAAAAATCACAAAATAGTACAATTTAGTCATTACTGTAAAATAGTAAATTTTGGGGGTGTTACACTAAGCATACATCTCATCATATCCAAAAGAGTACGGTTTCGCCTTTCTACAACTCCATTTTATTGCGGAGTGTTAATCATTGTGTATTGTGCCTCAATACCACAGTCCTATAAGAACTTAGCAAAAGGTCCAAGATTTCTACCAGTTTCATCATACATATCATAGTACTCACCATTCCTCCTAGTAACCCCACTCCTCCTGACTCCAGCTGTAAGTTTCTCTTTTATACAATCAACACAAGTATAAAAAATAGAGAAGTTCATATCATGAAGAATACTCTTCTTAATCAACCTCTTCATTCTCTTCTTAGAGATATATCCTAAATATTTGTGCCACAACATAAAAGAGTTTTAGCAACTCTACCACGCTTGTTCCTAACAATATTATTGATATCTAAACATCATTAGATCAACATAAAAGGGTCAATATTTAACATATAAAGGGCATTAGATGAAACTCCAGAAATAACCAGAATGGAATCATAAGGTAGAGAAACTCTTTTATCACTAAATAGACATGATAGTACAACTATCCAAAATAGAAACCGAAAACAAGTTCCTTCTTATAGAGGACGCATAGATGGTGCCTTTTAAACCTAAAGAATATCCAGCACACAGCTTCAAGGAACTAACACCTATATACTCTACTTTGACACTAATTATATTTCCTACTGTGATCATCAACTCTTCTTCACTTGACTTTCACCTATTTTTTGAATTCCAGTAATGAGGTTGTAACATGAGTAGTTGCACCAATATCTAACCAACAAGTGTTAAAAGGAACATTAACAAAATTGGATTCAAAACACATTAGAGCTAGGGGTTCAATTTCTTTATCCTTAATCCAATTATTAAACTCCATACAATTAGCTCATTTGAGCCAAGCTACAAATTTCGTTGCGTGGTCACGATCACCATTCACACTATCATGCTTAGTCTTGATCAACACAGAGAGGTTACAGGCCCTTCTAGATGTATCAATAGCTTTACAAAATTGGTTGACATTATCTGCTTCAAGAAAACTCTCATTAATGACTTTGTCCATGTTATACTTTATGGTCATGAGCGAACTTTATTTGAATGATTCCACCTTTCATATTTCACTCCAATCGCAACGGAAAACATATCTATGGGCTTCAGGGCTCATCCATAGTGAGAGCAACATCAATAACAGAGATGACCATAAATAAACTCATTGACTTAACCCAGTCCTCATAATTAGTCCCACACAACTTTGTCAAAACATTTATTTTCATAAGCAAAACTGAATCAATATTTCAAAAGGAGATTTTCTTGTCAAGTATTTCAATAAACAAGATGAGCAACAACCATAATGGAGCTTCCACATGCAATTGCAATCTCGCCTAAGGGTCTCGAATTATAACACATGAGTAAACTTCCATGAACATCAAAATCATGTCCCTAAAACTAGTACCGAGAGGATACTGAGAACTTTAAGGGCACAATCTTAATGCCTTTAACAAATCATTAAGAATTACATTAACAAAGACAAATTGATAGGATAAGCGCATTATCAACATAATCCATAATTTCACAAAATAACAATATTTTATCAACAAAATAACACCTTGACACAATTAGTCCTGCAAAGGCAAGTTCACAATCATACAACGTACCCAAAAAAAAATACCACTTAACAAATCATCAGGAATTACCTTAATAAAAGCAAACCAATAGGGCAAATACATTATCAACATAATCCCCAATGCCATATTATTAACAAAATATGAACTAAATGACACCTCAACATAATTGGTCCCATGAAGACAAGCTCACAATCATGCAAAGTGTCCTAAAATAGTACCATAATACTTAAAACAACAACTTTCAAAATCAAATCGCATAAATAACAATAAATTAAATAATTTTCAAAACATTACATATTAATTTATGCACAAAATAAAACTAAAATTATTTCAGTGACCAAACAACATCAACTCTGAGAGTGCACAATATATATCATGCTCATAAACATCACAATAATACACAAAATTTCCAAAGGAAAAAGAGGAGAGTACTATATGTTTTTAACAATTTTAATCTCTAAAAATTTTAGAATAAATAATAAATAGGCATGAAAAATAAATAAAATTTACTAAAAAACAAATCAGGGCGCGTGGAGAACAATGCAAAAAATAGAATTGAAAAATTAATTTTCTATAAATCACACTTTCTTGCGCTCTCCAAGACCACGAGTGGGTAGATCACCACCTTCTTCTTTACCCATTTTACTGAATTTGAGTCATTTGACCCAGTTTTGACCAAGTTCATGGTGTAATGGGTTTTCTACGATATCTCTCTTGTTTTACATTCGTTTGACGCAATTATTGCGTCGGTGGATTCAAAATTTCAAGATCTACTAAACCCCTTGAAAAAGTTTTGAAAATTTCACATGAAATTTCTGAGCTTTTAATCGAAAGTGTGAGTACAAAAATATAGGTTCAAACGCATTATTTTAGCGATTTCTCCATCGTTTCTCAACGAAAATCAACGATTCAAATGTTATTAAACTAAAAAAATTGAGATATATAAAACGCCTAAGTTAATTTTCAGAATTAATTCACTAAAGAAAAGTGAATCATAAAATTTAAACATTTTAGGATTCCATGGGTTTAAGCAAAGTTCTTTGTGAATTCATAACATTATAATGCAATATACATATTTTTAGACTCAAGATAACCTGATCTACAAAAGCCCTCACCAAATTTTCAAAAAAAAAAATAATCATAAACAAAATTGAATTGAACATCACATAGTTAGGATTTCAGGTTTCTTCAATTTTAAATCTCATACGATTTTTAGGTAAAACAAAAAATTGATAGTCATAATTAGGATTAAAATCTGCTCTATTACCAATTGTTAGGCCATATGAGAGCCCAAAAGCAGGAGAGATCTCCATCAATGGGCTAAGTGAGAAACCACAATAGTGGGTCTGATGTCACATCTTGACCCAAAACCTTAAGGCAATGAGTTTATAGGTCTTCCCATTTATTTACTTTTCACTTAACTCATTCTTTACCAATGTGGTACTTCAACATTCACACTTGAATTTCCAGTAATCTACTCCTACAAAGGTTGTTGAAGGCCAGTTGATAGAAGTTCCCATACATGAGGCTAAACAAAACCATAACCCCAAAAAGAAGGCCTTACATAACGAATATGAAGGAGAAGAGAAGATATTTTGCTTTGAGGTACGTTAGTTGGTATAAGTATCTGACTGCAGCATGATTTTTGCTATCCTTCCAAGCCAGTTGGAAGTGATATTCGGAAGCTTTCTGCTTTTTGTCATTTTATTAAGAACTTTGTTTTTCATTCATTTTAAGTAATGAATTTCTTATCTTTGCAACAAAAAAAAAGTGCTTTGGGAAAGATTTTTTTTTTTTAAATTTAGATATAATCATTCTCAAGTGGTGACTTTAATATTTGAACCCATGATTTATTTGTTGGGGTCTTAATTCACTTCCATTGTGACTAACCACTTTTGCGTCTTTTTTAAAAAAAATTAAGATTAACAAATTTTTATCTAAGATTAATAGTGGGCAAACATATTTTACTACCATTTTATCTAAAAATAAAAAAAGCTGGCAAAAACATTCTATTTAATTTAATAATTAAAAAATATAGGGTAAAATTCAAATAACCCCCTCTAACTATAATGGATGTGAAAGTTACCCTATACTTTACAAATGATGTAAAAGCACCCCTTTGAAGTGTTTAAATTGTGCTATTAACATACACAGTTAACTTTATCTGATTGTGAACACCCAATTTTGTCTGATTTATTAAAACCTTTAAAAAAAATTCAAAAATTCAAAAAAATTAATGAAAATATGAAAAATAAAAAAATAAAAAGAAACGAAATTTGGAAAAAATAAGATGACCTAACCTTTTTGTATGCATAAAGCTTAATCCATTTTTTCTCAAGCCATCCACCTTGAGCCTAAACTAATTTGTGACTCATCAAATACTGGTTAACCCAGATCCATCACTCTCACCCACGCCATCTCCCTGCTTGCATTCAAACCCTAGCAGCCATCTGTCCAAGCACCCTTTGGCGTCATTTACCATTTTTCCGCGCGCTTAAATCTCACATCTAGCAAATCTCGCTCCCTCAATAAAGTATGCTATGGTCCAATTGGATCATGTTTTCGTTCCTCTTTCAGCCTAATGGATTTGGTGGCAATTGCAAGTAATCAAGGGATTTGATTTGAGGGGATTAACAAAGAAGAGGCGGTTCTTGAACTCGTTAAATAGCCATGGGCAAAAGACATGAAAGCAGCAACACATACACACTGAGAGATACGCACTGATACAGAGTGAGAGAGTGACGAGTGATACACTTAGAGCAAGCAAGAGAAAGGCAGCTTAATACTCATAGTGACTGAGAACAAGACAGAGAGCAAACATAGAGAACGAGAAAGGAAACCAAAGCACGTTCAGAGACTAAGTCAAAGAGAGAGAGAGAGAGAGAGAGAGAGAGAGAGCAAGATTGAGACTTAGTGAGGTGGATGCTCTTAGAGACACACAGAAGAAGAAGCCAAAGCCTCCCTTTGAATAATCTTTGTTCTGTGTTAGCAGGAATTTGTGGGTAATCCCTTATTTTTTTTCTTTGCTCTACCTTGAGGATAGATGAAAATGTAACTGAGTATTGATTTAATCTTGTGAACCTTGTAACATGAGGATTGTAACAATCTCAATGGTTTGATAAATTCTACTCCATTGCACACTATTTGTTTGATGAAAATCCTGAGATAGATTTATGCTCAATGATGGAGTTGTCCTTCTTTGAGCACATGATCATTCAAATCTTTGGGTTTGTTTGTGAATGTGCCTCACTTAAATCAGAATGCTCATAGGTTTTTTGTAACACCCCAAATTTCCTAAACAGTTGACAGTAATTTTGACAGTTAACGGAAATTCTACTATTTAGTGATTTCTGTGTACTGTAAAATTATTTTGAGTATTCCATCAGCGTATTTAATTGTTTTGAGTGATTTATTCCGTGTTAGGAAAATAATAATTTTCGGACTGGAAAAATTTTACGTAATTTAATTATTACTGAAAAGTCTTAATTATTTTACGTAATCTGATTTGATATTTGTGAATTTTCTAATTTTTATGATTTTGTGGATGATTATGAAATTTTTTTACTATTTATGGGCCCAGGGGGTGTAGGTGGGCCCAGGTGGCCAAGTGGGCCTACGTGGGTCCCGTAAAGTGAAATTTTTTCTACGCATAGAAAAATTTGTACTGTTTAGACGGAGACAGGGGATCTTACTAAACCTGAATCCGAAAATAGTTTTTAAAATTTTATTTTACTGTGTTTTGTACTGTATTTAATTATCGGGTGATAAAAATACAGTAAAAATATTATTCAGAAGGTAATAGCAGATAGAAAAAAAATATTATATTGCTTAAGTCAACATTGGTGGTTTGGATATCCACCATTGATTTAATCAACGATGGAGACTTGATCTTGATTTAATCAATGGTGGATATTTGATCTTAAAAGTGAATAAGATTATTTATAACCGTTAGATGGAGATTAAATCAAGGGTAGAGATTTAGTCTTAAAAAGTGACAAAGACCATTTATGACCCTTAGATGTAAAGTTTGAAGAAGTAATCTTAACCCTTCATTTTGGAGACACTTCTAATGACTAGAATTTAAAGAAGAAAGATCCAACGACCTAAATTAAGTCTTCTATCTAAAGCTACACCTAAAGTCTATCTTAATCCTAACCATTGAATTAATCAATGGCTAAGAATGCACAAATAATGGTGGCTTGGAGATTAGTCACATTTTGAAGAAGCAAGGAGGAGGGGACGGTTTTGTGATGAATTTTGGAGCTAAAGAAAAACTTTATGACCATTATTACTTGTCTTGGTCAATGTTACATCATTCTTGATTATTATTGCTTTGTTTGCATCCTTAGGAGATTGTTTGGAGGGGGGACAGTTTTGTTGTTGCTTAAGGCCATAGGAAAAAGTTTGAAGACCATTATGAGTTATCTTGATTTGTCGTTATCATTCATTGATTTTCCTAAAGCAAGACTTAGCAAAAATATTCTCTTCTTTCTCTCCAAGTGAAGCTATGGCCATGCACCCTAAAGGAGACCAAAGAATTCATTTCCATACTCCATATTATTACATCTTTATCTTTTCATTCAAGTATCAAGAAGCAAAACAAAAGAAAACTCCATTTCTCTCCCTAAACACACTATTTGACCATATCACTCAAAACCACCATCCAATCTCTTTTAATTTCATCCAACCATAGATCTTGAATCTACATGATATTCTAAGCAATTTTCATGTTGGAGACTTTCTTTAAATCATTCATCTTCAACCTTATTCTTCAAGCTAAAGATTGAAGCTCTAATGGTGAAGTTTACTAATCTTCACTTTTCTTTTGATTTTCAAAGTTCAAACCATGATTCTAATCCATGGTTTTCTTATTCAAGCCTTGTATGTAATAATTATGTGTGCTTTGTTTTGTATTTGAGAAACCCTTGGTGGTGAAGGACTTGGAAAGAGAAGCAAAATAAGGAGCTTTTGAAGATCTTCAAGAGGTAAGAGGGAGATCCATCTCACCAACCAAGTATAGTGATGAGAGATGGTCTTATATTTGATGGATGGTGAATCCATGTGAGGATTCATATCCATGGTCATGTAATTATTTGTGGGTGGTTATGTGCTTTTATTATTTTATTTGTGATTTGTATATTTTGCATGATTTTATTGCCTATATGGTATGCTTATAATATGCTTGATGAGAATATGGTATACTTATAATATACATGATGAGAATATGTGGAATATATTATCATGGAATAAGAAATTTTGGCTCCAAAGGCCAAGGGGAGGCTACGGTTTTTAGCTTCCAAAATAAGGGTTTATGTTGAAATTTTTCAAGAACAAGGAAATTAATTTTTGGGTCCCTAGAACATAGTGAATTTCGGCCAAGACACCTCTAAATAGGTGTTCACAAATTAATATTTTCATGAAGGATGAAAATGGATGATTTGAAGAGTATAGAAAATAAACAAAGGGTTTGCTTTTCAAGAGAACAAGAACACGGTTTTTGAGGAATTTTTATTGATTTATTTTGTGTACAAAGATCCTAAGTATTTTTCTAAACATGAGTTTTAGACGAAATGGGCAATGTTGTTTCTAAGTGTTTATTAAACTTGATTTCAAAAAACGAAACGGGCAATGTTGATTTTGAGGATCTGCAAAGAAAGTGAAAAAGGATCTACAAAGAAAGTGAAAAAGGATCTGCAAAGAAAGTGAAAAAGGATTTGTAAAGAAAATGAAAAAGGATTTGCAAAGAAAGTAAAAAATGAATTTGAACATTGGGTTTGGTTTTATAACCATCGGTATTTCGATTTTGAAAACAAAATTTTAATGATTTTGTTTGTGTAAAAATAGAAATGATAAATAGTTGATTTAGAAGGAAAAATATTTGATGGCTACAATGGCCAAATACCCTACGATTTTTGAAAAGCTTGTGATACTTCAATTTTATGAAACAAAGGGATATTTGATAAAACAAAGTGTTATGTCACTCGAAAGATTTGATAGTCTTCAATGGTCATGTCCACGATTTTTGAAAGCTTGTGGATGCATTGATTTTATAACAAAACGATTTTCGCATAAGAATTTGGAAAGAGAATTAGAACGTTTTAATCACTTGAGAAATCGAGTTTTGTAAACAAAAAACAAGGAAAAATTAAAAATATTTTTGAACTTCAATTTATTTTGAAGAAGGTTGTGTTTGAAAATGATTTGGGAAAAATGAAGAATATAAGGGTGTTTTGAAAATTTATTAACGTATAACTTATTTCACGTTTTGAAGTACGTTAGGAAAATTCTTAAAGTTTGAAACATTGATTTAAATCAAAAGAAAAGTGATTTTGTGGGTTATATTTGAAAAAGAATTTCTTGAATAAAGAACTGTGGAAAAAGATTTTCTTGAGTAAGAAAATATATTAAATGAAGTATAAAGTTATATTATTTTTACAGAAGTTGAAAAGGAATTTTTGAAGGTTAAGAAATATTTTCTGCAATGAAATTGTGGTGAAAAATTATTTGCGTAGCTTAAAAATAATTTGAAATACAATAAAATATTTCTACGCGATTTGAAATATGTTAAAATATTGCTACGCGATTTGAATTACGTTTAAATATTTTACGTGATTTGAACTACTGTTGAAAAATCACTACGTGATTGAAAAGTAATGGAATATTTTTACGTGATTGTGAAAATGGCGAGAAATTGCTATGCGATTTGAAAAATGTTTAAATATTTTGAGAATGATGGAAAATGATTTACGCAACTAAGAAGAATGATTTTTAAGTTATGCGGTTGTGAAAACGGTGAAAAATCGCTACGCAATTTGAGAAATGTGTAAATATTTTTACGCATTTGAGAAAACGTTGAAAAATCAATATGTGATTTAAATGTTGCGGAATTGTGAAAATGTAACAGAAATGTTGCGCGATTGTGAAAACACGACGAAAGTGTTTTGTGACTATGAAAATGTGATAACATGAATTCACTATTGAAAATACAGTATGATTACTGTTGAACCAGTGTATGGATACTGTATGAGAAAATGACAAGTTTTGCCTGTGATTTACATTTGGTGCATTTTACATGCATTAGAAAGATATGCCTGTGATTGGCATTGGTGCATTATACATGCATTAGAAAAATATGCATTGAGGCATATGATTAAATTGAACAAATGAAATTGAAAAGATTTGGCCCTTGTGGTTAGACTTGCACTGATATATTCATGCATTGTATAAAGTATAGCTAATAGCTATTTTGGCCCTTTTGGTTGAAGAGGGAATGAGAATTGATAGTGAGGTCTATGATAGATCTTGGGGGCGTCAAGGCGCGGCGGTCAACCAGTGGATATCTTTCTGTGGGCTAAGGCTGGACCATATGCCACTTGGCGATGCAGTCCGTTGCAACGCATTGACGATACCCGACAAGAACACAATTCTTTTCAACGACTGGAAGATTGTCTTTGGGCTAAGGCTGACAATTAACAGAGTATTCTCCTTGAAATTTGTGAAAACCTCCATGGAGTTGTTTTTGAAAAACTGAGTCTATGTGCACATGGATGAATTTGAGCATTTATATCTGTTTGATATATTAATTGAGGAATATTAGCTATGACAATTGTTTTGAATACTTGGATGATGATAATGATAATTAGACAATGTTGAGGGCATTATCGTAATTATTGTTTATGATAATTGAACTGATGAATGATTGGATGATGATAGTTGATTAATGTTGATGGCATGATCATAATTCTGGTATGATCTATCTGTATGATATTGTTGTGTGTGTTATCTCTATGCTGCCATGTTAGTATTGGTGTAGGTGATCTCACCTCTTTGCTATGTTGTCTTGCTATGTCTGTATTGTTAAAATTATACAGTAGAACGAACGAGTTGTCTTAGACATAATGGATGGTAGATATTCTGAGTTTTGGTGATAACATGGAGGAGTGGTCATTCAGGACTCGTTGGTGTGCAGTGTTAACAAGGAGCAGATATCTGATGCATCAAGATGGATACAAGAAGGAATAAGTATGTTAAGTTTTCTCGTTAGTGTTGTACCATGCTATTAAGTAGGACCCATTATAGGGTTTGCTACTGTTAAAAAGAGAGAGTTTTCTGTTAGTTTTATATTTCTCTTTAAATTGTTAAATATTAATTGGTGTCAATATTGTATATTAGATATATTTTCAGTAATACCTATAAATTTCAGTAAGTTTATGTTTCAGTAAAGAAGAAATTTTAAAACTCACATTTTATAACTCAAACCTTTTATGAAATCATTTTCAGATTGGGAGTTGATAGTCAGACATGTGATGCCCTAAGGAGGGTGTTACATTTTTCCTTTGGTCTATCAATTTTTTCCTTTTGGTTTGATTGGATTTGAATGGTTGACATGTTACATGAACTGTTGGATATAGCTTGAGCCCACGTTTTATCTTATTCAAAATCTGTTGAATTAATTGCTTGATAGGATAGGTCATCCCATTTACTCACAAGGAAGGACAATTTAATTGATCATTGGTCTTAGATTTTTTTTGTCTAGCATACTGGAATTTATATGTTAATGGCTGGGTTAGTGGTGTTTATTAAGAAACATGTCTGACAAAATGCAAAATTTGCATTGCCCATAAATTTTGATGTATATGTCATTCATTTATGTTGGCTATCAATTCTTTCCTTATATTGCTACCAAGTGTTGAATACATTTTAATTCCTTTCTATCTCTTCTACATTTTGGCTGGATTTTGGGTCTTCTTAGTGGGGATAACCTTGAGATTGCATGTTGAATTATTGGTGCTTCTGATTTAGTGCATGTTTCCTTATGCGACTATGTTGTTCATCTTCCTACTTGTTGAAAAGCCCCTTGAATGATATTTTGATCTACTGTTTTACTGATTGGGTTTCACATGCTTGTCAACTTCCATAATGCAATTTTGTTTTCAAAAGGTTATATATCTTGAACTTGATGTGCAGTAGTTAGCTTTCACATATATTTTTTCTCTATAATGTTATTGCCGCTAAACCTAAATAAGTTTTTGGGTTTTAGTCTTGCATGCTGCCTGAATTTTTTTGATATGTTCCCATACAACTTGTTTTGAAAAAAATACTCAAATTTATGCTTTGTCAATTCAAAAGTACATTGGATTTATATTATTGTATTGGGTAGTTGTCACGAATGGAATCGCTGCGGAAGCAGCGAATAAAATAAACTGTTAGAAGTCGTCACCAATTTTATTTAAAATTGAAAAAATTAGAAAATTCTTTTTTAGAAAATGGTCTTTGAAACCAAATTGGATTCGAGAGTCGGTTATACATAGGGAAGGGTAGAGACTTAACCTCACAATACCCACAACACCCCTAAAACATCTGTCTTAAAACGGTTACCCTAAATCAGTTATGCAAAATTAATAATCTTAAAATATATTTATTTCGCCCCATTTATTTAAAAAAAAAAAGACAAACAATTTATGAAAATTTAAGTTTTTTGCTTGACAGAATAGAGATTATGCTCCTACTTATCCTCAAATGCAATGAGAAACTCAAAGTCACATAGTTCTTTTTAAAATTCGATTATGGGTTAGTTATTTTTAATTTTGAAAACATTTGAATCATCAAGTTCTCACAACTCAGATGATTACAAAAGTTATAGGATTAGAGGTAGCAAAACGGGTTCAACCCATTGGGTTGGCCCGCCAACCCGCTATTTTTTTACGGGTTGGGTTCAAGATTTCAACCCACTTTTAATTTTCAACCCGCATAACCCGCCCCGCTTAACCCGGGCGGGTGCGGGTTGGCCCGTCGGGTTAAGTTTTTTTAAAAAAGTGTTACAAATTAGTCTTATTATTTGTGTTTGTGATATTTTTATGGGTATGATACTAAAATTTTTTTTTAAATCTCTATAAATTATAATTTTTCTATTTTTTAATTTTTATGATTTTATTTTTTATACATTTTGTTTTGTTTTTAAGGATCAACTCACTTACTTTTTTTTATTTTTTTCTTTATGCGGGTCAACCTTCCAACCCGCACTAAAGCGAGGTGGGTTGGCTCTTCCAACCCATTTTTCAAAACGGACTAACCCGCCCCGCCCCGTATTTTTGCGGTTTGAATGCGGGGCGGGGCGGGGCGGGTTAGCCCATTTTGCCACCTCTATATAGGATCAACGAGTTGTCACAACTCAATTAATCCTATTTTTTTTTAAAAAATTAATTATTTTATATTTTAACTTTTCCATTTTTATCATTTTTTACCTTTATTATTATTATTTGTTTACTTTTCAGCCCCAATAACCCTTTTTTTTATCAAAATCATTTTCTCCCAAAATAAAAAATAAAATTCAAAAACACAACATAGTGCTTACGGAAAAAAAAAATGGAACAAAGAGGGTCTCTTTTTTTTTTGAAATTTGTAGACAAAACAAGGAAGGTCGACGGCTGGGTTGGTGGAGTAGCAGTGGCCAGTGCGAGCAATGCGGTGGTTCCGGATCCAGTTCAAGCAACTAAGCGGCGGCACGTGGTGAGGCTACTGATCTGGTCGGCAACGGTGTCTGGTCACGGATCTGGTCGAGCAAGACTTGACAGCGACGATGCGGAGCTGGGTCCGACGCGGTCGGCTTGCGAGTACTTATTGAGATCGGTTGAGGCAGTCCACGGGAGGTTCCAGATTTGGTTCAAATGGGGCTCACAGAGGCTCGGTTTCGGCGGTACGTGGGTCAATGGCTTCTTGGTTTGGGTTGACACGGTCCAGGCAATTGGGAGGACGAGCGGCGTTGTGCGGGTATAGCGGTGCAGAACAGGTCTGGTCGACGGGGTTGGGTGTTGGATCTGGCAGGACGGCTCGCTTGGGTCGTGCGATGGTTCGTTGTGTGTGGCTGTTTTGATGCGTGGAGTAGGGGTGAAGGTGGTCAGGTTGATGGAGTGAAAATGGTGAGGGTGAAGGCTATAGGTGATGGTGGTGGGGTATGGTTGTTAAAGGTGATAGTTGTGGTGATGATGATGAGGTGAAGATGGAGTGGGTAGTTTAGAGGATGGTTTTTGATAATTGTTGATGAAGAAAGTGGTGGTGTTTGGTTATGGATGGATGATGAAAATGAAGGTTGTTTATGTGATAGATGGTTATGAAGGGTGAAAGAAGGTTGAAGGAAGGCTACGTAAGTAAACAAAAAATATGGCTAGATGTTGTAGAAGTATGGTTAGGGGCTAGGCTAATAGTTTAGTTGAAGTCTGTTTAAGTTGGAGTCTTATGGGATTTTAGGTGATTAGGCTGAAGTGTTTAAGTTGAAGTGTAACTATGATTTGTTTAGGATGATAAGTGGTGGTTTGTTTAGGATGAGGATGATAAGTTATGATTTGCTTAGGATGAGTGTTAGGATTAGTCTAGGATGTGTTTGTTTAGGATGAGTTTTAGATTTAAGATGACTGGTTTAGGATAAGTGCTAGTACATGGGTTATGAGTTGGATAATGGGTCAATGGGTTAATGGGTCAATGAGTTGGATCATGGGTTATGAGTTAATGGGTTATGAGTTAATGGGTTATGAGTTAATGGGTCAATGGGTTGGATAATGGGCCACTGAGTTAAAGATGAGTCTTTTTCTTTTTTTTTTTTACAAAATGTCCTGGACAAAATTTAGTGTTCATAGGTGCCCCTCTTTACTTGTTTCTTACTAGATAAAAAAAATAATCATAACTTTTCATTTTATCATGACAAAGAATGAGTAAAGACATGAATTCAAATTTTGTCCAAAAAAACAAAAACAAAACAATGTGAGAACAAAAATGTGAAGAGCCAATGCGCTCAAAAGAAATTAAAATGCAAGGAGTCGATAAAGCTCCAAAGCAAATGATAGAAATTAAAATGCAAGAAGCCGATGCACTCAAAAATTAAAATGCAAAGAGTTGATGCGCTCAGAAATTAAAATGTAAGGAGCCGATGTGCTCAAAACTTAAGATACAAAGAGCCGATGCACTCAAAATAAATAACAAAAATTTAAAGAAGCATGAAACTGATGCGCTCAAAAGAAATGACAAGAAAAGTAAATGCAAGGAGTCAATGCGCTCAAAATAAATGATAAAAATTTAAAAATGTATGGAGTCGATGCACTCAAAAGAAATGACTAAAACTTAAAATGTGTGGAGCCTATGCACCCAAAATAAATGACAGAAATTTAAGGAAGTATGGAACTGATGTTGTCAAAAGAATTTAAAATGCATGGAGTTGATTCGCTCAAAAGAATTTAAAACGCATGGAGCTGATACGGTCAAAAGAATTTAAAATTGCATTAAGTCGATGCGCTCAGAATGCATGGAGCCGATGTGCTCAAAATGGATGGAGCTGATGCGCTCAATGATGCATGGAGCTGATGCGCTCAAAATGCATGGAGCCGATGCGCTCAAAATAGGCGAAGCAGATGCGCCCAAAATGCATGGAGCTGATACGCTCAATGATGCATGGAGTCGATGCGCTCAAAATGTATGGATCTGATGCGCTTCATGGTGCCAATGCACTCAAAAGTATGGAGCTGATGCGCTCAAAATGTATGGAGTTGATGCGCTCGATGATGCATAGAATTAATGTGCTCAAAATAATATGAAACCATTTGTGGACTTAATATCTTTTTCTTCTTTTTTTTTTTTTTTTCTCCCTTTTTTTTCCTTCACTTTTTTTTTATTCTTACCAGTGATGACTCTAGAAAGGTTTAACCAATCAAACCCTTGTTCATGTGTTTTTTTCCATCAGACCCTTCGGTTAACTTGAAATCCTCTTGACTTCTTTTTTTTTCTTCATTTTTTTTATCTCTCCTTTTGAGAAGTGAGATGATCATCCCTTGTTGTGAACCATTGCTTGGAGCTACTAAGTCTTTGCGAGAAAATTTTTGCCCTAGTATTTGTTCATTGATCCTCATCCAATTGATTTATTGCATCGGCTTGATGACTCAATCGTTGTCTCTGTTGCTACTTCCTTTAATATATAGTCTTTTTAATCCTTTAGAAATTTTGTCCTAGTGTGGCCAATTGAATGCAAACAAAGTTGCCCTTGTGTAGCCAATCGAATGCAAATAAAATTGCCCTAGTTTAAGCAATTCCAATTTATTTGCTGTAACTTTTGCTTAAACTGCCCTTTTGGGTTTTCAACCTAACGGGCTCTTTTCCTTTTTTGCTCGGATACCTCTTATTTTTGGATTATCCCTTGGGATATCATTTTCCCCTTTAATTGAAACTTCTAAATTCTTTTTGATCTAAATTGTTCATCAGGGGATTGCCATCAAATGGTCAAATCATAATGTTGTACTCATGTTCACCTTACTTGAAGCATTACATAACAAACAATCATAGATTCAAAAGTATAACAGAAAAGAAATTTACTAAGTGAACAACTTCCAGATTGGTCTTGGAAGTTTGACTACACAAAAGAGTATATATATGGAAAAAGACACAAACGATGGGATGAGATTCAAAGAAGTGTTTCCTTGATATGGATTGGTTTCATCCTTATGAAAATGATCTTTATTTGCCTACTAGACATTATAGCCAAGTATTTTGTTCTGTTAAAGACAAATTGAATAAAGAGAAATTTGCCCCAGTCTAAGACTGGATTGAGTAGGATCGAGACTCGCCCTAGTGACTAAAAGATTTGCCCCGGTGTAGATCAAATTGAACCAAAGAAAGAAAAATTGCCCTAGTTTAGAGCCGAGTTGAACAGGGTATAAACTTATCCTAGTGTAAAGCTAAATTAATCCAAAAGATTTGCTCAGTGCAGGTCAAATTGAAACAAAGAGAAATTTGCCCTAGCATAAGGTTAAATTGAATAGGGTCGAAACTCACCCTATTGACCAAAAGATTTGTCTTAGTGTATGACTAAATTAAATAGGGCAAAAACTCGTTGTAGTGACGAAAAGATTTTCCCCGATGTAAGACTCATAAGCACTTTCTCGTCCTTTTTTTTTCTTTTTTGTAGGAGCAATGAATTGAAAACCTAGAAAAACACGAACCTTTTGTCTCAAAATTAAAACTAACAAAAATGACAATAGTCCTTCATTGATCAGAATGGACATTTTAAGGCTTGTAACGTGGTCAAGGTTAAGAGCTACAAAAGAAAAGATATAAGGCTCAAATAATTGTTTAAGGGTTGAATGAAATCAATGATCCTTGTTCAAAATTAAACTTTGTCAACTGCTTTTGCACTTTCAAGCACATTTTTCTCTTATTGTTCTACATTTCTTCCCCATTTCATTTCATTATCTTTCATTCCTTCTTTCCCTTCTCTTTTTTTTTGTTTTGTTTTTTTTTTTTTTGTTTTTCATCATTTTTTAATTTTTACTTCTTGCCCCTTTCACTTTTTTTTTTATTATGCTTCAAAATAGTCACCATGACAATCAACTTTTATTTTGTGCTATCCCTTAGTGTAGGGATAATCCTTATCTAGGGTTTATTGAAGAAATTTTCAAGCTCAAAAGGCGTAACAAGGGATAAAGATGAAGAAATTTGTAACGGATAGAAAAATATGACCAATCTTCATTTTCAAATCATGACATGATTGCTTATTTTTAAAATTTAATTTCAAGACAAAAAGATAGTGTACATCAAGTGATTACTTATTTGCTCTTTTTTTTCTTTTTTATTTTTTTTAAATTTATTTTTTTACCTTTTTTTGTTGTAAAAGGCATTTGCACAGACAGATTTTATTGACATCTACCAAACTGAGAATTGCCAAGAATTAGAGTCCAATGAGGTCCAAATACAAGGAAGACACTTTGAATAAACAAAAGAGAATAAATGTCAAGAAAGATAAAGTGATGAAAATGAAAGGAAACAAAATACCCATGCAAATTCATTACATTAATGCTTCAAGAAAGTTAACATAAGTTCAACATCACTAATTATTTTGTGGCAGTTACTTCAATTAACACCTCAGATCTCTAATTATTTAGAGGTTTTAAGTTACTGGAGTGCGAATGACTTCTTCAAATATAATTATCTCGACTGGTGTCGAAAATGTTTCCCACAGATGAGGAATGTGCTGCATCATTTTTTTCCCATAATTATACTCATTCTTTCCTCCAACTCTACATTGACCTCTTCAAATGAAGCTACCTCTTGTCTAGCTCGTATTACCCCTGAAGAGAGCAATTCTTGGATTTGAACCTTAAAGTCCCGACAGTTCTTGATATCATGTCCTATTCCTCCGTAATGATAAGCACAACTTGACTTTTCATCCTGTTTTTCCTCTTCTTTCATCGTTGCAGCCGGTGCAGTGATACTATAACCTGCTTTCTTCAACCCCTCGAATATTTCAGCTATTGGCGTACACAAGCTCATGACCTTTCTTATGGGTGATCCTTCTATCTCCAAAGCATTTACCTCACCATAATTAGAAATTGAGTTGTTAACAATACTGGGTCCCGCTACTTCTTCAATGTCAAGCTTCCCATAAGCAATTAGCTTCCTTACTACAATCTTGAAGATTCACAATCTTCAATTGAGTGCCTTGTGATGTCCATGTGGTATTTGCAAGTTAAACTCGGCTTCTACCATGTTAGGAATGGTGGTTCTAGGGGATGTACAAGATTTCTATAAATGAGGAGAGCATCATGTTGGTGTATGCCCTAGTAGCCAATACGTTTTGTTTGTATTTACATACATTATATTATGCTATTTTATATGAGGCATTTCATTTATTATGTTCTTTTTTTGGTAAACATGATAAAGTCCTTAGAATAGTAAATTTGATACCATAGGACATCAAGTGGATGACTTGATCGTGAGATCCTATTGGATAAAATACTATTCTTAAATGTCCCTAGTCAAGTATTATTGTTAATTAGGACAACAATAATGCTTTGAGACTAGTATGTGCGTAGACTGATGACCACATCTCATGGGTCATGGATATGAGATATCAAGTCTACACATAGATACATATTAGAGTAATGATGTATTGGACAGACCCGCCATGAGAACGCTACGTGGATCGTTACGTGAGTGTCATAAGCAATTCTCATAGTGATAATGGTGTATGTGGTCCTTTGACACGAAATCACTACGATTCCTACATGAGGAGTTGTGTGTTTTAATGCCATCAAACGTCATCTGTAACAAGATGATTATAAAGTTGGTTATTAGACATACCGCGATACATGTGGAGGGATGTGAGTGACCTAGATGGGATTTGTCCCTCCTACATAACAGAGTGATATCTTCGGGCCCCCGATTGAGTGAGACTATGAAATGCATGGCCATGCTCAAATGAGTCAATATGAGATATTGATCTCATTTGTCATTACTATGTCTCTACTCGGGAATCGGGAAACCGAAGATTGAACTAAACAAGGGTGACACGTTCCATGCCTTGTGTTCAATTTGGATATCTGGACAAAGGGACTAAACTACACGGAAACATTGGTCACGGATAGGTTATGTCAAATCACTGACATTCTCATTACTTGGGTAGCAGTGATGTGTTGCTAGATACACTCCATTGTTTGTAATATTAAAATGAGATTTTAATATTACTACCAACGTCATGAGAAAGGTCGCACACTTAGAACGAGACTAAATTGAGTAATCGAATCCAAGTTGGACTCTGATTCAATTGTGGGCCTAACTCATGACGGATGGGTTTAGGGTTGCACCACTTACCTTGCTACGCTCACACTCACTTAAGGCAGCCACTATTATAAATAGATCGCTAAAGGGGCTGCTACCGTGTTACAACACAACCCTAGCCGCACCTACGAAAGTGAGTGAGAGATAGTGAGGTCTTCTTCTCCTCTCTTCGCAGCTAGCACTACGAAATGAGGCGTGACTCCTTTGCAAGTCTGTTCGTGTGGATACCGTAGAAACATCGTCGCTATTACGGTGTTGGTGATTCACCTCGCTTGTGTCTGTCACGCTTCAAGAGGTAAAATTTTAAAACCTCGGATTATGGATTTTTCGCATGGATCCTGTGAGGGAATTCTGTTATTCCGCTGCGAGACTTTGATCCGCAAATTCCCAACACATCAAATAACCTTTGGAATAAGTCTGCATTTGAAATGGATAATTTTGGGAAATGGGGAAGGTTTTGAGAACGGAAGTGACCTTGATTTTGGTAGTTTGGTAAAAGTTGTAGGTGGCTTTGGTAATTTAGTGGAGGTGTAGGTGTTTGATACGGGGTATAAGTTGGGTGAGTTAGTACATATAGTTGTGGTGTGGGAACATTGTTGATTTGGAATTGTGGAGTTGGGGTAATGTTTGTGGTTGGTATAATTTGGTGGTGTGGGTAATAAGGAGGTGTAGGTGTTTGATATGGAAAGTGAAGGTTAGGATTATATGGTGGTTGATGACTTGAGTATTGTGGTAAATACCAAGGTTTAAAGGTCAGTTGGTGTTGGACTTGATTCACTTCAGGCTCTTTTTTTTCGATTGGAATCTTTCTTAGTAGTGATATCCTCTGTATTGCTCACTAGCAACTTCCTAGCTATGGATAAAATCTCGATCCTTTCTCCAGTAACGATCAAGTCAGCAAAATCTTTATAGGCTGCTCTGGTCATTGCCCCAATGAAAAGATTTCCCAGGGTTCCTAAGAAATATGAGCATATCTCAAACAGTGTCAATGAGGGTTGAACTTGAGCCTGAGACTATCCACCTTTGTGCATACTGTTTAAAAGATTCATCATTTCCTTTGTGCATTGATACACCATTGTTAAACTGATATTGTCCCATAAACAAGTTTGTCCAGTCATCCCAATAAGAGATTTTAGAGAGGTCTTGTTGGATACATCATTCCAAAGCAGGCCCAGTCAAGCTTTTATGAAAGAAGCTGATAAGGAACTTCCAATCCTTTGACCAAATTGACATTTTGGTAATGTATATTTTTAGGTGGAAAAAAGGGTTGGTGCTCCCATCATATTTATCGAATTCTAGAACCTTAAAGTCCTTTAGGATGATAATGTTAGTAGTAGGGCATAACTCTTCTACCCCTAGGGGACCATAAGTCTTGGGACCCTTTATTGCTTTAATTTCTTCTTCCATCTTTTCCATCTATTCTTCCTTCCTCTTATCCTTTTGAATGGTTGTATGATCAGTCCCAATAGGAAATTCCATTGACAGTAGAATGGACACATGCTCAATGTTACCATGAACCTCATTTCGAGTACCTTCCAATAAATGATACTCTTCTCCGATAGGAATCACTAACGATGCAGTATTTGATGTTCCTCCCACAAAAGGCATCTCAGTGGTGACCACAGGATTTGTCCTCATAGAATTAATAGTTGGCAGGTGTGAATGTGCTCCAGTTACTCCCATACTTCTGGCTACCCCGATCAAGGTGAAGGTCTCCCTCAAGGCCAACAACATTTCCTTTATTTTTCTATGAAATTCTGTCATTTCATTCATCCTTCCTTTCATCTCATCTATTTCTATACTCAGATTTCTTTCTTTATTCTCGGTTGCCATATCTGCAAGCCTTGTTCGAGCCTTTGTGTTATGAACTCGGGTTTGATTAGTGTATTCTTTCCTTGGTCGCGCAATGATTCCTTAACACGGTAACATCAAACAAGGAATGAGATGAAATGAATGAGATTCATGAAATGCATAAGATGAAATGAAAACATTTTTTTCATTCTTTTTTTCTTTAAATGTTAGGAATGCCATGAAAATAGAAGCTGATGTATATATTTTTATTTTTTTATGAATGCTAGAAATGAAAATGCAAGATGATGTGTCGTTTTTTTAGAATGATAGGAATGCCATGAAAATGCATGATTTTTTTTAAGAATGCTAAGGATGCCATGAAAATGCATGATTTATTTTATTTATTTAACAATGCTAGGAATGTCATAAAAATGCAAGATGCTGATTTTTTTTTAAAAAAAAGAATAAGGGATAGCTAGATAAAGAAGAAGTAAACTTCTTTTGTGTCATAAGAGATTACCTTAAATTGAGGAATTCTATCATAAGGATTTGTGGATCTTTTTGATTCGTGAGAACTCTTATTCGGTGGCTCTGTTATTCTAAAGGTCTCTAGAGCTAAGTCTCATTTCAGAATGTTGAACACAAATAGTGGGTAAAGCACTAGGTGTGAGATACTGATGAAAAAGGCACACTCTAGATGAGAAACCAAACAGGATGTACATCTAAAATAGCTACCACTATGCAACCTCTACCTAACTTAGGCTTCACTCAGACCCAGATATAGGACCTTACTCAAATGTGTGTGATAAATGTGTAGGTGTGGTGGGTGTAGGGAGCATACAAACAAAATAACAAAAACAAATATAAAATGAAAATTCCCAAATAAATTCTCTATCCTAAGGTTTAAATAACAAAATAATTAAAAAAACAATTTCAAAAAATGAGAAACAAAAAAATAAAAAAGGTAAAACAAATATACAACGATTACAAAATTTTGCACAATAAACTTATATGGGCTTGACTCTCAAGTATCCCCGGTGGAGTTGCCATCTGTTACAACTGAGATCGCGGTAGGAGCGGCGAACAAAATAAATTGTTAGGAGTCGCCACCAATTTTATTTAAATTAGGAAAAATTAGAAAACTTTTTTTTATGAAAATTATCTTTGAAATCAAATTGGATTCGAGAGTCGGTTATGCATAAGGAATGGTAGAGACTTAACCTCACAATACCCCTAAAATATTTATCCTAAAATGGTTACCCTAAATCAGTTATGCAAAATTAATAATATTAAAATATATTTATTTCACCCATTTTATTTTAAAAAAAAAGATAAACAATTTGTGAAAAATTTAAGTTTTTTGCTTGATAGAATAGAGATTCTGCTCCTACGTATCCTCAGGTGCAATGAGGAACTCAACGTCACATAGTTCTTTATATGATTCGATTATGGGTTAGTTATTTTTAATTTTGAAAACATTTGAATCATCAAGTTGTTACAACTCAGATGATTACAAAGGTTATAGGATCAATAAACTGTCACAATTCAGTTAATCCTATTTTATTCTTTTAAAAAAATTAATTATTTTATATTTTTACTTTTTTCATTTTTATCATTTTTTACCTTTATTATTTTTCTTTTACTTTTCAACCCCATATAACCCATTTTTAACAAAATCATTTTCTCGAAAAAAAAAATTCAGAAACATAACACAGTGCTTACGGAAAAAAATGGAACAAATGGGATCTTTTTTTTTTGAAATTTGTAGACAGAACAGGAAAGGCTGGGGGCTGGGTTGGTGGATGAGCGTTGACCGATGCGAGCGGTGCAGTGGTTCCGGATCTAGTTTGAGTAACTAAGCGGCGACACGCGGTGAGGCTACTGGCCTGGTCGGCGATGATGTCTGGTCACGGATCAGGTCGAGCAAGATGTGGTAACGACAATGCAGAGCTGGGTCTGACGCGGTCAGCTTGCGAGTACTGGTCGAGATCGATTGAGGCGGTCCACGGGAGGTTCCGGATCTGGTTTGAACGGGGCTCATAGTGGCTCAGTTTCAGTAGTACATGGGTCAATGGCTTCCGGGTTCGGGTCGACGCTGTCCAGGTGACGAGGGAGACGAGCGGCGTTGCGCGGGTATGGCGGTGTAGAACGGGTCTGGTCGACGGGGCTGGGTGCTAGATCTAGCAGGACGACTCGCTCGAGTCGTGTGATGGTTCGTTGTGTGTGGCTGTTTTGGTGTGTGGAACAGGGGTGAAGGTGGTCAGGTTAGTGGAAGTGAAAATGGTGAGGGTGAAGGCTATATGTGATGGTGGTGGGGTATGGTTATTAAAGATAAAGGTGGTGGTGATGATGATGAGGTGAGGATGGAGTGGGTGGTTTAGAGGATGGTTTGTGATAGTTGTTGATGAAAAAGTGGTGGTGTTTGGTTATGGATGGATGATGAAAGTGAAGACCTGTCTATGTGATAGATGGTTGTGGAGGGTGAAGGGAGGTTGAAGGAAGGCTACGTAAGTAAACAAAAAATATGGCTAGGTGTTGTATAAGTATGGTTGGGGGCTAGGCTTATAGTTTAGTTGAAGTCTATTTAAGTTGGAGTCTTATGGGTTTTTATAGGAGGTGATTAGGTTGAAGTGTTTAAGTTGAAGTGTGACTATGATTTATTTAGGATGATAAGTGGTGGTTTGTTTAGGATGAGGATGATAAGTTATAGTTTGTTTAGGATGTGTGCTGGGATCGGTTTAGGATGAGTTTGTTTAGGATGAGTTTGAGATTTAAGATGACTACTGGGGTTTGTTTATTATAAGTGTTGGTACATGGGTTGTGGGTTGGATAATGGATCAATGGGTTAGATCATGGGTTATGAGTTAATGAGTCAATGGGTTGGATAATTGGTCACTGAGTGAAAAATAGGTCATTTTCCTTTTTTTTTTTACAAAATACCCCGGACAAAATTTGGTGTTCACAGTAGTCTTCTCTTGTACTCCTCTTTTGTTAGATTCGTTTGCTTAGCCTAACCTGACAATGCCTACATGAGTGCACATATATTGCTTAAATGAAATGCTAAGTTCATTTGTTGAATATCCATAAGCATAGGAACACGTGTAGCATGGATACTGCAAATTGGGCCTCAGTCCAATATCCAGGCTGTGTTCGTGTTGGAGAAAGACACGACACGACCTGATCTGTCCTCCCTCTATTTCCTTTTCTATTTATTTTATTTTATTTTTTTGTTATGCATTTTGTTTTTATTTAATCATTTGAAGGTTGTTTTCTTTCTTCTTCCATCATTTGTTCCTTGAATATATTAATTTGTTTTATTCTGCGAGAAAGATATAGTAACAACAGGTAAATGTGGTTTTTTTTAAAAAAATGACAAAAATTAAAAAAAAAGATGGACAAAAGTGAAAATCACAAAAAAATAAAATTATCTTAGGTTTCCCTTGTTGGCTTTATTGAGGTTTTGTTTACCCTATTGTGTGTTTATGCTTATCTTACTTGTCAACATGTTTATTTTAATCACGTTGCTTACATTGTCTTTTCTTAGTTGTTGATTTTACAATTTTTTTTAAAATAAAAAAATAAAATAAAATAATTGAACCTTGTTGAGAAGAATAAAATGGGATTAGCTAAGCTGTGATAACTTGTTAATCTTATAACTTTTAAAATCATCTAAGTTGTGATAACTTGATGATTCAAATTTTTTTCTAAACATAAAAAAAATCAAATGAATTTTCTTAGAAAAAATATTTTCAAAACTAAAAACAACCAACCCATAATCATTTGTCTAAAGAACGACGTGATTTTGATTCCTTATTACACCCAATAATACGTAAGAGCAAAATCTCTATTTTGTCCAGCCAAAATTAATTTTTTTATATTGTATATGTTAATTTCTTATTTTTTTAAAAAATGGGTAAAATAAACATTTCTAAAGGTTATCCAATTTTTTAACGATTAACTAAGGTAACCGTTTTAACACGAATGTACTAGGAGAGTTGTAGGATTAAGTTTTCACTCTTTCCTATACATAATCAATTCTCGAATCTAATCTATTTTAAAAGACCAATTTTTTCTAAAATAAAAAGGTTTTCCAATTTTTTATTGACTTCAATAAAATTGGTGGCGACTCTATTTCATTTCTTAACAATTTATTTTTCGCCGCTCCCGTCGCGATCCTAGTATCGATAGTTGGCGACTCTGCTGGGGACACTTGAGAGTCAAACCTTTGTAAGTTGATTGTGCAAATATTTTGACATTTATATGTTTATTTTACCCTTTTTTTGTTCAACCCCGATAATCCTACCGCGCACAGTAACCACACCCGTTTCAACACCGGTTACTGTTCACGGGGCCCACCCGTGAACAGTACCAAATCATGCTTTCCGTCTTTTTTTTAGTATATGTCCATTAACCAACTTCTCTACGTGGTTAACCACATTTTTGTTCTTCGTTAACTAACTTATTTCACGAGCATAAAAACCATGTGGTAAAATCTTGTGTCATTAACCAACTTTTGTACGTAATTAACCACTTTTTTGTTCTTCATTAACCAACTTTTTTCATGAGCATAGAAACAAAGTTGGTTAATGAAGAACAAAAAAATGGTTAATTACGTATAGAAGTTGGTTAATGACACAAGATTTTACCACGTGGTTTCTATGTTCGTGAAAAAAGTTGGTTAACGAAAAACAAAAAAGTGGTTAACCACGTAGAGAAGTTAGTTAATGGATATATACTTAAAAAAAAAACAAAACAGAAAGTTGATTTGGTACTGTTCATGGGTGGGCCCCATGAACAGTAACGGGTATTAAAAATGGTGTTGGTACTGTACGCGATAAGATGAACATTTTTCTTTTTTGTTTTTGTTCTACTTTATTTGTTTGTTTTAATTGTTTATTGATTATTTTAACTATAATTTTATTTGTTATGCAAACCTTATGATAGAAAATATTTTGGAATTTATTTTGCATTTGTTTTGTTTTGCATGATGTAGGTAGTCCTTAGGATTATGAAATTTTGTTACTCCCTACACCCACTGCACCTGCATGTTTATTACACATATTCGAGTAGATCCCTATTCTTAGGTCTGAGTGAAGCCTAAGATAGGTAGAGGTTGTGTAGTGGTAGTCATTTTGGATGTACATCCTATTTGGTTATCACAAAAGCTTCATCTAGTGTATGTTTTTTTCACAAATGTCCCACACCTAGTGGCTTACCCACTATTTGTGGTCAACATTCTGAAATGGGACTTAGCTCTAGAAGCCTTTAGGATAGTAGAGCCATCTAATGAAAGTTCTCACGAATCAGAAGACTTATAGATCTTTAGGATATAATTCCTTAAATTTAAGGCAATCCCTTAGGGTACAAAGGGAGCATACATTTTCGTTATCTTTATATTTATCCATATCATAATCTTTATTCGTACATATACATTATAAGTAGTATAGTCCATTAATGTAAAAAGTCAAAATCGTACCCCTCTTAAAGAAAAGTTTTTTTTATCAGATTAAAAAAAGAGAAAGATTTTGTTTTACAAAAAATAGAGGCAAATCACTATTAAAGGACCAACTATTTATTCGTCATTGCATTCATCCTATATATTGAAATAAATTTCTCTTAAAAAAAACTAACATACTTTGCATCCTTGCACCATGTTTTTTTGCCATACTCTAATATCTTTGTCATTCCTCATGAAGATTTGTTAGAGAACTTTTAAAACTCAATCAAGGTTTGATAGTGAGTATCTTTGATGGAAAGAAATATGGGATCAGATCACAAGGATACAACCTTGAAAAAGACTTTGTGACTCAAGGCCAAGAAAGTTAACACTGAAAGTGTAACACCCTCCTTAGGGTATCACATTTCTGACTACCAACTCCCAATCTGAAAATGATTTCATAAAAGGTTTAAGTTATAAAAGGGTGAGTTTTAAAATTTCTTATTACAGAAATATAAACTTACTGAAATCCATAAGTATTACTAATATACAATATTGACACCAATTAATATTTAACAATTTAAAGAAAAATATAAAACTAACAGACTCTCTTTTTAACAGTAGCAAACCCCATGACGGGTCCTACTTAATAACACGGTAAGACACTAATGGTAAAACTTAACATACTTATTTCTTCTTATATTCATCTTGATGCATCAGACATCTATTCCTTATCAACACTGCACGCTATCAAATCTGGAATGATCATTCTTTGATGTTGTCTCCGATCTCAGAGTATTTATCACCCGTATGTCGAAGACAACTCGTTCCATCTATTATATAGTTTTTACCAATACAAGAACAACAACACAATATAACAAAGATGTGAGATCACCTACGCCAATACCAATATGGTAGCACAGAGATAACACAAACAACATATCATACACGTATATCATACCAAAATTCCAATAATGCACTCAACATTAATCAACTACCATCATCATGCCATTAACATTATTATCATCACACAATAATCACAATAATGCCATCAACATGATTATCATCATCATCATCCAATATTCCTCAATTATTATATCATGCAGATATAGATACTCAGATTTATGCATATGTTATACGTGTAGACTCAATGTCCTACTCTATGGAGGTTTTCATAATTTTGAGAAGAATGCTCTATTAATTGTCAGCCTTAGCCCAAAGACAATATTCCAGATTAGCTCACAGACAATGCCCAGCCTTAGCCCACAGACAAATATCCAGCTTTTGAAAAGAATCGTGTTCTTGTCGGGTATCGTCAATGCGTTGCAACGGACTGCATCGCCAAGTGGCATATGGTCCAGCCATAGCCCACAGACAGATATCCATTGGTCTACCACCGTGCCTTGACGCACCCCAAGATCCATCATAGACCTCACTATCAATTCACATTCCCTCTTCAACCACAAGGGTCCCAATAGCATCAGCTATCAATTTTTGTTTAATTCAAAATCATCATATGCCTCAATGCACATCTTTTCAATGCACCTTCAATGCACCAATACCAATCATAGGCAAAATTCCTCATTTCCAATGCATGTTCAATGCACAATGCCAATCATAGGCAAAATTCACACTTTCATATTCAAGGTCCACACATTGGCCCATTCTCAGTTTTAATTTCATTATCTCATAATCAGGGTCCTCACACTGGCCCAGCAGTAATCATATTGTATTTTCGACAATGAAATCATATTATCGCGTTTTCATAGTCACAAAACACTTTCGTCGTGTTTTCACAATCGCGCAACATTTCTGTTACGTTTTCAAAATTTTACAACATTTCCGTTGCATTTTCAAATCACGTAGTGATTTTTCAACGTTTTCTCAATCACGTAAAAATATTCCACCATTTTTAAATCGCGTAGTGATTTTTCAACAATATCTCAAACGTGTAAAAATATTTAAACGCTTTCCAAATTGCGTAGAAATATTTCAACATTTTTCAAATCGCGTGGAAATATTTAAACGTTTTTCAAATCGCGTAGCTTAAAAATCACATTTTTAAGTTACGTAAATCATTTTTCACCATAATTCCATTACGAAAAATATTTCTCAACCTTCAAAAATTCCATTTCAACCTTTCTCAAAATAATATGACTACTCACATTATTTTCAACATTTTCTTACTCAAGAAAATCTTTTTCGCAATTTATTCCACAAATTCACAATTCCATTGAATTAAATCAATGTTTTCAAACTTTAAAAATTACTAACACTCTCCAAAACCCAAAGGATGAGTTACACGTTAGAAAATATTAAATCACTATTATATTCTCCATTTTTCTCAAATCAATTCTCTTTAAAATAAATTGAGGTTCAAGCACTTTCAACCTCTCTTTTCCATTCCCATATGAAAATTTCATTTCTCAAGTGATAAAACACTCTGATTCCCTTTCCAAATTTCTTATGCCAAATCAATTATATTTCCATTTGAAAAACATTTTGTTTCATAAAATTAAGGCATTCATAAGCCTTCAAAACCATGGTACTTGATTATTTAAACTATCAAATATTTTTCCTTCTAAGTCAATATGGTTTTACACAAACAAAACCATTAAAAATTCCTTAACAAAAATCGTGAACACTTGGTCTTTGAAATCAAATCATTTGTTCATTTTCATTTTTCACTTTCTTTGCAAATCCTTAAAATTAACAACTCATTGCTCTTTTCATTTAAAACTCTTGTTTAGTAAAATGCTTAGAAACTTTTTACACAAAATAAATCAATAAAAATCCCTCTCAAAACTGTGACCACTTCTTGAAAAACAAACCCTTTGTTTATTTTCCTTGCTTTTCTAATCATCCAATTTTATCATTCATGAAAATATTAATTTATGAACACCTATTTTGAGGTGTCTTGGCCGAAATCCTCTTGGTCTTTGGAACCAAAAATCAATTTCCTTTCCATCATCAAATCATGGCATACACATACATATTCAAATATATATCACAAGCTTGCCATAATCAAGCAATAACTCATGCAAATCATACCAAGCATAGGCAAATAATCAAAGCACATAAACATACACAAATTATTACATGACCATGGATATGAATCCTCACATGGATTCACCATCCATCAAATACACAAACCATCTCTCACCACCATACTTGGTTGGTGAGATGAATCTCCCTCTTACCTCTTGAAGATCCTCAAAAGCTCCTTGTTTTGCTTCTCTTTCCAAGTCCTTCACCACCAAGGGCTTCTCAAATACAAAACAAAACATATATTTATTAGTAAATCAAGCTTGAACAAGATAAACCATGGATCAAACATGGCTTAGAACCTTGAAAATCAAAAGAAAAGTGAAGATTAACAAATATCACCAATAAAGCTCCAATTTTTAGCTTGAAGACCAAGGTTGAAGATGAATGATTTAGAGAAAGTCTCCAACATGAAAGTTGCTTAGAATATCATGTAGATTCAAGATCTATGGTTGAATGAAATTAAAAGAGATTGGATGGTGATTTTGGGTGAATGGCCGAATGGTTCCTCTTGAAGAACAAGGTTGGGGTTTTTGATTTTTGTAAAAGAAAGACTTCTTAGACTTGGTTAAGGTAAAGAATGAAGTGAAAATACTTGGTTTCCCTTCCTATCAATTTCATGGAGCTCCTTGTAAAATCCCTAAAAATCATAAACAAATCTTAAAATCAATAACAAGTAAAAGAATAGGTAAATCATGATTTAAGCATGGCTTAAAAAATCAAAACTAAAAGATTGGGTGAAGAAATATAAACTTTACCCTTTTTGCTAGAAACTTGAAGCTTGGATTTGAAACTCAAGATGAATGATTTAGTGAAAACTCATAACTAGAGATGTTCTTAGAATAAGGTAAGGATTCAAGAAATAAGGTTGGATAAAATTTTTGAGTGATGGAAGGTGGTTCTAGGGTGCTTGGCCGAAAGTAGCTTGGAGAAGAGATGGAGAGAAATTTTTTGAAGAGTTAGCTTCTTGAAAATGATCAATAATGATCAAGATGGAGTAATAATGGTCTTAAAACCATTCTATGCCCTTAAGCATGCACAAAATCGTCCCCCCTCCAAGCATTCTCCTAAGAGTGCTAAATGATCAATAATGATGCATAATTGACTAAGGCATCTAATAATGGTCATAAAGCTTTTCTTTAGCTCCAAAATGAAGCACAAAACCGTCCCCTCTCCATGCATTATGCATTCAATAAGTTGTCATATTTTCTAGCCACCATTTAGAGCCATTTAAGCAATTGATTAGATCAATGGTTAGGATTTAAGTAGACTTTTGATTAGAAGACTTAATTTAGGCCATTAGATCTTTCTCCTTAAAATTTTAACCATTAGATGCATCTCCAAAAATGAAGGGTCAAGATTACTCCTTCTTACTTTTAATCCAAGGGTCATAATTAGTCACAACCTTTTTAGAAGACCAAATCTCCATCATTGATTAAATCCACATCCAATGGTCATAAATGATCCATCTCCACCGTTGATTTAATCCGAATCCAACGGTCACAAATGGTCCTAGCCACTTTGTAAGACCAAATCTCCACCCTTGATCTAATTCTAAATCCAACAGTTATAAATGGTCATATCCATTTTCTTAGACTAATCCTACACCGTTGATTAAATTGACGGTTGATATCAAAGTCTTTAATATTAGACTTGCTTCCTATTGGTCCGTCAAAAGAATTAAACTTATTTTGCTATTGGTCCATCAAAAGTTGTCATGACCACTATTGTTGACTTAAGTAGTATAATTTCTATTTTTATCTGCTAAAACCCCACGAAAGAATATATTTACTGTATTTTTATCGCCCAATAATTAAATACAGTACAAAACACAGTACAATAAAATTTTAGAAACTGTTTCTGGATTCAGGTTTAGTAAGATCCACCGTCTCCGTCTAAACAGTACAATTTTTTTTATACGTAGAAAAATTTTCATGTTTTGGGACTCACCCCAAGCCCACGTAGGACCACTGGGGCCCACAAACAACCCAAAAACAACCAGATAACCATAAAAATTTATATTCATCCACAAAAATCACGAATATTAGAAAACGTATGAAAATCAAGTCAGATTGTTAAAAATATTAACAATGAAGAGAAATAAATACTTAAAGATTTTCTCCGGCTCGAAAATTATTATTCTCTTGACACGGAGTAAATCACTCAAAACGATCAAATAGGTTGACGGAATACTCAAAATAATTTTACAGTGCACAGAAATCACTAAATAGTAGAATTCTGTTAACTGTCAAAATTACTGTCTAATAGATAGGAAATTTTGGGGTGTTACAGAAAGCATAATAATTATGGGTCGAATGTTGAAGAAAACCCAATGTTTGACACACACAGCAAAGTATGGGAAGATTCTGGACCTATTAGAGGTGAATGTACAAGTGGAATTGATCACTATAGTGGCCCAATATTATGATCCATCTATTAGATGTTTCAATTTCAAGATTTCCATCTAGGTCCCACTCTAGAAGAATTTGAGCAGATTCTAGGTTTGCTGTTGGAAGGTAAAAAGCCAAATTGTTATATGGAACACTATGCATCCATCCAAACCGTAGCAAATGTTTTTAAAGTGCACGTGAGAGACTTGCAAGGTGCGCAACAGGATAGGAATGGAACTAAAGGGTTTTCAAGAGAATGCCTTGAAGGACATATGCGTGACTTTGCCAAAAGTGGAGATTGAGATATTTTCATAGATGTGCTAGCCTTCACCATTTACGGCACAGTCTTGTTCCCTAATATTTATGACTATGTGGATTATGCAGTAATCGATGTGTTCCTTGTTTGTAAGTTTAACACTGATAACCCGGTCCCAACCATTCTCGCAAATGTTTACTATACCCTAAACATTTGTCATGAAAAGAATGACAAGGAAATCCTTTGTTGCTTGTCGATGCTGTGTGTTTGGCTCACAACTTATGTTTTCAACAGATCATACAAAGTATAGTGCCATATCACTGACTTCAATATGTACCAGTTGAAGATCAAGAGAACCATGAATGGGCGGACCATTTGGCAAAATTAGATGAAAAACATATCAGATGGTATCCTTGGTGGGAAGATGTAGGAACTATCATCTACCAGTGTGGAAGATTTCCAAATGTACCCATCATGGGTACACAAGGATGTATTAATTACAATCTAGCCTACAGTGACAAGTTGGTTACCCTATAATAGGGACACCTGCGAAAGTCCTGATAACTCCTTTTGTTCTTTACTATACAAACACAGAAAATATTGAATCAGTTTAGAAAGTCCGAAATGCTTGGGATAGAGTCATGCTAAGAGAAAAAGAGTTGGGAGTTAAAAGTTGTGCAGCCAAGGAAAATTACCGCCAGTGGGTTAAAGACAGAGTTCTGGAAAATAAGTTACCATTCAAGAGCCCGTCAATTCCTATGGCTGGTGAATCTTCAGCCTCAATCTTGATTGAAAATGAAGAAACAAAAGAAATGAAAGCAAGGTTAACAAAAATGGAAAAGGAAAAAAGGAAAATAGAATCTGAATTAATAGAGACTCGCTAGGCATATACAGCCTTAAAGTGAGAAAATGCTGAAAAAGACTACACTCTCAAAAGGGCTAACAAAAAGATGAAGACAGAATACGATTATATGCTAAAAACGAAGCATTGTCTAGGGGCAGCAAACATGGAATTAGGGCTCTGAAGGCAAGAAAGAGACAAGATTATAACTGAAAACCAATAGCTTAAGGAGCAGCTCAAGAATGCCAGAGTAATGTGATGCGACAGGTGGAAGAAATGATGCGGCAGATGGAAGTGGCATCTGAGCGATTTAAAGATATGATTAAAAACAAGAAGCTCCACATGAAAGAGACAGTTACAAAATCTGAGGCGACATTGCAACAAGGATATGAAGATATAAAGAAATTGATGGATCAGGTGGAACAACAAAGGAAGGATATTGATGGATGGAAGAAAAAAGTTTATTTTTGGATGAGTCACTTTGTAAAATTAGCATGTTTAGCTAACTCGGCAATCACAGACGCTCCACATCATTTGAGGAAGGCTGATAAGATGGTCAATCCTTTTAAGACGGTGGTAGAAATCAATGACTTCATTGAGTACTGTAAGAGCCTCATAGGGCAAATGAAATAGATGACTAAGGTGTATTCAGATAGGGAATAGTCTTATTTAGCTAGACCATGATGTATTCTGTTAAGAAGTGATGTATTTTGTGTTACCAAGTGGCTCCAGTACTCAAGAGGGGGGTAAATTGAGTTATAAAACATTTCGCAAATACTTATAAAACAAATTTCGTCGAAGCTAAATATTAAGAAGGATATGAAAATAAAGAAAATAATTGTAAGCTTTAAGCACAACAAATAAACAAATAAGCAATAATAATGAAATTGCAGTAAATAAAGAGATAAAGATGAGAAAAGTAGGGACGATTTTTATCCTGGTTCAGCCACCAAACCACTTGTGGCCTATGTCCAATCCTCGAAACATAATTCGAGATTTTTCACTATTAATACAATCTTAAAACAGGTGTTTGCAACCGTTACAAATAAGAGCACTTTTCACACACAGGGAAACTCTACCCTTGTGCTAAAGCCTCAAACTTTCAGGGATACCTCACCCTTACACAAACCTTTAAGGGATACCTCACCCTTGTTACAATACCTTTGAGGGATACCTCACCCTCACAGAAATATAGCAGAAAATAGATGAAGAGAAACTCTCACAAAGAGTAAATGTCACAAATTGAAGCACTATAGAGCTCTTTAAAGATATCTCAGAGTTTTAGTGAAAAGAGCACAGGAAATAAGAGAGAAATTGTAAATCACGTTTTAACATAAGCAAATAATGATTCAGAAAGTTAGGCAGCTTGCAAAGGTGACCCAAGGTATCTATTTATAGAGCTTTTGGAGAAAATAGCTATTTGAGTCATTAATATACGTATTAAATTTGAAATATGGTTGTTTCCTTCTAAATCAGGATCCATGGTTTATTTGAATACCTTTTGGGTTATTCAAATACCACTAATTTTAAAAGCTTGTGAAAATCAATTCTAAAAAAGGTTATCCGAATACCTTTTGAGTTATTCAAATACCTCTATTAAAAGAAGCTTTCTGTGAAAACAGGTCTATTCGAATACCTTGAGGGTTATTCGAATAGATCATTTAGAAAAACAGATTTTGGAGAGCTTTGTTATTCGAATACTAAATGTACTATTCAAAAAGTACTTTGAAAATAGAAAAACGTATGACATTTTAAACATGGTCTATTCGAATACCTTGGAGGCTATTCGAATAGCTCTGTTCCAAAATAGTTTTGAACATTTAAAATTTCTAGAAATATTTTTCAAAATAGTTTAAGATCATTCTTTGAATTTGGAATATTAATTTAAAAACATTTTTATCTTTTCGTGCAAAAACAATGAGATATCTGAAAAGTCTCCGTACAAGAGATCCTAAGTCCTGGAGCTAATCTTGAACTTGGTCTTCTTATCATCTTCATGTTTGTAATCATCAAAACCAGTCTTTGCTATATTATCAATCACATTCTTCCCCTTTTTGATGATGATAAACTATTATTGAGAAAAGCATTAGTTCAGATAAATTGAAATTCACAGAGTTTAAAGATTAGAGAATTTACTCCCCCTCTTTTTTGTAAGAGATGATTTATATCAGAGATGCGCAGCTCCCCCTTTCATTTGGAATCCAATTATTGTTACCTTTATTTTTACCTGTCTTTTCTCATGTTCCTAGATCTTTATCTCCCCATTTGGCATAATAAAAAAGATATAATAGATATATAAAAAGCAGAGAAATAGGCACATAATTGCAGTAAAACACTCATTTCATTAAGAATTATATTAGCAAAAGAAATATGTACAATTTCATACTAAAATAATCAGCCAATACACATAAAAGTAACAGATCCTAAGTCTAAGTGAGTCTTAGAAATAGGCATCTAGTGGACGGAGGTGGAGAGGCAAGCTCATTGCTAGACAACAGAGCTCGAAGAGCAGTCTGTTCATGCTCAAAACTTTCTATTCTGTCAAATAGAATGGTGAAGGTGTTCTCCATGTAAGCTCTGTTATCCAACAGAGTAGCCATAATATGCTCATTTGTAACAGGAGCAGGAGTAGGGACAGGAACATCAGCAGTAGGGGCAACTTGAGGTTCTTCCACATCATCTTCTACCTCAATTGGGTACACCCAGCCATCTTCAGTCTTGATCATCTTCATTTTATTCAAAGTAAAGGAACCAAACACATGATGATGAGTTAGCTGAGTTGCCCGCTCGGTTTCCAGAATGTGAGGATATTTGCCAAGGAAGGCAGTAATGATCAGTCCATAGAGTAATTCAGATCACTCTTTGCCTTTTGCTCGCATCATATGCTTCATAATGAAGATGGACTAGTAGATTTGGTATCCTCTTTTAAGAACCCATAACATAAAAATGTCATCTTCACTCAGGTAGGCGTAGTTCCCACCTCGAGAAGCTAGGATGTGGGCATAAGCATAATGGAGGAGCCTATCACGACACTTCATTATGTCTCCTTTGAATCCTTTTTGAGTCGAAGGTAATGCCAACCCAGGCCTCAACACATCTTCAATAGCTCTGATCTTGTTGAAATCCCGGAGAAACGAGTCTCCATCTTCTTCAATGTTGCGTCCAGTAGAACTGCAAACCAAACAATTGAACCTAATCTTGGGAAGTGATCACAATGTGCTGGTCACTGACATCGGAATGGAGTTCCTGACCGTCAATCTTCAAATTGCAGTAGAACATTTTTACCAGGTCAAGATAAAGAATAACTTTGTAGGAGCAGAGTTGAAGCACGCCTTGGTGGTTCAGCAGGTTCAGAAAATCAAAGCCGCCTTCTTTTTCGAAGAAACCTAAGTCAAGGTACTTCAGTTTCACAAGATTGCGCTCCTAAAAATGAGAGATCAAATGACCAAGCTCCTCACTATTGGAGGAAAACCTTCGCAGGTCCAGCAGGTTGTTATATGGGGCCGTCTTCATGCAAGGACATTTTTGGCGAGAAAATGAGGATGCCATTGTTGAAGGGAGATGGTGGGAGATATGGTAGAAGGTTGAACAATAGTGGGAGAAGAGGTGAGAGGTTTAGGGAGACAAAACAAGGTTTTTTTAAAAAAAAAACTAAGAGAATGAGAGAAAGAGAAAGGGAGAACGAAAAGGTATGGTAGGGTATATAAAGAAGGCCTAATAATCTATTTGAGTAGCATGTGATCTATTCGAATAGGCCTACTAGGAAAACCAAGAGACGTAACCTTCTATTAGAAGGTATTCGAATAACTAGGCTGTTATTCGAATAGCTAGGCCAGTTTGGCTTGGCTTCTAACCATGGGTTATTCAAATAACTTTGTGAGTATTCGAATAACCAGCACAGAATTAGAAACCCTTGGAAAAGGATGTATTCGAATAGAAGGTCATTTATTCGAATACGTCATATGCATACGAGAAAAGCTGATATAAACAAGTATCAGGTTATTCGAATAACAATTGAGTTATTCAAATAGACCATCTTATGAAAACATGGAATATTCAAGACTGATATATGGTTATTCGAATAGCCACAGGTCTATTCAAATAGACCTATCAGAAAAACACAAGAAATCACGTACAGATGCAATGGTATTCGAATAACTTCAAAGTTATTCGAATAACTTTAATAGGAAAACATATTTACCATAAGCAGAAGTGCATTCTGAGAGAGGAAAGACTTACCCAATGATGAAGTACCTGCAAAAATAAATGTTGGGGATATCTGCAAGGATCAAGTCAGTAATACTTCAAGATCAATAAATCAATAAATAAGCATTATATTCAAGATTGATCCAGAATACCAAGTTCTCTTCTTAAGTGAAAGAAAGAATCTTTAGGTAAAGGTTTTGTGAAAATAACAGCAAGTTGATTATTTGTTTCAACAAATTCTAAAACACAATCACCTTTTTTGAATATAATCTCTTATAAAATGATGTCTTATCTCAATGTCCTTAGTCCTAGAGTGCATAATTAGATTTTTGGTCAAACTGATTGCACTACTATTATCACATCTTTTAGAGATGTGATCTAGCTAATGTCCAAAGTCTAGAATTTGTTGCTTCATCCATAGGATTTGGGCACAATAACTTCTGGCTGCTACATATTTAACCTCAGCAGTGGATAATGTCACACTATTTTGTTTCTTGTTATGCCAAGAAACTAAAGAATTGCTAAGCTAGTGACATGTCCCACTAGTACTTTTCCTATCCAATTTGCATCCAGCAATCAGAATAACCAATAAGACTACAAGTGGCACCTTTGGGGTACCACAAGTCCACTTATGTACTGCCACCAAAATATTTCATGATACATTTTACTGCACTTAAGTGCGATTCCTTAGGATTAGCTTGGTATCTAACACACATGCATAAGCTAAACATAATATCCGGTCTACTAGCAGTGAGATAAAGAAAAGATCTAATCATACCTCTATATTTAGTAATTTTTATAGGATTACCTGCTTCATCCTTGTCCAAGTAACATGAGGTGCTCTTTGATGTATCCATATGCTTTGAGTTGTCCATTCCAAATATCTTGAGAAGCTATTTGCAATACTTGGTTTGGCTAATGAATGTTCCATTCCTTGTTTGCTTAATTTGAAGTCCAAGGAAGAAATTAAGTTCTCCCATCATAGACATTTCGAACTCACTTTGCATGATCTTAGCAAATTCCTTATACAGATTTTCGTTAGTGGCACCAAAAATAATATCATCTACATATACTTGTAAAAGGAGTATGTCATATTTTTTATTTTTAATAAAAAGGGTTGTATCAACCTTACCTCTTGTAAAACCATTTTCTAAAAAGAACTTACTCAACCTTTCATACCAACTGCTAGGAGCTTGTTTTAAGCCGTATAAGGCCTTTTCAGTTTGAAAACATGGTTGGGTAGTTCATGATTTTTGAAACCTTGAGGTTGTTCAAGGTATACCTCCTCTTGAATAAAACCATTTAGAAATGTACTTTTGACATCCATTTGATATAATTTGAAATCTATGATGTAAGCAAAAGCAAGTAAAATTCTACTAGCTTCTAATCTAGCAACAGGCACATAAGTTACTTCATAGTCTATACCTTCTTCTTGATTATATCCTTTTGCAACAAGCCTAGCTTTATTTCTAGTTATTAGGCTAGCTTCATCAAGCTTGTTCCTAAAAACCCATTTGGTGCCTATAATTAGATGATCATTGGGCCTTGGAACTAATTCCCAAACTTAGTTTCTTTCAAATTGATTTAGCCCCTCTTGTATGGCCAAGATCTGATGTTCATCGCTAAAGGCTTCATTTATGTCTTTATATTCAATTTGAGAAACGAAAGTCATATGGTTATATGCATTTCTAATTGAGTTTCGAGTACTTACACCTTTTGACACATCATTTATTACTTGGTCAAATGGATGATATCTTGAGGTTCGTCATTCTTTAGGAAGGTCCATGACTTGTGAATCCTCTTGATTTAGGGGGTCCTCTTGACTTTCTTCTTACTTTCTTTCTTATTTTTCTTCATTATCCAAGTGAGTTTTCGCCAAAGCCTTTGCAACATCATCAACAACAAAATCCTTTCTCGATCTATTTTGATTAGTTTTATCAAATGTAACATGAATGGACTCTTCAATTATCATAGTTTTTTATTATAAATTCTAAAAGCTTTGCTATGAATTGAATAGCCTAGAAATACATCTTCATCAGACTTAATATCAAACTTTCCTAAGTTATCCTTTCCATTATTTAAAACAAAACATTTACATCCGAAAACATAAAAATGTGAGACATTTGGTTTTCTTCTCTTGCATAATTCATAAGGGGTTTTCCTTTAAAATAGGCCTAATGAAAGCCTGGTTCATTACATAACAAGCGGTACTAACCGCATCCGCCCAAAAATACTTAGGAAGAGAAGCCTCATTGAGCATAGTTCTTGTCATTTCTTCTAAAGATCAATTTTTCCTTTCTACAACTCCATTTTGTTGTGGAGTTCTAGAGGCAGAAAAATTATGCTCAATGTCATGTTTATCACAAAAAGTTTCAAAATCATGATTTTCTAACTCACCACCATGGTCACTTCTTATTGATGCAATTGAAAAACCTTTTTCATTTTTGATAACTTTGGCGAGTTTCTTAAAAGCTAGAAATGTATCATTTTTGTGAGAACGAAATAAAGTCAATGTGAACCTAGAAAAATTATCCACAATCACTAAGACATAATAATTCCCACCAAAGCTCATAGTTCTAGATAGTCCAAAAAGATCCATGTGCAAAAGTTGCAAAGGTCTAGTAGTTGAAACAATGTTTTTGGCTTTAAAAGAGACATTTACTTGTTTTCCCTTTTGACATGCATCACATAATTTATCTTTTTCAAAATTGAGCTTGGGTAGTCCAATTACTAACTTTTTAGAAACTAACTTTTTCAAGTGATCCATGTGAATGTGTGCAATTCTCCTATGTCATAACCAAGACTCATCTTTCTTACTTAAAAGGCATTTCGCATCACTTGAAGATATATCATCGAGACTAATCATATAAATGTTATTAACTCTATGACCAACAAACATAATGTGTTTGTTATTTTTATCTTCAATTATGGAACAATTTGAATTAAATATAACTTTATTTCCATTATCACATAATTGACTAATACTGAGTAAGTTGTGTTTAAGTCCTTCAACAAGCAATACATTATCAATAGAAGAGTTAGGACTTTTACTGACTTTGCCAACTCCAAGAATCTTTCCTTTGTTGTTATCTCCATAAGTTACATGTCCGTGAGTTTTAGGGACAAGGAATGAGAATTTAGAGTTGTCTCTGGTCATGTGCTTGGAGCATCTACTATTGAGGTACCAATTTGAGCTCTTTGCCTTCAAGCACACCTACAATACAAATTTAATTTTTAACTTTTGGTACCCAAATTTTCTTGGGTCTTTGAATGTTAGTTTTGGGTATAGTTCCCTTAGGAACCCAAACCATTTTTGTTCCAATTTTTATGTTAATATTTTTCCTTGCATTACAAGTTGAAGCACGGTGTCCTTTCTTCCCATAATAAAAGCACTTGATAAATGAGCTACTAGAAGTACTTCAATGAACAAAGAAATTTTTATAAGATTTTTGCTGATTTTTCAGGTTATATCCTATCCCGGCCTTTTGAAAAATAGCTCTTTGTTTTCCTAACAAAATATTTAAATTATCTCTTCCAAAAGTGAATTTAGCAAGGGTGTTCTTTAAGTCTTCAATTTCTTTTTCAAGAATATGACAAAATGAACAAGATGAAGAAGTGGAAGCATGTGAAGAACAAGTTATGCATACATCAATTAGTCCTAAAGTCTCATTTTTAATTTTTAATTCTTCAATTTCTTTATTTAAATTAAAAATTTAATTTTCTAAAGAGGAAATTGTTTTATTAGACAAAGAGACTAATTTGGTGAGCCTTAGTGATTCATCATGTAATTCTTCAAAGGCCTCTTGCAATTTATCATAAGAATAAGATAAATCACAGTTAGAAATTACCTCAATGTTGCTCTCATGATCTTCTTCTCTTTTGGCCATAAGACATAGATTAGCTTCCTCGCTATCTGAGTTGTCAGTTGATTCCATATCGTTGTCATCCCATGCTACGTAAGTCCTTCTTCATTTTCTTTCTTTGAACTGGCTTCAAAATTATAATTTTCTTTTGGTAAGTTATTACCTAAACTTGTAGTGAACAACACCGGATCGTCTCCTCAAGGATCGTAAATGCAATTTAATCAAATCAAGTGAAAGTTAGCAAAAAGGGGGTTTCGGAGTTTAAGATCGCACTTAACAAAATTAAAGGAAGAAATAACAATTAAAGAGCTCAGATTCAATTTAGAAACCTATCCAAGATTGGGTGGATTCAATCATAGACCCTTCATAAAACACTTGAGCGCAATTGAATTGTTAATTTCGAGATCTCTGCATCAAATCCAGAATTCATACTAGACGATCGTCTAGAATTCAATTAACAAGTGATAAACACAAATCCATAATCGCACCATTCATGAAGATCTATGTTAATTTCAAGTACCGAATTCAATTAACTTAGGACAAATCAGATAACCTAACCTTTTTTTGTGATTAATTTAGATCAATCAGTTCTAAGTTTCATCACAAATCTCAATCTTCATTTATGTGATTAGTTTAGATCAATCAGTCCTAAGTTTCATCACAAATCTCAATCTTAAACCAAGATCAATCAGATCAACATAAATAGAATCACCATTCATGCATTCAAGATCAAGAAGAAGAAAAAGAAGAAGAAAGGAGGAATTCAATTACAAATCAAATACAATACATAACCAAGGTCTCAAGAATCCAAACCACAATCTCTTCAAGAGTTCTAAATTGACCCAAAGTAGCTTAGCCCTCCATTACCATGAAGGGGAGCATAAAAATATACAAAACTATGAGAAACTATGAAGAAGCAAGAAGAAACTTAGAGAGAAATGAAGGAGAATACATTTTGTTCATGATAAATGGTGCCTTTTATAGAAGTCTAAGGTAACAAAATGACAAAGGAGAGTGGGTGGATGAGTGGGTGAGTGAGTGGAGTGTTTAAGTGGAGTGGTTGAGTGGGTTGGTTTAGTGGATGAGTGAATGGAATGGTTGAGTGGGTTGGTTGAGTGGAAAATGCCAAAGGACTTTTGGTGAGTGGGAAATTATGGACATGAATGGGTGAGTGGATGGATGAGTGGGTGGATTAGTGTATGAGTGGATGAATGGGTGAGTTAGTGGATGAGTGGATGAGTGGATGGATGAGTGGATTAGTGGATGGATGAGTGGGTAGTTGAGGACGAAAATTTCGTGTCTGACTTGGAAGCCAAAAATGACCCACAATACTTCATATGCATGAAAAGTACTCTTCATGAAAGTTGTAGATCTTTGTCTTGGCTATAAAATGCATATCTGGTTCGTCCAATTTGGCTTCCTTCAGCCCAAGATATGTCCCAAATACCGTAGGTTGCTCAAACCCAACTTCAGCTCCTCTGTTCCGACTTGCAAGCTCAAAATGACCTACTAGACTTATTTTTCTCAAAATGTGTTCTTCATTAAAGTTGTTTATTTTGATGTTGACTATCCACTGTCCAAATTTCAGCCCATCTCCATTATTACATCTTGAGATATGATTTTTTGAGTGCACACTGTTCGGATTCTACTGACAGAACCCGTATTCTGACTTTCATGTAAACTTAGGTCCCTTAGACATCTGAATCGGACTTCGAGATCTTCATCAAAGTTGTAGAGCTTCCTCTTAGCTTTCCTACAAGGAAAAATTCATGTTCATCAGATATTAGGAACTCAAGTTATGGCCAAAATACAGAAACAATGTCAAATCTCAATAATGCTGAAAATATTCAATTAGGACCAATTTGAGCTCAAACTCACAAAATCATACCAAACTCAATCAATTAAGAATATGAAGAGTGTAAATGACTAAACATAAGGGTTTCTTAATGAATAAAATATGTGATTATCAAAGTCCTTCTTCCTTTTCTTTCTTTGAATGGTTTCTTCTCAAATTTCTCCATCTTTTTTTGGTAAATTGGGCACTACATCTTCATGTGACCTGATTTTTCACATTCATAGTAAGTTGCAGTTGAAGATGTTCCTTCTTTTTTGTGATGAGTTTTCTTTGGAGGAAAGGGCAGTCTTATTTGGTTTCCCTTCTTTCTGAGAAACTTACCAAATTTCTTTACCATAAGGCTGAGGTTTTCTTCATTTGGCTCAAGATTTTTTGTGCTTTCTCCATCCTCCTCCTCATCATCATCAATTGCTAAGATGGTAGCTTTGATAGCTATGCCCTTTTTCTTCTTATCATTTTCTTCACTTTGGCTTAATCTGTTTAGCTCCAGTTCGTGTTCATGGAGTTTTCCAAAAAGGGTAACTAGTGTCATTGTCGACAAGTCCCTTGATTATGATATTGTTGTCACCTTGGATTGCCAAATCCTGCTCAAACATCTTAAAACTTTATTAATCAAATCTTCATTTGAGAAATTCTTTCCTAATGATGCAAGTTGATTTATGATGTGGGTGAACCTCTTTTGCATTTCCTGAATGCTTTCTCTTTGGTTCATTCTAAATAACTCATATTCGCAAGTAAGAGACTTGATTCTCAACCTCTTAACTTCATTAGTACCCTCATAGGTGACTTGTAAAGTATCCCACATTTCTTTAGCAGTTTTGAAGTTTGAAATTCTGAAAAATTCATCATATCCCAAAGCAGTGGTAATGATATTTTTGGCTTTCAAATTATGTTGAACTGTTCTTTTATCCTCATCAGACCAACCACTTCTAAGTGTCTCGGTTTTTACACCATCGATCACTCGTATAGGTATAAATGTGTCATTTTCGATAGCATCCCACACATTTAGATCAATACCTTCGACGAAGATTTTCATTCTTTCCTTCCAATATGTGTAACCATCCCCATTGAAAAAGGGTGGTCAATTTATGGAAGATCCCTATGAAAAATCATTTGAAGAAGCCATGTTCTCTTGAAGCTGCTAAGCTCTTTAAGTAAGAGTCTAGCTCTGATACCACTTGTTATCAAGTGGCAGCCAGTACTCAAGAGGAGGGATGAATTGAGTTATAAAACTTTTCGCAAATACTTATAAAACAAATTTCGTCGAAGCTAAATATTAAGAAGAATATGAAAATAAAGAAAATAATTGTAAGCTTTAAGCACAACAAATAAATAGATAAGCAATAATAATGAAATTGCAGTAAATAAAAAGATAAAGAAAGGATGTCATTATCAAAAATGTTAAGCATGAGGAATTTGCATCAATAGTCCAAGAGTTTCATTTTCAAGTTCCTCAATTTCCTTGTTTAAAGATGAAGGTCCTTGCAATTCAAATGATTGAGAAAAGTATGGACGATTTTTATCCTGGTTCAGCCACCAAACCACTTGTGGCCTACGTCCAATCCTCGAAACATAATTCGAGATTTTTCACTATTAATACAATCTTAAAACAAGAGTTTGCAACCGTTACAAATAAGAGCACTTTTCACACACAGGGAAACTCTACCCTTGTGCTAAAGCCTCAAACTTTAAGGGATACCTCACCCTTACGCAAACCTTTAAGGGATACCTCACCCTTGTTACAATACCTTTGAGGGATACCTCGCCCTCACAGAAATATAGCAGAAAATAGATGAAGAGAAATTCTCACAAAGAGTAAATGCCACAAATTGAAGCACTATAAAGCTCTTTAAAGATATCTCAGAGTTTTAGTGAAAAGAGCACAGGAAATAAGAGAGAAATTGAAAATCACATTTTAACATAAGCAAATAATGATTCAGAAAGTTAGGCAGCTTGCAAAGGTGACCCAAGGTATCTATTTATAGAGCTTTTGGAGAAAATAGCCGTTTGAGTCATTAATATACGTATTAAATTTGAAATGTGGTTGTTTCCTTCTATATCAGGATCCGTGATTTATTTGAATACCTTTTGGGTTGTTCGAATATTACTAATTTAAAAAGCTTGTGAAAATCAGTTCTAAAGAAGGTTATTCAAATACCTTTTGAGTTATTCGAATACCTTTATTAAAAGAAGTTTTATGTGAAAACAAGTCTATTCGAATACCTTGAGGGTTATTCGAATAGATCATTTAGAAAAACAGATTTTGGAGAGCTTTGTTATTCGAATACCAAATGTACTCTTCGAATAGTACTTTGAAAATAGAAAAACGTATGACATTTTAAACAAGGTCTATTCGAATACCTTGGAGGCTATTCGAATAACTCTATTCCAAAACAATTTTGAACACTTAAAATTTTTTGAAATATTTTTCAAAATAGTTTAAGATTATTCTTTGAATTTGGAATATTAATTTAAAAACATTTTTATCTTTTCGTGCAAAAACAATGTGATATCTGAAAAGTCTCCATACAAAACTAGGTCTTCTACATTTTCAAAATAGTCCTAGAGCTAATCTTGAACTTGGTCTTCTTATCATCTTCATGTTTGTGATCATCAAAACTAGTCTTCACTATATTATTAATCGCATTTTGGTTTTGAAATGATGTACACCTTTGAAACGGCAATTACCATATCTTTTCAGTTGAATGAATGAAATATACTTGTTTCGACACTTATTTTCTGATCCCATATTTCACTTGAGATTTAATACTTTTAAACGAGATGTTCTGGGTAATAGTAATGACAAACAAGGATCAAAGATACTCACTTCAAATCTACTTGACATAAAACCACTAATGGTCCTCTAACAAATAATGAGCACAATTGCTGATATTTTTTTATGAAATAATAATTTGAATTTTACAACCTTCAGGTAAAAACTTTGAACTATTGCTCATCCTCGGAAAACGCAGGTCGCAAAAACCCAGACCTATAAGACTAGGTTGTAAACTAGGCTGCAAAAGATGTCAAACTCAGAAAGAGATTTAGATCAAGAGATTGATGAAATAAGGGGAAGAATTGATGCAATGACAGAAAGACAATCAAGGGTCAAAGATTTACTGAGACAGTTAACTGAGACCATTAGAGCTACAAATGAAACCCCTGTCGGCATTGGAGAAAATAGAAATGCAAACAACAACGTGAATGAAGGGGATGATTCCATGAACATAAATCCTGAAGGGGAGAATAATAATGCAGAAGTCACTCATGAGTAGCTAGTAAAAATATTCCTAAACAATAACTCAGAAAAAGAAAAATTAAGAGATGAATTAATTAGAAAGATGCAAGAGCAAATTAAAGCCATTCAAGGCCCTAATCTATATGGCTCAGTAGGAATCAGTGAACTATGCCTGAAGATTGAAGTTAATATTCCTGAGGACTTCTAAATTCCAGATTTCTTGAAATACGATGGAAGCACCAATCCAAAGTTTCATCTAAAGACTTACATCACTAAAATGACCATTTGGTCACGAGATCCAAAATTCTTAATCAATTTCTTTCATAAAAGTCTGATCGGGCCATCTTTAAAATGGTACATGCAACTTGACCATTCAAAGATTTCTTGTTAGGATGATTTGAAAAGTCTATTCTTAGGGCAATATCGATTCAACATCGACACCACACCTACCCGAGAACAACTAGGGGCAATGCAAAAGAAGAATGATGAAACTTTTAAGAAATACGCTCAAAGGTGGAGAATGTTGGTAATCCATGTTCAACCACCACTGACTCTGTCAAAAATGATCTTGTACTTTATAGGGACCTTAGGAGTACCTTTTATTAGGTTGGTGGCAGCGGTTGTCGATAAGGATTTTTCTAACCTAATTTTGGCTAGAGAAATGATTGAGGATCTTACAAAAGCAAGTAAGTTACCTACTGAAAATACAGAAAGCAATTTTCCTAAAAATGTGGCACAGACAAGGAAGAAAGAACCAGAAGTCAGTTATGTGCAGCAACAAAACCCATGCTTTCCTCAGAATATGTACCCATACCCTTCTTATCAACCTCCTCCACTTACTCCTCCACTTTATCAAACCTCATACCAAGTCAATAATGTTCCCTCGCTACGTCCATATGTCATAACATGTCCTGTCTATACCAATCGTCCTCTCGCACCTCGAAATCTAAGAAACCAAGGGTATGCTCGACCCTCGTCGAATTTGCCCCTTTTTCTAAAGTTGCCAACCTCTAATACTAATTTGTTTCAACAGTTGTTCAATGTACATTTGGTCGCATGCGTTCTTTCTCACCCCATGGTACCCACATTCCCAGCCTAGTACAATCTTAATGTAACTTGCAAGTTTCATATGGATAACCCAAGACACTTAATCGAAGAATGCGAGGTTTTAAAATAACAATGAGGAGATTGATTGCCTATAGAAAGCTAGACTTTGAAGAGGAGAAACGGCCTAACATTACCAGCAACCTAATTCCAAATCATGGGAAGGAGTTGTAAATGCATTAGAAAACGAGAAGAAAGGAGCTTAGAATATGGCAGATGTCAAGGCTCCTATGAAGTTAATATTCTAAGGTTTGGTCCAAGCATGCTACTATGCTTCAGTAGCCTTTGATGGTGTAGGGTTTGAATATGATACTAAAGCTTATTATGAATATCATATGGAGAAGAGGCACGATATTGAGAGCTGTGATCTAGAGTTTAAATCTCAAGTATAGAGATTTATGGCTCTGGGTGTAGTGGATGTTACTCAAGCAAGAGGGTCTGCAAAAGAAATAGATACTGTGGAGTGTTTAGTTCCCAAACTTTCGTATACTAGTATAGTCCCAAATTCTGGGAAGGTTGTCATAGCAATAAAGAAGTCTACACCATTTTTCTACAGTGATACCCATATTGTACCTTGGAAGTATGATATCAAGGTGGAGATGCAAGGTAATATAAGACACACCTCTTCCGCCCCCATTGCTCAGATAGTAGAGCCTGCATAAGCAGTGTCGAGTGTCGTGGGCATAGGAGGGATCACAAGAAGCGGCAAGTGCAATGGGCAAGAAGATAAGATTGGGAAAGGAAAAGCAAACCTTATAAAAACAAAAGAAAAAGAGGAAGAAGAATTCCCAAAAATCATGAAGCAAAATGGGTATGATGTTGTAGAACATCTTAGAAAAACTCCAACCCAGATATCTCTTTTGTCACTTATTATGAACTCTGAACCTCATCACAAAGCACTGCAGAAGTGTTAAATGAAGCCTATGTGAAGCCAAATGTTACCCCTGAAAGCTTAGTGAACACGGTAGACTCAGTAAGGCACATCAATGTGATCCTTTTCTCTGAGGAAGAAGTGGTACATTCTCTCCTTTCTCTCTAAATTTTCTATTTTTTTCTGAGTTCTTCCCTCTCATTCATAGAGGGGTAGAGCCTTTAAGCAATCCAAGGGATTGACATTCTTGATGCTTAATCTTGAGATTCTGTTTTAATTGTTCTACATTCAATTATTAATCTAGTTTCTCTCCTTCATCTTTGCTTAATTCTGATTGAGTTGCTTACTTTGATTGGGTTATTCATATGATAATTGTGTAATTATCATGTATGAAGGATGAATTGTAGAGACTAAACAAGGCATTGAAGGTGTTTGATGAAATGTTTAACTTGGTTGGATCTTAGTTTTTAAGTTGATTTGGGTTTGGCGTGAATGCTTAATTTGTCTAACCTTATTTAATTGAATTCTGGATGTGTATCTTGTAGAAGATCCATGGAACATTTTGAGGCGTCTTGATATGATCTAAGACCAAGGATTCAGTAGATAATTGAAAGGATCTATAAAGATCAAGGATGAATTAAAATCAAGATTGGTTAATTCTCTTAGATTGGTTGCTTCTTAATTCTGTTTTCTCTTATTTAATTGCTTTCTATTTTTGTTGTTTAATTTCACAAACTCCTCTCCCTTGTTTGTTAACCTCTTAATCTAACTTCATAATTAGAGTTATCTACGGGCTTGACCCAGTGTTACCTTATGCTACAAGTAGTTCTAATAATTTGGTTATAAATTGATTTAAATTTGATAAACTCAACAGTTATCAAATTTTTGGCGCCGTTGTCGGGGATCATTCTGATCATGATTAATCATATTAGGAGTTTATCTTACTACTAACTCTTGTTTTGCCTCTGTTTTGCTGTTTCAGGTCATTTTCACCAAAATCACTTCATCTAATGGCATTTTTGTAATTTTGTACTGACAAATGTGCTCCAAATAAGCTGAAAATTGGTGGGTTAAAGGAAAATGACATTCTCTGCTCACAAAATGTGAGGTCCACCCTGGTTTGCTCAAATTCCTTCATTTAGACCTTTTTTTTTCATTTTTTGAAGACTTTTTATTACATTTTTTAGTTTCATTTTTATGTAGTTTTTATGCTGCGATGGTCCCATGATTTTTAAAAATCATTAGATATGTTAACTAGATTTATTTTGGTCGATTTTTAGTATTGTCTAGTGTATTTTGCTTGTTTGTTGTTTTTGTGCTTTTTGTGTTTTTTATGATGCATGATTAGGTCTTCTACTACCTAATTACTTGATATTAATCCAGATATTGATAAGACCTTGCATAGGCTGATTAGAGCTTGTAGGTTAAGATCAAGAATTGCTTCTAAACTTGATTTTGATCTTGAATTTGAAAGTGAACTCGAGATCTTAAGTAATTTTGCAACTGAGTGATAATATGCAGAATAAGACTCTTAAGGAATTAGCTGCTCCTAATATAACTTACCAATCTTTGTACATTTAATATCTTGATCTTAAAGCTAATTTTGAGTTAAAATTTGGATTGATACACTTGTTGCCCAAGTTTCATAGTCCTGCAGGTGAAGACCCTCATTAGCATCTTAAGGAGTTCCATGTGGTCTATTCAACCATGAAGCCATAAGGGATCCCTAAGGAGCACATCAAGCTAAGGGCATTCCTTTTCTCACTTGCTGATATAGCCAAGGATTAGTTGTTTTACCTTTCACCAGGTTTAGTCATGAGTTGGGATAACATGAAGTGGCTATTCTTAGAGAGATTCTTCCCTACCTCTAGAGCTGCTGCTATTAGAAAAGACATATGTGGTATAAGACAGATGGCAAGAGAGACCTTGCATGAGTATTGGGAGAGGTTCAAGAAGTTGTGCTCAAGTTGTCCCTACCACCAAATTAGTGATCAGTTGTTGATCCAATACTTCTATGAAGGCTTGCTACCAACATACAGAAGCATGGTGGATGCTACAAGTGGAGGTGTCTTAGTTGACAAAACCCCTACTGCAACACGAGATTTAATAGCAAATATGGCAGCAAACACCCAACAATTTGGCACACAAATCATTATCTCAACTAGAGGAGTCAATGAGGTTCAATTGTCTCATGTTGACCAATAGAGAATGGAGCATAGACTTTATGAACTGACTTCTTTGGTGAGACAATTAGCAGTGGGACAATAGTTACCTTTGTAGATAGTTGTAACTGTGTGTGGCATTTGTTCTTCTTCATTTCTTCCTATAGATACATGTCCTTCACTTCAGGATAGTGGTTCTATTTTTCCAGATCAATCTGTTGTTGTAGTAGGTGTCTTTCTTGGTAAACCACAATTGCAGCAACAGACGAGATATGATCCATACTCTAGCATATATAACCCTGGCTGGAGAGATCATCTAAATCTGAGATATAGTAATGCAGCTTCACAACAACAACAACCACAATAGTATAGACAGCCATTCCAACAACCACCTAGGCAACCACAGTTTCAGTAGCCTCTTGCTAGACCAAGTAGGCCTCTATTCCAACTGCCTTTGCAACAACTAAGTCCAGCAGCCACAAAACCCGAGCCTTCATTTGAGGATTTGGTGAAACAGATGGCCACTAACAACATACAGTTTCAATAGAGGACAAAAACTTCAATTCAAAACTTAGAAACTCAAATTGGACAATTAGCTTCTACTTTAAGCCATTTGCAGAATCAAGAATCTGGCCAACTCTCTTCCCAAACAATTCCCAATCCAAAGGGAAATATAAGTGCCATTATGCTGAAGTCTGGGAAATCTATAGAAGTACCAACTGAACCTCAAGCTACCAGCAAGCAACAGCCAGCAAAGCATTCAAATGCTGATGAACTAGCCCAACAATCTGAAGGTAAGAAGAAGTCAGTAGTTGTTGATGAGTAGTAGTAGCCTGCCATTGCTCTTCCTTTTCCACAAAGAGCCACACAGTCCAAAAAAATGGTAGAGGTAGAGAAAGACAAAGACTTGCTTGAGATTTTTAGGAAAGTGGAAGTTAACATTCCACTCCTGGATGCAATCAAGCAGACACTAAAATATGCTAAGTTCTTGATGGAACTGTGTATACACAAAAGACGGCTGAAAGGAAATGAAAGAATCAGCATGGGGTATAATGTTTCAACCTCATCCAGCCTATGCTACAGAAGTGCAATGATCCAGGGACTTTTACAATTCCTTGCATAATAGGAAATTGTCGATTTGAGCAAGCCATGCTAGACTTAGGTGCTTCCATTAATGTAATGCCTATGTTTATTTTTAGTTCCCTTGAACTTGGTCTTTTGCAGGCTACAAGTGTAGTGATCCAGCTAGCTAATACGAGTAATGCTTACCTAACTGGTTTGGTGGAGGATGTGCTGGTCCAGGTGAACGAGAAGATATTCCCAACTGACTTCTACATTTTGGAGATGGAGGGAGAGTCATCATTCAGCATGGCTCCACTCATTCTAGGAAGACCTTTCCTCAAGATAACACGAATAAAGATTGATGTGTATACAAGAGTTCTATCCATGAAGTTTGGAGATTCCATTGTGAGGTTTAATGTTCTTGATGCTATGAAACATCCCATGGAAGAACATTCTATCTTTCATATTGATTTAATTGATTATTTGATTGATAATTTGTATGCTAACTTGTGTGAGGGGTTTCCTGAGATTGCTGACTTTGGTGATTTTATGTGTGGTGATTTGTGTGCTAGCTATGATTATGATAAGTTATGTTTTGTGTGTTTTGAAATGTCTGCATTTTTGGGATGTGATGAATTTGTTCCTATGTTAACATATTATACAACAGGTGGTATATATGCAGAGGTTTAAGCAGCACAACCCACTAGATTACTTCTTTCTATAGTGTAGCCACCAAAGTTGGAGCTAAAAGCCTTTACCTGAGCATTTGAAGTATGCATACTTGGCGGATGATGAGCAGCTCCCTGTAATCGTGGCTAAGACCCTCCTTGTTGAATAGAAAGAGCGATTACTACATATTTTGAGAGAGAATATGAGGGCCATCAGATGGATATTAACGAATATTCCTAGCAATAGCCCTTCCATATGCATGCATAGAATTTTACTTGAGGATAAAGCTAAACCAGTGAGACAGTCCCAGCAGAGACTGAATCCTCTAATTTTAGATATGGTGAAAAAAGAGGTGACCAAGCTACTGCAAGCTGGCACTATTTATCCCATATCTGATAGCACTTGGGTGAGTCCTGTATAAGTTATCCCCAAGAAATCTGGAGTGACTATTATGACCAAACGTAAGAATGAGTTGATCCCTACTAGAGTGCAGAACAGCTGGTGACTCTACATTGATTATAGAAGGCTCAGCTAGGCCACTCGAAAAGATCATTACCCCTTGCCTTTCATTGATCAGATGCTGGAGTGACTGGCTGGAAAATTACATTATTGCTTCTTGGATGGATACACTGGCTATTTTCAGATCCACATTGCATTAGAGGATCAAGAGAAGATCACTTTCACCTACCCCTTTGGCACTTTTGCTTACAGGCGAATGCCTTTCGGGCTCTGCAACGCCCCTAGTACCTTCCAATGATGCATGGTAAGTATTTTTTCTGACTTTCTAGAGGAGTGCATGGAGGTGTTTATGGACGATTTCAATGTATATGGTTCTTCTTTTGATTCCTATTTGGATAACTTATCTAGAATGCTGCATTGATGCATTCAAACTAACCTTGTTTTGAATTTCGAGAAATGTCATTTCATGGTAGAGCAGAGTATAGTTTTGGGTCATGTAGTGTCTAGCGAGGGTATTGTTGTCGATCTTCCAAAAATAGATGTTATTACATGTTTAACTTACTCTATATGTGTGTGAGAAGTTCGTTATTTTCTTGGACATGCAGGTTTCTACAAGCGTTTGATGCGGAGTTTTTGTTTGACCAGAAGGTAGTGACTCACACACAACCTCCATCTACCCTTATCCATTCAAGTCATGATTCTAACATATTTTCAATCACATAAAAGATCATTATACTATTTAGAAACATTCTCAAATAATCTTTATCCATTAACATAATCATTCCTTAACCAAAGTCCTCAAATTGTTCATTTAAATTCAAGCTCATTTCAAGGCATAAATAATGAAAACCATACAAATCCATTTTTAAACTGACACTTGCTATCCTTACATGAGAAAGAAAATAACAAAAGATAAGAGAAGAAAGAAATTCCCCCTACCTCACTTCACCAATTAAGTCACCAATTTCATGCTTCGACATATTAAACTTTAGCTACCGATGGGAAGCATTTCATCCTGAAAATTCAGTACCATATAACATCAATCACTTATATCATTCATTCAATACAAAGTTTATACAATCATTCACCTCTTATGTAATTCAATACATCATATTCACACATCAAGTGTCATGCATTCATTTCATTTCAATACTCCATAAAGGTGCATTTAGTTCAAGTTTAACCCCTAAAGGAGCAAATCCACTTCTACTACACTTTCATAACTCAACTTTAAGTATTAAAGAAGCTACTAAAGTTTCTAGGGTTTAAACTATCACAAAAATATCTTAATTTTCACCTAAAGGGGCTATCTTTCATGAGTGCAACAATTATGCATCCTAACTTCAGAAATTTTGCAATTTTATAGGCAAATAGCCTTCCCTCATATCTTTCAATTGTCATAAGCCTCACTTCATTTGGCTAAGCGTAACCAAATTTATGCAACATTATGCATAAGCTAAAACAGGGCATCTTTTATTTTACCTAAAAATGACCTGACTTTAAAATGAAACTGAGAACAAACTAAAAGTGCAAAAATTTTAAAATTTTACAGTCAAATGGCCTTACATGTTAGCTTTCAAATGTCACTAGTCTCATGTAAATATGACTTCGGAGTAGGAAATTATGCAGTCTGGTTTAACAGGTGCCAGATTACTTTTTCTGTAGAATTTGTCTCGGGTTCAAATCAAAATTGAGACAAATTGGGTTGTTCTAAAATTTTGAAATTTTTACTACATGAAGCTTTATGTCTTCGCTTTCAAAATGCAATAAGAATCAGATCATTCCAATATCTATAGCTTAAGTCATGCAATTAAACCTCCAAATTGTTCATTCTTGACAACAAACTAAAAGTATCTAACTCATATTTTTAGGTTTCCAACTTTCCAAACTCCAATTCTAAATGGTTTCCATCCACAATCATAGCCTCTAAACATATTATTTACCTCATATTTAATCACAATCCTTCCAAAACATAAATCAAAGATCAAATCATAACCCAAATTACTTATTTTTCAATCATTCATACAATGGAGTTCATGGACACCCCTTTAAATAAAAACACCTACTATGCATCATACTAACCAAAAACAACCAAACTTTCCTCTTAGTAGCAAGAAGTAAACATAGGAATCACAAATTACCTCCCATATATATTTTTGCTACTCAATGTTCCATGGAAAGTCAATGACTTCCAATTCAACACCATGAATCAATAAACTAAGTACAACCATCAACAAGATCAAAAGAATGAAAATCAAGCATAAAGTTATATTTAAATCTCAAACACTTATTTCTCTTCATGTTGGAACAAAAATAGCAAGAGGAAAGAAAAAAAAGATGGAAATGTAGAGTAAAGGTCCCCTACCTCAAGCTTGAAGAAGATGAGCTCAAACCTTGCCTTGCTCCTCCTATTTTCTTCCTCTTTTCTCCACTGTTTTCTTCCTCTATTTTCCCCTCATTCTGCAACTGGAGGACGCATGGGAGAGATGAGAAAGTGAGATAAAATATCACTTTTTAAAAGATAAGCATTAAGGGCAATTTGGTCATTTTACTGGACTTCGTATCTGTTAAGAACACTTTGATTTTACTAAATCAAGTTTCCTAACTTTTAACAAGCTTAGAATAAATTATAAGATTAATCTAAATTCTTATTTCATCCCTTTCTTAATTCTCCATATCTGCACCACCTCAAACTAGTATTTAAACACTCACTCAATGTCTTTAAAAATCCTAAACTGACTCTGTTTATCCTTAAAATTTAACTACATCCTCTATCACACATTTGTGACCTGAAAATGAATTTGTCTTATTTATTTCATTTGATTATGCATTTATGCTATTTTCTTGATTTAAAATAATAATTTAACATGTTCTGTGTTGCGACAAAATACCTAAATTAGCTCAAATCGTCACAAAATTTAGCGGATATGTTAAACAAGTATTATGGTACCTCTATGATCATATACAAGTCTAACATGCTAAAAAGAGGATGTTTGATAAACACATATTTTATTCATTAAGAAACCCTTATATTTAGTCATTTACACTCTCCATATTCTTAATTGATTGAGTTTGACATGATTTTGTGAGTTTGAGCTCAAATTGGTCCTAATTGAATATTTTCAGCATTATTGAGATTTTACACTGTTTCTGTATTTTAGTCATAACTTGAGTTCCTGATATCTGACAATCATGAATTTTATCTTGTAGGAAAGCTAAGAGGAAGCTCTACAACTTTGATGAAGAGCTCGAAGTCTGATTCAGATGTCTAAGGGACCTAAGTTTACATGGAAGTCAGAATACGGGTTCTGTCAGTAGAATCCGAACAGTGTGCACTCAAAAAATCATATCTCAAGATGTAATAATGGAGATGGGCTGAAATTTGGACAGTGGATAGTCAAGATCCAAATAAACAACTTTCATCAAGAACACATTTTGAGAAAAAGAAGTCTAGTAGGTCATTTTGAGCTTGCAAGTCGGAACAAAGGTGCTGAAGTTGGGTTTGAGCAACCTACGGTATTTGGGACATATCTTGGGCTTAAGGAAGCCAAATTGGACGAACCAGCTATCCATTTTATATCCAATACAAGGATCTACAACTTTCATGAAGAACACTTTTCGTGGTTCTGAAGTATAGTGGGTCGTTTTTGGCTTCCAAGTCAAACACGAAATTTTCGTCCTCAACCATCCACTAATCCACTCATCCACTCACCCACTCATCCACTAACTCACCCACTCATCCACTCATACACTAATCCAAACACTTAACCACTCCACCCACTCATCCACTAATCCATCCACTCACCCATTCATGTCCATAATTTCCCACTCACCAAAAGTCCTTTGGCATTTTTCACTAATTCAACCACTCAACCATTCCACTCACTCATCTACTAAACCAACCCACTAATCCATCCACTAAAACACTTCACTCACTCATCCACTCATCCACCCACTTCCCTTTGTCATTTTGTTATCTTAGACTTCTATAAAAGGCACCATTTATCATGAACAACATGTAACTCTCCTTCATTTTCTCTCGTTTTTCTTGTGATTTCTTTCTAGCTATGTGTAACTAAACCTCCCTTGGTTAAGGGGGTGATGAAAGCTGCTAGTATTAATGTTGTAAACTTTGCATATTTGATTATTTCAACACGAGTTATGTTTTTATTCATATATTTCTGAATCTATTGTTGGTATGAAGGTTTTTGTACTTGTTCCTACTTTCAAAGTAGTAGATCTAGGTTTATTATGTGCGGTTGCGTAGTAGATCTAGTGGGATGTATGATGTTCATGTGGGTATAATTATCTTTGTGCTATTTGCCGTTATAAAAGTGGTAGATCTGGGTTTATTATGCTGCGATTGCAGTATTAGATCTAGAGAAATATATGTTCTAAGTAATTTAATCCCGGTGTGTGATTAGACCTTAGTGTAATTGGTTTTCTAAATCTTAATGCAATTGTTGGATAGTTGTAAGAGCGGTTGCTTTATGACTAATCGGTGATTAGGAGTTGATTTGAGCGGTTGCTAAATTGGCCAACACGTAAGGAAAACAGAGATTTAATCTCACAATTGCATAAAAACATAATTGAGCATGTTGGAATAAAAGGATATGTGGATTTACATTATCATATAAATCTAGTGGTGGATTCAATCTCTTAACCAATTTTCTTATATTGTTGATTTCAGTTTGTTTATTGTTATCTTTGAAGCTGTTCATTGTTCATCAAAACTCCAAAACCCCCCTTTTACTGTTTATTGTTAATCAGAGTCTAAATTGGGAATTGTTTAATAGTGTTAATTGAATTGGTTCTCTGTGGATCGACCCTTACTAACTACAACTAGTTGTAAGGTTTTTATTTTCTGGTGGGCCTGACAACTGATTTTTATCTTAATTTTAATCACTACATCCGCACGCATTAGAATTTTGGCGCCATTGCCGGGGAACCAATTTTTTCAATTACACTATTAATTTATTTCCTATTTTTATTCTGTTTTTATTTTATTTTATTTTATTTTATTTTTAATCTTTCTTTCTGAGTGTTTTGTAGGTGTTGATGTCCTTTGAAGGAGTAGACGAAGGATTGCTAAATTTGAGGAACTATATTGATCAACTCACTTCACATCCTCAATTTCCCTTCCATCCAGGCTAACTTCCAACTCACACTGTGACATTGAAGTCGCCCGTTACATTGATCTATCAAGTTCGAGAGACATTTGAGCCATCGAAATATCCGAAGAAGTGACAATGGCGAGAAAACACTTTAAGGGCATTGGGTGCTCAGATCTAGATCAACAAACCTCTTTGCATAGACATTCTTGAAAATGAAGAGGCATTTGAATTGAAATCCGGTTTAATCCATCTCTTGCCATCTTTCAATGGATTACCCGGAGAGGACCCCAACAAGCACTTGAAGGAAATCCATGTGGTATGTTCTAGCATGAAACCTGCAGGAATTCATGTAGAGCAAGTCAAGTTGAGAGCTTTTCCATTCTCATTGAAAGACTCAGCTAAGGAGTGGCTTTACTACTTGCCACCCAGATCCATCCAATCATGGCAGGACATGGCCCGAACTTTCCTAGACGAGATACTTCCCCTGCCTCAAAAGCTGCAACAATCAGAAAAGAAATGTGGTATTCAACAAAGGCATGGGAATCACTCCATGACTATTGGGAGAGATTTAAGAAGCTATGTTTCAGCTGCCCTCATCATCAAATAAGTGAGCAAGACTTTTAATTCAATATTTCTATGAAGGCTTACAAGTGATGGATCGCAACATGATTGATCTTTGCTAGCGGAGGAGCATTGATTGATAAAACTCCTCAAGAAGCTAGAAACTTGATCTCAAGAATGGTCTGTCAATACTCAACAATTCTACTCTAGAAATGACACCTTTGGAGTAAGAGTAGTGAAAGAAGTAGAGACAACAAGTATACAAGAAGACAAATGACTCAATTGACTTGCTATGGTTCGGCGGTTAATGGATTCGGGTAAAGCACCAGTTCATGCTTGTGGGATCCGTTGTTCATCTGGACATCCCACGATATGTGTCCCATTCTCCAAGAAGACACAAATGAGGAGGTAAGAGCAGAGGGGATATGCTTTGGACTTTCAAAAAATTACAACCCCTACTCAAACACATATAATCCGGGTTGGAGGGATCATCCAAATTTCAGCTATGCAAAGCAACCTCAAAATCAACCTCATGGACCTCCAGGATTCCAACAAAGGCAAGTACCTTTCCCTCGAGACAAATGAACAAGTTCAAGCTCCTAAGCAATCCGAGCCTTCATTAGAGGAGCTAGTAAAACAAATGGCCACTAATAATTTGCGGTTCCAACAAGAAACAAATGCAACTATACAAAGTTTCAAACAAGAAACAAGGATCGCAATCAATAACTTGCAGAATCGGATAGGACGAGTTGTCCACGAGAATTCAACAAGTTTCAAAGCCAAGCTTCAGGAAACTACCCTCACGGCCCGAAGTGAATCAGGGGAAAATGCTAGTCTTTGTCACATTGAGAAGCGGAAAGACGATGGATGAGCCTACCTCTCTTCCACCAATCATTCAAGAGAAGGATGAACCACCCAAAGAAGCAAATGATAAGGGGCAAACTTCCAAAACCCCTAAGGTAAGTATTTACGAACCCCTTCCTAAATATGTCATTAAAGCTCCTTTTCCTAGTAGGTTGGTTACAACCAAGAAAGAAGAAGCGAGAAAAAGAAATACTTGAGACTTTTAGGAAGGTAGAGGTTAATATCCCTTTGTTAGATGCCATTAAGCGGTACCTAGATATGCAAAATTTACGAAAGAATTATGCACTAACAAGAGGAAGTTAAAAGGAAATGAAAAGGTCCAAGTGGGAGAAAATGTTTCATTTGTAATTAAAAAGAAACTCCCAACCAAATGTAAGGACCCCGGCACATTCACCATTCCATGCACTATAGGTAACACAAGGTTTGAAAGGGCAATGCTTGATTTAGGTGCATCTATAAATGTCATGCCATATTCTATTTATGCATCTTTATACTTGGGTCCTTTGGAACCTACTTGGTGTTGTTATTCAATTGGCCGATAGATCTAATGCATACCCTAAGGGTGTGGTTGAAGATGTTTTGAGTACAGGTGAATGAATTAGTGTTTCCAAATGAGACTTCTATGTTTTGGACATGGAAGAGGATGAGTCTCCCAAATCTGCCCCTATCTTGCTAGGAAGACCATTTTTGAAGACTGCACGGACAAAAATTGATGTGCACTCAGAATTCTAACAATGGAATTTGATGGGGAATTAATTAGATTCAATATTTTTGAAGCTATGAGATACCCAAGTGATGTGCACTCGCTTGTTTAATTGATTCTTTTGATCCTTTTGATTCTTTAATTTCTCGCAGACTTTTGATACTTGACCATTTTGATGCTCTTGATACAATTCTAACTCATAGCTTAGATGTACGGGAGGAAAAGAAGAAGAGTGAAGAAGAGCCATGGAGTGAACACATTGATGAAATTGTTCTTTGCCTTACAAGAGCTCTCTTCCACCCGGAAGAGCATGAGGTAACTTTTGTTGATTTACACTGTTACTACCGATATACCTCAACCTTCATTTGTGCGAGCACCTGAATTGGAACCGAAAGCACTACACGATCATCTTAAATACATCTTCTTGGGGGAGAAGGACACCCTTCCAAAGTAATAATTGCAAAGTCACTCACTCAAGAGCAAGAAGAGAAAGCGGTAGCTATTTTGCAGAACATAAGACACCATTGGTTGGTCAATAGGCGATATCAAGGGTATTAGTCCCTCCGTTTGTATGCACGGGATATTAATGGAGGAGGATACTAAACCTGTGAGAGACCCTCGGCGGAGATTGAATCCTCCCATAATGGAGGTTGTGAAAAGGAGATACTAAAGCTCCTAAGTGTGGGGGTGATCTACCCCATTTCGACGACAAGTGGGTAAGCCCGGTCCGGGTAGTACCAAAGAAATGCTGGAATTACCTTGTGGTAAGAAATGCTGAAAATGAGCTTATTCCCACTAGGTTACGAACAGTGGTGGCGTGTTTGTATTGATTACGGGAAGTTGAATGCCGCCACGAGAAAAGACCACTTTCCTTTACCTTTCATTGATCAAATGTTAGAAAGATTATGGTCATTCTTATTATTGTTTTTTCGGATGGTTTTTCGGGTTACAATCAGATTGCCATAGCTCCGAGAAGACCAAGACAAGACTACATTCACTTGTCCATTTGGTACATTTGCATATAGGCGAATGCCTTTTGGACTCTGCAATGCACCAGGAACTTTCCAAAGATGCATGATGAGTATATTTTCGATTACATTGAAAACATCATTGAGGTTTTTATGGATGACTTTAGTGTCTTTGGAAATGATTTTGAAAATTGTTTGGAACATTTAACTTTGGTGCTTAAAAGATGCATTGACACTAACCTGGTACTTGAATTGGGAAAAATGTCATTTCATGGTGAATGAAGGTATTGTGTTAGGTCATGTAATTTCGCTAGGGGAATTGAAGTAGATAAAGCTAAGGTAGAACTCATGCATTCTTTGCCACCACTCACTAGTGTGCGGGAGATTCGTTCTTTTATTGGTCATGCGAGGTTTCTAGGAGATTCATTAAAGACTTTTCTAAAGTCTCATTGCCCTTTGCTGAGACTTCTTCAAAAAGATGTTAATTTTAACTTTGATGAGAAATGTATGGAAGCTTTCAATAAACTCAAGAAGTTGTTAAGCTGTTGCACCTATCATCGAGGCCACCCAACCTGGGAGTTACCTTTTGAACTAATGTGTGATGCCGGTGACTTTGCGGTAGGGATTTGTCTTGGGACAACGAGTTGATAGAGTTCCTTATGCCATTTGCTATGCATCAAGGACTCTAAATGATGCTCAACTTAATTACTCAACCACAGAAAAGGAACTTCTATTTGTTGTATTTGCTTTAGAAAAATTTAGATCATATCTAATTGGTTCTAAAGTGATTGTGTTTTCAGATCATGCAGCCTTGAAGTATCTTCTAACAAAGAAAGAAGCAAAGCCTAGATTGCTCCAATGGATTTTATTGCTCCAGGAATTTGACTTGGAGATTAAAGACAAGAAAGGAGCGAAAACTTGGTGGCCGATCACTTGAGTAGATTGGTAGCGAAGAGGAAGAAATGCCTATCATGGAGACTTTTAGGATGAATATTTGATGGTTGTCAACACCATAATCCCTTGGTATGTTGACATTGTTAACTACCTGGTTACTAAGGACTTTCCGGAGGGTTTGAACAAGGCCCAAAGAGATAAATTAAGGAGTGACTGTAAATACTATATCCGGGATGACCGTACTTATGGAAGCATTGTGCAGATCAAGTCATTAGGAGGTGCATTCCTTATTCTGAGACACACTCCATCCTCTCCTTTTGCCACACCTATGCATGTGGAGGACACTTTGACAGTAAAAGGACAACCAATAAAGTGCTTGACAGTGGTTTCTATTGGCCTTCAATTTTCAAAGACGCTTACAACTTTTGTAAGTCTTGTGACCGCTGTCAGAGAACAGGTAATATTGGTCCTCGTAATCAAATGCCTCAGACTCCGATCATTTTTGTGGAACTCTTTGATGTGTGGGGTATTGATTTCATGGGACCATTCCCTCCTTCATTTGGTTTCACATACATTCTTTTATCTGTTGATTATGTGTCTAAATGGGTGGAAGCAAAAGCCACTCGATCGATGATTCTAAAGCATTGCAGATTTTGTTAAGTCACATATTTTCTCCAGGTTCGGGACCCCAAGGGCTATCATCGGTGACCAAGGGACCCATTTCTACAACAAAACCTTTGATGCTCTATTGAAGAGATATGGAGTAATGCATGAGAATTTCCACTCCTTACCATCCACAGACAAATGGGCAACCGAAGTGTCCAAGGGAGATTAAGTCAATCCTTGAAAAGACAGTGAATCCCTCAAGAAAGGATTGGAGCACTCGACTTGAAGATGCTTTATGGGCTTATAGGACTGCCTATAAGACTCCCATCGGCATGTCACCATTTTGGTTGGTGTATGGAAAGCCCTGTCATTTGCCCGTTGAGTTGCAACATCGATCTTACTGGGCCATTAAACAAGTTAATATGGAATTGGAAGGTACTGGAAAGCAAAGGAAGTTCCAGTTACAGGAATTGGAAGAACTAAGAAATGAGGCCTTTGAGAATGCCCTGATTTATAAGACTAAAGCTAAGGCATTCCACGACCAATTGATTTCCAGAAAGAAATTTCACAGAGGACAAAAAGTCCTGCTATTCCAATCAAGACTCAAATTATTTCCAGGTAAACTGCGTTCTAAGTGGATTGGGCCGTTTGTGGTAACTAATGTTTTTCCTTTTGGTGCAGTTGAGATCAGGAAAGAAAATTCTAGCAAAGCATTTAAGGTCAATGGTCATCGTCTCAAACCATATCATGAACTTCCTGACAGTGCAGAGATGGAAGTGATGACTCTCATCCTTCCACAATATGAGGAGCATTGAAAGTATCATCATGTCGGGCTGAGGACAATAAACTAAGCGCTCATTGGGAGGCAACCCAACCAGATTTGCTCTCTTTATCCCTTTTTATTTTGTGTTTTCATTAGTTTCTTAGATTATGTTTTTATCTGTTTGTTGGTTGTAAGCATTTGAATCTCTAAAAAAAAAAAAAAAAATTTGTGTGCTAGACAATAAGGTAGGTAGTGCCATTAAATTTTGTCACTCGGAAGCATGTGAAGGTCACTTTTCTTCGGCGACAACAACTACGAAAATCTTGCAAGTATGGATTTTATGGGCCTACTTTATTCAAGGTCTGTTACACCTTTTGCAAAAGTTGCGGAAATTGGTCAAAAAGGTTCGCTTTGAGATTATCATCTGCACCTACTCCTTGAAAAATTGAGATCTAGGTGCGCGGTTCTTTTCTTTGTCAAACACGTGTATCCTCTGGGGCCGTAGATATTGAGGATCCTAGGAATGGTAATGCGCTTAAAGTTAATGGACAAAGACTCAACCATTCCTGGAAAACCAAGTTCTTAAGTTTTTTTTTTTTGTGTTGCCGGTTAAGTGGCGGATACGGTACTCCGTGACTCTCAAGTCGGTTTATTTTTCAGTTTCCCAAAATAACTGAATCCTTCTTCTCCTTCAAAATGGATGTCATTCTTTCAAACCTGAGAAAACATTTTCCTTCTCTTCCTCAAAATGCTCTGAGAAAAATCTACAAAGTTCGATGTGAAAGATTGAGACTGTTAATGCACAAAGGTATGCCAGAAGATGTACGCTGGATAATTGAAGCAAAGGTTCGATTAGCAGGTGAGTCCTCAATTTCATTTGACTCATATATGCCCGGTCTTGGAAGAAGTTCATATTCTAAAAGGAGAAGAGCAAAAAGGTTACAAGTCTGTCACAAATGTGGACGATGGAACTGTAACAAGCGATGTCATACTTTGGGGATGGTTTCCGCAAATAGAGAAGATAAAATTTTCTTCATTAAGAATGGACTGAGTAAGGAGTTATTAGATGATATCTTATCGACTCTTAGACGCATTCTTGTGGATTGGTGCATCGTGAACTTCTTAAATTGTGGAATCTCTTCAAGGATGAAGAAAAACGCTACAGTCTTGGGAATCTGACTCTAAAAGACCCTGTTTGCCAATTTTTAAGAAAATTGGATGGGAAGCTTATCCTCGACTCATAGAAGACGTTTAAGCCGTTACTGGACGTTAAACCAGAGGCGGATGTGAGCCACATCCACAAACAATCTGTACATATCATCTTCTTCTTCTTCTTCATGTCATCTCTCAAAAAAAAAAAAAAAAAAAAAAAATTATGTATACGTCTTAGGGTTGGCTTTGGTAACACACACCGTGAATGGGAAATGCATGCATCTGATCCAGCCTTCTTAATTGAAAAAAAAGAAGGTAGATTGTATCCCACATGTGAGGCAGCCAGCGTATTATGGCCACTTGTCCCTTTTGGGAGCCCTATGTTCTTGACTGGTCTTGAATGGGTCGAATATCTTGGTCAACAATGCTTTGGCACAAAGCCGAAAAATTTGAACTACCTCCATCCCAATCTTAAGTAAGTATACACTCATCTTTCATCAAGTTTTTCTAACAATTTCAAAAAAAAAAAAAAAAGAGAGAGGACGTGATGTCTACGCACTCATGACATATTTTGATATAAAGATACGCCATGGACACTTGTACATACGGGTATGTCATCATTTTCTATTTCTTTTATCTTTGTATCATTTTATTGTATTTTGATTTTTGTACAGACGATCCTTTGAGCGGGGTCCTTGGGGTTTCTAGACTTCTTTACCTTGATGGTTTTCTTGAAGTCAAACAAATAAAAATAAAAATAAAAAAAAAAAAAAAAAAAAAAAGTAAAAAAAAAAAAAAAGAGAAAAGATTCTGTGTTTCTTAATTTCAACCTTTTTCGACAATGACCAACCTACCCTCATAGGTGCAATTATTCCCTTTCCATTCTTTTTCCTACTTAAACACTCCATTTTCTCCATTTTCCTTCAACTCGAAACACTCAAAGGAGGAAGAGTATAGAATGGGGCCTTCTATTCGTAACCTCAAAAATGTCTGTGTTTTTGTGGGTCGAGTTATGGGAAGGGATTAGAGTTTGTAAACGCAGCCTAGCACTCTTGGTCGATCACTTGCTGCGAGGAATATTCATCTTGTATATGGGGGAGGTTGTCGTGGGTTAATGGGGGCTGTATCACTTGCTGCTTCTATAGGAGGCAGTCAGGTTTTAGGTGTTATTCCTAAACCTTTGGCTGAAAATAACATCACTAGAAAGACAGTTGGAGAAGAAATTCAGGTAACATCTATGCATGGACGAATGAAAACAATGGTTGACAATTCTGATGCATTTATTGTCTTACCAGGTGGTTTTGGTACTTTAGAAGAAATTTTTCAAATTGTCTCTTGGGCCGAACTAAACATCCACCATAGACCCATTGGTTTGTTGAATATTAATAATTTCTTTGATCTTTTGTTATCTTTTCTTGACAAAGCTGTGGAACGAAATTTATCACTCCTTCGCAAGACAACTTCTTATCTCTGCCTCCACTATTGATGAGCTCATTGATAAATTAGAAGCTTTTGAGTATGTACCTGATCCGGTATTAGCTCAGATAGATTGGTCAACAGGAAGCAGCGAAGGAAGTAACAAGAAACAAAAGCCAGATCTGCGACTTCATCTTTAATGGGTTTGATTTTATTGTACCTTGTTTCTGTTTAAATTTGTGTCAGCTTTCTCCAACAGGTAATATCTTCTGTCCTTTACTCATCTATATTTTAACATTGAGGACAATGTTGTGATTTAGTTGGGGGGAAGGATAGTTGACCCAAAAAAATATATATATATGTATATATATAAAAAAAAAAAAAAAAAAATTGTTGTGTTGTTTGGAAAGTATAATATGATTGTCATGTACTTATTAAATCAATTAGTGATGGCAAGAGTAAGGAGTAATTTTACTCTTGAGACGCATCTTAATTGGTGACAGAGTAAGGAGTTTTTTTAGGTAGTAACTAATTAGTACTAAAGTTTTATTGTTTGATTTCTTTTCGTGGTCGATGCGATCGACAAACGGTGTGTTTCTTTTCGCTTGGCGTTGATTCACTTCTTATCAAAAGGTTGTGTTGCTCGTTTCTATATCTCTCTTTCACATTGAAGGCAATGTTATATTAAGCGTGGGGGAGAGATTTCAGCATGTTCTTTTTGTAAAAAAAAAAAAATTCAAAAAAAAAAAAAAAAAAAAAAAAGGGGTTCATTGCATGATTGAATAACTTTTCTCCCTTCTTGAACTGATATGCTTGGTGATGGATGATTAAATTGATGAATTGAGTTTGATGGATGCATACCTTGTGAGATTTTGAGCCTAATGGATGGATTCAACATTTATGTCATTCTCTTCTTTCATGTGTGATTTTCACTCATGTTAATGACCACTCTAGAACTTGCTTTGATTCTTTTTAAGGCTACATTTCACTTGCATGCATGAACATGATTAAGGCCCTCTTTCTTAATTAGCTAGTTTAACCAAATAGCCAACCTTGTTTTCAATTTGATATCAAGCACTCTTTTGACTTCTTGGAAATTCTCGATTCACATCAACCTTGTATATTTTCCTTTGCTTAACCCCTTTGAGCTTATTTGACCATTCCTTGTTTCTAGCTCATTATGTACCTTAAATGAAAAATCGTGTTCTTATTTTACCTTAGGGAATAAAAGAACATTAGCTTTGTTAATGGATGAGTTTTTGAACAAGTGTGGGGGTGTGTATACAAAATGGTTGTTGAAAAAGGAAATAGTGCCTAAAAAAAAACTAAGTGTTTAAAAAAAGAAAAGGATTGGGAAATGAATATGTAAAGGGATATACACTAGAGTTGGGATGAACTTTTATGCTTGTTATTTGAACTCAGCTCTCATTTGATTTTATTCTCTTTGGTATTTATCTTCTCATATCCATTTTATCCTCTCCTGTTACCTTGACCTCACTACAACCTTGAATAAAGTCCTCATGATTTGTGTGTGCATGTGTTTTGAGTAGTGGAGAAGTAGAAGATAAGCAAGCTTATGGTAGTGTAATTTTCATGGGTTGAATTGAGTGAAATACCTACCTTTTAAGCACTTGAGAGATTGAGAGGGAATCTTGTGAAGATCTATCATTCTCGATTCATGTTGAAGATACCTTACTTGTTGGTTTGAGATGTGGAGAATTGTTAACTCATGAATGTTTTGATCCCTTGAACCTTTGGTTGTTCTTCTTGATTGTAAAATTTTGGACTCTTGAATGTCGTTGAAATTTAAAATTTTGTTAATCTCTTATGTCCTTGTTTTGGTCTTGAGTTTTGCCCAGGAGTGCAAAAAGCTAAGTGTGGGGGAATTTGATAAACACATATTTTATTTATTAAGAAACCCTTATATTTAGTCATTTACACTCTCCATATTCTTAATTGATTGAGTTTGACATGATTTTGTGAGTTTGAGCTCAAATTGGTCCTAATTGAATATTTTCAACATTATTGAGATTTTACATTGTTTCTGTATTTTGGTCATAACTTGAGTTCCTGATATCTGACAATCATGAATTTTATCTTGTAGGAAAGCTAAGAGGAAGCTCTACAACTTTGATGAAGAGCTCGAAGTCTGATTCAGATGTCTAAGGGACCTAAGTTTACATGGAAGTCAGAATACGGGTTCTGTCAGTAGAATCCGAACAGTGTGCACTCAAAAAATCATATCTCAAGATGTAATAATGGAGATGGGCTGAAATTTGGACAGTGGATAGTCAAGATCCAAATAAACAACTTTCATCAAGAACACATTTTGAGAAAAAGAATTCTAGTAGGTCATTTTGAGCTTGCAAGTCGGAACAGAGGTGCTGAAGTTGGGTTTGAGCAACCTACGGTATTTGGGACATATCTTGGGCTTAAGGAAGCCAAATTGGACGAACCAGCTATCCATTTTATATCCAATACAAGGATCTACAACTTTCATGAAGAACACTTTTCGTGGTTCTGAAGTATAGTGGGTCGTTTTTGGCTTCCAAGTCAAACACGAAATTTTCGTCCTCAACCATCCACTCATCCATCCACTAATCCACTCATCCACTCACCCACTCATCCACTAACTCACCCACTCATCCACTCATACACTAATCCAACCACTTAACCACTCCACCCACTCATCCACTAATCTATCCACTAATCCATCCACTCACCCATTCATGTCCATAATTTCCCACTCACCAAAAGTCCTTTGGCATTTTTCACTAATTCAACCACTCAACCATTCCACTCACTCATCCACTAAACCAACCCACTAATCCATCCTAACTAAAACACTCCACTCACTCATCCACTCATCCACCCACTTCCCTTTGTCATTTTGTTACCTTAGACTTCTATAAAAGGCACCATTTATCATGAACAACATGTAACTCTCCTTCATTTTCTCTCTTCATTTTCTTCTTTGATTTTTCTAGTTTTTCTAGCTATGTGTAACTAAACCTCCCTTGGTTAAGGGGGTGATGAAACCGCTAGTATTAATGTTGTAAACTTTGCATATTTGATTATTTCAACACAGTTATGTTTTTATTCATATATTTCTGAATCTATTGTTGGTATGAAGGTTTTTGTACTTGTTCCTACTTTCAAAGTAGTAGATCTAGGTTTATTATGCTTGCGGTTGCGGTAGTAGATCTAGTGGGATGTATGATGTTCATGTGGGTATAATTATCTTTGTGCTATTTGCAGTTATAAAAGTGGTAGATCTGGGTTTATTATCTTGTGATTTGCGGTATTAGATCTAGAGAAATATATGTTCTAAGTAATTTAATCCTGGTGTGTGATTAGACCTTGTGTAATTGGTTTTCTAAATCTTAATGCAATTGTTGGATAGTTGTAAGAGCGGTTGCTTTATGACTAATCGGTGATTAGGAGTTGATTTGAGCGGTTGCTAAATTGGCCAACACGTAAGGAAAACAGAGATTTAATCTCACAATTGCATAAAAACATAATTGAGCATGTTAGAATAAAAAAGATATGTGGATTTACATTATCATATAAATCTAGTGGTGGATTCAATCTCTTAACCAATTTTCTTATATTGTTGATTTCAGTTTGTTTATTGTTATCTTTGAAGTTGTTCATTGTTCATCAAAACTCCAAAACCCCCCTTTTACTGTTTATTGTTAATCAGAGTCTAAATTGGGAATTGTTTAATAGTGTTAATTGAATTGGTTCTCTGTGGATCGACCCTTACTAACTACAACTAGTTGTAAGGTTTTTATTTTCTGGTGGGCCTGACAACTGATTTTTATCTTAATTTTAATCACTACATTCGCACGCATCAATGTTACATTTTGATCCCTTGAATCTTTGGTTGCTCTTCTTACTTACAAACTTTTGTCGTTCTTGAATATCTTTGGAAATTTTGAAAATTGAGTCTTTTACAATTTTTTTAGCTTTTGAGTTTGTGTTGGTTTTCCTTGTTCCCTAGTTTTGGTCTTATGTGTTTTGCCCATGAGTGCAAAAAGATAAGTGTGGGAGAATTTAATAATAATATATTTTATTCATTTAATGGTTCTCTCACTAGGTGTATTAAGGTTCAATTTGACTTCATTAGATTGGTTTTTTTACTTTTTATGATATTGAGCTTAATTGGATCATTGAAGGAATTATTGTATGAATTGATCTTTATTTGTCAATTTGGCAATGTTTAGTATTTTAGCTATAATCTGCATTCCAAATATCTAATTGGTGTGATTCTGGTCTTGTAAGAAATTTAAGATAAATCTCTACAAGTTTCATGAAGACCGCAGGAGCTGAATCATATGTTTGGATAATTTAAATTGAAGTTGAAGCAAGATTTAAAATGTTGATCCTGACAGCTTAACCTATGCGCACTCATCAGCCCATATCTCGAGTTATAGGAGTTCAATGGATGTAAAACTAGGCCCAAATGAAAGATAAGACACAAAGATACAACTTTTATGAGACTCCTAAGCTAAACTACGTCATTTTGGTTGCGTAATTGAAGCTGGAAAATAGAGACAAGTTGTTGACGAGTTAGGCTACTTAATTGAGCATAACTTGAGTTGTAGACCTCTAAATGACATGGGACTTGGGCCCAATGATTCCTAATGGACCCAATTTTGTAACTAATAGGTTTCTAATCATGTAAGGCCAAAGTAGGGGTTAGTTATAGGAGGTAGAAGCAAAAATATGAGACTCATCTTCTCATTCTACATTTTTCATTCTCTCTCTAGATCTAGATCTCTCTCTTTTCTCTCCATTCTCTCTAGATTTTCTCTTATTTTCTTAGTTCTTCTCTCCCATTCATGGAGGGTTTGAGCCTTTAATCAATCCAGGGGATTGACATTCTTGATGCTTAATCTTGAGATTCTATTTTAATTGTTCTACATTCAATTATTAATCAAGTTTCTTTCCTTTATATTTGCTTAATTCTGATTGAGTTGCTTAATTTGATTGGGTTATTCATATGATAATTGTGTAATTACCATGTGTGAAGGATGAATTACAGAGACTAAACAAGGCATTGAAGGTGTTTGATGAAATGTTTAACTTGATTGGATCTTAGTTTTTAAATTGATTTGGGTTTTAGGTGAATGCTTAATTTGTCTAACCTTAATTATTTGAATTCTAGATGCGTATCTAGTAGAAGATCCATGGAACATTTTGAGGCGTCTTGATGTGATATAAGACTAAGGATTCAATAGATAATTGAATGGATCTATCGAGATCAAGGATGAATTAAAATCAAGACTAGTTAATTCTCTTAGATTGGTTGCTTCTTAATTTTATTTTCTCTTTTTTAATTGCTTCATGTTTTTGTTGTTTAATTTCACAAACTCCTTCCCCCCTATTTATTAACCTCTTAATCTGACTTCATAATTAGAGTGATCTACGAGTTGGACCCAGTGTTATCTTATACTGCAAGCAGTTCTGGTAATTCGATTATAAATTGATTTAAATTTGGTAAACTCGGCAGCTATCAAATGCCATTGAGGAGTTTGCCAAATTGGTAGAAAGGTCAGAAAGAGAATTCAAGCTAAATGAAGAAGTAGTGGAGGTGATCAATTTGGAAACCAATGAAGACAAGAAAGAGTTAAGGTTAGGGGATAACCCAGAATGAGAAAGCATGATCAAGTTATTCAGAGACTACATGGATGTCTTTTCTTGGTCTTATCAAGATATGCCAAGGCTAGATCAGAGCATAGCTTCCCACAAAATTTCGCTATACCCCAATGCTTAGGCGAAGAAGCAGAAATTAAGGAGACCATGAAATGTCTTTAAAGATCAAGGAAGAAGTCAATAAGTAATTGGAAGCAGGATTTTTGAAAGTATCTAGGCTCCCAAAATGGGTAGCAAGTATCGTCCCCATTCTGAAGAAAGATGGAAAAGTCAGGATATGTGTGGATTATAGGGATTTGAATAAAGCTAGCCCTAAAGATGATTTTTTATTGCCTCACATTGATGTCCTTGTCGATAATGTCGCAAGAGGTCATAGATTCTCTTTCATGGATGGTTATTCTGGTTACAATCAGATTCCTATGTATATGAATGATAAAAAGAAGACCACATTTGTCATGCTATGGGGAACTTTTTGTTACACAGTTATGCCATTTGGATTGATGAATGCTGGGGCTACCTATCAGCGTGCCATGGTTGCTTTGTTCCATGACATGATGCATAAAGAAATTGAGGTATACATGGATGACATAATTACCAAATCCAAAGAAGGGAAAAGTCATATGGTAGTGCTGCACAAGTTGAGGCTAAACCTAACAAAATGTGTTTTTGGTGCATCAATTGGAAAATTGCTTAATTTTGTTGTTAGCAAGGAAGGGATCAAAGTGGATCCTGACAAAGTCAAAGTAATGTAAAAGATAGCTGCTCCCAAGACCGAAAAGGAAGTAAAAAGCTTTCTTGGGAGGCTGAATTATATCGCTAGGTTCATAGCCAATCTGACTAGCACTTGCGAGCCAATCTTCAAGTTACTAAAGAAACAACATCCAGGAGAATGTGATGAACATTGTCAGGAAACTTTTGAGAAAATAAAAGCTTACTTGCAAAGTCTTCTTATTTTGGTGCCACTTACACCTGGTCGTCCTTTGATATTGTACCTCACGGTATTACAGACATCCTTGATAGCAATGTTAGGGCAACATAATGAAGCAAGAAAGAAAAAACATGTCATCTACTACTTGAGCAAGAAGTTCAATTATTACGAGCCCCATTATATGGCAATCAAGAAAACATTTTGTGTATTAGTGTGGACGTCAAAAAGGTTGCGACAGTACATGTTGTACTATACAACTTGGTTGATCTCAAGAATGGACCCAATAAAATACATATTCGAAAGCCCTCATGTTTCCACATGAGTCTCCAAGTGGCTAGTCGTTCTTTCCGAGTTCGATATAAAGCACATAACTTGGAAATCTATCAATGGGAGTGTAATTACATACCATTTAGTGGAGAACCCACTCAATTACAAACAACTTATAACGTCTGAATTCCCTGATGGAGATATTTTAGCAGTTGAAGAAGAAGAGTTAGATGACAAAGACATTGAAGATGTACTTTGATGGAGCAGTCAACATGTATGGGAGCGACATAGGAGCAATGGTCACCTCACCAAGTAGGAAGTAATACCCTGTCACCATCAAGTTAGAGTTTGATTGCACTAATAATATTGGAGAGTATGAAGCGTTTACTCAAGGATTGAAAGTTGTAATAGAATTGAGAGTGAAAGAACTACAAGTATATGGAGATACAATATTGATAATCTATCAAGTGAATGGGAAGTGGTAGACCAAGGATCCAAAGTTAATTCCATACTAGAAATATCTGATGCAGTTGATCGAGAAGTTTGAGGAGATCACCTTTTCACACCTGACTCGAGATAATAACCAGTTCGTAGATGCTTTGGCTACTTTAGTTGTAATAACCAATCTGAATATTCATACTAATGTGCAGCCCATCCAAATGAGGACATAAAGTGAACCAATTTATTGTTCTAATGTTGAATAAGAAGAAGATGGTCAGCCCTGGTTCCATGATATTAAACAGTACATTAAATTCAGAGAATACCCATTAGGGGTAAATGAGACAAACAAAAAGATCATCTGTCGACTCTCCATGACATTCTTTTTTAATGGAGAAATACTATACAAATGGAACTATGATGGTACACTCCTTAGATGTAAAGAAGCTAAGGAGACTCTCACCATCTTAACAGAGGTTTATGAAGGGATTTGCAGAACACATGCCAACGATATCATGATGGCTCGTCAAATTCTACGATATAGTTATTACTGGTCCACTATGGAATCTGATTGCATAGATATGTTCGGAAGTGTCATAAATGTCAAGCATATTCTGACTGCATTAATGCACCTCCCGTCCCACTGCGTAATATGGTGGCACCCTGACCTTTTTCAATGTGGGGAATCAATGTTAGTGGGCCAATAAATCTAAAAGCTTCCAATGGCCATAAGTTTATCCAAGTAGAAATTGATTACTTCACCAATTAGGTAGAGACTACTTCCTATGCCAAGGTCACTCAAAAAGTTGTTCTTAAGTTCTTGAGGGCAAACATCATCTGTCGATATAGAATTCCAGAAAGGATTATCACAGATAATTGATAACTCCATAAAATGTAGTTATTTGTGTCCTATATTGGTGGTATATGATTCCTTAGTCCTTGTGCTTAGGCATGATTGGAAGACTTTTTCCTCACTTTTTATTCAAATTCATGTTGATGTCTTCCTCTCCAATCTTGCTAAAATCCTTTCTATTTTTTGTTGGATTAAGTTGATTTACACTTGTGATTAATTAGGCAACTTCTCTATTGCAGGAAAGGTTCTAAGCTAATAAAATGAAATAAGCCAAGGCTTTGCATTAGAGAAGGGAGCTTAGCATGCATTCTAGCTTATCACGCCGCGGCGCAAGGTGTATCACGATGCAATGTCTTACTCTCTGCCTGCTGTGCATACTAAAGACAGAGACCAGTACGCCGCAGCGCAAAGAAGTTCACGCCGCGGCATGCATTTATCTGCCCGGGCTTCACTTAACCACATGGGCATTCACACCGCAACGCAACAATGATCATGCCACGGCGCAAGTTCGCAGGTTTCGTCTATAAATACTGTTTTATTAGATATTTTAGGAGAAAGGTGGGGAAAAAAGCAGAGAATGGAGCAAGGACGAGTTTTCGATCATTTTGGAGGGCTTTGAAGGGATTGGGAGAGTAAACCACCATCATCCAAGGAGGATCAAGCATCTCAAGATCACATTATAATGTTTTCTCTCTTTTCTTTTTGTTCTCTCTTTCTCTAGGTCATGGGAATCTCTTTTGAGATTTTTGTGCTCCATGGATAGCTAAGCTATTTTTAGGGATTCATTTGGATCATTCTATGTACATTGGTGACATTGTAAACTTTTAATTTTATAATGATGATTGGTTTTGTTCATCCATGTTTCTCTTCATGGTCATAGGTGTTTGGCCAACATTTATTGTGTTTTGATAAAATCTTTTGAACTAGACATAGGAATCTAGATTTTAGATCATGGATGTGGGTGATGCATGTTTAACTTCATTCTAATGGTGGGGTGAATTAATTTGCTAATAGGATAGACATATACCTATTAGTCATGTATAGCATTTGTTAAGAATCAATCTTAATGCATGGTGTTTGCTCTAGTTCTCATAGACACATAGTGAGCTTGATAATTGACATAGGGTTAAATGATCTAGACATAGGCTTTTGGCTAATGTAGTTTCTTAAGCTAACAAAACTAGTCAATACTATTGCTTAAAGTGGTTGCAAGTTGCGAAGTAAGGTAGTAAGTGAAGAAGGAGTCCCTATGATCTCATTTCTGACTTTTATTCCTATTTTATCGCTTTTTAATCTTATCGCTTTTTAGTCTTTAAATTGGCTACACATACTCTTCCCAATTTATATATGCTTGAATATAATTCATTAAGCTATTGGTTAATATTTGGCATTGGTTATTATTTATTATCCCTGTGGACACGATCTTTTTCATCATTGTATTACTTTCACAACCCGTGCACTTGCAGTACACAAAAAGGTCTAACAAGTTTTTGGTACTGTTACTAAGGATAACGACTATTTTTTTTATTTTTTCCAATATTGACAATGAGTTTAATTAGTTTTAATTCAAGTTTTCTTTTAGTTCATTTTAATATAAGTTTCATTCTTTCATTGTTTAGGTACCAATACCATGGCAAGTAACAATGATCATACGAGGCCCTTGAGAGAGTTTGCAACTCCTCATATGGATAATCTACAATCAAGTATAAGGTGGCCTCCTATCCGAGCAAACAATTTCAAAATTAAATCGGTTGTCATTCAAATGATGCAGACTTCAGTGCAATTTGGGGGTTTACCGAGTGAAGATCCAAATGCCTACTTGTCAAATTTTTTGAAGATTTGTGATACATTCAAGCATAATGGAGTCTCTGAAAACGCCATTCGACTAAGGCTCTTTCCTTTTTCTCTCAAGGAAAGAGCCAAAAGTTAGTTACAATCTCTACCAACTGGACCCATAAGCACTTGGAGTGATGCCTGTGGCAAATTCCTAAACAAATATTTCCCACCTGCTAAGACTATGGTGATGGTGAATGACATTACTTCTTTCACTCAGGTTGAGTATGAATCCATGTATAAAGCATGGGAGAGATACAAGCATCTTTTGAGAAGGTGCCCTCATCACGAGATTCCTCCATGGCACCAAATCTATTCCTTCTATAAAGGGTTGTTGCCTCACCATTGTTCAATTATGGATGCAGCTGCGGGTGGTTCATTGCTTGGAAAATCCTTTGATGAGGCATTCCAACTACTTGAAGAATTGGCTGCAAATAACTACCAATGGCCTTCCGCAAGAAATACTCTAAAGAAGGTAGTTGGAGTACATGATATTGATGCAATTACATCACTTACTGCTCAAGTGGCTGCAATTGCTATTAAGTTAGATAGTATAGGAGCGAGTCCTTATTTGAGCCCTTTTGTGATTTGTGATCGATGGGGTGATAATCATGCAACTGATAGGTGCCCTTCCATCTTAAAGAGTGCACAATATGCTGGGAACTATCGGCCACCACAGAACAATTTGTATTCGCATCAATATAACCTTAGGTGGAGAAATCATCCAAACTCCTCATGGAGAGACAATCAAGGTGCATCATCTTCATTAGTGGGTAATGAAAGACAATTGTATCTTCCTGGATTCTCTTCACAGTCAAGACCTCCTATGCAAGACAAGAAACAATCTCTTAAGGACATGTTCATACAGTTCGTGGTCAAGTCTAATTCTTATATATCAAAGACTGATGTTTATTTGGCCAAGAACGATGCCATGATTCAAAGCCAAATGGCTTCGATGAGAGCTTTGGAGACCTAAGTGGGTCAGTTGGCAAATGCTATAAACAGTAGGCCCTTGGAGTCTTTTCCAAGTGACACGGTCAGCAATCCAAAGGGTGATCCCAAGGATTCACCATCATGTAATGCTATTACCCTTAGAAGTGGGAAAGACATAAAAGGGAATCCTAAGACCAAATTGCTTGTTGATGATGCTGAGGTGACACAAGATGAAGAGATTGCGTATAAGGAGGACCAAAGGAGCAAGGTAATTGAAAAGAAGAAGGATGAAAAATCTCATACATTACCTCTACATTTCCCCAATTGATTAGTTAAACAAAAGCTGGATGCCCAATTCTAGAAGTTTCTGGAAGTCTTCAGGAAGCTTCACATAAACATTCTATTTGCAGAAGCATTAGAACAAATGCCAAGTTATGTGAAATTCATGAAGGATATTCTATCCAAGAAGAGAAGATTGGGAGATTATGAAACAGTGGCACTCGCAGAGGAATGCAGTGCCATCTTATAGAACAAGCTACCCCCAAAGTTAAAAGATTCGAGAAGCTTTACCATCCCATGCACAATTGGGAGACACTTTAACGGTAGAGCTTTGTGTGATTTGGGGGCGAGCATTAATTTGATGCCTCTTTCAATCTTCCAATGGTTAGAACTGGGTGAAGTGAAGCCAACCTCTGTGACCTTACAATTAGCTGACAAGACTCTCATATATCCAAAGGGGGTCATTGAGGATGTTTTGGTAAAGGTGGACAAGCTCATATTCGCTGCTGACTTTGTCATCCTTGATATAGAGAAGGACCGCAATGTGCCTTTAATTCTAGGGAGGCCTTTTTTGAAAATTGGTAAGACCATGATAGATGTGCAAAAAAGTGAGCTTACCATGCAAGTGAATGATGAAAATGTAACTTTTAACATCTATGAGGCCATCAAGTTCCCCGGTAATCAAGAAGAATGTTCTTATGTTGGTATGATTGATCAGGTAGTAAATGATGCATTTCAAGCTAATTTTCCTGATGATTCCCTTGCTTGACATCGTATGATGAGAATATAGATAGGGATGACATTAGGGAATGTATTAAACTGCTTGACATTTCTGTTAAGTTTTACAGGAAACCAAGCTTTGAGCCATTGCAGATCTCCTCTAACAAGCCTATACTTCAACCTTCCATCATCTCTCCACCCAAGTTGGAACTCAAACCATTGTCTGATCACTTGAAATATTCATACTTGGGAGAATCATCCATGTTGCCGGTCATCATTTCCTCACTATTATTAGAAGAGCAAGAGTTTAAGTTGTTGAGAGTGCTGAGATAGTACAAGAAGGCGCTGGGATGGATGATTGCAGATATTAAAGGCATTAGTCCTACTTTATGCATGCACAAAATTCTACTGGAAGATGATGCCAAACTGATCATTGAGTACCAAAGGCGCCTGAACCTCATTATAAAGGAGGTGGTAAAAAATGAGATCATCAAGTGGTTGGACGGGGTAATCATTACCCAATCTTTGATAGTACATAGGTGAGCCCTGTCCAATGTGTGCCTAAAAAGGGTGGTATGATGTTGTTGCTAATGAAAATAATGGCTTGATTCCCACCAGAACAGTCACGGGGTGGCATATTTGCATTAACTATAGGAAGCTAAATACTGCAATCAGAAAAGATCATTTCCTTCTGTTATTCATTGATCAGATGCTGGACAGGTTGGAGGGGCCAGCATATTACTGCTTTCTGGATGGATACTCGAGGTACAATCAGATTGTTGTAGCCTCTGATGATCAAGAGAAGACAACATTCACTTGCCCCTATGGTACGTATGCTTTTAGGAGGATGTCATTTGGTTTGTGTAATGTGTCAGCAACCTTCCAGAGATGCATGATGACAATCTTTACAAATATGGTAGAGAAGTTCTTGGAGGTCTTCATGGATGACTTCTCAGTCTTCGGTGATTCTTTTTATGATTGCCTGAAGAACTTGGCTTCGGTTTTTCAAAGATGTGAAGAGACCAATTTGGTGCTTAACTGGGAGAAGTGTCACTTCATGGTCCAAGAAGGTATAGTTCTTGGACATAGAGTGTCACACAAAGGGATGAAGGTAGATAGAGCAAAAATAGAGGTGATTGAGAAACTTTCGCCACCAATCTCAGTAAAGGGAGTCAGAAGTTTCATGGGGCATGCCCGTTTCTACCGAAGATTCATAAAGAATTTCTCTAAGATTTCTAAGCCTCTTTGTAACCTATTGGACAAGGACGTCCAATTTGACTTTGACAAATCTTGTCATGACGCATTTGTAGAATTGAAAAAGAGACTTGTATCAGCTCCGGTGATTACCAACCCTGATTGGGAGTTACCTTTTGAACTAGTGTGTGATGTCAATGACTATGCCATTGGTGCAGTTTTGGGCCAGAAGAATGATAAGGTGTTTCGCTCCATATACTATGCAATCAAAACTCTCAATGATGCGTAACTTAACTACACCACGATAGAAAAGGAACTTCAGGCGGTTGTTTTTGCATTTGATAAGTTTCGGTCATATTTGTTGGGTGCGAAGGTGATAGTCTACATAGACCACTCCGCAATTAAATACTTGGTGGCTAAAAAGGATGCAAAATCGCAATTGATTCGGTGGGTTTTACTGTTGCAAGAATTTGATTTAGAAATTCGTGACAAAAAAGAGGCTGAGAATCAAGTTATTGACCACCTTTCTAGATTGGAAAATGAGGAATATCAAGTTGAACTAATCACAATCAGAGAGACATTCACCGATGAATAACTCTTTACTGTTGTAGCTCAATCGGACCCTTGGTATGCTGACATTGTGAACTACCTACTAGGTGGTGTGATGCCTTCAGATTTCACCTCTCACCAGAGGAAGAAGTTCTTGCACGATAGCAGGCACTATCTTTGGAATGAGCTTTTCTTGTTTAAACAGTGCCCTAATCACATGTTGAGGAGGTGTGTACCTTTGGAGGAAGTTGAGCAAATCTTGAATCAATGTCATGCTGCCCCTTATGGAGGTCATTATAATGATGATAAAACAGCAGCAAAGATGCTCCAATCTGTATTGGCTATCTCTCTTCACGGATGCATACTTCCATGTTAGCAAATGTGATAGATGTCAGAAATCAAGGAACATATCAAGGAGAAATGAGAGGCCCCTCAATTTCATTCTTGAAGTCAAAATTTTTTATGTTTGGGACATCGACTTCATAGGCCCCTTCATTCCCTCTTATGGGAATTTGTATATTCTTGTGGCAGTGGACTACATGTCCAAATGGGTGGAAGTAAGTGCATTTCCTACCAATGACTCTAAGGTAGTAATAAAATTCATGAATAAACAAATCTTCACCTGTTTTGGTACTCCTCGAGCCATTATCAGTGACGGCGAGTCACATTTCTACAATAAGTATTTTGAGGCTCTCCTGGCTAAATATACTGTGACTCATCGAATTGCCACCGCTTACCACCCACAGACAAGTGGACAAGCAGAGGTATCCAATTGGGAAATCAAGCGAATACTTGAGAAGACTATGTGTCCATCCCACAAAGATTGGTCAAGATGACTTGATGATGCACTATGGGCATACACAACTGCTTATAAAAACCTCATTGGTATGTCCCCATACAAGATTGTGTTTAGAAAAGCTTGTCATCTGCCCGTCGAGTTAGAACATCGCTTAGTTAGAACATTGACGAGCGCCAAACTCTTGATGAATTTAGGATCAAAATTATAACCGAAGTTATTAACTAAGTTTGCATTTTAGTGAACAACAGGATCGTCTCCTCAAGGATCGTAAATGCAATTTTATCAAATTAAGTTAAGTTAGAAAGGGGGTTTTGATTGTTCAAGGATTACAATGACAAGATCGAAGAAAAATAATAATTGGAAAAAGAAAAATAATTGTTTTAAAATCTATCCGAGATTGGGTGGATTCAACATAGACCTTTCAACAAACAGCCTCAAGAAATACATTTGAATGATTAACTTGGATCTAAGAGATCTCAAATGCATCAGATGAGGTTTTGTTTAAAAAAATTCATACTAGACAATCGTAAATTCAATTGACAAGTGATAAACAAAACTACAAAGTTTTCTTTTTGCAATTTCGCACTTCATTCATGTAAATATATGTCAATTTAAGCACCGAATTCAATTAACCTAGGCACATTAAATCAGTAACCTAACCTCTTCAATTACATGATTAGTTAGATCAATCAGGTCTAAGTTTCATCACAAATCTCAATCTTGATTATGTGATTAATTCTGATCAATCGGTTCATTAAGTTTAATCACATGTTACAAGCTCTTAATCTTAAAATAAACATAAGGGTGAAAGTGCAGAACCTCACCATTCATGCATTCAAGATCAAGAAAACAAGAAGAAGAAGAAGCCGGTAATTTTTTTAGAGGGGTTTCAGCCTTCAAGAAGAATTTTTCAAGAAGAAGAAGAATCCAAATATAAATCAAATACATTACATAAACCAAGGTCTCAAGAATCCAAACCACAATTCTTCAAGAGTCCCAAATTGACTAGAAGTGACTTGGCTCTTCCATTACAATGAATAGAAAAATATACAAGAACTATGAAAATGCTATATCTAACACCAATGTATGTGTCCTAGAGCTCTTCACATGCTTCCTTTTATAGAGGATTCAGAGTAGTAGTAGATGGGTAGATGGGATGAGTAATGGATGGGTAGGTGGATGAGTAGGTGGGTGAGTAGGTGGGTGAGAAGAGTGAGCTACCTTGTCTCCAAGAAAATTCTTTATTTTTGAACTCTTGATTCATCTATCGTCATTTCATCTTGAGCCAGTGGTCTTCATGAAAGTTCTAGGAAATTGTCTAAGCTTTCCAATGGCTCTAGAAACACCTAAAAATTCGTCCTACAGCCCAAGATATGACTCAATTACTTACTTAAATATACTATTCAGGACCAGTTTCAGCACCTCTGTTTTGACTTTCAGACCCAATATCTCCATCAAGGAGCCCGAATCAAGTTTTGTGCTTGACATGAAAGTTGTACATATGGGTCTTAACTTTCAGATTACAAATTTTCAGCCCATTTTATATGCCCAAACTCGAATTATGTTCTGGTTACTACACACTGTTCGGGTTCAAATCAACAAAAATCCCGTATTCTGATTTCTATGCCCAATTAGCTCCACTAGATGTCTGAAATTGACTTTGAGCTCTTCATCAAAGTTGTAGAGCTCTCAATCTCTTATCTTTCCTACAAGGTAAAATTCATAATTATCAGACATTTAGAACTCAAGATATGGCTAAAATACAGAAACAAGTGGTGTAATACGAATAATGCTGAAAAAAATCAATTAAAAAGATTCGAGTATCAAACTTACAAAACATAATCAAATGAAAATTTCAAAATACATGAAGATTAAATGAAAATATATTAAATGGGTTGAAAAGATCAAGGATAAACAAAAATGAACTTGAACCAAGGTGAAAGCATTCAAGAAATGCAAAAACGTTTCACTACGTATCATAAATCGTCTTGCTTCAAGACTTAATCAAATAAAAAATATATTACTAAAGATTTTAATGTATAAAAATAAAAGATAAAAAATACTAAAAGAACAATCATTTATAATATAAAATAGGATATTGCTTCAAACATCATGCTTATTGGGTGATAAAGCAATTAAATTTTGATTTGCAAGCTGTCGGTGACAAAAGATTTTTTACTCAATAAACTTGATGAATTTAGGCTCCAAGCCTATGAGAATGCAAAAATGCACAAAGAGAAGGTGAAGGGGTGGGATGATAAGAAGATTGTGCACAAGACATTTGAGTAAGGCTAACAAGTCCTCCTCTACAACTCCAAGCTCAAGCTCTTTCCAGGAAAGCTTAAATCTAGATGGTCAGGTTCGTTCCAGGTGGTAAATGTGTTTCCCCATAGGGAGGTTGAGGTTGCAAATCTTGATGGAAAATCATCCTTTAAAGTCAATAGCCAGTGCATGAAGCTTTACTTGGGAGGAGAATTTGATAGGGGGAAAACCTCTGTCACATTGGCTGTCCCAACATGACAAATCAGAGAAAGTCCTGCCTGGACTATAAAAAAGGCCCTTTTTTTATAATGATCCACCCATGTTCTTAATTCTTTCATTTTGAGTCTAGTGTTTGGAAACTTTGATTTTGATGTTCCATGTTAATTTGATTATACATTTAATGTTTTAATCAACTGGATTGTTTTTACAGGTGGTGGAGACTTTTGGGTAGTTGAAGTAGCTGCCAAATACCTTTTGTTACAGAATTCTGCAGGTTGGCTCCTCACGCCGCGGCACACCAAGCTTATGCCGCAGACGTTCAATCGGCATTCTGTCTTATTGTTTTAAAATTGGTTTCAAGCCTTGAGAGCTTTTTATGCTTGACGGGCACCAATGTCATCTTTGCCGCGGCAATTCTATTCTTTAGTTATTAGGGTAAGTAGGTTGCATAATGAAAAAGCGTCATGTCGTTGGCGCACCAAATCTTGCTATCCGTGGCATCCTCCTAACTCTGTCTGGATTATAAGAAAAGTTTGAAATTATTTTGATCATCATTTGAAAGGTTTTGTTTAAAAAAAGTGTGAAACGTGCATTTTACTAGAACTAGCGTTGCGGCGTGGAAAGCTATATGTCACGGCATAACGTTTGTTGCTTAAATAAAAGTGGAATAGGGTTTGCGTTAAAACACAAACCTTTTTCCCTCTTTTTGGTTATTCTTTCTTTTCTCACACATTTACTCTCCTTCATTTTTGGTTCTCTACATTTTCTTCAAATCCCTACCCCTAGTTTCTCTCCAAGTAACCCATTATCTCACTTACTCCCTTTTATTTTGCATCCTATATTCCATTAAATCTAATTCTTTCCCTTCTTTAGTGTTTGGTTGGATTGATTTTTGTGAGATCATGTACTTTTTGAGTTACTTTTTGTTTGTATTCTATAGGCTTTAAATGCTCTGGGGGTTAGCATTGTTGAGTGAGTGAATTTCTGTTCAATATGTTCATGCACGCTGCTGCGTGCCGTATTATCGTCGTGGCATTTCTGGGTTAGTTTGAGTGTCGCGGCGCCCCAAGTGCACGTCGCGGCATCCCCTTCTTATTTGCTTATTCTTGCATGCGTTTAATCATGTTCCTCTTTTTACCTTGGTGGATATACCTCCTGCTCTTTTTACCATGCTTTACAAGTGCCACCATGTATTGTATTTAATTTCAATGCTTTGTATTTTTGTTCACATATTTCTTTGTTTTCACTATGGGTCTCTTTTTGACATAACTAGGTACTCTAATCCTGCTACCACCATGCCTCTGAAATGCCAAAAGGGTGAAAGCAGCCAACCCCGCAGGGAACCTTCTCCCTTTATGGAGTTTGATAGAAGGAAATTCATTTCAACAACTGCCCAGGAGAGATATTTCAAACTGGTCTCCAAGCCAGTAATTTTTTAGAGGGGTTTCAACTTCAAGAAGGCTGTTCACTAAGAGCTCAAGCGGACTATACAACACTACAAATGGAAGACATTTGTCAAACAACCAGTGTTTGTCATTCTACCTATTGTTTACGAGTTCTATGTCCCGTATTTTCTGATCCCTAGACTTCGAAAGACACAGTGCGCGGTCGTCAAGTCTCCTTCTCTATTGAGAACATTAGAGCAACCTTGGGCTTACCCGCCCTGGCAGTAATGTGTGAATACACTAATTTCCTCCAAGTGGGGCTGGAGGAGGGAATTGACCTTGATGTTGTCACTGCACGAATCTGTATCCTTGGTGTTCAAGATCAGTGGCCAACGTATTTCTCTCGTTCCTGCTTGACTTCAGAGGCTTGCATGTGGTATCACTTCATTAGCACCTAGATCATCCTTTCTGCGAACATGTCCAAGGTGACAAGAGATTGGGTCATCATGATTTATTCCATTCTTGAGCACCGATCTATTGATGTTGCCCTGATCATCTACCATCAAATTAAGAAGTCAATAAGGGAGACCAAGAGCCTTTTTTTTCTCTTTTCTCATCCACATGCTTTGCAACCGGTATCACGTATAGTGGGGCCCTCACGGGGAGCTTGTTGATGTTAAGCAGCCTCTTAATGACAGAATACTTTAGAGGCTGAAATAAGCTCCAGTTGCAACACATGCTAGGCAGCAACAGGTAGGGAATACACCTCGAGTGGCCCATACTCCCCTAGATGATGACTTGGGCAGTGAGATTATGCGCCTGGCTGCCATGCAGGCATACACCGTGGAGACCATCAAGTGGCTGGCAGAGCGCTTACAGGTTTCCACAGACGACTTCCCCATCCTGCACCTCCCCCCTCGCAATTATGTTGGACCCTCACAACAGCAACAAAATCCAATTGATGACCGAGATGATGTACCAATGTCTGTTGCTGAGGAGGGCGATGATGATGAGGAGGAGACTGCCACTGACAAGGATGATGTGTAGTTGTGATGCATACAGGGCATCTTTCTGTTATTTTTGACTACTTTTTCTATCACTTGTACAGTGAGGACACTGTTTCCCTCAGGTTTGGGGGGTGTCTAGCTACTTTTGTCTAATTACTTATGTATGTATCTAGTACTGATCTTTTGATAGCTAACTATTATGTTAATGTGTTGTTTTGGTACATAGTGTTGCTGTGATTGCCCAATGATGAATATGGATGCATATTTGCCTCAGGTTTTCTGTAAATCCATACATAATCTTGGATCATGCTGAAACAATCTAGATTCTTTTTATGCATAATGAATTTCCCACTTGCATGCTTGTTTAGCTTTGGAATTGATTTGAGTGCTTGTTTAGAGAATATTTATAGGTTGTACATTTGAATGACTTCTTTTATCTTTGAAATTATTTTACAACTCTCTTGAAGCGAAATCCTAGATTGTGTATGTCTGAAGAAATGATTAGGGCATTATTTAGACCGATTGAGTCTTTCAAGCTTACCTTTACATGATGATATCCATAGGAACCCTTTGAAGCTTTGTACTTGTTTGGCCTTATATGTTTTTCATCACCTTCATTTCCTAACCCCATGTAACCATTCTAATGCATGTGAAAACATTGCATTCTTTCTCCTACCATCATTGCTTGTTGAGTACATAATATGATATTTCTTAACTTGAGTCCTATGATTGAAGGGTGTGAGTACTTGTTTCAGTATAGAAGTGATTAGAAGGAACCATGTGTTGTGAAAGAAATTGGTTAAGGAAAAGAGAAAAAGAAAAAGAATGAGAAAAGAAAAGAAAAATCCAAAACCAAAATCCAAAAGGCGGAACAAATGAAAGAGTGGTTCTGGAGAGTCTGGTTATTTCATTTACACACCCTTGTTATATCAATTAGTGACTCAAGTCTTGAAATCGCATGTTTATGTTTCTCAATGTTTGTTTGTTTTTCTTTCCCCTTTGTTCTTTAGCCCCTAACCATGGCCTTACATTATAAGTTGTTTAAGTCCATTTTGATCATCAGTTGTGTATGATTTACATTAGTGAGAGAAATTTGAATTACAATATTTTGGATTATTTGATTCATTTCCATATGTATGTTCATAAACTTATCCGATTGAGTATGATTTGAATTGATGAGGTCATGTTTGCTTAATGGTGGGAAATCTGTTATGCATGTTAGGAAGCTTTGACTATCTGTATGATAAGGATTGTGTATGTGTGAATCGGAGTGTGAGACATAAGCATTCTTTGAAGCTAATTGCAATCATCGCATGCTAGTTTTGAATTAATTGAAATTGGAATCCATTTTTTTGTTACTAAATGCATGTTGAAGTATATTGTGCCAATGCAAGTGTAATCATACTTTGTTTTGCTCGAGGACTAGTAAAAATCTAAGTTTGTGGGTGTGATAACTCCATAAAATGTAGTTATTTACGTCTTATATTAGTGGTATATTGATTCCTTAGTCCTTGTGCTTAGGCATGATGGACAGATTTTTGCTTCACTTTTTATTCAAATTCATATTGATGTCTTCCTCTCCAATCTTGCTAAAATCCTTTCTATTATTTGTTGGATTAAGTTAATTTGCACTTGTGATTAATTAGGCAACTTCTCTATTGCAAGAAGGGTTCTAAGCTGATAAAATGAAATAAGCCAAGGCTTTGCATTGGAGGAGGGAGCTTAGCATGCATTCCAGCTTATCACGCCGTGACGCAAGGTGTATCACACTGCTGGGTCTTATTCTCTGCCTGCTACGCATACTGAAGACAGAGACTAGCACGCCACAACGCAAAGAAGTTCACACCCCAACGCGTGTTTGTCTGCTCGGGTTCCACTAAACCACGTGGGCATTCACGCCACGACATAATAATGGTCACGTCGCGGCGCGAGTTCGCAGGCTTCGTCTATAAATACTGTTTCATCAGATATTTTGGGAGAAAGGTGGGGGGAAAAAGCAGAGAAAGGAGCAAGGACGAGTTTTTGACCATTTTGGAGGGCTTTGAAGGGATTGGAAGAGAAAACCACCATCATCCAAGGAGGAACAAGCATCCCAAGATCACATTATAGTGTTTCCTCTCTTTTCTCTTTGTTCTCTCTTTCTCTAGGTCATGGGTATGGAATCTCTCTTGAGATTTTCGTGCCCTATGGATAGCTAAGCTGTTTTTAGGGATTCCTTTGGATCCGTCTATGTACATTGGTGACATTGTAACATTTTAAGTTTATAATGATGATTGGTTTTGTTCATCCATATTTCTCTTAATGCTCATAGGTGTTTGGCCAATATTGATTGTGTTTTGATAAAATCTTTTGAACTAGACATAAGAATCTAGATTTTAGATCATAGATGTGGGTGATGCGTGTTTAACTTCATTCTAATGGTGGGGTGAATTAATTTGCTAATAGGATAGACATATACCTACTGGCCATGTATAGCATTTGTTAATAATCAATCTTAATGCATGGTGTTTGCTCTAGTTCTCATGGACACATAGTGAGTTTGGTAAATGACATAGGGTTAAATGACCTAGACATAGACTTTTGGCTAATGTAGTTTCTTAAGCTAATAAAACTAGTCATCATTGTTGCTTAAAGTGGTTACAAATTGCCAAGTAAGGTAGTGGGTGAAGAAGGAGTCCCTATGATCTCTTTTCTGTCTTTTATTCCAATCTTATCGTTTTTTTAGTCTTTAAATTGGGTACACATGCTCTTCCCAATTTATATATGCTTTAACAGAATTTATTAAGCTATTAGTTAATATTTAGTATTGGATATTATTCATTATCCCTGGGAAAATGATCTTTTTCATCATTGTATTACTTTCGCGACCCGTGCACTTGCGGTACACAAAAAGGTGTAACAAGTTTTTGGCAAGAGCTTTCAACAAGAAAGTACGCCCTAAGGATTTCAAAGCATGTGACCTAGTTTTAAAGAAAAAACTTCCAAAACCAAGAGGACGCCCAAGACAAATGGGCACCGAGTTATGAGAGGCCTTATATTGTTAGACAAGCATTCTCTGGAGGAGCCTTAATTTTGACAAATATGGATGGAAATGAATTTCTAAGACTGACAAATGCCGATGCAATCAAAAAGTTCTACGCCTAAAAAAATAAAAAAGGGAAAAGATGAAAAATAAAAAGAAAAATAGCCTGTTAGATTGAAAATTTGCAAGGACAGCCTAAACAAAAGTTAGGGCATTTAAATTAGGCAAAAAGTTTAAAGTCAGAAAAGGCTCTCCTAGGGGATGTCACCTAAAGGCCTTACTTAGACAACATAAGGGATACAAAAAACTGGGGCAATTTTAAGTGGTGATGGAAGAGAATTTGTGTTATTGGTAAAAAAAATTGGGGCAAATTTAAGCGGTGATTAGTAGAAGAGAATTTGTGTCACTGGTAGTCAATGGTTATAATGTCCATATGAGCATTAGGACCTATCTAATGAGAACGAAGGAATCCTAACCGGGGCAATTACCTTTCACTTTGTCTTTGTATCATCCTTTGTACTATTTGTCTCTTTCAGTGCCTTTATGTGCTTGTGAACATTCAAATCAATGAAAACACTTTTTTTCTTCTTCTTCTTTATTTATTCTATTATTCTTTGTTTCATTTTTTTTCTTTCATACCTATGAAATCACGCATATTTATTATAAAATGCTTTGATAAAAGAGAATATAAATTTAGTATCATTGATTTAATAATTTAATGGCAATCCTCCAATTAACAAGTTAGATCAAGAATGGATAAAAGTTTCAATCGAAGGAAGAAAACTAGACCTACCCCCTATGCAATCTGCAATGCTAAGAAAAAGAAAGGAATTGTGTGCCTGATGAGCAAAATCATAAGTAAAAATACCCAATGTTTGAAGATCCCAAGGAATTTGAAACAAGTTGATAAGCCCTAGTTTGCAAGAGTCTGAGCTCGGGTTTGATGGATCAAAATTTTCTAAGGAAGCAATTAGCATCAAGTATGGAAATGAAAGGTATTGACATCATGTTTTCAATCTATTATCATCAAGTACGTGATCGAAAGTCAATGAGATGCAACAGCTTGTGAAAGTGACGTCTCTAGCTTTTACACAAAGCTTCATTATAAAAGAACAGCCAAAATGAAAAAACTAAAACAAAATCTTTATGGGCCAAAATGTCCATTGCCTTTTAAAATTCTTGTCTTTTAAATGTCTTTTAAGTTTCAAGCCAAGCCTATTATCTTTTAAATTTTGACTAAGCCCAATGTCTTTTAAATTTCAGGCCAAGCCCACTGTCTTTTGAATTTCAAGTCAAACTCAATGTCATTTAAACTTTGGACAAAGTCCACTGTATTTTAAATTTCGAACTAAGCCCAATAACTTTTAAATTTTGGGCCAAGCCCACTGTCTTTTACATTTGGAGCCAAGCCCAATGTCTTTTAAATTTCGGATCAAGCCCACTATCTTTTAAAATTTTGGGCCAAACCCATTGTCATTGAAAATCAGCACCTCCGTTCCCATGTGGTGCGGCTGCAAGAGGATACTCGACAGCTAATAACAATTTGTACAAAGATCAGTAGGGAGCAATTCAAAATGCGGTTGACCAAGTCCAACTCTTCAACCCCTGGTGGCTCTATCATTGGATGCATTGGACTTTGAGAAGGTGATGAGACAACTGTCTCATGCCTCCAGAGGATGCTCAACAAGACAACCAAGGTGCTACCTAGGTCCTAGTCACCGCTATCTAAGATCTGACCATTGTCAAAGGAAATGATAGAGGATTGTGTGCAGGCCACCAAAATGCCGAGGGCAATGATGGTGAAGCTTAGCTTGCTTCCTTTCTTCTCTTGCTTTTCTTTTGCCCCCTGAGTGGGGCATTTATATTTGGTAAAGACAATTTTCCCGGTTGTCGGGCATTCAATTAAACACCTTTGCTTCTTGTACTTATTTCTTCTTTTCCTATAGTCCTTATTGGGTCCAATGCCCATTATAAATGTGCACTTGGTAATAGCTTCAGGACTTAGGAGAATTTTAATCGAGTAGAACCTTGGTTCGAGATCCAACGCCCAAAACGTTTGAGCACTCAAAATTTCACTTAGGACTTAGGCAAAATAAAAGGTGGTCCATAACTGGGGTCTTTAGTGTTAATGGTCTAGTTCATAAAATCGCCTAGTAGGAATTTTCAATTTTAGAACCAATTTAACATAGACGTCCATGGTAGGTACCTAATGGCGGACAACGAATGTCGTAATCCATGCTGCCAGTTAATTTCACAACCACAAAATTGTTATGGCCAAGTGCCGAGGATTTGTGTATGGGCCCATAACTCGTGACAAAAACATATAAACAAGTTTTGTGGGTTATTCCTCTTAAACTTGAATCTAAGAGACCTCATATCCCATAAGGAAAACGCTCTAGACAATCTCATGGCGTTTTTTGGCTTGAGGGTTTTTGAATCGTTAAAAGAAATTCTGGATCCCATATGGAACAGGCTCTGTAGACATTCTAAAGACGGAGTTCAACTTGAGGGTCTATTGAGACTTTAGAGAGTGCAAGTAGATGTATGAAATTAACTTCATTTTATTGATTGAATGAAGGATTGAAGTCTGTACAATATATACCCACAAAAACTAGGGCAACTCAAACAAAGTAAACTAGAAGACTAAGCCCGAAAAGGAACTTAGCTATAGTACTTTCTAAGTTTGTCTGAATTCTAATATTTCTAATTGGTTTTCCTGTTAGTGTCTCCAGGGTGTAAGCTCCCTTGCCAGTACTTATCACGATCCGATAGGGGCCTTCCCAATTTAGGGCTAACTTCCCTTGGGAGGCATTCCTACCACTGATGTCCACCCTCTGAAGTACTAGATCACCTGGTTCAAATTTTCTTGGAATAACCTTCGGGTTATATCGAGCCACCATCTTCTGTTTGATGGCGTGACATGCCTTCTTTCTTCCAAGAGATCCAAGTCTTCTCTTATCAGTCAGGGGTTGGAGTCAGGCGAGAACTATTAGAGACGCCAGCTAGGTTTCCCTATCTCCATTGAGATCATAGCCTCACATTCATAAGTGAGTTTAAAAGGGGTTTCTCCTGTTGTAGAGTGAGGCATAGTCTGGTAGGCCCAAAGGACATGGTCGAGCTATTCAGCCTAGTTTCCCTTGGCTTCATCCAACCTCCTTTTAATTCCACGAAAAATAACCTGATTGATGGCTTCAGCTTATCCATTTGTCTTGGGATTCTCAACAGAATTACAATGATGCTTATTTTTAGCTCAACAAGCAGCTGTTTGAAACCATTATCTTTGAACTGGGTTCCGTTGTCCATCACAATAGACTTCGAAACCCTAAACCTGGTGATGATGTGACGCCAAGTGAACCTTTAGATCTAGGCAGAGGTGATTGTGACTAGGGGTTCTGTCTCGATCTATTTGGTGAAGTAGTCCACCACCACCACCAAGTACTTCAGTTGTCCTGGTGCTTGAAGGAAATGACCTAGAATTTCCATACCCCATCTATAGAATGGTCAGGGTACAGATGTCGTGAACAATTCTTCAAGTGAAGCTTGATAATGATCCGAGTGTCGCTATCATTTATCACAAACCCAGACATATGTAAGGGAGTCAGCTTCCGTTGTTGGCTAATAGTATCCGACCCTGAGTGCTTTCAAAGTTAAGGCTTTGCCCCCTAAGTGGTATCCACAACACCCTTTGTGGAACTTGGCCAGTACATATTCTGCTTCTTTTGGCGTTAGGCATTTAAGGAGAAGTGAGGAGAACCCGCGTCGGTATAACTTCCTATCGTAGATAGTGTACCTAGTTGTGATTCTGAACAATTTGGAGGCTTCATTTGGATCGTTAGGCCTGGCTCCAAACTATAGATACTCCATGATTGAGGTGATTCAAGTACGCTCTTCTCCTTCCACTTGGAAGATGGCTACGTGCATGATGGAAGATTGAGAGGGGGTCTCTTGGACCACGGAACGGTTATTGCTCGGGCTATTAGTGTTGGCCAATTTGGACAGGAGATCCGCCCTAGAGTTCTACTCCCTGGGAATGTGCTCTATCTTAGCAACTTGGAAGTTGTTGAGGAGCTCTTGGACTTTGCTCTCTAAAAGAGAGACTCCTTGGCCTGATAATCACCTCGGATCTAAGAGGTCACAAGTTGGGAGTCGCTGCAAAGTGTGATCCTAGCCGCTCCGATGTCCTTGATCATTACTAGTTTGATGATGCATGCTTCGTACTCCACCTGGTTATTTGAGGTGGGAAACTCAAACTTCAGGGAATTCTCAATTATTATCCCTTTAGAATTTTCCAAAATCACCCCAGCACCACTTCCCTTGAGGTTTAAGGAGTTATCAACAAATATGATTCAAGAAATTCCCTCGGGGTCGCCGGGGTCCAAAGTGAATTCTGCTTGAAAGTCCGAGAGCGCTTGAGCCTTTATTGTTAATCGGGGCTCATATACTATTCCGAACTCAGAAAACTCAATAGACCAGACGATCATTCCTCCTACTAGGCCTGGCTTGTGCAGTATCTGACGGACATACTAGTTTATCCTTACTACCACAAGATGACACTGAAAGTACTATCTAAGTCTTCTGGCCGTAGTGATAAGTGTGAAGGTAACCTTCTCTATTTTCTAATAACGAAGCTCTGGGCCCTGCAACACTCACTACAAGAAAATCACAAATTAGCGAGGGAAATTCCACAGGATGACATTGAAAGTACTATCTAAGTCTTCTGGCCGTAGTGATAAGTGCGAAGGCAACCTTCTCTATTTTCTAATAACGGAGCTCTGGGCCCTGCAACACTCACTACAAGAAAATCACAAATTAGCGAGGGAAATTTCCCTCGCTAATCCCTTGCAAAACAGTTTTGCGAGGGATTAGCGAGGAAAACGTCCGTCGATTTTTTTTCATTACTAACTAGCGACGGAATGAATTCTCTCGCTAATTCCTTGCTAACTACAAGAATTTCCTTTGCTAATCCGTCACTAATCCCTCGTAATTTTTTATAACATGACTCATGTATTCCCTCGTAAATCAATGACAATTTTTGTCACTATTCTGTCACTATTATTAGTGAATTTGTACCAATTTTGAAAGTAATACAACCAAAATCCCTTACTATTCCGTCGCAAATCCCTCGCTAATTTCCTTCACTATTCCCTCGCAAATTTCCTTCGCTATTCTCACTATTCCGTTGCTATAACGTACCATTTCTAGATTTAATTCAATTAAAATCCATCGCTATTTCATTGCTATTCCCTAGCTATAGCGTACCATTTATGGATCTAATTCAGCTAAAATCCTTCGCTATTCCCTCGCACTTCCCTCGAAAATTTTCCTCACTATTCCCTCGCTAATATGTATATATGATTCCCTTGCTAATCTCTTGCAAATAAGTTTTTTTTTAATTTAAAATATAAAAAACTTAATTTTTAATATCCACACTATACCTATATAAATCTCACAATTAAGATAGAAATCTAGCAAATAAATTTATGAAAATCAACAAAATTATTATACAAATAATCCAAAATAAATTTACTAATGATTCGAAGTTATAAGTTGCATAAATAGTTCAAAGTTATTATACAAATAGTTCATAAAATGCCATACAAAACAAGAATAAAAAGAAAAGGTAATCGGTCTAAGTTTTCTTCATCATCGTCATCCTCTCGACCCTCCACAGCTACTTAACACTGTGATGGTGCTTATGGAACTAGATTTGTTGATTGGACCGTAGATAGGATGGGAGCCAACATAGGGACACTAGTTGAGTTTGGACAAATGAAGCCATCGCGGTTGCCACTACTGCATTTACAACTGCAGATATGTCTTGTGTCAAAGGTGTAGTGCGAGAAGGACATGCCACCTCCGAGGATGAAGAACACATGGTGTTATTAATGCCAATGTGCAAGTTGTTACCTATGTCATGCACACATCCTTTCTTGTTGGGACCCACTGCATCCAACCACACCTCTAGTCAACCATAGGATGAATCGAAGAATTTTCTCCATATTTTTCAAACACTGCAGTGTCATATGACTCCTAAAATAATAAAATAAGAAAAATATTAGTAAAAAAAATTAATAACTAAACAAATATAAATGACTTATAAATTTTAAAGATACCTACAACGAAGTTCCTTGAGCGCTCGGAGACAAAGTTTCCATCTTTCTTCTTATGAACTTTGGCATAAAGATCTCTGTAAAAAACCAAATGCTTTAACTCTGCCTCCGGTAATCACATATGGAAGAATACATAATAAACACATATCAAAAGTATGTTGAGATAATATATACACACCAATAGTTTTAAAAAGAAACAGTTTATATAAGAAACAATACGTTGAGATAATATAAAGAGCAAGAATTTCATAGAACTTAATGCAGCACTGATGTGTCTGTGTTTTGATACTAAAAATTATGCTTAATTCAGCACAGGGCTCACTCAAAGGTAAGAATTTTCAATAATTAATAACTGATCATGAAGATGTTCCCTATCAAATGGAAATGATGAAGAGTCTCAGAATTTCTATTATAAAGCATCCGTCACTCAAAGCCACATGAAGAATGTGAGCATTTAGACATCAGTCACCATCTAAAGAAGTTGAAGCAACATTTAGAATTATGTCTTACATTGAAGCAAGTACCACCGATACACTTCTAATTAACAATATAATAATAATATAATCATAAGAGTGATTATTCTTTACTATCCATGGTAGGTTTTGTTCTGGTATAATACAGCAGACAGCATATCAGTTTTGGAGGGTATGCCTCTTATATCATGTAGTCATAAGAAAACACATTAAAAGATTCTTTTATAAAACTAAACAAGTTATTTTCATTATCTGCAAAAAACTACTTTAAAATTCGGCATCAGATTTGTCAAATGAATAGTACATCAAATTTATTTCTTTTGTTAACCTTCTAACTGGGCATACTAGTTCTGGTAATTTTTTCTGATATGTCTGCCACTAAAACTGTGCAATTCAATGTAAGGCATGAATCAAGAGGTGCTTATAGAATTGAATTTTGCTTGATCAGTTAGCTAAAATAGAAGCTTATCAGAAGTAAAAACAAAGCAGAAAAGCAAGCACAAAATGAACAGGAAAATTAACCTCGAAAAAAAAAAGTATACAAAGGGAAATAATAGTTTAGGGAAAATTAATATTTTTGCAGCAAGTCTCTAGAGATTGATTAAGTGTTTAAACCCATCTAATCTAATATAAAATTATAATACAACAAACAACTTTATGAAGCTCAAACTATTCCAATTCATAACTCACTATTTTAAGTTATACGATAGAAAATTAGACTTTTGATTTAATATGTTTATACGTTTCATTCCAAACGTTTAACCATTTAAATCTCAGTATAACACTCATCAAGCACAGATTTTGCAAGTAATGACTAGTACCCTAAATCCATATCAGCCTTGTTATCTAGTAAACCATATCAGAAGGAAGGACCACGTAACTGAATCATCTAACAACTAAGCAGAAAGTAGAGTTGAAGTGAGGAGACCAAAAAGAGAAGCTGATGTCAATTTGGACTTTGGACCTCTTAACAGAGAATACACAGTTGTGCAATAATATTAAAAGTCCTTTAATGACTGCAGCTAGCCAAGAAAGCAACAATGAGAATATCATCCCCATACCAGAACCAAATAACTACAAAAACGAGTGAGAAAAAAAAAGAAAAAGAAAAAAAGAATAAGCTTGTTGCTGTGTTTTATCAATGGAATATTAAGGTGCTTGTGTTTTTAGTTGTTGCTGTGGTTGGTTATACTCATATCAGAACCTTAACTTCGTTGTTTTTAATACTGGAAAGAAAAAAGGAGTTAGTTTTTGCTTTTAATGGCTGGCTTTGCAAAATACTTTTGGATTTAATAACAATTGGGAAGAAGCTTGGATTTGCATTATATTGTAACTTAACATTTACCCAAAAATAAAAGAAGCTATGGGTTTGGGATTGCTTCTAAATCAGTCCTGATCCCACTCATATTACTTTGTTGAACATATGGTATTTGTGCTATGCTCATCATAGCCTAAAGAAATTTTACACCAATAGAAGTCAGTCTGTTTTGTTAAGAATGAAATGGAATTGGGCTTATATTATAATGTAATAATGTATATATTGATTTGTGTGGTTGGATTTTCATATTATTCGAACCTTTGGTTGGCCCAGCACATTGCTTGGAATCTTCCAGTAACACATATATGTCTTAACCTCCTAATTTGCAAGAGCAAAGTTTGCTACGCCTGATGGTTGAAGAGCTTTCTATGTAGTGTTTTACAAAGAAAAGAAACTGCATTTTTACAAAGATGAACTCATAACTGTCTACAAACTACTATGACCCTTACCATGGGTCCATTCTTGTGGCTTAGCAACTATTAATAGGGCTCAATTAAAAATTTGATTGTGTTGCTAATGTAGTTGTCAAAAGTCAGTCAAACTCACAAACACACTCATCTCAGCTAATCAACAAATCATACAATCAAATCAAAAAGATAAGTGAAGGAAAGCCAGACCATATCCATGTATATTTCAGAAATTTCAACAACACAATACAACAACAACAACAACCAAACCTTTTCCCACTCAGCTTGTTTGACAAACAGGGTGGATCGACGACGCCATTGTATCCTATCGTGAACTAAGTCTTGAGAAAAGCCATTCAAATCTAGATCTTTTTAACCGTTTCACCTATAGACTTTTCTTTCTTCACCATACCGATTTTCCTTCAAATTAGGCTATTCTCCATCCGATCTACTTCTTCCTCCAAGTTTCCATTTAGGAATGCATTCTTCACATCCATTTGGTCAATTCTCCAATCACAGTCCAAACCACCTGAGGCGATGGAGTTTAATTCTCCCATCTTTTCCAGTCAATACCATAGGTTTGAGTATACCCCTACTTTCTCTCTAATCGATTCATTCCTAATCCTATTTTTGTCTAAAGATCCATTTGCATCCCACACGTTTTTTCCAACGCAAATCCTCATCTGTCGCGTTTTCCGATTCTTTCTCATTGCACTTCGGCATTTTGGACTTTGAAGAGCCTTGAACATTCATTTGGTCGATCTTTGTGATGACAACATTTTGATGCCTTATAATATGAGTAAAATTTACCCTTAATGCTTGAGAGACCTAACTTTCTATAGCAAATAACTCAAGAAGCACACCTCCATTTCATCCATCCAACTTGAATCCTCATGGTTTACATCTCCTTCTATCTCCATCAGTTTTGATTTTATGATGGTGGATCCAAGATACTTACTTGTTTCTGTGTTCTTCTCCTTGAGGTATGGTATGATGGGTTTTACCGCTAAACTAGCATTAGCATGAAGGATTCCAATGTTTATCTTCTTCCCCCCGAACTTGATGTTCAAGGAATATACTCATCTTAGATATAAAACCTTTGGTGGAAACGAAAGTCATGTTCTTTTTGGAAAGCCCGTCTCCATAACTCTGCAGCTTAATGGTTTATTTCCTCTCTCGACTCTCCAACTAAGACTATACATCAAAGACTTTAGGAGGAAAACTCAAGCATTTCGACATAGGAAAACATTTGGTTCTTGGATATCAAGGGGTTTGAAAATTAAGAGTTCTAGAAGGAATCCAAGACCAAGGTAAAAAGATAAGGACTCAAAAAGAATGTGGTGGTTACTTGCAATCATGAGAGATAATTATAGGAACTCTTTTCTTTGTGGAGTGTAAACACATGTACTTTGATGGAATATGCCATTCTCACAGAAGGTTTTAACCTCATCATACATATCTTGGATTGCTCGAATAACAATTTGAATAAATAGGACGAACTCTTTTCTTCTCAAAGCCTTCCAAAGAAGACTTCTCTGTACTTGTCTTTCATCGTAGGCTTTTTGGTCGTCAATCAATGAAAACCATGTGTAGAAGTTTTTGCTTCCTCCGCGGGACCCCATATCGTCAATCTTCGTAGAAGATAGATTGCTTTCATGATGTTGACCTAGGTTGTTTTGCATAAACCAAATTGATTCACATTGGAAAGAAATATTAGTCTCTTGTCTTTGGATACAAGAATCTAAGATTTCAGGATGACTCTTTCCCATTAACTTCGAAATAGTATGACAGGAAACCTTGGATTGAACTTGAAGTTTTGAAGAAGAACCAGGGAAAAATAGAGACCATTTCGTTCCTTTTGTATATCTCCCCGAGTTATTCTTATAAATAGGGAAAAAGCACGCTTTTTCTCCTCCATTCATTTGGCATCTTCTTAGGAACCTCAATATCTCGTTAAACAACTTTGTCACCAAAACCAGCCACAAGGGAGGAACTTCCATTATACGTAATTTTTATCTCACCATCACACCTTTTATAAGCGAAAACAGGTTTGCATATCTCATCATGGTCGATATTATCCGGTCCAAAACCGCTTTTCCATTATCCATCAACTCTTAAATGCTTCTTCCTCAAACTCCCAATTTCTTACGATAAAATGTATTTTTATTTTGGTTTTCTCTCTAGTGTTTAGAATGTCTCCGAGTCCGAGGCTTAACGCGGGTTTTCCATGGATGTTCCAAGATGTTTCATTAAATAACTTGTGAAAATAACCCTTCCATCGATCTTTGATGACTCTTGTTGGACTCCGTTTGAGAATAAAGAGCCAAGGTGGTGGACTTACCCTCTTCATCCTTAGTGCATTTCACTTGATCCAGGTCTCTTGTCTTTTTCCCTACTTTTAGCAAGCTTGTCCAGATATACCTTTCTCCGTCTTTGGTCATCAAGACGATTGATATAACCCATTAAACTTTCCTTTTCAAGCATTTTTTGGCTATCTTCGCTACTTCCGCCTTCTTAGTATCTATTTTTTAATGCAACTTATATTTTTCCTAATTTTCATCATTTTTACACACGTGTCAAAGCTTTATAACATTCCCTTTTACATTTCCTTAACATGAGTTGTGTTGTATATAAGTAGGTTCGGCCTAGGCTCCATCGAGTTGTGTCAACCAAGCCATCACAATAGAATTCTCTGCTTCCCATGTCGATACTTTATCCTTGGGTCCAAAGCAGGATGTTCAGTGAGATAGCCCATCTTCCCTTTACCTTCCTAAAGGACAGATTGGTACCATCTCGAAATTTAACATGAGTTTATGCCTGGGTTTTTTGGAAAGGATACTGTCGTGGAAAAATCTCTTCCTCCATAATCCTCCTCCGAAAGAAGTGCGCGTGATTTGTTTTCCGCCCTGGGGGGAGTTGCCACCATTTGATCCTTGGATAACCTGGCTCTTGATACCATGAAACAATTTCTCCTTAAAACACTCTTACGTATTTCTTAACTCGTACATCCATAACCTAAAAACTGACTAAAGACAGCTGTTGGGAACTAAAAAAGGAATAATTTCCTTAATTACAGCCAAATTAAAATACTACTCTCCAGGATGACTTTGCAATCACATTTACAAATCTTTCATATCGAATTTCCTTAATCCAGAAAGAAATCAATTTACTGGAAAGAAAAAAACCCTAGTTTTTCTATATATGGATGCAAAATACTTCCCGATTTAAAACAATTGGGAAGAAGCTTGGATTTGCATTATATTGTAAGATCAAACATTTACCGCAAAAATAAAAGAAGCTATGGGTTTGGGATTGCTTCTAAATCAGTCTCTGCATAACTACTCATATTACTGAACACATGGTATTTGTGCTATGCCCCATAGCCAAACCCTCATACCCCTAGAGTCAGTCTGTTTTCCCCACATGACCATTTAAGTCCCCACCTAGAAAAATCTTCTCTTGAATGGTGGATTTCTCGTATTAAACCTTCTAAATCTTGGAATCTTCCCAAAATTTAACCTCCTAATTTGCAAGAGCAAAGTTTGCCTAACCTGATGGTTGAAGAGCTTTCTATGTAGTGCAAAGATAATATTAAAAGTCTAACTGTTACAAACACTAACAAACTTCAAACTATTAATCCTATCTCCAATGTCTTGTCACATCCACAAACATTATTCTTCCAAATCTTATCTACTAGGAAAGCCTACCATATCCATGTATATTTCAGATTTCAACAACACAATATATAACAAATATACAAGGACAAAGCTTAAAACCCAAATGTCATTTCCTTTGCCTTTTCTCCAACCCACAAGAACATCATCTGTATAGGCACTAAAATTAATCCTCCTCCTAATCATGGTGTCATTACTATTTCCATTAATTTATCTCAAACGAAGAGGAATAGATGCCAATGCATGATTATATTCACCAAGTTTCCTACAAACGCATCCTACTCATTAAACCACACCAACATTCTTTTACCCACACCCGTTCACGAAAAATGTGGGAACCCATTGCAAGTTATTTTTCACTACACCCAGCGGCAAAATTCAGCCCCCTGCACTCTTGCTCATTTGACAAAATCAAACATTGACAGCAGCAGCAGCAATAACAACAACCAAGAACCAAACCTATCCCACTACATGTGATTCTACTATATTACAAACTTTCTAATAATAAATTGCAATTAACAATTCATTATGAAAAGGTAAATTCATAAGTCAAGTAAGATCGATAAAATTTTACGTTGAAATTCTAACAAGTTTAAATTCGCCTAACACAAATCCTTTTTATATTACCATCTTGGGTTCTTATGTTGACCAAAGCTTATCGACCCTTTGCAACAAAGCTCAGCATAGGCAATAAAAATAAAAATTACTTCCTCATCCATTTTTTTGTCAGTCAAACGTTTACCAGGCCATCCCACACTTCTGTCATCATTCCTCTGGGCTCATGGCCCTTAATGTTAGCCAAGTTATTTGAATTTTCCTTATCAAATGCCTTATCCCTTGCTCTGTTCAAATGGTCTGGATAGTGGTCTATGCAAGTCCATTCCCAGACAATTCTCGCCATGTTGCGATCATAATCAGATGCGAACCAATGCTTATCCTACACAAATGTTATGTAAGTATATTTATTTTTCGATGAACATATAATATATAATTCTAGAAACACAATTACTTACCATAAAATCCTTAAATAGTATGTCCTTTATGTCAACAGGATACTTTCTCCACGTACTAGCCGGAATTGGCATCATTGTCATGACATTGAACATAATGTCACGAGTCACTCTTGGTGGGAGAAACCTCCTTCTATAAGTACAAGAAGATAATGTTAGTAATCTAAATGTAAATAAATGTAATAAGAGATCATTTTTACTTACGGTTCAGGGATAGGCGCCACATATATAAGTTCCCTGCTATCAGTTTCTATATAAATTCTCCACTTGAAGGCACCACATTTGGGCTGCTAGTTGGTGGGTTAGCAGGGGGTGGCATAGAAAGGGGTGGGTCAGTAAGGGGTGGGACAGAAGCTGATGCACCGCTAGTGGTCAATGGGATAGACGGTGGTAGGCCTGCACTGGTCAATGGGCCAGTAGTTGAAGTTGAACCTAACATAATTATAGATAAACAAAAAAAATATAGTTATATATCATTTATATAAACCAAGAGTTAATAATTAAAAAGATTATCCTACAAGTATACCTGAGGAGGCTTGAGAAAGCTATAGTGCTGGAGAAATATGGGAAGATGGAGAAGGCTGAGTGGAACATTACGGTCTCTTCCACGACTGCGTCCAACGCCTCTACCTCGAGTTACCATGATGAATATCTACATAAGGAAACATAATGAAACAAGACGAGTTAAGAAACTATGTGTCAATAAAAACCTCAAAATATAATAATGATATTTCAGTTTAAATACCATTAACGAAATTTATTGAACAAGATTCAACTGTAACTAGAGTCTAGAGTGAATAATTCCTCATCTTCATCTAAGAATTCATTAATTTCATTATTTTCATTGTCATCAATGAACTCATCATCAACCAGAACATCCATTGGATTATGTATATCATGTATGTTCACTTCTTCCATCTGGGCATGTGCATCAAACAAAGAAATTGCTTCATCATCTATGACAATATTGTGTGTTCCAACGGATCCATCATCTTGGTAATAATCAGTAGTAGCTAGCTCATTTAATTCATCACCTTCATCATTCAATGTCTCATCTACGAAAAGTTTTGCTCTGACTTAAGTTGCCCACCATTCACCATTAGCTCTATTCCAGCTTTGTGAGTATCTAGTATAGTACACTTGTTGTGCTTGTTCAGCTAATACGAATGGCTCATTTGAGTGAAGCCTTGATTTATGCTTGATGTCAACCAACCCATATCTCTCATCAACATTGACTCCATTAATCGGGTCAAACCAATGACATTGTAAAAGAAATACTCTATTTTGATTCCCTACATATGACAATTCCAATATCTCTTCAACGATGCCATAATAATCAAAGTCATTCTTACCATATATACTACCTCTAACACATACACCACTATTCATGGTAGCTTTATTTTGTCCGTACTCCTTAGTATGAAATCTATACTCATTAACCAATAAGCCACAGTAAGAAGTCACGGACTTGGATGGACCATAACTTACCTCTCATGTAATTTGATCCTTAACTTGACCTATATTAACCTGTATCATTACATAGACAATAGATAGTTGTAACATTTAGCATAATGAACATTGAATTTAATATGATAAATGTGATTATGGAAAAAAGGACTCACTAAATGTTTTAGCCACCTAATGAAGTCCTTATCTCGAGCTTCCAATATTTGATCATCAGTGATATTGAGATATGTTTCCCTTAACGAATCCTCGAATTGTCTAATTAATACAATAATTAATATTTAGCTTAACATAGCTAAAAATAAACAAATTCATTAGTTAGGGAGTAGACTTACTAGAGATAAGGTTCTACTTCTCCATAATTTACAAGTACATATGTCTCAGCAATTTGAAGTTCCACATTTGCCAAAAATCTATTTCGACCTCTCCCGATAGGATAGTAGGATGTTTAAAAACAGACAATCGTTCATTAATTATATCTTCCCCACTGTCGTCATTCTAAGGAACTTGAGTGCGCCTGGTCTATAGGTGGGGATCAAAATACATGGAAGCAAAATTAAAATTTTTTTCTAAAATATATGCTTCACAAATAGATCCTTCAACTCTCGCCTTATTTCAGACCTTCCTTTTCAAGTACAACATACACCTCTCAAAGGGGTACATCCACTTGTAATGCATAGGTCCTCCAACCTTAGCTTCATAGGGGAGATGCACGACTAGATGTTCCATCACGTCAAAGAATGCTGGAGGGAAAATCTTCTCTAACTTGCAAATTGTTTCAATAATGGAAAGCTCTGCATTCTCCATGATGGAAGCACGAATTTCAGTTGCACAAACTTCTTTAAAGAACAAGTTGAGTTCTGTTAATGGTCCCCATATAGCTTTTGCCAAGATATCACAAAATTCCAAAGGAATTAACCTTTGCATAAAAACATGACAGTCATGACATTTCATTCCATATATCTTCCCATCATCTACATTGATGCAACGTGCGATATTTGATGCATACCCATAAGGAAACTTCAACTGTTTTATCCACTAACACACCATCCTCCTTTGATTGGCATCCAAGACATATGTCGCCTTTGGTTTTTTACATTTGTCATTCTCAACTATTAGCTCCAAGGTGAGACGTTTGCATATTATCTTCAAATCTTCTATTGCATTGTCTTTTGTCTTGCCCTTTATGTCCATAACAGTGTTGAAGATATTGTCAAACATGTTCTTCTTAACATGCATAACATCTAAATTATGTCGTCTTAGATTAGTGAACTAATAAGGTAATTCCCAAAATAAGCTCTTCTTCACCCAATTGTGGTGTATACCAAAGTCATCTTGTTTTTGTTTACCTAAATTCAAGCCGAAAATGACTTCCTTAAGTTGAGTCACTCTATTCAAGACATCTGTCCCACTCAGTCGTTGTGGTGGATTAGATTTTTCCACTGTTGATTTCTTAAAATAGTTTCGATCACGGCGAAATGGATGATCAAACGGTAGAAATTGGCGATGGCAATCAAACCAGCAGCATTTCCTACCGTGCTTCAATACAAATGAATTACTGTGATTCATACAAAGCGGACAAGAAAGTTTTCCATGATTGCTCCATCTAGACAGCATTCCATAGGCTGGAAAGTCACTTATTGTCCACAACAAAGCCGTTTTCATATCGAAATTTTTCTTCTTCCAGGCATCATAAGTTTGCACCCTATCGTCCCACAATATCTTAATATCGTTAATTAGGGGTCTAAGATAGACATCTAAACTTTTACTTGGTGACTTTGGTCCAAGAATCACAAGAGTGACGAATATGTATTCCTTTCTCATACACATACTTGGGGGCAAATTGTACAGTGTAACAAAAACAGGCCAACATGAATATAGTGTGACAGAACCGCTGAATGGATTAAAATCGTCTGTATAAAGGCCAAGCCTAACATTTCGAGCCTCTAGCACAAATGTTGAATGGGTAGCGTCAAATCGTTTCCAAGCCTCAGCATCAGTTGGATGCCTGATCACTTATTCATCTTGACGCACTCCATCCGTATGCCAACTCATCTATTGTGCAATGTTTTTGGATATAAACAGACGTTGGAGTCAATGCATAATGAGAAAATATCACAACACTGAATGCAGCACATCCTTTTTATTCGATGAACGTCCCGCCTTCAGTTTGAATCGTGGGTGTCCACATGCTAAGCAAACTGAGTAGAGATGCTTGTCACTGTATTCTTTGTAATACAACATACACTGATTAGGACACGCATCTATCTTCTCATATCCTAATCCCAACTCACGAACCATTCTCTTCGATTTGTAAAAGTTTTCGAGTAACCTTTCAGGCTCTGGAAGCATGTTCTTAATTATGACAATCATTCTATCATAACAACTCTCACTCATGTTAAACTCTGACTTCAAGTTCAAAAGTTGAGTTACAACTGACAATTTCGTGTGCTTATGGCAACCATTTCATAAAGGTTCGTCAACGTCTCTTAACAAGTCATAAAACTTCGAAGCTGACGGATTTGGATCTTCTTCTAAATCTTGAGCTTCTGGATTTAATCTATCACCTGCGGCATCCATATCCATATCCACATATGGATTCCTAGTCTCCACTTCATCATCATAGACAATGGATGTTGAGTCGTTATCCCTCCATCTATCCTCACCATGAATGGTCTAATTTACATAACCATCCACAAATCCGTACTTATACAGATGTTGTTCTACGCCAAATGACTCCCTCCATACATGGTTCTTACATCTAGCACATGGACAAAGGATGCAACTTAATGCATCAGTAATCGTCGGGTCTCCTTCAGCAACCTTAATGAAATTATCAACTCTATTCTTGAATTCTTCACTTACATAGCCAGTAGGATCAGTTCTTCGTAACATCTAACTTTGATCGAGTCTCATGATTGCTGAAATAGGTTTAGCACATTAATACAATCCTTTTCAAAAATAAATTGAAGAAAAAGTTTCTTCCCAAACTGTCCAACTTGGACAATTCAAGATTCAGTACAATGAGCAATACCTTAAAAAATTACATATGCTCGCTAATATTAAATCTCAAACAAGAAACTAAGGCTTCGCTCAAATGGGAAACTAAGGCTCCTTAAATCTCCATCTCCTTCTTAACATGATATGGTCCTATCCCATTCAATAAAAAAACTTTTTCAACACTTGGTTAATAGTTATTCCTTAAATCTCATATTTTATACTTGATGAAATTTCGAAAGCATTTCTCATTGGTCTCCAAGTGCATGACTTGAACGCAATGAGATCTACCGCATTTAAGTATGCACCCAGAGAATAAAAGGAAATGTAACAAACCAAAATTTCAATAAGTATAAGACATGAGATTTAAAGAATAACTATTAACCAAGTGAAGAAAAAATTTCTTACCAAACTGTCCCACTTGGACAATTCAAGATTCAATACAATGAGCAGTACCTTGAAAAGGTAAGCGTGCTCATTAATATTGAATCTCAAATGAGAAACTAAGGTTTTGCGCAAATTTTTACTCGAATAAGAAAATAAAACTTTAACCATATGTGACAGTTTTACCCTTAGTACTTGAAATTCAAGTTTATATGGTATATGCCAAAAGAGTTACCAATAACGGTGGCTAAAAACAGAGCCACCGTTACTAACAACCCAAAAGGAAAGGAAACAGAGCAAGGAGCTAAAAACAGTATAAATAAAGTCTGGTAAAGAAAAAAATCATACACAAATAGTTAATTCCCACTTAAAACAAAGTATACCACATCTACTTCTGGTTCATGATATCTTGCTTTATATAGGATGAAACATATCATGATAGCTGAATTTGGACAGTTTAATCAAGATTTATTTTTAGCATAATTCAAGAAAAATATTAAGAAGGAAAGAAAAACTTCAAGAAAAGCCATTTGTTAAAGCACAATCAAAAGTTAAATCAAACCAAGATTTTTAACAAATAATTCGTTAGAAATTCATAACTTTTATTTCCAGCAAAAGTAATCATCCATTAATCAGTGGAAGAAGCAATCAGAGTAAATAAGTAATACTCTAACAGAAGAAGCCGACATTGCAAATGAAATCCTCAAGTTGAATTAGTTTTTCCCAATTTTATTTCATTCTAGTCTTCATTGGGTGACAATGACTGCTATAAATACATATGAATTTTACAGTCTTACATCCTGAGTTTTGACAGAACATGCCCTGATTAATTTATCAAAAAATTTGAAATTAACAGAGTTATAAATGTATTTAGTCTCAGCTATATATGACCACTAAGGCCTTTTGTAGTCTCTGTTTAGGATTTCATAGTGGAATTTCTACACCATCTCACCCATTCGTCATGGAACTAAGCTGAACCACATTGTATTTTTGTGCTCTTTAGTTAATCTTTTCTTTTTCTTTTTCCTTTTTTACCCCTTTAGGTGACTGAGTGCAGAACACATAATCTTCTGATCATGTGCTGACAGAAGGACAATTTTGGTTGCATTTGGAGCCCTACCAAGGGAAAACTAGACAGTAAGTATTTCTAGATTTACCATTCAACCAGTCTTACTTCAAGTGTCAACTACAAAATTCTCGAGACTGGTGTGCTCTATCAAGGGATTGGAATGTAAAACAAACCATAAGCTGAAGTTCCTTTCACAGCACCACATTGAAAGTGTTTGTCACTCTTTCCAAGGTCCCCGCAGCACCTTCAGCTTGGAACATACTACTATACATGTTTAGGGTTGTAGTAACTTTCAGCTCCTCATTGCCAACAGGTGTGAATTTTCAGTAACTTTCATGTTACCACATTCAAGCTATAGCATTTACTTCAGAATTCAAAATGTTTTTACATTAAAAGATTAAAAGTTTGCATCACTAAATTTAGCTTCAATAGTTTTGCTACTTGAGGGAAGGGAGGGAGGGAGAACAAACAAAAACACAGTCTCTGATCTAAAAAATTTGTTATTGTAAGAGACTATTGACTTCTTATCATTACTTATCAGTTATCACTTGGTTACATCAATCATGGACCATACTTCCAGTGAGTTTAAAGAAACAGTTAATATTCAAATTCAAGCAAGATAGTTATGATTGTGGCCTTATGATGCGAGGATCTGTAATTGCTTCAATCATCATTGAACAACCCAGATGATACAAAGAAGAGAAGGAACCATTTGAAGAGTTTATTTACTAATAAAACATAATTACATCAATGTTTTATTTTATTCCTTCTACATTACCTGAGTGTGCAGATAAAAGTAGGATTTAATGTAATTTTTTCCAGTTTCAGCAAGGTGTAGAAGGAATTAGTGATCTTACTTATTCTACATTTCCACTTACTTCATTGTCATATTTAACTTATTTTCATGTTTTCCCATCTTTCTTAATATTTAATTTGGTAAAGAACTTTTGTTACACTGATATCATCCTGTTCTTTCCTCATTAAGGACAAAACGAGATCTTAAAAACATCACTTCTAAAAGAAATATTGTGGGTAAATACGTTTATAAATGACATAAGACAAGAAAGCAATGTTAATATTACAACAATTTTCCCAGATGAACAGAAAGATTGAATTAGAAAAAGGAAAGTTCTTAACTACACATATGATATATGTACGAGAAATTTCTTTACAAAAGGATAAATGAAAATGTGAACAAATAACTAGAAAATCAATTACCTGTATCCCAAATAGTAAGCTTCACTCTTTCACCACCAATTGTAAAAAGCTTGATCTTGAAGTCCACACTTATGAATGATTTAAGAAAACCAACAGCTCAGTATGTAACAAAAAACAATAAAACAGAAAATTACAATGCAAAAATTTCTTAGATTATGAAGCACTCAATCATATAGGAAGTAAAATCCTCAAAGCCATGTGAAAAAAATCCTGATAAACTATTACTAGCCTAATGTAAGAGACAAATAAGAAACTATGAACAAAGAAGGTTACCAAGGCCTAGATATCACCTCATTAGACACACACCATTTAGGACACCGGCTATACTTGTAAATCTGGTGAATTATCATTACTTTCAAATCTCATCCAACATTGAAATAGCCAGGCTAAAGATTGAACAAGCTGAATCTCTCTATAGAAGATTCACGGGGTCCACTAAGTTCTTCCCTAATGACATAGATAATATACTTAGGAACAAGCTAAGCTTAGGAACATGGGTGGCCTATTTCAAAGCATTTAAGACAAATGGACCAAAATTACCTAGTTTGCTACAAAACTAACCTAACAAGAATAATAAAAGTTAAATCAGATCCTGATTTTAAAAAAACAGAAATAAACTTCTTTTCCAGCCATCAATAAGAAACCAGAAATCTCTGAGCATGAAAATATCCTTAGCCACCAAATACTAAATAAAAAACACATTTAGCAGCAAATGGCAACTCATAAAACAAGACATTAAAAGTCCTTAAAATTGATAACAACCCTGCTTGTGGAGTTTGCAAACGAAACCATAATACCAGGGCCCACGTTTCTAACATGATGAGTTTATCCAACCTGGTATCACATTCATCATTTGACCATATACAAAGCCTGTCTTTGCTTAGATTTGGCTCATCCATTACCGTGGAATCCAGTTCCAGTTTTTTAACTTGTGCCATAGCGAACAAATACCAAGCCTTAAGTCAAAATAGTTACCTACTTACCTAACACCATAGTTTTAAATTGCGGTTGCGGTCGCGGTTGCGGAGATCACTAAAAATGTAATATTGCGGCCAATTGCGGGAAAATGCGGCCGATGCGGTCGCAATGCGGTTGCGGAGACCACATAAACCGCAATATTGCGGCCGCAATTGCCGTTGCGGACCGCAATTTAAAACCATGCCTAACACCATTCTATGATTAAACCCAAAAAATAAAAAAAAATAAAAACAGTACATCACTTTACCATGCATTATAACCACCATCTTCCAATTTTCTTTTCATTTAAGGACAATTTTCACTCATGTCAGGTTCAAAACCGGTTTTGAACTGGTTAACTGATTTTTTACTGAACCAGTTCAAAAAACCAGTTCAGAACTGGATTTTCCATGAAACTAGTTTTCTGAACTGGTTTTTAAACCAATTCAGAATTGGTTTTTTTCTGTACTGATTTTTAAACAAGTTCAGAACTAGTTTTTCCATGAAACCAGTTCAGAAAACTGGTTTCAATAACTGGTTTTTACATGAAACCAGTTTTTTGAACTGGTTTTTATACCAGTTTTCTGAACTAGACTGAAGGAATCCAAGAATTTCATCAAATCACCGGGTCATTCTGGAAAGATGAAACAACAAACAACCACATTCTGAACATTTTTTATCAGTCTCCCATCTGAAATGTGTTCAAAACAAAGTCAACTTGGCACAACATTGCAAACACACAGAATCAGTTATGCAAGACAAGACAATCAAATCATAATGAGCAGTTGTGATCTAACTTAGTCCTCAGACAAAGAAGCTTAGGTTGAATAGAAATGAATAGCTTAGATAGTGTATGTTTAGTACTTACATAGTTTCGTGATTGTGGATGATGTTGATGAAAGGGAAAAAGACATAATAAACTACACTATGAAAGAAATTCTTCCGGCCAAAATAATTACCAGGTAACACAGGTGAACTGTCACCAAGTCACTTTCTGTGAGATTCTAAGTTCTAAGCTGAGAAGATTCCATCCTCTCCTGCATTGCTTTTAGTTCTGAGACTGTGTGAACCACAACACTGCACACATATTGAAAGGGAAAAATGTTAATGGGTCTCAAAACAATACTTGTCGATAGAAAGCATTTTATAACGTTTTCTATGGATAAAGTTAGAAAACACCAAACAGACGGCCAAATATGGACTGTTTTAAAATTCTTATATTACTGGTTTCATTAAAGCATATATATATATATGCTTAAGAAAAATGCTAATATTAACAGAAAATTGTTTCCTATCACCAAAAAAAGAATCATGTGAACTTGAAGCTTGCACAATTTCCTGGAGATAAATCTAGCTACTTAGTAAGACAATTTATTGCATTCTGGTTTTGCACAGAGCAATTCAAGCTTAGGATGCAACCATTATGGTAGGTTGGTATATTAGTTGAGGCTGGTTAAACTTTTATGTCAACAAGTTCTGCTGCAGTCTCAACTTCATTAATAAAACTATTTGTTTTCCTTTTATTTTGTATCAATTAAAGAACAAATAACTGAGTTGCGGAAAAGAAAAGCCAAAATGCTAGCATGTTCAAACTTCAAATAACACTTTTAACCAGAGTAGATAACAATTTAATATTGTAACATGAAGAGTATAACAAGGATTCACTATTAAAAAAAAAAGATTCAATAGCTTTTAACATCTAATTTGCCTCAGGCCTACCGAGCACAACAAAGTCCATCTAGCATTTCAAACAACAAAAGATGGACACAAGGACACAACATACTACTTAAATTTAGGACATGTACACAGAGTTTGAACATTGTAGGCTGTGTTTGGATGGGGCATGTCAGAATTTTAAAGAATTTGAAATGCAAAGAAATTTTAATACAAAACTCCTTTACACCTCCAACATCCATCTTTCACAGAACATCCTGAATCATGAAACTGTAAGTCATAAAATTAATCACCACACCAATCTCATTCATTTCATTGAGCACCTTCTTTGCATTTCACACTCTACTCTTCGTATCAAAACCCAACCGATCATCTTCATTGACTGTAATTAATCAAAAAGATACAAACACAAACCAAACATTGAATGTGCCAAATCAAGCCAAGCCAACATATATATATCAAAACCCAACTTACAAGATTCTGTTAGCAAGCCAAGCCTCTAACAATCACTCAACTAACAATATCACCATGCTTACATTATACTCACAAGATTGCAAAATCAAAAAATCAAAAGCGTATTGGTTCAGGTTATTTAAAAGTGGTTCGGTTTTTATAAAAGAAAATTGGTTCAGGTTATGTAAAAGTGGTTCGGCTTGGTTTATGGATAAGTTTGGTTCATTTGGTTTTTCTGCATAGGTCTACCAATAGGAGACCATCTTTGGAAAATATCTCTCACTTAAAGACAAATCTCCATGTTTTGAAATTGTGCTTGTGTAGCTGAAAAAGGTGCTGCAACTTTATTCTTTCATCTTTATAAAATCCCAACTGCTTGAAGAAGAGAAATGATGACGAAAAGAAGAAGAAAAATATATAGATCTTGTGTTTTCTTTAAGAATCCTTCTTGTAATCATTTTCTTGAGCTTATTTGAGAGTATATACACTAGAAAGTGTTATATTTCTTTAATATCTTGTAAACCCATTGTGGGCGAGTTGTTCAAGCTTGAAGAGGTTAGGGTGGAAGAAAACTACTTGCTACTCGATATTAGCTTGGAGATGTTAGAGTTGAAGAAAACTACTTTTAAGAGAAGCTAAGGTTGATCATAGAATACTTAATGATTTAATAACAATTGAAGAAAACTACTTTTAACTAGGAGAAGCTAAGGTTGATCAAAGAATACCTAATGATTTAATAACAAAAATCTCACCTTTAATAGGGATTAGATGTAGGTTCCACTCTAGGCCAAACCAATATAGAATTCCTAAGAACAAACTCTTCCCTCTCTTTTATTTGCTAATATTTGTTTCTATTTTTCTGTTTTTACTTGTTATCAATTACCTCATAATTTTATGAGTTCAATTTTCAGTTTATGAAATTTCATCTTTTAGTCATCTACTAAATTTAATAAATATCTGCTATTTATCAGTTGAGTTGCTAAGTTTTATTATTATCAATTGACTTACAACATTATCAATTAACAACCTTTTATCAATTATTGTGTTCTTTAAAGTGTTTTATAGAAAGAAATTTTTAAGCACTTGATTCAAACCTCCTTTCTCAAGTGCTCTGTTACCAACAATATTTCATATTCATCTCAATTTCATCTTGGATGCTTGATACGAAATTTCTTTTGTTTTTCCCTTTTTGGAATTTGGATAGGAGGTTGTTTGACCCCATACTTTCTAAAACTTTCCTCACTTATGTCAGAACAATGATGACATAGCAACAGGCAAACATGATTTTTTACCTCATTTCCTCAACACTTATCACTTATGCCAAAACAAAGTTCAAATGAATCAAACTTCGTTCAGGTTAATAAACTAAATAAACTATATACATATGCAAGATCACTTTTGAAAGAAAGCACGGAACCCCAATTCAATTGTTTCATCAAAATAAATGACATGCAAGATAACCCATTACATTCAACCATACATGATACATTCAAATTCATTGAATGTTATTCATAGAGTATACAAAACTATTGTCAGGAAGTGTGTGAGACGTAATATATGCATTCAACCATCTCATTCAAACATATTAACTTGCAATCACTTGATAAAGGATGGTCAATCTAGCACACAAGCAGATGTGTCAATTTCCACTAGTTATAAGTTTCGATATCAGAAAGCAAAAGCAATCTACCATCACCACAATCTTAACTACAGCTCAAGCACTCAAAGCAAAGCTACGTAAATGGGAAGCAATCAAAATTAAACTGAAATTCAAAAAAATAAAAGCAACAAGGACACTAACCATTAACAACATTTGTTAAAAGGAAAGACAATTAACTCATGAAAAGCAATTATCACAACTGTAGATTCATTCCATAGTAAAAGGGTGCATATATTTCCAAATAGAAGGAGATGATACAAACCAAACTAGAACCACTTGCAGCAGATTTCGAACCAAAAACTAAGAAGAAAATAAAAAAAGATAATACAAGATACCATTTGTGTGGGGGTTTTCATTTCAGCTTTAGGAAAACATGTGTTTGGCAATAGCTAGCATATAAAAAATGAAAACATGTTTAGTTTAAAAGAAACTGACAGACAAAAAAGAGATAGCCTAGAGCTTTTAGAAAAATTACGTACTGAGAAAATTGAACTGAAGCAAGCTTCATAATAACAGATATATTTACACCATGAAGCAACAAGAATTTTTGCAACTTTGAGACAAATATAAAGGGCAAGGCTTCAATTTCTACAATCAGATATATCAATGACTTTATTCTGGGTTCACTAAGAGATACACCAAAACAACGACCCAAATCTCAAACTTACTGACTGAAGAATCACATTATCAACCATAAAATCTTATCTTAAAAAAAAGAAAGATGACATTTTCCTATTCAACGAACTATTCCGAACCCAAAATTCCTAATCACTAAAAATGTCCCAAAATAAAAATAAAAAAACCCTAATTAAAAAAAATGGAATTATGATATGAGGAGGGTAAGAGGGGTAACCTGCAAGGAAGAAAGGTGGATCTCCAAGGCTTCAATAATAGCAGATTCTGCAGAAAAATGGAGATGTCGTCCACCGTCGTGTGGCTGTGTGAGGGAACAGATGGGAGAAAGAAGACAACTCACGAAGAAAAATGGAAGACGGCTTACCTGATGGTTGCGTCGCGTCGCTGTGGCTGCGTCGTCGCGTCGCTGCAGAAGGAGGGGCTCGAAGGGCTCAAAGACTTCTTTCATTTCGACTTTCTCCCTTTCTAATCTAACCCAGACAAGTTTTTATTCTCCTTATTTATCAGATTCTACGAGGAATTTGCGAGGCAAATATCTCTCACTAAAATTTTAATAAGTTAGGGAGGAAATATTTTTGGCGAGAGAAGAGAAAAAATTTCTCTCGCAAATTTCTTCTTAATTAGTTTTTTTAAAGTGAAAGAAATTTTTCATCACAAATTCTTCGTTAATTATTAATTTTTTTCACCATTGATAAGTTTTTTAGAATTTAGCAAGGAATAAATTTTCCTTCACTAATCCCTTGTAAATTTGTGAGAAAATTACAAGAAAAAATTTTCTCACTAAAATTCGTCGCAAATTTGTCATTTCTTGTAGTGACTTTGCTTACAAAGTAGACCAGTTTTTGTCCATCCGCTGTCTCTCGGATCAATACTGAACTTACAGTCTCTTCATGAACTGAAAGGTATAAATACAATGTTTCACCGAGTTCTGATCTTGTCAAAATAAGGGGAGAGGAAAAAAGATTCTTCAAAGATATAAAGGCATCCTCACACTCCTGAGTCCACTCAAAACCTTTTCTCTTCTTAAGCAATTTGAAAAGGGGGAGAGATTTGTGAGCAGCTTTAGCCAGGAAACATGTGAGGACCGCAATTCAGCCTATCAGCTGTTGCACTTTAATTTTCTGTGAGCTACGCATGTTGAGCACCACCTAGCATTTATCCGAATTTGCTTCTATCTCGCAATGAGTCAGCATGAAGCCTAAGAATTTATTGGCCTAGACTCCAAAGACACACTTTTCCGGGTTGAGCCTCAAGTTATGTTTTCGTACCACTTCCTCGAGGTCTAAGACGTGTGATCCGACCATTCTTTGATAGGTGGCTCTTGTATTTTTTAAACCAAAGGGCATAATCCTGTAGTAGTAACTCACCCTCTAAGTGATGAAAGCAATTTTGTCTTCATCTTTAGGGTACATTGAGATCTGATTATACCCTAATATGCATCAATGAAAGACAGCAAACGGAATCTAGAGGAGCTGTCAACCAGTTTATCAACATTAGGAAGTGGGTACGAATCTTGAGAGCAGGCCTTGTTTAGATCTGTATAGTCTACACACATCCTCTACTTCCCGTTGGACTTCTTCACCATGATAACTTTATATAGCCAAGTTGTGTAAGCTACTTCCCTGATGAAGCCAACGCTGAGCAGCTCCTTAACATGTTCTTCAATGACTTGTTGCCTTTTTGGGCTAACTTTTCTCTTCTTCTGGGAGACTAGCCTAGCATCTTTCTTTATGGATAGGTGATGACAAATGAAGGTGGGGTCAAGCCCAGGTATGTCGGAGGACGTCCAGGCAAAGAGATCTTTGTTTTTCTCCAAAAGCTCGATCAATTGGCACCTCTCTTCTTCCTCCAAATTTGCTCCAATCTTGGTGATTTGATCTGACTTAACACCAAGTTGGAGAGGCAGTAGTTCTCCCTCCAGCTGGGGTCTAGTACCCCGGATTTCCTCTCACACATCCAACTCAGTTATGAGAATGTTAACTTGGTCCAGAATTGGGCTAGATGTGTCAACTTTTGCTTTCTTGGTCATCCGGCCAATCTTGAGGCTCTTATTATAGCATTTATATGCCATGACCTGATCCCCCTTAACCGTGACAATCTCATTATTCTTACTGAGGGATTTCATGGCCAAGTGGGTAGTAGATACCACGACGCCAAGGTCATTCAGAGCAGGATGACACAAGATGATGTTAAATGCTAAATGGCAGTCCACAACCAAAAACCTGACCTTAATGGTCTTGGAGAGTTTAGTGCTCCCCAGGGTTATGTGAGTCTCAAAATATCCCACCAAAGTGATTTTTCTCTGGTGAACCTAGTAAGCTCGCCGACATAGGGAGTCAACTTCGAGCATGGAACTTCTAGCTTTCGGTACAGGTCCATAAACATAATATCCGCTGAACTCCCTTAGTTAATGAAGATACATCAGACCTCAGCATTGGAAATTATTCTCGAGATAACTAGTGGGTCATCATGATCAGGGATAATTCCGTAGTAAACGTCATCTGAAAAGGTGATAGGAGGCGTGTAACATCCCGAGAAACATGTTAGGCTTGTATATAGTCTCAGAGGTACTATTATACTTGCTTAACATGTCATTTCAATTTTGTGACAAACTAAGTCAATTTAAGCACTTTACTGCAACATAGAAGTTGAAAAATAGCTTAAAATGACTCAAATAGTAGCATAAACTGCTAAGTTAAGGGAAACAAGTATGAATAACTTGTTTCTAAGTCACAAATAAGTTAAATAAGGTGCAGTTAAAATTTGAGAGCAATCAGAGTTCGTTTAGTATTTTAAAGCATATTGATTGCGTTTTTAATGCCGGATTGATCCTCAGCAGATATGGAAAAATAAAATAAAGGTGAAACATGATTTTTAATGAATCTTAGGATTTATTTCAAATCTGTTGGAAGTTAGAAAACTTGATTTGGTGAGATCTAAGTGTTCTTAGCAGATCAAGAAGTTACAGCAAAATGGCAAAATGACAAGTTTGCCCATTGCCCATCTCTTATTTCTCTCTTTCTCACGGCTAAGAGAAGCAGAAAACAAAAAAGAAAAGAGAGAAAGAGGAGAAAAGAAAAAAGGGAAAAAAGAAAGGATGGGAAGAGGAAGAGATGGAGAAAGATCCAAGCAAGATGATCCAAGGCAAGATCAAGAGCAAGGCTTCAAGGATCAAGTTTCTACAAGAAGTAAGGAGTTGATTCCATCTTTTCCCTTTTTGTTTCTTTTGAATGAAATTAGGGATTTGGATGAGGGTAATGGATTTGGAGAGTCAAATCCTAGTCCTTAGCTTGATTCTTGATTTCAAGGATTAAGTTAGGATAGTTTTAACTTATTGAATGTTAGATGGTCATTTATGGCTTAAGTTAATTCATTTTTGGTTTACGAGGATTTTGGAAAAATGGATCAGAGTTATTGAAATTACTAGCTTAAATCTATGCCTAAGCAAAATAATGGGTTGTAAAAGATTTACAACAGATTTAGAAACCCTTAGTGAAGATAGAAATCATCTAGAAGTGAGACTTTGAGGTGAAACTTGGTTTGGAACCAAGATAATGCAGAAAATGCATTCTGCAGAATGGTCACGCCCGAGATAGAGAGCACTATGCCTAGGCGTGGTAAAACCAAGCATAGGCATGAGACAAAATAGCATCCTGATAACTTGTAGTGTATGGTGCATAACTTGAACTGTAGATATCAGATTGACATTATTCTAGTGTCATTTGAAAGCTAAGACATAAGGCTTAATGTGGTAAAATTTTTAGAATTATAGAGCAATCCAATCAGTACCCGTTTCTATTTGAATCAAAGGCAGATTCTGCATAAAATTGCATTTTGGCAGCCAGTAAACCAAATTCCATAATTTCTTGCTCCGATGTCATATTGACATGAGACCAGTGGAATTTTGAAGCTAAGATGTAAGGTTTCTTGCCTGTAAAATTTCAAAATTTTATAACTTCTAGTTTACTCCCAGTTTCAGTTTAAAGTCATGTCAAATTCTAGAAAAATAGTGAAAACATTGTTTCGGTTCCTACAACATGTCGTATAACTTTGGTTACACTTAGCCAAATGAGATGAGGTTTATGGCATTTTAAAGATATGAGAGAAATCTATATGCTCACAGAATTTTAGAATTTTAGAAGTTATGATGCACATTTGATGCAATATTAAAAATCAGCCTTTTTAGGTGAGATTTGAAGTGTTTTGGGGATGGTTTGAGCCCTATGAATACTAGTAACTCTTTTAATAGCTAAAGTTAACTTATTTATGCAAGTTCATTAATAAATGATTTATTCTCTCAAAGAGTTGAGCGCCATAGGGCTTAGTTGGCAAAAGTTAAGCGTCATAGGACCTAGGTGGCAAGAGTTGAGCGTTATAGGGCTTAGTTGGCAAGAGTTGAGCGTCATAGGGCCTATTGACAAGAGTTGAGCGCCATAGGTCCTAGATGACAAGAGTTAAGTATCATAGGGCCTAGTTGACAATAGTTGAATGCCACAAGACCTAATTGGCAAGAATTGGCTCCCTTATGCAATAAGGTTGAACATTAGTAAATTGACTCCCTTATGCAATAAGGTTGAACCCTAGTAAATTAGCTCTCTTATGAAATAAGGTTAAACCCTAGTAAATTGGCTCCTTTATGCATTGGCTCCCTTATGAAATAAGGTTGAACCCTAGTGAATTGGTTCCCTTATACAATAAGGTTGAACCCTAGAAAATTGACTCCCTTATAGAATGAGGTTGATCCAAAAGAGATGGAACCCTTATGCAATAAGGTTGAACCATAGTTTATCACAATTCCTAACTGAGGGAGTGAGGCAAGCCCATTGACCTTGCGAAAGAGTGAGTAAAACCGTTTGCTAAAGATGGAGTTGTGACTTGTTACGTCCTAAGTCAAGTGGTGAATGAGCATATCCTATGCTAAGCAGTGGACTAGTTATGTCCTTAGTCTGGCGGTGGATGAACATATCCTATGCTAAATAGTGGATTAGTTACATCCTAAGCTAGGCGGTGGATAAGCACTACCAGTTACGTCCTAAGCCAGACAGTGGATGTGCATATTCTATGCTAGGCGATGGACTAGTTATGTCCTAAGCTAGATGATGAATGAGCATATCCTATGCTAGGCAGTGGACTAGTTACGTCCTAAACTAGACGGTGGATGAACATATCCTATACTAGGTTAAGGATGAGATAAAAGATAAGCATTTTGCTTAGTGAGATTGATATTTTACATTTGAATAACCATTTGTTTAATATCAGTAGTAAGTTACGAGTTATAGTTTTATAATTATACCTTTGTGTATATTTATATTAGTGTCATGAAATATTGTTATATTATTGAGAATTTTATATTCTCACCCCTTTATATTTCATGGTTAGTAGGTCAAGGCCCCACAAGAGGGTAAGAAGATGAAGATAAGAGAAGAAATAAATTAGTTTAGTTTTAATATATTCAGTTCAAAGCTTATGTAATTATTTATATTTGCTTTGAGAATATAAAAATTGTATATTTGTGTATGACTTTTAGATATGGTTCTCTATAATGATTTATTTAAATATTATGGATTAGTTTATGTTTAGTTAGAAGTAGTAGAACTAATATTATTTATCCAGGTGTATGTCAGATATACTAGGGTATAACTATTAGGCTGTTACAAGGCATCTTCCAATCTTCGGCCCGTGACTTGGGTGCAGAGTGGGAGATGCTCAAAACCGCCATCTGAGTGTTTTCTTCAAGACACCGTAAGACAAACCACTGCCGAAAAACCCGTCAACAACAGTGTTGATGGTTTGGTTAGGCTAAGCACGATGGTCGTCATTGTCATCAGATGGAGTATCCTGGTTCTGATCCTGCCGGTTGTCAGTATCGCGACGAGGTGGACTCTAGGATCTTCTCCTAAGACTCCAGGTCCTTCTTCTTTGGGTCGGGGATAGTCTTCGCTAGGGGCTGTGTCTTCTTTCCTTCCATCCTCCATGACATACATCATTTTGGAGATGGTTGATGTATTGATCCAATCGTCTTGCCCTAATTAGGGACTCGATGGCATCACAGAGTTGGAAACAATCTTCAATGTCATGGTCGTAGCCCTTGTGCCATGAGCAATGTTTGTTACTATCCTTATGTGCATGTTTCTTTAGAGGGGGTGGCCGCTTGATACCCAGAACTCGATCTGCAACACTTCTCGCAAAATAATTGCACGTGGAGTGTTTAAGGGAGTGTAGCTAGCATACTTAGTTTGGGGTAGATCATCCTTAGAGAGTTCTGGGACTATGAGGAGTTTTAGTTGCCTTTCTAGTGATATGGCTCACCCTTCTCTAGGCTCTCATTGGCCTTAGTAACCTCCTCAAGGTTTATGCACTTTAAGGATCGTTGCCAAAATTCTTCTATATTTTTTGACTTTTTCTTCACCAAAGATACAAAAAACTATGAATCGGTCTAGAGGCCACTTCTTGCGTAGTGGAGAGCAATCCTGTCATCAAGGTTCTCCACATTGATACAAGTTGTATTGACCCTCTTAAGGTATTTGCGAAGGGGCTCGTTATGCCTTTAGAGAATCTCAGAAAGAGATTCAATGGACTTGGGCTACTCCTTGCTGGTGGTATAGTAGAACAAGAAATGTTGTTTGAGGTCCGGCCAGTTGGTGATGGATCCCCATGGCAAGGTCACGTGTAACATCATCTTTTTAGCATGTTAGACTTATATATAGTTATAGAGGTACCATAATACTTATTTAACATGTCTGCTGAATTTTGTGACATTTTGAATTAATTTAGGTACTTTCTCGCAACACAGAACATGCAACATGACTATTTTGACTCAGGAAAATAGTATAAATGTTTAATCAAAGGAAATGAGTATAAAAAATTTATTTCTAGGTCACAAATATGTGGAAGGAGATGTAGTTAAATTTTGAGAACAAACGAAGTCAGTTCCATATTTTTAAGGACACTGAGTGAGTGTTTAAGTACCAGATTAAGGTGCAACAGATATGGAGAATTAAGAAAGGGGTTAAATAAGAATTTAGATGAATGTTGTAATTTATTCTAAAGTCATTGAAAATCAGGAAATTTGATTTAGTAAAATCAAAGTGTTTTTAACAGATACAAAATTTTAGTAAAAGGACTAAAATGCCCTAGGGCTTATCCTTAAAATTAAGTGGAACTCACTTTTATTTCCACTCAATCATGGCTGCCTTGCAGCAGGAAATAAAAAAGGGAGAAATGAAAAACAGAGGAAAATAAAGGAGGAAAAGAAGAAGGGAAGAAGAGGAAGGGAAGAAAAGGAAGATCAAAGAGAGCTCCAAGCTTGAAGACAAGTGAGGTAGGGGGCTTTCTCACCTTTTTCCTCTTCATCTTTTGTACTGTAAAATCTGAAAACTTGATGATTTGTTTGAGATATAGGCTTAATAATGGAAGCTTATTACTTTTATGCCTTGATAATGAATAAAGTTTCAAGCTTTGCTTTCGATTTTGATGAACTTAAGATTTGAGAAAGGGGTTTGTAACCCATGTTTGTTTCATGCTTGATTCATGAATCTCTTTGTAAATTGATCTTTTGAGCTTGTATGAGAGTTTACAACAAGTCTGGGTTGCATTGGTAGTTGAAAGGATTCAAGTTTGAGGGTGGTATGTGTTGAAGAACCATGGCAGCTGGTTTTTCTGGATGAACCCAGAAATTTAAGGGAGAGTCGCGACACTCTCCATGAAGAGCCATGGCCCCTCACCCTCTGGTGTGCAGGAAATGCTGCCCGAGACCATGGAGCCACGGCACAAAAAACCATGGAGCCACGACACTCCTCAAAATGCATAAGGAGTCGCAACATATTTGGAAAAATGCTTCCAAACTTATGTATTTGTGTGATTTTGCTATGAGTTGCATTATATTTTGATATAAAATGATGTAATGGAACACATTAATGCTTGATTGATGATATGATGGGGATGAAACATGAATTTTGATTTTATTGATTAGGAGCTTGATTCTTGATATAATGTAATGTTATCTCAAATATGATTATGTGTAGGTTTATTATGAATGCCAAGATTTGTGAGATGATTAAGTATTGAATGTTGATAGGAAGTGGAAAACATGGTATTTTGATATGTTAAATTGAAATACTTATGATGTGAATTATTGTTTATGCTTTGCATGAAATGAATGACAAATGTGATTGATACTGATAAGAATATTGAGATATGCACATTAATGAATGATTTTGTCAGGCATAGTAATGGGAAGCATGACAATGAAAAGATAAGGATAGATTGAGGTTGAGTAAGTCACTCCCTCTCACAATGTATGGTATAAATGAGAAGCTTGATAGATAAGGTTGTGCTTCCCTATTATGCAAAGAGAATTTGGTTATGTGAAAAGTGTATGAAGTAATGGTTTTACACAATGAGGTGTAGTATGGAAAGAAATGGATTGACCAAATAGTTTTATAAATAATTATGCATGTTGTGTTTTCAAACTTGTTGCTTGCTAATTTTCATGTATGAATAACCCTAAGGCTTGAGCCAAAAGGGAGCTCTTAGTGCTAAAGTTATGGGTATCAAGAGTTAATCCTACTATTGTGGGAGAAGATAATAATTATATCCAATATGCATTACAAAAAACGCGCTAATTTGCGACGGTTTTTATTTCAATTTGCGACAGTTTTTAACCCCCGCAAATTGAATTATGGCGGTTTTAAAAAACGCTGCATTTAAGTTCGCTGCAATAAATTGCGGCGGTTTTTTTTAATTTGCAGCGGTTTAAAACTCCCACAATTTTGTGGCAGTTTTTTTTCAATTTGCGGCGGTTTAAAATCCCCATAATTTTATGGCGATTTTTTTAAATTTGCGACGATTTTTAACCTCCACTAACTATTTGTGTGACTCTATTTATCAAACAATTTGCGGCGGTTTTTTTTTAATTTTCGACAGTTTTTAACCTCCGCTATCTATTTGACTGCTTCTGCTTATCAAAAAATTGCAGAGGTTGAAAACCGCCGCTATTTTATTGTTGTAAACAACATTTTTTCTTGTTCATCTGACGAATTTTTTTTTAAAAAAATATTTACTACATATTTAATTTTTAATTCTAATAACGTTTAACATACATAATTAATTGTATAAAACTGCTAATATAAATGTGAAACAAATTGCATTAAAAATATTCATAGTAACATAAACCACACAAGCTTGAATCCATAATAAGCTAAATAAATTCATCATTTGTAATTTAAACTTACAACTTAAAATCCTTAATAACCTAAAGTAGTGTTACAATAAGTGAACAAAAAAAATCAACACTAAATATGATGTTGGTGGTTTGTGTTACTACCACCAGATGATCTTCTTCCATCCAATGGCGTAGTAGGTTCACTTGCAGCATCACCTGACTGAAATAGTAAAAGACATTTGATAAGAAACTATAAAGAGATAAATAAAATCATGAAGTAATTGCAGCAAAGAATTGAATAAAGGAATTAAAGCTCATTGTAGTCCAAGTAAAATGGTGTGCACAACCAAAAGTAAAACAAAATTAGTAGACTTCAAAAGTAAATTTGGTAGTGAAACTCCAATAGAATACCATGATGCATCTTGATACTTCACTTGCAACTTCTAAAGGAAAATGAAAGACTTGTGTAAGTAATAAGTGGAGAGGGGTAGAGAGAGAAAGGGAGGGAATGAAGAATTGCCAAATGTGCTTATCACTAACGGCAACAAAAGCCACCCCAAACACACACATCAACTGTAAAAACTGAAATTAAGAAATTTTAATGAAGTCACCAAAGTTTGTTTCTTTGTCACCAAATCAACAGTTTTGTTAAAATCCCAAATGGGAAACAAAGAGAAAAAGGAAACCTCAGCAATTCAATTCAATCTCATGGAGAAGTCCCTGTCCTCAGCCTCTTTCAGTGCCATTTCGTTGTATTTTCTGGTCTTCAATTAATTAATGGTTTAAGCACTGTCAATGCCTTCAAAGGTTATTAATATTTAATTAAATGCAATCGGATTGAGACTTGAGAGTTTTGGATGCATTCAGTAAACAAAAACAAAAAGCATGGAAATGGAATGGATTTCAAAATCGGGGAAAAGTGAAACAATGAACACAAGTACCTTTTTACCAATCAACTACACGAGAAAAATCCATCCTTGTTTCTTGTTTGGTTTTAGAGGGTAAATACTGAACATGCATGCAAACAAGTTTGTTTATTTTCAATTTCTATTTCTATAATTTGGTTTCAGGATTTTTTGTGTTGTTTATTGAAACTCAATTTTCTTAATTTAAACGGAGATGTAATATACTTCAAAATCAACTGTTTTCACAACCTTCAATAATTTTCCATGGTGCCCATCTGTTATGAAAGAATCTTTATCATTATGAAACATAGGGGGTTTAGGGAGATGCCAATGTGAAAGGTGGCTCATGCAATAAAACTATTTGTGAAAATAACAAAGCCAAAATTGATGGTTTTACATAATACGCATCCTAAACTCATGCAAATAAGGAACAACGACAAAGCCATCCTGATGAGAGATGACTGATAACAAATCAAAGCAAACAGGACGAAAATGATGTTATTTATATTAGTAACCAACGTTTTAACACATCTTGACGATTTAGTTGTAGTTATGTCAGGTTTGAAATTGATACCACTTGATAGGCAAAAAAGCAATGGAGAGAAGATTGCTTTATCACAAATTCACATTCTGTTTCATAACCCTATATCCAGTACCACTCATGTATGAGCATGTCATGTTTTATCATGTGAAATAAATGAGATAGTTAAATTCATAAGATTTATTCTCATTTATTTTAAAAAACAAATTAAAGCAGAAAATGGAGAGGGTGATATATTAGATTGATATATTCGGGTGGTAGGCCCTTTTCTGTGTTTGTTTGGACAAAATTCTTTTATTAATGGGTAGAAATAAGTTAGACTATGACTTAACTATGCTAAGTTTGTTTTGCGAAAAGTCAGTTTTAACTTAGCCTATTATTTATTATAATTTTTTTTGGGGTTTGGTTGTCCTTCCTTGTAATAAAAAAAAAAAGAAGAAAAAGAAGAGGAATTAAGTTTTTAAAAAATTATTATATTATGTATTAAATAAATAAATAAGATAGTTTATTGTGCTAAAAAGACTTTTTGGAGGTTTAAACTTGACTTAATTAAATAAGTCTTTATACAAGCCTAAATCTAATTTATATAACAAAAATGAATTTTTTTATCATCATAGAACATTTTGAAAGTTAAATTCTTATATAAGTGTAGGTCAAAATAGAATAATGACGTATGTGAGTCGTAGTTGAGAAATACGACTTATTTTTTATATATAATTATATATAATTATTTTTTATAGAGGGAGGATCGGTTTACACCAGTGTAAATCTTTTTTGACTTACACTCATTTTCAACTGTTAGATCCACTTTCATCTAATAGTTGAGATTATTTCATTAAAAGTAACCATTAGATGAAAGTAGATCTAACAGCTGAAAATGAGTGTAAGTCAAAAAAAATTTACACTGGTGTAAATTGATCCTCCTCTTTTTTATATAATTATATATAATATGTCACAATTAAATGACATGTTCACATGAAAAAACAAAAAAAAAAAATAAACAGATCTTTGCCAGTGCCAACAACAAAAAAACATGGGATAATAACAATTATGACGGGAATAATTTTGGTTTAATTGAAATTAAATGATAACACATGACAATTAAAGGTAGTCCAATTAATTATAAATGATACATAATAGATTAGTAGATAATTAATAATCAATAGATTGTAATTTTGAATGGACTTTCACAATCCCAACTGAGACTAGGAAACTAAAGAGTAGTACAATAGTACTCTCTCTCTCCGTAATTCTAGTAGAACCCAACGAATATCAAGTGCAATGCATATGACATGAACAAACAAAATGGAAATATTTAACTTGATTGACTTATCAGTATCATAGATGCTTTACAAGATGAGGAGAACAGGAAATTAATTAGGATTTTTTTTAATTAATTAGTAAATGCACTCAAGGTGCCCAAAAGCTTGTTTCCTTTTTTATTCTTATTTTATTCAAAAAAAATCACACATTATTTGTACACTTAAATATATCAAACTTTTTCCAAAAAGCTTCATATATGGCCTATCTCTAGGGAAATTTAAACAAAACAATAGAATGCTTCTTTGAGACATACTTGCTAGTTAATTTCAAATACATCAATTCTTTATGCATTTGGTTTGTAAATTTGAAAAGGAATTCAAGCTACGAGAGAATACTCATAAAGTAAACATGTCAAGGGCCATTGCAGAGAAGAAGCTAGGTGTAGGACGTGTTGTGGTTGTGGCAATTGAAAATAACAAAACAAGCCAATATGGACTAAAAAGACAGTTGATAATCTTCTTCCCAAAGTACATGTTGGCTGACGACCTAACGTAACATTAGCAAGCTAAAATGAAAGTAGTTCTTAACAATAATCACTTCTCTTGCAAGACATACTTTTATTTAGACTCTCTAATAATTTGGGTGTATAGATAACTACAATTAACATCATAAAGAGAGCAGGAGTTAATTGTTGGGAGAAATTAATCATCAAGTGAGACAAGAAAGTGCAAATTTGAACTTGAAGAAACTATAAATGTTCATTTCCTTATTGGGGTTGATGAAGATCAAATAATATATTATGGCAATCCCCAGAATGTGCATTCGTTGTAACATCAATAGGAAATTCTTAGACGCTACAAAAGACTACTTTTTCCTAACCTACCATTGCCAGAGAAATTCATAAATGCTTTCATCAAGAAAAAGTTCTAATTCTCTATCATTCAATTCAATGTGTGTCAACTCATTTTATGTCAATAATTGATTTCTTTTACTTTGACAACAATTTTAATGTTATCATCGAGATGTTTAAAATTGAATAATATAGAGTAAGAATTTTTCTTACTCCGAAAGCATCTAAAAATTTATCTATGACCTATTAAACGAATGCACATGGGGATAGAACAAAAGATATACCGGCAAAGATACAAGAAGATGATATTTTTATTTCTTGCAAAGGAAATTTTCATAAGAATTCTCATACCACATACGTCACATTATCCACCATTCCACCTATTACTCGTACATAAAAAAACGTTAGGCTTTGAAGTTCCAACAAAAAAAGATTTGAAACAAGTAGTCTCCTCAAGCTTCTACGTTATTATTGTATATATATACACAATGTACATACTATAGTCCTGAATAGGAGAATCTTTTCCCCACCTAACAGCCAATAGGATTACCAAGAAGAAAGAAGAAAAAAAAGATTTCTCTTACTAGTCCATGTTAGACAAAGAGCATCTTCCATTCCTATAACAAGTAATTATTAATCTTAATTGCTCTTTGCTTATATTGCTTGAATGATGAAAAGCCTATTTTATAACATGTTTTCTTTCTCTTTTCAATATAAGCAAATGCATACAAGCATTTGTCATTTGATGCTATTTTGGTGTTGCTTTACCACTTTGTAAATTTTATTTAGCCCTTTCAATCATTAATAAGCACTTTGTAACACACAACTACCATAACACAAAACGAAAAAGAGCGTAAACAATTGGTATTCAGGAAAACAAATATCACATAGTGAGAAAACAAGTGAGAAGAAACTAAGTGAGGCTCACACCTTTGGTTCCAAGGAGTGGTGGTGCTGCCGGTCCGAGCGGTGGTGTGGGGTGAGGGAGCGGCGGCTTCATGGCCGTGCTAGAGTAGTGCGGTTGGCGGCACGACAACGGCTTCAGATTTGGTGTACTCTGTCGACGGCGGCTCTGGTTTTTTTGGCTACAGTTGCTCACTAGTTCGGTGAGTTCGAGCGAGCGGTGGTGCGGTGCGGTTTGTCTGACCGAGCTCAGAGATCCGACGGGTGTGGGGAGAGATCGACGGGCTCTATTAGAAGAATAATTAATTGGCGGTTATAGCATTGTTGCTCATTAATCAATGGAAGAAAGCTTGTGTGGGGGCATAATCTGGAATAGAAGCGGGGAGCAAAGCACCAATGGTGGCTAGGAAGCGAGGTGGTGGAAGGGGAAGGAACAACAATGGATGAGAGGGAGAATGAGAGAGTGAGAAGGAGAGTAAGAATGGGAAAGTGAAAGGCAGAGTGAGAGGGAAGCAAAATAAAAAAGAGGGAACGACCTTTTTAATTTGTGGGGGTTAATAACCTCCACTGAAAGTTAAAAAACCCCCCACAATTTATGTTATTTTGTGGAGTTTGATAACCCCCGCAAAAAAACCGCCGCAATTCAGCGTATTTTTTGTAGTGATGGTATGAAGGGTTAATCCTACTATTGTGGGAGAAGATAACCATATATACCAGGTAGTATAAGGAGGACAAAGAACAATAGGGCGTTCTACTCCTTCTTACCCAAGATATATATGGAACAAAAAGGCATCTCAGACCAAAGGTTTCTTAGAAAGGTGCAAGTAACATGTGTTTTCCAAAAATAAAATCTTTCAAAAACATTGCATATGCATACATTAGGATATTCATTAGGCATATTCATAATTATAAAGCATTGCATAAAATGACAATTGTTTGAGCAGTTGTCTTGTTTTATAATAATTTAAAGATTGACGTATAGCTTAAAGGTGTTAATGAAAAAGAATACTTGTGTTTGCTTGCCACCATATCTGTTATGAATGAATATGCTAATTTATGTAGAATTTCTAAGTACTAATCAAATTATTTTTAGTAATTAAATGAATTGTCTGCCTTAGGAAGAGAAATGATTGAGTTTTGACTTATGCCACCTTTTCAATGATTAAGTATAATTTGTTTTTCCACAAAGTAGCTGAATTTACCATGATGACATGTTTTAAAATTTTACTACTGAGAATTATTAATTCTCACTCCAGTTTTCTGTTTCCATGATAAATCTATAGGAGGATCTAAGCAAGCGCCAGATGAAAAGGTAAAGATTTAGTAAAGCAGCTTATGTGTTATATTAGTTCTGTATTTAGATTCATGGTTCTGTAATTAAACTATTATTATGATTAGCTCTTTATAAAAGTTTGTAATCTCAGACATATCAGATAGATGTTTAGTAAAGAGCAAGTTTCTAGATGTGTAAAAATATTTTGCTCTCTTACTTTTTATTAAAGGCTATATATATTTACTCGTTAATAATTATTAAACATGTTATGTATTTATGTTTTAAGTTTTAAAAGTGGCATACTTAATTCTATTTACTTAAGTGTACTCAGAGTATACTACAGTACCTAGAATTAGGGTATTACATCACGAACCATTTGAGGGCCCCCTTCTTCAAGGAAAGGAGGAAGGCACGACATAGTAATTGTGAGGATCCTCGATGGAAGCACATAAATTCATAGAGCTCCACGTTAGCAAGAAACTTGAAGTTTCTTAGAACCCTAAACCCCGTAAGCTGAGCAGAGAAGGACTGCTCCTGATATTCGAGGTTCAGGTTGTTATTAACAACATTAGACATTTCAATGTCAGTATGCGGTATTCCCCTCTGATCATTACCCACGCTCCACCTTCCATCATCACTGTGAGGTCCGGATTGACCCTCATGCATAGATCACTCTAGATTTTTAATTTGCAACACTGCTCTTCAAGTGTCGTTGTTTGTCGTTACACTAAGTCTAGGAGATGATTTGTGGGCATATCAGGTTGGATCGTGCCTTCTGGATGGGACACGCGATCTTCTGCATCGTCGTTCCTGGGTTTCAGGCGTTGGTGCACTGAGATTCTCGCCCCACGAACGTTAGGATTTGCTCCATGCATATAGGGACCAAGTCTTTCTCTCACAGAAACCTTGCGCAATGGGTGTGGGCTTTCGTCAAAAAGCAAAGTTTTGTGCCCATTGCGTAGAGGTTCAACGTTGGGTGTCTGGTTTCTCGCGGCGGAGGTTTCAGCAATTGGTGGTGGAACAGGATGGAGAGGATGGTGCGCAGCTGGTCCTCGCCTTTGGCCTACAAAGGTTTGAGCAGCCTCTCCTCTCCTTGAGTTATGTCTCGTGTTCACCATGATTAAGTACGAATAGGAGTTTATTAATTCCCACAGATGACGCCAATGTTTAGTAGTAGATACTGAGTTGTACCTGGATAGGCACGTTCTGGTGGTTTCTTTCTTGCACAATAGCGGAGTGTGTTGAGATGAGGGATTTGGTACCTGCAAAGACACTACAACGCTCAAGTCAGGTTGTGTGCAATCAGAGTTTTTGCTAGAGAGAAATAGATACTTGTTAGAGGTGATTAAGCCTGATATTTATAGAGGTTGGATAGGAAGATACACTTTTTTAATAGTTGCAGATGATCCCTATAAGATCGAAATATTGATACTACAGTTATGAACAGTCAAATGCGGTTATGAGTAGTATTATTATGCAAGATCATAATTAGTAATTAATGATACTCATAGAATTTATCTACTATGCAAATCTCATGGTAATGTTGCTGTTACCCAATGTCATGATGATATCTGTTGTGGTAGATCCCACTAGTGTATCATGAATTTTCGTTGGAGTGTCAACAACAGACTCCAACTAAATGCATATCGAGTTGACCCATAAGACAAGATCTCAGATCATGATCCAAAATAGAGGGCTCAATTCTCGTAGCAAGTTTGCTTTGTCTCCTTGATTAGGATTGTCGTGCTGGCCATATTTAAATAATGGTAGTGTTATTTGATAGTCATATGATAAAACACATACCAAATCTATTCAGTATTAATAAAGAAAGTTAATTAAGTGAGTTAATAGCATAATGTAAAAATAAAAAAGTATTTTATGCCATTTTTAAGGTTAAGGGATAACTTGCACATTCATTATACTTGGAGGGGATTATTTGAATTTTCCAAAAAAAAATATACCTGGTGGCTGATTTTAAAATTTAGTTTTAGGATATAATATTAGTTGAGTCGTCTATGAGATTATAGTTGGAGGGTTATTTGAATTTTACCCAAAAATAAATACCTGGTGGCTGATTTTAAAATTTAGTTTTAGGATATGATAGTAGTTGAGCCATCTATGTGATTCTGTCCATCACCATCCGTCAGAGCCCAACCCTCCTTCCCGTCATTAGTCAACACACTCTCTGCTCTGCTGAACGCAACGGTTAGCTGGCAACTGCTCATTCAATTTTTTTTACTTTTTCTTTTGTTTGTTTTCTTTTGCTTTTTTTATTTTGAGGTTTTGTTTGTTTAAGACTTGTTTTTGCTGCTTTGAGAGTTCCATTTTTTTGGGCTTGTTGCTCATTCTAATCTTGCTTTGTTGAATTGTGACGTGAAATTCCAAGCAGATTTAAATTCAATTATTATTATTATTATTTAAGATACTTGAATCTATATTGATTTTTGGGGTTAGAATTTGAACAACCCTTTAAGGTTTATTTGTTTTTTCCATTAAAATTAGAAGGAAATTCGACCAATTTAGAATTAGCTTCTAATTTCAGATTTAAAGTAATTAAGTTAAATCTTCTCTTTTGGAGTCTTTTGGAGTTGTGTTTCGATCTGGGACTTTTTTTTTTCTTTTGAGTCTGCGTCATGTTGCTGAATTTTGTGTTTTTGTACTATGAAGCTCATGCAGTGAAAACCCAAATCACTAAACTGCATGGAGGTTGTTTACGTGTGAAAGAATTTTATTAGCCGAATAAGAATTCAGCTGATGAACACGTATGGATTTTGATAAGTAACAGACGATTTGAACTAAAGGCAAAATTTAACCTTTAGCAAAGGTTCTCAAACTCACTAAAGAAAGCGTTTTGGTATTAAGGTGAACTCAAGAAGTCTAAAAATTTGATGTTAAAACTGTAATCGGCTAGGAAATAAGCTTGCGGAAAGTAAATTGCACAAAGAAAAAACAATATAATAAAGGGCATGAAAACTTAAGCAAAATAAGCAAATCTTAAAAGTTGTATTGATTGTGATCTGTTATATTTCAATTGATACAAATGGTATTTATAGATAAAATCCAACCCCCATCATAGCCAACCTTGCTAGCTAGAACTCCTAACGACAAACGACTATCCCACGACTAGCCTACCCACGTCTCTTAACTGTTTTGGTCACAACGGCTACCCCTCAACAACTCAACTCCTATTTTCTCGGCATATTTTGTGGCATCCGTTAGTAACATCTTCAGTTCTTAACCTTCCATTAACCTACGGTCCGTTATGCTTCAGCTTTTTTTTGTTTCATTCCTAGTCCACTAACGGCAAGGTCCAGCTTACCATTAACCGAGTGCTCCTCTACTTTATCAGCTCTTCCTTCGACTAATTACCCTCAACTAGCCGTTACATTAGCTTACTCTTTTGAATTTATTTTTTGGGTGATAACAGAGGTATAAGAAACAAAAACCAAGCTGCATATGCTTGCTATTTTTATGTTGTTATTTGAATTCTTGTCTGATGATTCTTTTATTTAAAATGTGGGGTTTGAATTCGTTGCAATTTAAGGAGTGATTGGGTTTTATATTTGTGCTGGAAAGATCACAAGAGTGAAACATGTCCTTTATCACTGCTAAATAGAAAATTGATTGAATTTTTTTGAATGGGTGAATTGATCAGCCTGTTACGAAAATTTGTGGTGAACCATGAAAATAGGTTGTGGATCTGCCAATTCGTAGATGTAAACAGAACATAGAATACATTTTTTTTGGGGTGAAACTTGTTTTCATTTCAGAATTCAGATCATAGTAGTAAATGATGTGTAGTTAAACAATGGTAACTTAAAATTATCATCTGAAGTGTGGGGGAGATTTCCCGAGGCGATTGATGAATGACAGTACTTAGTGAGTCGGGGTACCTTCATGAATTCTCCTATTGAAATGGTATCAGTTTCACTTGACATTTTCGAGTTGATGGATCATGAAATTGAACATATAGTTAAGCCGAAAGCAGCCCTCCCAATATCGAAGGGCCTAAGCATTTTCGTATTATGACTTGACCCTTTTGTTTTATTTTTCTCTTTTGTATTCTGTAGGTCATTTGATGTTGACATTATAACTTGATATTGCATAAGCTTCATCATGTCTTTTGCATCTATGAGAGGCTGTAATCAATTTGAAGAATGGACCACTAGACTTGCCTACTTTAATCTTTGAGTGAAGAAAAGGCTCAAATAATAGCAGATTTTTGCTCCATCTGCATATTATCTGAATTTCTGGTAGAAAATGGCTGCTGAAGATGATAAGAACCTTGTTGAAATCTTGGAAAACCTGAATTCAATAGACGTTACTAAATATATGAATTATGTCGGTGCCCCACAAGCTGGTGCTATAGCTACATTTTCAGGCACAACACGTGACACTTTTGAAGGCAAAACAGTCTTGGAGTTGAGATATGAAGCTTATGTTCCAATGGCAATACGTTGTATTAAGTCTGTCTGTTCATCTGCTACAGCATCCTGGAATCTTCATTCCATTGCTGTTGCTCATCGTCTAGGCACAGTACCTGTAGGAGAAACAAGTGTCTTCATTGCAGTCTCGCCTGTCCACAGAGCTGATGCACTAGAGGCTAGTAGATTTCTGATAGATGAGATAAAAGCAACAGTTCCTATTTGGAAAAAGGAGGTTTATTCAAATGGAGAGGTTTGGAAGGAGAACATTGAGTTCCTGGAGAGGAGGTCCGAGCTTGGTAACAAGAAAGTAGGTTGCTGTGGGAAAAAGGCAGAAATTAAGGAGCACAACAAAGAGCTCTGCTGTGGAACTAAGGCTCGGATGGATGATGAAGGTAGCCGGAACTAATGTCAACGTTGGGGATCAAAGATATTAGGAGCAGGAATTTTTTCTTTAATCAAACAATACAAGAGGGTGACTTTTAATAATTTAATTATAGTTTGCAGGATATCTCCCTCTTCCACCGGGCTTTCTTTTTCCCAATCAGTTAATAAAGGCTGTATTTGAACTTTGTAGGCAATAAGCCTGACCATCTCCTGAGATATAATATTATCAATCTTGTTATTTTACCTCTCTCAATGCGAGGTAGGCATCAATTCTCATCACCATCAGAAAAGTAGTGTCAATTCCCAACACCATCAGAAAAGTAGTGAATTTGCAAGAGAGCAGCGGGGGGAGGATACAGAGAGAGAAAGTTTGGGAGAATATAGTATACATGCAATGATGTTGCTGAGATATCTCATTCCGCTCATTTTAGTTTTTTATTGTGATCAAAGGTAATACTGAGAGCAAGAACTTAAGGAAGTACGGAGGTCCAAGAAAGAATAATGTCAATGATATGTAGGATGAAAGCAGGATGGGAGTTTGTAAATATGTTGGAGAATACTTCACGCTCGAATAGAGCCAGTCATCAAAATTAGAATAAATGGTCAAATTATTCTTTGAAAAATATAATGTCAGTCATAATTCTTGAATGATGAAAATTACCCTTGAAGTTTTGGATGTGTATTTTATCGTTTAAATTAGTCAATGAATATCTACACATTAATTGACATTAGAGATTAATTTGAACAACAAAATGCAAATTCAAGAATCTCAAGAGTAATTTTCATTATTTAAGGACTAATATAACTGACGCTATATGTTTTAAGGATTAATTTAATTATTTACTCTCAAAATTATAGCTTTCTTTTCTTAATTGACATTTCCCAAAGTGAGAAAAGTGATATTTTTCCAATACAAATTGAACTTTTCTTATAACTTTTTATTCACTTTTTGAACATGAAATTAAAATGGAAAGAACAATATTACTTACATATTTTTACATACACATCATTTTATATCTGTACAATTTTTACTATCTAATTAAAACTAATTTCACCTTATTTTTTGTGTACTTACATTCTAATTATGCCTCGTAATACAAATGTAAGTGGATGTGAGTCATAGAGATCCCACGGAAGCATATTCAAGTGGCAAGGATTGTTAAATTATTTTAGCTTTGTTATTCACTTTCCGAAATTGAGTTAGAGTGGAAATGACCGTGAAATCATGTGTCTTATATCAAAGCAAACCCCACCAAAAATGGGTGTTGATATTATAGGGATGCACATGGGTTGTGATGGGTCGGGTTAAGAAAAATAAAAATCTAAATCAATTAGTTATGGTCAGGTTGGGTTGGATCGAGTTTGAAATTTTTTTTCTTGGCCGAATCGAACCAACTCGATTCAGGTCTGGTAGTCAAGTTATTCAAATTTTCTTCCAGAAGTAATTCTGCACTCAATTGGAATGTTCCACACTTTAGCAGATAAATATTCATGTAGGATCCCAACAACACAATCAACTAAATGACTCCTAACACCTTATCCTTTGACATCTACCAGGAAGATTCATGAAATGCACAATGAAATTTATAAGATTGAACCTGAACTCTTCTTATAGCAGACTTGTTAAAATAGTTTGTTGTGCATAACAAAAATCATATAAACATCCATATCCATTCATTAAACCATTAGGCAAATTTACAAAGCATAGTATAGTGCCACCTAATAGAAGTTCAAATATTCAAAGAATTATAGAAGATACATCAAATCTAAAAAAAAAAAAAATTGATGATAAACCAACACATAATCAAAATACCACATACATAAGCACCATGGCATATCACTACTTAGCATCCTAAACAATCCAACTGGACAAAAACCAAAACACAAGATCCCATAACAACAACCCAGCTATATACAAAACCATGGACAATCTAAATTTATGTTATGCAGATAGCCCAACAAAAGCACACAATATTCACTGTTAAATCCCAAACTTCGAAATTCTGATATGCATAGAAACAAATTCTTATATTAAACAGTACAATTACCACAATGCACTTTCTATCTAAATCACAATGCACTTATCTAAAGTTGATCAGCAGTAGCTAATTACCTAGCTGACAACGAAAAGTCACAGAGTATACATATAATTCAAGTATACAATTCAGGTAAAACTCCTTAAAGTCAATCCTTCCTTCTAGCCCTTCCTGCAATATGATAAATAAATTGTTATATGTTAACTAGTGATTTTTTAACTTGCATTGACATTCACAAAAATGCAAGAACATTTAAAATATATGATCTTACCTTACCTCATCATCTTACTCCTAAAATCACTAGCAACCTCAATTTCTTGAAGCCCAGAAACTCCTGACATTTCTAATAATACAATAACAAAATACAACATAAAATTAAAAATGTCAAATGAATGAAATGATAAACTACATGTAAAATAAAAATGTTAAAAATTAAAAATGATGATTGTATACCTGATTCAACCTGCTTAATCTCCTCCATTTGACTCCGTAGATCATCCACCTTTTTAGGAGGCCTCAACCAATTTTAGGTACAAATTAAGGCATCTATCGTGGTAGGATTCAAAGAATTATGGAGTGGATTAAAGATACGACCTCCAGTGCTAAAAACAGACTCAGATAACACTGTAGACACCAGAATGACCAATATGTCCCGAGAGAGAATATTGAACTTCAATTTCTTTCCTTTCCACCACTTCAATATGTCAAACCTCTCATAATTATATTGAATGTCATCCTCCATGTATCTATCCAACTTATTCTTCTTTTGCTCACCTTGCTTTTTCTTCAACTTCAACTTCAACCTAAACTTATCTTCCAAATTAAAACCACCTTCACTACTACCACCAACATTTGTTTTTGTGCTAACATCCGATGAATTGACACTAGAATTACGAGTATTAGGGAGAATGGGATAGAATATAACATATTGTGCAAATAAGTTGTTTATGAGATCTTTTAATTTTTTCATGATATCCTTGAACTTATCTTGACCATACATTTCACTAACACAAAATTTAATGTAATCCAACTTATATCTTGGGTCAAGAAAAATAACCACAAACAATAAAAAAATTAAATTCCCATTAATATCCCAATACTTATCAAACTTAACCTTCATGTTCATTGTTATTCTTTGCAACACAATATCATTACTTCCAATCCACACAATTAATGAATTTTGAATTTCACATAATTTATGGAAGAAAGTATTAGAGGTCACATGCAAAGAATCAGAAAAAACAAGTGTGACATCATAGAAAATCTTCAAGAACTTTATAAAAACACGAGCACGGTTCCAATCATCATAATTAGGAGGCCCTCCTTTACTGTCAAGAACATGCAAGTAAGCTTGATCCTCATATTCAAGGCGATTAAATGCCTTATCAAATTGTTCAGTCACTTCTAACATCAAGTAAGTAGAATTCCACCCGGTTAGCACATCAAGTGTTAGCATTTGATTACTAACAACATTTGCCTCTTGGGCACACCTCCTAAAAGTAGCCAATCTAGAAGGAGAGGAGCACACGTACTTACATGCACCTCTAATGCTAGCAACGAAGCAATCTAACTCCTTCAAACCATTATTAACAATTAAGTTCAAAATATAAGCGCAACACCTCATGTGCATGAGCTCCCTTTTCAGCAAGGTGCATCCATTCCAATCTTGCATTCCCTTCACCAAATATGCTAGAGTTGAGTTGTTAACACTAGCATTATTCACGATGATTGTGCTAATCTTTAGAATATCCCAATTTTTCAAGCATATATCTAAAGATTCCCTTATGGTCTCACCCTTATGGTCAGCAATCAACCCAAAACTCAAAATTTTCTTATGCAATTCCCACCCACCATCAATAAAATGTGCAGTAACACACAGATAATTAATGTTTTGAATCGATGTCCATGTGTCAGTTGTTAGTGAGACCATTTGTTGGTTGCAAGACAATATATATAGACTTCAACTTCACTTTTTCCTCTATAAAATGTTGCATGATATCTTTTACTATAGACATGCGGCCAGCTATTCTAAATCACCGTTGAGTAGCACTCATGAAACCTCTAAATTCGGGATTCTCAACAAATCTAAAGGGAAACTCATCTATGGCTATTGTAACGCCCTCACTATTATTACTAATAGCGTATCCGAAATTACACCATAGCAAACAATAGTAAGCACATCACTTAAAACTTACAACAAAAATTTCAAATATAATTTGCTATCATATATAAAAAAATATAAGCTTGAAAGGGTGTAATAATTTACATATACTAAAGGATGTTTATACAAGGGTACATTATAGTACAAATACATACAACACATGCCTTCAAGGCATTATCCATACATCCTTAATGCAAAATTCATAGATATACAAAATAAACTACATCTTCTGCTTCTGCTGTTGTGTTGCATGATACAACCCTAGAATTATCATGGAATACAAAATAACAATGGGGTAAGAATACTAATTCTCAGTAGAGTCTATTATAAAAAAATGTCATCACAATAATTCTAATTGTTTCAGGGAAAAATACATTTTCTTTAAAATATTCAAAATCATTATACACATATATAGTTAGAAAGGTGGCAAAAATGCCAAATCTGGTCCTTTTTCTTCCCGAAATAGAATTCTATTTAGTAGTTTCCAAAATCATCCATTATCAATAATACAAATTTCAATCACAAATAAATTTCATAAATTATCTCCAAATACAAATACTATAGTACCAATTTCATTCAAATATTCAAATACATATTCATTTCATAACATGATATACAAATTCAATTCAAATTTCAGTGCTCATTCAAATACTCACTTATCCCATAGAACCCATATCTTAAGCATCATAAGGATGGAAGCCACCTCATGTAGCTCGAGTTCTATATACTCATAGTAGGGAATGAATCAGAGCCTTACACTACCACTAGTATCCTATGAAGGAATTAATATATGAGGATTATATTGATATAATGAGGAATTCATTCAAGAATACAAGATCCTCCTCCCTCACAAGAGGTCATTTCCATGATTCTAATGGAATTTTGAATATGTTGCCCTCATACAGGATCATCTCCAAAATCTACTATACTGAGTGAAACACAGTTCACATAAAAAGAAAAGATACTGAGTGGGAAAGCATGGACTAATTACCTCCCCATTCAAGGATAATTGTCCAAATTCTCATTCTCAATACAAATTCAAATTCTGAAAGCATTGACAAATCAAACATACAATCATAATACTATTTCTCAATTCTTAAATTCAATGCTAGCTCAACCTTAATGACTTAAGGGAGCATATTCTCAAATTCACAATTTATACAATTCAATTTCATATTTCATAAGAGTAATACCACTCCAATACAACTACTCTAATACATAGGAAATGTTCCACAAATTATATCATAACATACTTTAGAAAACATACACAAGGGATCCCAATATACACAAAAATCCATTTTAACAAAATTCAATTATGTCAAATTCTGCGAAGCGCCCGTTCACCAGCATTTGGGCATTGGATAAATAGAGAGCATACTCTACTCCTACTATGGCCGAGGCTTAAGTGCTCTATAACTAGCGCCTAGGTGCTGAGCGCACATAACCAAAAGAGTGCGTTTTGGCACCGAGTGCTTGGGCGCCCATACCCCAACGTCTGGGCGCTGGTGCATTAGAATGCGTCCCCTATTTTTCTGATGGTTTCCAAACCATTTTCAACCACAACAATCACAATTCTAGGCCATTTCTAAACTCATCAATGATTTCAACATCATTTAAAAATATTCATGAACATTCTCAAACCATTTCCATGGTAAAACAACAATCAAAATCATCAATCAATTCATTCAAACCCAAATTCATATCTATAGAATACAAGTCATGATAAACCTTCAAAATTTAATTTTCAATCAAACAACCAAGTTGGAATACACAGAAAAAGGAAGGAAAAAAGAAAAGCATTTACCCCTACCTTATTATATTTTTATGCCTTTGCCTTTATCCTTTTTCTTTCTTTCTTCTTGCCTTGATTCTTCAAGTTTTACCTCCTCTTCTTTCTTCCCTTTCTTTTCTTTTTCTTGCTTTTTTCTTTCTGTTGTTTTTCCCAGCAGCCACGAGAGCGAAAGAGACAAGAGTGAGTGATAAGAGAAAAACAAAAGGGTCAAAACTAACTTGGAAAGAAAAGAGAGACAGAGGTGGTGGAATTAAAATGAGAGGATAAATATTAAAATTTAACTTGAAATTTTATATCTCTTAAGGATATCTTAACATTCCTTTAGTGAATTTTCTAACCTTCAATGGTATTATAGAAAATTCTACAATTTTATTCATTTCTTAGTTTCTTCATTCATCAACTATTCACATACACCTTTATCATTCACTAAGCTTCAGTGTTCTTTTCTAGGTTCAATTAAACCCATGAAATGGAACTAGGAAGCTTAATAATATTCCTTTTAACCTGTTTTCTTCACCAGATTAATCTTCATCTTCTCTTAAGCATTTGCTCCAAGTTTCATAATTTTCTGAGCTACGTTTGTATTTAATTTGGCCTTTAGATACTCACTAGTTTTACTAAATATGTCAAACTAATCCATTTGATCCTTAAAAATTTACTGCAACCTATTCCCACTGTTTATATTTTAGAAATAAATTTTTCACATTTATTTCTATCATATAAGCCATTTTAGCTAAATTATTAGTTATTCTTCACATTCATTGTTATAGAATTATACTCAAACTGATCCAAATAATTACCAAAATTATTATCCAACTTATACTTATGATATTGAGCTTTTACAACATTGATTAATACTATTAGGGTAAGGACGATGTTACAACTATCATCTTACAAAGCTCATGCCTACATTGTTTTTGATTGAAATCTACAAGCTTCATACTCACGACACTATCAGGGTCATCTTCGCTTGACTTTCCAATAGCAATAGTTTTTTGTTTCTTGTTAACCTCCCTATGTGGATTCTTTGCACTCACTTTCAAGTGTTTTATAAGGTTAGTGGTGTCGTGATTTGCGCTTTTACAAGCATATGACTTTTAACAATAATTACAACTAGCCATATCACCATCTTTAGTGAAATGTGACCAAGCATTTGAAGGGGGTCTAGTAGGTTTTCTTTTTTACCTATCTCTTGTTGTGAATATGGAGCAGCTTCTTGAGCTTGTGATGACGGAGTTGGAGTGGGATTTGAATTAGAAGAAGATGGTGGTGTTGTTGGTGTTGTTGTTGGAGTGGGAGCACTTCCTACTTGAGTTCTACTAGTGTGGTCCTACTCCTTCAATTTGCAATAATTAATCTTATTGGTGTCTATAATATTAATTAAAAACAGATATTAATCTCACATTATCACCCCCTCAGATAATTATAACCTAACCAGTTTGACTCACTTTCAAATATCATATTCAGACCTAGCGCTTTGCCATTCTCTACCGCATCATCCCATATCTAATTCATCTCCACCTTCCCCATCCTGCAACCCTATCCATAACATTTCTGATTTTCTATTCATTCATTTCATGGCTTTATGAAACCACAAACTTCAAAAGCAGAGAATTAACCAAATAGGTATGACCAACGCACCAAAACAAAAAACATTAAAGAAAAAAAGGCAGTTGTGGGAGGCTTAGATTTGAATGAACCAGATCAAAGTAAATGACCAACACACAATTTGAACTAAACAAATGGCATCAAAATCCTGCATTTTGCTATTAAACATTATTATAATGAAATATCAAGACCATTGTGTAAAGTGGACAAGTCAGTTTACCAGTAAATGAACTAGTATTTGTAAATTGTAAACCAATATTATGACCAACGCACCACAAAACGGGTTGGAAAGATGGTTGATTTAGGTAGAAAATACGAACATAGATAAGAACAAAAAGGGTAGGAAAGACGATTGATTTGTGTGAGATTGAAAAAGAGAGGAAAACAAAAATATAAGAAACGGTCAAAATGAGAGAATCAGTAAAGGCACGGCTAACCTCTAATGGCGATGGCTTGGAGGAAACGATGATTGTGTGAGCACGCAATGAGAGCAGTAAGCCAACAACGATGGTGACTGGGCCTGGGAGGAAATGATGTTGCCTGTGTAAGCACAAAATGAGAGCAGACTATGTCATAGTGGCTGTGTGAGCATGAAACGAGTAGCAAAGGTGGTCTGGTCACAACCGAGACGTTAGTGGTAGTTGTGCCGAGAAGACTGAGGAGAGGAAGAGCAAAACAATCAGTGAGAGAGATGGAGATCGGCTGAGAGGATGAGATTGAGGAGTAGCAGCTAGCAGAGGTGGCGCTTAGCCGCTTAGGGTTAGGGCAGGGATTTAGGAATTGAGAAAATGAGAAAGAGAGTTAGCTTCGAGTCAGAAAGAAAAGGAAACAAATGTGATATATTTGGGCTGCACAAAACGACGTCGTTTTCAATCGGGTGGTCGAGTCATCGGGTCAGGTCATCGAGTTCACTTACTGAACCTATCACCCGAACCAATAAGTGGATGGGTTGATCGAGTCGAACCCGATCTGACTCGATGACCCGAACTGACATGGATATTTTACATTAGGTTAGGTCGGGTTGGTCAGGTCATCAGGTTGACTCGAACCTATGTGCAGCCCTAGTAGATAAAGACATATGCATAACTTTTCACATTCAACACATCATATCAACTCTTCTATACACAAAAAGAATGGTCTCAAACCATGCTTGAGGCCACAAGCAATTTTCTAGCAATAGCCATTCAAATTCAAATTTTTGTCTCACTTTAAAAAGAACATACAAACAGCATCTAATAGAACAACATCTAATAGATCATGCCAAATATGATCTCCCTAAACAGCTCTATACCATTGTAACAGCTAAGCATTGTGTACGACGTAGTAATTTTATCATTTAAACAAATTCCTAGATTTGAATCTGTTCATGAAGACTGTGATGACAAATTTTTTACTGGACTAAGAAGAGCAAAAACACTGCGATCTAGACTACAAAATTTCCTGTAAATTGCCCTAAGCTTACTTTCTAAAGCTATAGAATGAGAGTTAACCATGAGTTTGGCACAATCCCTGCAACATAAACAAAGGACAATTCATTATTCTGAACACTACTCAGAGTCACTAGTTGCATGTAGCAATTTGTTGACAGTGTAAGGAATAAAATATTACCTTAATTGCTCCTTAGAGTAGCTTGTGTAGTGCTTCAAAGTCTCTATCCAGAACGGCCTCCTTTCAAATGTACATCGTGCTGCATATACAGTAGAAGTAGTAATTGTAACACCCTCCTTAGGGCATCACATTTCCGACTCCTGACTCATAATCTAAAAATCAATTCGTAAAAGGTTTGAGTTATGAAAATATGGGTTTCAAAATTTCTTCTTTACCGAAACGTAAATTTACTGAAAATATTAGGTAATATTGAAAAACATATTTCAACTATTCATTATGCAATATAGACACTAATTAATGTTTCACAATTTAAGGAGAAATATAAAACTAACAGACTCTTTTTTTTTAACAGTAGCAAACCCCATGACGGGTCCTACATAATAGCACAGTACAACACTAACGTTAAAACTTAACATACTTATTCTGTTGTGTATCCATCTTATTGCATCAGACATCTGTTCTACATCTGTTCTTTGTCAACACTGCACAACTTCGAGTCCTGAATGTCCACTCCTTATTGTTGTCACCCATCTCAGAGTATTCATTGTCCGTTATATCTAAGACAACTCGGTCCTTCTATTATTTGATTTTAACAGTACAGACACAACAAAACAACATAACAAAGAGGTGAGATCACTGATAAACACATATTTTATTCATTAAGAAACCCTTATATTTAGTCATTTACACTCTACATATTCTTAATTGATTGAGTTTGACATGATTTTGTGAGTTTGAGCTCAAATTGGTCCTAATTGAATATTTTCAGCATTATTGAGATTTTACACTGTTTCTGTATTTTGGTCATAACTTGAGTTTCTGATATCTGAAAATCATGAATTTTATCTTGTAGGAAAGCTAAGAAGAAGCTCTACAACTTTGATGAAGAGCTCGAAGTCCGATTCAGATGTCTAAGGGACCTAAGTTTACATGGAAGTCAGAATATGGGTTCTGTCAGTAGAATCCAAACAGTGTGCACTCATAAAATCATATCTCAAGATGTAATAATGGAGATGGGCTGAAATTTGGACAGTGGATAGTCAAGATCCAAATAAACAACTTTCATGAAGAACACATTTTCAGAAAAAGAAGTCTAGTAGGTCATTTTGAGCTTGCAAGTCGGAACAGAGGTGCTGAAGTTGGGTTTGAGCAACCTACGGTATTTGGGACATATCTTGGGCTTAAGGAAGCCAAATTGGACGAACCAGCTATCCATTTTATAGCCAAGACAAGGATCTACAACTTTCATGAAGAACACTTTTCGTGGTTCTGAAGTATAGTGGGTCGTTTTTGGCTTCCAAGTCAGACACGAAATTTTCGTCCTCAACCACCCACTCATCCATCCACTAATCCACTCATCCATCCACTAATCCACTCATCCATCCACTAATCCACTCATCCACTCATCCACTAACTCACCCATTCATCCACTCATACACTAATCCAACCACTTAACCACTCCACCCACTCATCCACTAATCCATCCACTCATCCATCCACTCACCCATTCATGTCCATAATTTCCCACTCACCAAAAGTCCTTTGGCATTTTTCACTAATTCAACCACTCAACCATTCCACTCACTCATCCATTAAACCAATCCACTAAACCAACCCACTAATCCATCCACTCAAACACTCCACTCACTCACCCACTCATCCACCCACTTCCCTTTGTCATTTTGTTACCTTAGACTTCTATAAAAGACACCATTTATCATGAACAAGATGTAACTCTCCTTCATTTTCTCTCTTAGTTTCTTTTTCTTCATAGTTTCTTCTTGTTTCTTCATAGTTTTTCTTGTGATTTCTTTCTAGCTATGTGTAACTAAACCTCCCTTGGTTAAGGGGGTGATGAAACCGCTAGTATTAATGTTGTAAACTTTGCATATTTGATTATTTCAACACGTTATGTTTTTATTCATATATTTTCGAATCTATTGTTGGTATGAAGGTTTTTGTACTTGTTCCTACTTTCAAAGTAGTAGATCTAGGTTTATTATCGCGGTTGCGGTAGTAGATCTAGTGGGATGTATGATGTTCATGTGGGTATAATTATCTTTGTGCTATTTGCCGGTTATAAAAGTGGTAGATCGGGTTTATTATCTTGTCAATTTGCGGTATTAGATCTAGAGAAATATATGTTCTAAGTAATTTAATCCCGGTGTGTGATTAGACCTTAGTGTAATTAGTTTTCTAAATCTTAATGCAATTGTTGGATAGTTGTAAGAGCGGTTGCATTTTTACTTTCTTTGACTAATCGGTGATTAGGAGTTGATTTAAAAATCATTGCTAAATTGACCAACACGTAAGGAAAACAGAGATTTACTCTCACAATTGCATAAAAACATAATTGAGCATGTTGGAAAAAAAGGATATGTGGATTTACATTATCATATAAATCTAGTGGTGGATTCAATCTCTTAACCAATTTTCTTATATTGTTGATTTCGGTTTGTTTATTGTTATCTTTGAATTTTCATTGTTCATCAAAACTCCAAAACCCCCTTTTCTTGTTTATTGTTAATCGAGTCTAAATTGGGAATTGTTTAATAGTGTTAATTGAATTGGTTCTCTCATAGATGGATACCATCTTACTAACTACAACTAGTTGTAAGGTTTTTATTTTCTGGTGGGCCTGACAACTGATTTTTATCTTAATTTTAATCACTACATCCGCACGCATCAGAATTTTGGCGCCGTTGCCGGGGAACGAACCCGGGTCACCCGCGTGACAGGCGGGAATACTCACCACTATACAAAGTTTCAAACAAGAAACAAGGACTGCAATCAATAACTTGCAGAATCAGATAGGACAGTTGTCCACAGAATTCAACAAGTTTCAATGCCAAGCTTCAGGAAACTACCCTCACAAAGAAAGTCCATGAAGATGAAGTGAATCCGAGGGAAAATGCAGTAGTCTTTGTCACATTGAGAAGCGGAAAGACGATGGATGAGCCTACCTCTCTTCCACCAATCATTCAAGAGAAGGATGAACCACCCAAAGAAGCAAATGATAAGGGGCAAACTTCCAAAACCCCTAAGGTAAGTATTTGAACCCCTTCCTAAATATGTCACTAAAGCTCCTTTTCCTAGTAGGTTGGTTAAAACCAAGAAAGAAGAAGAAAAAAAGAAATACTTGAGACTTTTAGGAAGGTAGAGGTTAATATCCCTTTGTTAGATGCCATTAGGAGGTACCTAGATATGCAAAATTTACGAAAGAATTATGCACTAACAAGAGGAAGTTAAAAGGAAATGAAAAAAGGTCCAAGTGGGAGAAAATGTTTCATTTGTAATTAAAAAGAAACTCCCAACCAAATGTAAGGACCACGACACATTCACCATTCCATGCACTATAGGTAACACAAGGTTTGAAAGGGCAATGCTTGATTTAGGTGCATCTATAAATGTCATGCCATATTCTATTTATGCATCTTTATACTTGGGTCCTTTGGAACCCTTTTGGTGTTGTTATTCAATTGGTGATAGATCTAATGCATACCCTAAGGGTGTGGTTGAAGATGTTTTGGTACAGGTGAATGAATTAGTGTTCAAAATTGCAGACTTCTATGTTTTGGACATGGAAGAGGATGAGTCTCCCAAATCTTGCATCCTATCTTGCTAGGAAGACCATTTTTGAAGACCGCACGGACAAAAATTGATGTGCACTCGGGAATTCTAACAATGGAATTTGATGGGGAATTAATTAGATTCAATATTTTTGAAGCTATGAGATACCCAAGTGTTGTGCACTCGCTTGTTTAATTGATTCTTTTGATCCTTTTGATTCTTTAATTTCTCAGCCTTTTGATACCGACCATTTTGATGCTCTTGATACAATTCTAACTCATAGCTTAGATGTACGGGAGGAAAAGAAGAAGAGTGAAGAAGAGCCATGGAGTGAAGACATTGATGAAATTGTTCTTTGCCTTACAAGGGCTCTCTTCCACACGTAAAAGCATGAGGTAACTTTTGTTGATTTACAAACATTACTACCGATATACCTCAACCTTACATAATTGTGCGTGCACCTGAATTGGGAACCGAAAGCACTACCGATCATCTTAAATACATCTTCTTGGGGAGAAGGACACCCTTCCGTAAAGTAATAATTGCAAAGTCACTCACCCAAGAGCAAGAAGAGAAACTGGTATTGTTTTGCAGGAACATAAGACAGACCATTGGTTGGTCAATAGCTGATATCAAGGGTATTAGTCCCTCCGTTTGTATGCACAGGATATTAATGGAGGAGGATACTAAACCTGTGAGAGACCCTCAACGGAGATTGAATCCTCCCATAATGGAGGTTGTGAAAAAGGAGATACTAAAGCTCCTAAGTGTGGGGGTAATCTACCCCATTTCTGACAGCAAGTGGGTAAGCCCAGTCCAGGTAGTACCAAAGAAATCTGGAATTACTGTGGTAAGAAATGCTGAAAATGAGCTTATTCCCACTAGGTTACTGACGTTACATGTGGTGGCGTGTTTGTATTGATTACGGGAAGTTGAATGCCGCCACGAGAAAAGACCACTTTCCTTTACCTTTCATTGATCAAATGTTAGAAAGATTATTATGTTGGTCATTCTTATTATTGTTTTCGGATGGTTTTTCAAAGGTTACAATCAAAGATTGCCATAGCTCCGGAAGACCAAGACAAGACTACATTCACTTGTCCATTTGGTACCTTTGCATATATGCTTTGGTTTCCTCAATGGCGAATGCCTTTTGGACTGCAATGCACCGGGAACTTTCCAAAGATGCATGATGAGTATATTTTTCGATTACATTGAAAACATCATTGAGGTTTTTATGGATGACTTTAGTGTCTTTGGAAATGATTTTGAAAATTGTTTGGAACATTTAACTTTGGTGCTTAAAAGATGCATTGACACTAACTTGGTATTGAATTGGGAAAAATGTCATTTCATGGTGAATGAAGGTATTGTGTTAGGTCATGTAATTTACGCTAGGGGAATTGAAGTAGATAAAGCTAAAGTAGAACTCATGCATTCTTTGCCACCACCCACTAGTGTGCGGGAGATTCGTTCTTTTATTGGTCATGCGGGTTTCTACGGAGATTCATTAAAGACTTTTCTAAAGTCTCATTGCCCCTTTTAGACTTCTTCAAAAAGATGTTAATTTTAACTTTGATGAGAAATGTATGGAAGCTTTCAATAAACTCAAGAAGTTGTTAAGCTGTTGCACCTATCATCAGGCCATAACCTGGGAGTTACCTTTGAACTAATGTGTGATGCAGTGACTTTGCAAGTCACAAGAGCTTGTCTTGGGACAACGAGTTGATAGAGTTCTTATGCCATTTACTATGCATCAAGGACTCTAAATGATGCTCAACTTAATTACTCAACCATAGAAAAGGAACTTCTGAGCTGTTGTATTTGCTTTAGAAAAATTTAGATCATATCTAATTGGTTCTAAAGTGATTGTGCATTTTCAGATCATGCTAATCCTTGAAGTATCTTCTAACAAAGAAAGAAGCAAAGCCTAGATTGCTCGATGGATTTTATTGCTCCATGGCACAAAGAATTTGACTTGGAGATTAAAGACAAGAAAAGGAGCGAAAACTTGGTGGCCGATCACTTGAGTAGATTGGTAATCGCGAAAGGAAGAAATGCCTATCATGGAGACTTTTCCGGATGAATATTTGATGGTTGTCAACACCATAATCCCTTGGTATGCTTGACATTGTTAACTACCTGGTTACTAAGGACTTTCAGGAGGATTTGAACAAGGCCCAAAGAGATAAATTAAGAAGTGATTTTTGTAAATACTATATCCGGGATGACCGTACATTTTATGGAAGCATTGTGCGAGATCAAGTCATTAGGAGGTGCATTCCTGATTCTGAGACACACTCCATCCTCTCCTTTTGCCACACCTATGCATGTGGAGGACACTTTGGCAGTAAAAGGACACTTCTGTTACATTTACAAAATACCGTAACACTTTTGTTACGTTTTTTTAAAATTCCAAAATATTTTTATTATGCTTTCACAATACCGTAACACTACTGTTACGTTTACAAAATTTCATAATATTTCTGTTACCTTTTCAAAATGCTGCAACTCTTCTGTTGCACTATTAAACCACGTACTAATTTTTCAACATTTTTCTCAATCGTGTAAAAAAAAATACGTTTCTCAAATCGCATAGTATTTTTCCACTGTTTCAAAATCGCGTAACTTAAAAATCATTCTTTTAAGTCGCGTAAATCATTTTCCATTATTCTCAAAATATTTAAAACACTTTCCAAATCACATAACGATTTTCCGTCATTTTCACAATCACGTAAAAATATTCTATCACTTTTAAATCACATATTGATTTTTCAATAGTAGTTCAAATTACATAAAACATTTAAACGTAATTCAAATCGCGTAGAAATATTTTAACGTATTCCAAACCGCGTAGAAATATTTTACTGTATTTCAAATCGTTTTTAAGATATGTAAAATATTTTTTTAACATTTTACAATCACGTAAAATATTCCTCAATATTCCAAACATTATTTTGGACTTAAATAAATCAATATCATTTTCAACACAATTATCAAATTGCGTAAAAATATTTTACTGCGTTTCAAATTGTTTTTAAGCTACGCAAATAATTTTTCACCACAATTTCATTACAGAAAATATTTCTTAACCTTCAAAAATTTTTTTTCAACTTTTCTCAAAATAATATAACTTTATACTTCATTTAATATATTTTCTTACTCAAGAAAATCTTTTTCCACAGCTTCTTTACTCAAGAAATTCTTTTCGGAATATAATTCACAAAATCACTTTTCCATTGATGTAAATCAATGTTTCAAAATCTTAAATTTTCCTAACGTACTCCAAAACTTGAAAATAAGTTATACGTTAGTAAATTCTCAAATCACCATTATATTCTCCATTTTTCTCAAATCAATTTTAAAATCAATTCTCTTCAAAATAAATTGAAGTTAAAACATTTTCAACCTCTCTTTGTCTTTCGTTTACAAAATTTTTCTCAAGTGATAAAACACTCTGATTCCCTTTCCAAAATCCTTGTATTAAATCCAGTTACGTTTCCACTTTGAAATTCACATTGTTCATAAAAATCAAGGCATTACAAGCCTTCAAAAACGTGGACATGACTATCAAAACATTTTTTTTTCTAAATCAATATGGTTTTACACAAACAAAACCATTAAAGCCATCAAATACTTTTCCTTTTAAATTGATATGATTTTACACAAATAAAATCATTAAAATTTTGTTTTCAAAACCGAAATACCAATGGTTATAAAACCAAACTCATTTGTTCAAATTCAATTTTACTTTCTTTACAAATTCTTTTTCACTTTCTTTGCAAATCCTTAAAATCATCATTGCTATTTTCATTTAAATCTCATGTTTAGTAAAACACTTAAAAACTTTTTACACAAAATAAATCAATAAAAATCATTCTAAAACCGTGTTCATGTACTCTTTGAAAAATAAACTCTTTATTTATTTTCCTTACTTTTTCTAAACATCCATTTTCATCATTCAAGAAAATATTAATTTTGTGAACACCTATCTTGAGGTGTCTTAACCGAAAATCACCATGTTCTAGGGATCAAAAATTAATTCCCTTGTTCTTGAAAAATTTCAACATGAACCCTAATCAAGGGCATCAAAACCATAGCTCTTCCTTGATCATTGGGACCAAAATTAATTTTCTTTCCATCATCAAATCATGGCATACACATACATACACAATATATATATATATATATATATATATATATATATATATATATATATATATATATCAAAAGCATGTCATATTATCATCATGTAGTATAAGCATACCATCAAAATCATAAACTCATGCAAAGCATATTAAGCATAGGCAATTAATCAAAGCTCATAAACACATATAAATTATTACATGACCATGGATATGAATCCTCATATGGATTCAACACCCATCAAATATAAGACCATCTCTCACCACCATGCTTGGTTGGTGAGATGGATCTCCCTCTTACCTCTTGAAGATCCTCAAAAACTCCTTGTTTTGCTTCTTTTTCCAAGTCCTTCATCACCAAGAGCTTCTCAAATACAAAACAAAATACATAAAAATTAGTATACTAAGCTTGATTAAGAGGAACCATGGATCAAACATGGTTTAGATCATGAAAAAGAAAGAAGAAATGAAGTTTCCTTACACTTCACCTCAAAAACCCAATAACTTTGATCTTGAAGAAAGTCCATGAAGATGAATGATTTAGAGAAAATCTCCAACATGAAAGTTGCTTAGAATATCATGTAGATTCAAGATCTATGGTTGGATGAAATTAAAAGAGATTGGATGGTGGTTTTGAGTGTCTTGACCAAATGGTTTCTCTTGAAGCACAAAGATGGAATTTTTGATTTTTGATAGAAACTTGAAGCTTGGATTTGAAGCTCAAGATGAATGATTTTGGAAAAACTCATAACTAGATATGTTCTTAGAATGGTGTTTAGGTTTAGAAAATGTGTTTAGATGAAATTTTAGAAGCTTGGAGACATGGTTTCTAGGTGTTGGCCAAATGGTGTTTCTTGGAGAAGAAAATAGAGTTTTTGTATTTTGCTTTGGAGAAGATGATGAATAGAAAGCAATTATGATACAAATGATAGAAACCAACAATTTTGGTCCTCTTTGGAGTGCATGGCCGAAATTCACATGGAGAGACAAGGTAGGAAACTTTTGATAAAGTCTTGGCTTTTTGGAGGAGACAAAGATGAATTATGATAGCAAATGAATGAAATGCTTTTTGGCCCCTTCCTCCTATGCATTGCCGTAGAGTGAAGAGAGAAAAGAGTGATAAAGTGTGATAGGAAATGAAATAATTTTGGCCCCCCTCCAAGAAATTTCCTAAGGAAGAAAACAAAGTAATCATGTAGCATAATTGACTAAAGCAAAGCATGATTGACATAAAGCAATTAATAATGGTCATCAAAGCCTCTTCTAGCTCCAAATTCATTACAAAAACCGTCCCCCCTCCATCCTTGCATGCAATAATATTGTCATATTTTTCAAGCCATTATTTGAAGCATTCTAAGCCATTGATTAATTCAATGGTTAGGATTTAGGTAGACTTTTGATTTAGAAGACTTAATCTAGCCATTAGATTTTTCTCCTTGAAATTCTAGCCATTAGATGTGTCTCCAAAATTAAGGGTCAAGATTGCTCCTTCTTACTTTTAATCCAAGGGTCATAATTAGTCTTTGATACTTTTTGAGACTAATTCTCCACCATTGATTAAATCTTCATCCAATGATCATAAATGGTCCTTGTTACTTTACAAGACCAAATCTCCACCCTTAATCAATTCTATATCCAATGGTTACAAATGGTCATAGTCACTTTATATGACCAAATCTCTACCCTTGATTTAATCTCCATCTAATGGTTATAAATGATCTTATTCACTTTTAAGATTAAATCTCCACCGTTGATTAAATCAAGATCAAGTCTCCATCGTTAATTAAATCAATGGTGGATATCCAAACCACCAATGTTGACTTAAGCAATTTAATTTATATTTTTATCTGCTAAAACCCCACGAAAGATTATATTTACTGTATTTTTATCGTCTGATAATTAAATACAGTACCAAACACAGTACAAGAAATTTTCTAAAACTGTTTCCGGATTCAAGTTTAGTAAGATCCCCTGTCTCCATCTAAACAATACAAATTTTTCTATGTGTAGAAAAATTTTAACTTTCTGGGACCCAACTGGGCCCACGTATGGCCACCTGGGCCCACATACAGTAAAAATTTCATAATCATCCACAAAAATCACAAAAATTATAAAATGCACAAATATCAAATCAAATTACGTAAAATAATTAAAACGTAACGGTAAAAATTAAATTACGTAAAGTTTTTCCCCGGCTCGAAAATTTTTATTTTCTTGACACGGAGTAAATCACTCAAAACGATCAAATACGTTGACCGAAAAATCAAAATAATTTTACAGTATCCAGAAATTACTAAACAGTAAAATTCTGTTAACTGTCAAAATTACTATTTAAGAGATAGGAAATTTGGGGTGTTACAATACTCCCCCTCTTTACAGAAATTTCGTCCTCGAAATTTAATAGCCATGATTTCACACCCTCGGAATAAATAATGACATTATTCCTTTATCTTTTCTTACGTCATTCCAAACGATTTTAACCAATGAAAGTTCTTTATCTTTCGATCAAATTTTTTTTCCTGATCAAGCAGATATCTCAAACTCTTATGATTACTGACGATGTTAAATGTTACTCCAGAAAGAAAGTATTTCCATACCTCTTACATTTCGGTGCAGATGTCACAGTCAAACTAAACCTGTCATTACTAGTACTTTCTCCACAAGATTGTTGTTGTTGTTGACTTCTTGGAGATTGCAAATACGTTTTCTGCTGGAATCGCTTGACCTTACGATTTCCTCTTTTTCATAACCGATATAGTCAAACGTTATAGGGTCTCTCATCCTGAGACTGATTCAACTCTAACAAAATCTTAGCTTAAGCAATCAATTCTTGCTGCGGAATAATCTTCTCGAGTTTGTTTGTATAATTGCTTTACCACTGTTTGTATTACTTCCAAAGTTGCAGTCGTATCACCACCATTATGTCTCGCTTCCACATGCGTACGTCTATCACGAGTCATTTCTTTTATTCAAAGATGGATGAATCAAAATAAAATGGAAACCAAATGTAACCATTTCAAATAAATGTTTGTTTTCTTGACGTACATTCCTTCATTAAGTACTTTCTTTCACATCGATTACTGCCTTTGGTTTCCTCAATGGTTGTAAATACATCTTCCGTTGAAATCAATCATTTTCTAAATATCCTTAAAAATATCGGGTTCCAAAATTATGTAGTCTTATATTCTAAGATTGATTCTCTTCCATTAGATCCTGAACCTCAACTTTCATTTCTTTCCGCTGTTCAGCAATCCTCTGTTCGTGCAGTCATCTTTCCATATTGCTCCTGTTGTTGCCGTAGCTGCAACTGCATTACTAGTAACATGTTCTACTTCCACACAAGTACAACTATCCCGAGCCATTTCCTTTTTTTTTTCTCTCGAGGCGTGCGGATCGAAATACAATGGATCTGATATCCATTATAAACAACATTGTTTCCTTTTAGAAATCAATAACATAGAGAACACAACACAAGCAAAACAGACCTAACCACAAACCCCAAAAGACTCAAAGTGTGCTCTGATACTAACTAATGTAACACCTTCCTTAGGGCATCGCATTTCTGAATCCCGACTCATAATCTAAAAATCAATTCGTAAAAGGTTTGAGTTATGAAAATATGGGTTTCAAAATTTCTTCTTTACTGAAATGTAAATTTACTGAAAATATTAGGTAATATTGAAAATCATATTTCAACTATTCATTATGCAATATAGACACTAATTAATGTTTCACAATTTAAGGAGAAATATAAAACTAACAGACTCTTTTTTTTTAACAGTAGCAAACCCCATGACGGGTCCTACTTAATAGCACGGTACAACACTAACGTTAAAACTTAACATACTTATTCTGTTGTGTATCCATCTTGTTGCATCAGACATCTGTTCTACATCTGTTCTTTGTCAACACTGCACAACTTCGAGTCCTGAATGTCCACTCCTTATTGTTGTCACCCATCTCAGAGTATTCATTGCCCGTTATGTCTAAGACAACTCGGTCCTTCTATTATTTGATTTTAACAGTACAGACACAGCAAAACAACATAACAAAGAGGTGAGATCACCTACGCCAATACCAACATGGCAGTACAGAGATAACACAAACAACATATCATACAGATATATCATACCATAATCATGCTATCAGCATTAATCAACTATCATCATCTAATCATTTATCAGTTCAATCATCATCCAAGTACTCAAAACAATTGTCATAGCCAACATTCCTCAATTAATATATCATACAGATATAAATGCTCAGATTTACGCATGTGCACAAAGACTCAGTTTTTCAAAAACAACTCCATGGAGGTTTTCACAATTTCGAGGAGAATGCTCTATCAATTGTCAGCCTTAGTTCAAAGACAATCTTCCAATTGTTGACAAGAATCGTGTTCTTGTCGGGTATCGTCAATGCGTTGCAACGGACTGCATCGACAAGTGGCAAAGAGTACTCGCCAGCTGTCCACTAGTCGACCGCCGCGCCTTGACACACCCCAAGGTCCATCATAGATCTCACTATTAATTCTCATTCCCTCTTCAACCACAAGGGCCAAAATAGCTTATTAGCTATACTTTATACAATGCACGAATATATCAGTGCAAGTCCAACCCCAAAGGGCCAAATCCTTTTCAATTTCATTTGTTCAATCATATGCCTCAACGCATATTTTTCCAATGCATGTATAATGCACCAAATGTCAGTCACAGGTAAAACACGTCATTTTCTCACACAATGTATGGACACTGGTTCAACAGTAATCATACTGTACTTTCAACAGCAAAAATCATGTTATCACATTTTCATAGTTATAAAACACTTTCGTCGTGTTTTCACAAAATTCCACAACATTCCTGTTACGTTTTCACAATTCCACAACACTTCTGTTACATTTTCAAAATACCGTAACACTTTTGTTACGTTTTTTTAAAATTCCAAAACGTTTTTATTATGTTTTCACAATACCGTAACACTACTGTTACGTTTACAAAATTTCATAATATTTCTGTTACCTTTTCAAAATGCTGCAACTCTTCTGTTGCACTTTTAAACCACGTACTAATTTTTCAATGTTTTTCTCAATTGCGTAAAAAAAAAATACGTTTCTCAAATCGCATAGTATTTTTTCACTGTTTCAAAATCGCGTAACTTAAAAATTATTTTTTAAGTTGCGTAAATCATTTTCCATCATTCTCAAAATATTTAAAACACTTTCCAAGTCACATAACGATTTTCCGTCATTTTCACAATCACGTAAAAATATTCTATCACTTTTAAATCACATATTGATTTTTCAATAGTAGTTCAAATTACGTAAAATATTTAAACGTAATTTAAATCGCGTAGAAATATTTTAACGTATTCCAAATTGCGTAGAAATATTTTACTGTATTTCAAATCATTTTTAAGATACGTAAAATATTTTTTTAACATTTTACAATCACATAAAATATTCGTCAATATTTCAAACATTATTTTGGACTTAAATAAATCAATATCATTTTCAACACAATTTTCAAATTGCGTAAAAATATTTTATTGCATTTCAAATTGTTTTTAAGCTGCGCAAATAATTTTTCACCACAATTTCATTACAGAAAATATTTCTTAACCTTCAAAAATTTTTTTTCAACTTTTCTCAAAATAATATAACTTTATACTTCATTTAATATATTTTCTTACTCAAGAAAATCTTTTTCCATGGTTCTTTACTCAAGAAATTCTTTTGAATATAATTCACAAAATCACTTTTCCATTGATGTAAATCAATGTTTCAAAATCTTAAATTTTCCTAACGTACTCCAAAACTTGAAAATAAGTTATACGTTAGTAAATTCTCAAATCACCATTATATTCTCCATTTTTCTCAAATTAATTTTAAAATCAATTCTCTACAAAATAAATTGAAGTTAAAACATTTTCAACCTCTCTTTGTCTTTCGTTTACAAAATTTTTCTCAAGTGATAAAACACTCTGATTCCCTTTTCAAAATCCTTGTATTAAATCCAGTTACGTTTCCACTTTGAAATTCACATTGTTCATAAAAATCAAGGCATTACAAGCCTTCAAAAACGTGGACATGACTATCAAAACATTTTTTTTTCTAAATCAATATGGTTTTACACAAACAAAACCATTAAAGCCATCAAATACTTTTCCTTTTAAATTGATATGGTTTTACACAAACAAAACCATTAAAATTTTGTTTTCAAAACCGAAATACCAATGGTTATAAAACCAAACCCATTTGTTCAAATTCATTTTTACTTTCTTTACAAATTCTTTTTCACTTTCTTTGCAAATCCTTAAAATCATCATTGCTATTTTCATTTAAATCTCATGTTTAGTAAAACACTTAGAAACTTTTTACACAAAATAAATCATTAAAAATTATTCTAAAATCGTGTTCATGTACTCTTTGAAAAATAAAGTCTTTATTTATTTTCCTTGCTTTTTCTAAACATCTATTTTCATCATTCAAGAAAATATTAATTTTGTGAACACCTATCTTGAGGTGTCTTAACCGAAAATCACCATGTTCTAGTGATCAAAAATTAATTCCCTTGTTCTTGAAAAATTTCAACATGAACCTTAATCAAGGGCATCAAAACCGTAGCTCTTCCTTGGCCATTGGGAGCAAAATTAATTTTCTTTTCATCATCAAATCAAAGCATACACATACATACACACATATATATATATATATATATATATATATATATATATATATATATATATATAAAGCATGCCATATTATCATCATGCATAGTATAAGCATACCATCAAAATCATAAACTCATGCAAAGCATATTAAGCATAGGCAATTAATCAAAGCTCATAAACACATATAAATTATTACATGACCATGGATATGAATCCTCATATGGATTCAACACCCATCAAATATAAGACCATCTCTCACCACCATGCTTGGTTGGTGAGATGGATCTCCCTCTTACCTCTTGAAGATCCTCAAAAACTCCTTGTTTTGCTTCTTTTTCCAAGTCCTTCATCACCAAGAGCTTCTCAAATACAAAACAAAATACATAAAAATTAGTATACTAAGCTTGATTAAGAGGAACCATGGATCAAACATGGTTTAGATCATGAAAAAGAAAGAAGAAATGAAGTTTCCTTACACTTCGCCTCAAAAACCCAATAACTTTGATCTTGAAGAAAGTCCATGAAGATGAATGATTTAGAGAAAATCTCCAATATGAAAGTTGCTTAGAATATCATGTAGATTCAAGATCTATGGTTGGATGAAATTAAAAGAGATTGGATGATGGTTTTGAGTGTCTTGACCGAATGGTTTCTCTTGAAGCATACAGATGAAATTTTTTATTTTTGATAGAAACTTGAAGCTTGGATTTGAAGCTCAAGATGAATGATTTTGGAAAAACTCATAACTAGAGATGTTCTTAGAATGGTGTTTAGGTTTAGAAAATGTGTTTAGATGAAATTTTAGAAGCTTGGAGACATGGTTTCTAGGTGTTGGCCAAATGGTGTTTCTTGGAGAAGAAAATAGAGTTTTTGTATTTTGCTTTGGAGAAGATGATGAATAGAAAGCAATTATGATACAAATGATAGAAACCAACAATTTTGGTCCTCTTTGGAGTGCATGGCCGAAATTCACATGGAGAGACAAGGTAGGAAACTTTTGACAAAGTCTTAGCTTTTTGGAGGAGACAAAGATGAATTATGATAGCAAATGAATGAAATGCTTTTTGGCCCCTTCCTCCTATGCATTGCCGTAGAATGAAGAGAGAAAAGAGTGATAAAGTGTGATAGGAAATGAAATAATTTTGGCCCCCCTCCAAGAAATTTCCTAAGGAAGAAAACAAAGCAATCATGTAGCATAATTGACTAAAGCAAAGCATGATTGACATAAAGCAATTAATAATGGTCATCAAAGTCTCTTCTAGCTCCAAATTCATTACAAAAACCGTCCCCCCTCCATCCTTGCATGCAATAATATTGTCATATTTTTCAAGCCATTATTTGAAGCATTTCTAGCCATTGATTAATTCAATGGTTAGGATTTAGGTAGACTTTTGATTTAGAAGACTTAATCTAGGCCATTAGATTTTTCTCCTTGAAATTCTAGCCATTAGATGTGTCTCCAAAATTAAGGGTCAAGATTGCTCCTTCTTACTTTTAATCCAAGGGTCATAATTAGTCTTTGCTACTTTTTAAGACTAATTCTCCACCATTGATTAAATCTTCATCCAATGGTCATAAATGGTCCTTGTTACTTTACAAGACCAAATCTCCACCCTTAATCAATTCTATATCCAATGGTTACAAATGGTCATAGTCACTTTATATGTATTTTTATGGATAAATCTCTACCCTTGATTTAATCTCATCTAATGGTTATAAATGATCTTATTCATCTACAAAAATTTTTAAGATCAAATCTCCATGGTTGATTAAATCAAGATCAAGTCTCCATCGTTAATTAAATCAATGGTGGATATCTAAACCACCAATATTGACTTAAGCAATTTAATTTATATTTTTATCTGCTAAAATCCCTCGAAAGATTATATTTACTGTATTTTTATCGTCGATAATTCAAAATTTTTTTCCGATCAAGCAGATATCTCAAACTCTTATGTTAAAAACAAGACCAAACATAAGTACAAGAAATTTTCTAAAACTATTTTCGGATTCAGTTTAGTAAGATCCCTGTCTCGTCTAAACAAGTACAAATTTTTCTATGTATAAATCGCTTTTTTTTACTTTTTCATAACCGATATAGGACTCACCTGGGCCCACGTATGGCACATTGGAACCCACATACACCCCCGGGCCCATACCATCATTATGTAAAAAATTTCATAATCATCCCCAAAAATCACAAAAATTATAAAATGCACAAATATCAAATCAAATTACATAAAATAATTAAAACGTAAAGGTATAAAAATTAAATTACGTAAAGTTTTTCCAACTGCATTACTAGTAACTCGAAATTTTTTTATTTTCTCGAGGCGTGCGGATCGACAACATTGAGAAATAAATCACTCAAAACGATCAAATACGTTGACGGAAAAATCAAAATAATTTTATCGAAAATCAAGTATCTAGAAATTACTAAACGTAAATTTACCGAAAATAGTAAAAATTCTATTAATGTTTCACAATTTAAGGAGAAATATAAAAGCTGTTAAAATTAATTGAGAAAATCGTGTTTGCGCTAGAATATCACGTAGATTCAAGACTTAAGAGATAGGAAATTTGGGGTGTTACAATAATCATAGAAAGGAAGTACAAAATTATAGTAGGATAGTGCATCAGACTAAGCTTGGCTAGGAAAAACACCATATCACATGGAGAGACTAGGAAACTTTTCAAAGTCTTTTTTGGAGGAGACAAAGATGAATCATGATAGCAAATGAATGAAATGCTTTTTGGCCCCTTCCTCCTATGCATTGCCGTAGAGTGAAGAGAGAAAAGAGTGATAAAGTGTGATAGGAAATGAAATAACATTGTAGCATAATTGACTAAAGAAACTTTAGCAATTAATTAGGGTATTCCATATTGCAATACTTAAAAAATCTTATAACTAGAGATAAGAATTTTAACTCTTTGTCGTTGAGAGTAGAGGCTTTGATATACCGGACTAGGAAGACATATGGTGTGGAAACGGTTAAATACCGTTCAAGCTTACTCAAGACTGTTTTCTCCATGACTAGAACCTGGTCTTTAGCATAGGCATTATCTGATATGCATACAAAAGTCATTAACCTGCACATTTGAAAAGCCATATCATAATGTGACATAGTTAGAGAAAATTTAGTTATTAAGTAATCACAGCCAGAGTCATAAAAGCAAGAGAAAGAATTCTACCTATGGTGCCTAAATTTCTTCATATTTGCATGCTATTAGCATTGAGTTGATGCCAACCAATTGAAGTTCCTTTCTAGATACAACCTTCATGGAAAGGAATCGATCAACAATATTTATGGTCAGATAGAGAGTTTCTAGCATGAGTTCAAATTTACCATGCACTTCTATCAACCAATCAACAAGGATTGATCTCATCTTGACATTTATATTTGGTTGTGAACCCATATAATCATGTATACGACTATCATCTTCTGTCATCAAAGTCAAATATATTTTAGAGAGAAAGATAGACAAGAATAAGGAAGAAAGGAGGATCAATAAAGAACAAAGCATAGAACATACTTCTGCGAGTTTGTAGAACTTGTAGATATCGTCAATGTATTCAACTACTGCCAATTCATTGTCAATGTCAGTTGTATCAATGTCCACTACTAAATCCTTTGGCTTATAGGCGAGTTCGCAAGCAGCCTAAGGTTGATTAATTTTGTTAGGCTACAATAACATACCAGAAAAAAGGCACCAAGTCCCAAACCAAGTTCCAAAAGTAAAGGAGGGGGAAAGAAAAGAATGACCACAATTACCTTGCTTTGAGCTGTGAGGATTGAACTTAAGGTCTTAACATTTTTCCTGACCGACCTTTCTCTTGTCTTTTTTTCTTTAGCAGCTTTCTTCTCTTTTTCTTCCTCGTAGTCTTCATCAGAGCTGATCACAATAACTTCAGATTCTGGTGGCTTCTAAGCTGCTAACACATTTGCTACAACAAAAAAATTCCCCACACTAACCCCATTTGTAGCTAGCATGCCATTCACAAGTTCAGTGCTTGACTTCTGAAAAATAATCCATTAAATAGATTTACAAGAAAACCTTTTTAAGAACCCAAAGGACGAAAGGAGAAAAAAATTCATTCCTTTGAAATTTAGAGAGGAAAAAGGGATCTGGTTGCACCTTATTTTTCTCTGCTGCTGCTAGCTCATTAGTCAGTAATTGAGCAAAAGAGTTCCTATAAGGAAAAAAAATAGATTTAGAAAAAGGAAAGAGGGTGAAAAGATAAAAGTGGAGGAAAAAACTAAGAGCACCTTATGATGCGCTTAGACACATTAGCATAGGGATATTCTGTTCTTAGCCACAAGATTAGCAATATCCTGGAGTACCCGTCTATTTTTTCCTTCTGCTGCTACATTCTTTTGCTTGTTCTCGCCTAACAACAAAGTTGTTTCATAAATATTTGTAATAGAAAGCACAACAGAAAAGATGCAACAGATAATTTGATCAGCTATAATGCACGGATACGGGTACGGATATCGGATACGACACGTGTATGGTACGGAGATACGACTTTTGTTAAAAAATTAACTTAACATTTATCAAGTATCCGAGAATCTGGTACGGATACAGGTACGTATCGGATACGGGTACGACAGACATTATGAAGTATTCGTGCTTCATAGTTGATCACAAAATTAGCAACTATACAAATGCAAGGAAAGGTAACTGCTAAGATATCCACAAATTTGAACAATTTTCTATGCAAAGTAAAGAAACTTCAACAGGTTTCAACTTTCAAGTGGGGTAAATAGTGGATAAAAAATCAAAAGAAAATAATGAAAATTGGGTATCTGTTCAAATATTCGACAAAACGCAAGGGAAAAAAAACAGGAATTGAAGTTGAATATCATAGAAAGTTTCGTCAAACAATCACCCTGGCACCATGAAATTAAAAACTCAAAAGCAGATTGAGATAAATAATTCCCAAATCAATCAAACCTTAACTTAATGAATCAACATATTTTGCCAAAAATCCCTCTCTTGATTCATCAAATAATCACCCTTGGCACCGTGAAAACAGAAACCCAAAAACAAATTGAGATAAAAAACCCAAATTCATCAAAATTAAATGAATTAACATATCGTGCCAAAACCCATCAGTTTTAGAATCAAAGAAACAATCCAAGAGAAATTTTAAAAAATTTAAAAAAATCCAAAAGAGACCCAGAAAAGCAAACCAAATCAAAAAAGAAACTAACATGAGAAAAAAGGTTTAGAAGCACTGAGACATGGCACAATACCTCTTGGTAGTTGTTCATGCGGAGCATTAGTAGCAGCTCTAGAAGCCATATTTGACTTTTGTTCAGTTGTTCTTGAAAATAGCCACAACAGAAAATACCTGAAAATAATCAGTCAATCACACACAATGTCTCTCTCTCTCTCTCTATGTGATTGTTTCTGCATTTCTTTGTTTCCTTGGAGCACAGAAAAATCTATGTTTTAAAAAAGTGCATTTTTTTTAGGAATATTCGGAAATGCTTATAAGAGAGGAGAGAGTGCAAGAGATGCAACTCCAACGGTCGATTTTTTGTCCAATCCTCACCGTTGGAATGTTTTGGTAGTGGCATATCCAACGACTATAAATATTTTCCTTTTTTTTCTTTTTTCCATTTTGCTTTGTAATTTATTTTTTTTTATTTATTTTTTTTACCAGAGTTAGTAGCCCTTGGAAACTTTCCACCAAAGGAACACACTACACCGGGAAAGACAGAGATGAACCATTCTAAACTTTGCTCAAATCACTTAGAAGTGTAGAAATAAGTTTGTCTTAATGATTTAATATGTTAAATTTTAATGATGACAAATACAAGATAAAAAGAATGATATTTATACTACATAAATATACTTAATAGATTATATTGAATCATGCATGATCATGTACTTTATCTTGTTATATTTCATATAAGAATCATGCATATTCTTTATAGAATATATTAAATAATATGTTATATGAGTTGTATTAAATTAATATTGGATTTGACTTTATTTAAATGAAAATATGTAAAGTGTTCTTTGTTTCATATTTTATAGAGCATATCTTATATAGAACATATTAAATAATATGTTATATGTTTGTTTAAGTAAGCAATACTTTGTAGAATAGTCTAAGTACCAAGAGTGAGCATTGTAATAAAAAAGTAAAAAATCACAATTATGCTCAACTAAAAAAGAATGAGAATAATAAGATGTTACAAGCATTTGCAAGTTTTGAAGAGAATAAATTTTTGGAAGTTTGGATTATATTAAGAAGCCTAAGGATTAAAATTAGTATATTTTCTTTTTAAGTTTTCTCCTATGTAAAGATAGAAGTTTTATAACAAAAGAGTTCAAATATATTTTTAAATCTTTACAAATGATTCTTACATGCTAACATGCCCAACAAACATGTTTTGAAAAGTTAGTCATGGTGGTAGTTAAAAACTATGAAAAATAGTCAAGTTTGAGTTTTGAAAAGCTGACCTTTAGTTACTCTTTTGATCATAACTTTCAAATACTTTAATTTTTGTTTTGAAACTTATTTCATTTGAAAATAGACTCAAAGATATTTCCAATGAGTGGTCATTTGCTTTAAACGAATGAGAAATGAAGAAGTTGTGACCATTTTAAGTTAATTTTTGAAACTAGAGTGCAATAATCAATTATCCACTTGGCTTATTCGAATAAGACATGTAATTATTCGAATAAGACATGTCAGAATGCGCTTCCAAGGACTATAAATAGCTAGTTTTCATAAGAAATCATTTCTAAACACTACTAATGACTGTTTTATCACTTGAGCTCTATATATAAGTGATGTTTGAAGCTTTTACAACTCTAGAACACTTGATTTGATTCCTGAAAAATAAAAATCATATTTTGAGCTCTTTATTGCAAAAGTCTTCTATTCCTTTGTTCTTCAAGTTGTATATCTACTCTTATGAGAGTTTCTAATCTTTCTCTTCATCTTAAAATCATTGTAAGAGGGTGAGATATTCCTTGTAGTGAGACTCAAACACAAAGGGTGAGGTATCCCAAAGGTATTGTGAGTGCTCTTGAAGATAAATGTTTTTAAAGTACTTGTGAAGCTTGAAGAGTTAGAGGCTCTAGCACAAGGGTGAGGTATCTCAAAGTGTGATGAGTGCTCTTACTTGTACAAAACTTTTCCTAGCACCCGTAAAGTCTAGGAGATAGTGAAGAAAATCTCAAGTTAAGCTTGGGGACTAGATATAGGTCACAAGTTATTGGTGGTTGAACCGGGATAAATTCTTGATTTTGATTTTCTCTTCCCCACAGTCTTTATATTCTATATTAATTTATGCATGATTAGTTACATTTATTAATTGAGTGCTTCAAAATGCTTCATTTCTTAATGTTGTTGTAAAAATTTGTAATCACCTAATTCACCCCTCTTCTTAGATGATGGTTGTCATGGCTAACAAGTGGTATGAAAGCTTCGTGCTCTGTTGAAAGCTTAACTGCTTAGAGTTAAAGATCCTTGTTTGTTGACAACCATTGAAAGTTTTTCAAAATGGAAGGTTTTGAAATTGATAAACCACCATTCTTTAATGGTGTGCATTTTGTTTTTTGGAAATCTAGAATAGAGTTTTATATGCAATCTATTGATTTAGATTTGTGGGATATTGTGCTTGATGGATTTACTTGCAAATCAAAATAATCTTGGAATGCTAATGACAAGAAATGATTTTCCTTGAACATTAGAGCAATGCAAATGTTGAGAAGTAGTTTGAATAATGATGCTTATGCTAGAATTAAGAATTGCTCTAGTGTCATAGAAATTTGGGACACTATTGAAGCTCTTTATATTGATAATAATGATCTTTTACATAAAGTTGTATATAGAGAACAAGAAGAAAAAAAGCCTTTAGGGGAAGATAATATTGAAAAATGTCCTCAATAAGATGTTCAAAGTAAGAAAATAAGCTCAATGCCTTTTGATGATAATGGTGCTCAATTTGAAGAAGAGGCAAAGCAAAACAAAATTGAGAAAGAAGATGTTATTGAATCCTTGATGGACAATAATGAGGAAGATGGTGATTCCCTTAAAGAGTCAAGTATGCTAAAAATTGAAACTACTTCCTATATAACTAAAAAGGACTTTGAAGTAAATAATACTAAACTAGATTATAGTCCTTCCTATTATGAGCTATAATGTACATATGATGAATTGTATGATGATTTGTTCAATTTAGAAAAGAAAAACTTATCTTGTTTAGAAAACATTTCCTCCATTGAAAATAAATTTGAGACTTTGAAAAATTAATATACTTTTCTTGATGAAGAAATGCCTTTGAAATGTGAAATCTTAACTTCTTGTGAAAAGTGTATTAATTTAGAAAATCAAGTTGAGGACTTATATTTCAAATTTACCAAAGCTAATGATTCTAATTGTTTACATTCTATGCTTGTTAATGAGAATAAAATTAATGTTATTACACATGAAAATTCAAGTAAGACTTATGGCAAAAATAGTTTAGAGTGTAAAAATAACCAAAGACTTAAGTTTTTCAAAAATGATCTTCAAAGGACCAAGTCATCATTAAATTCAATTGTTTGCAATATTTGTGATCATTTAAGACATATTTCTTATTTGTGCAATTATAAAAGAAATTTTTATATAAGAAATAATATGGTGTGCGTTCCTAAAAGTCTTAAAAGCTCTAGTATTGACATTCAACGACCCAAGGTGAAATGGAACCAAAATGTCTTCCTAGTGTTTCAATTATGCAGAAAATCTCTCAAAATGATGGACTAATTGGTCAAAGGAAAGAGGATTCATCAAGGAGAATGCTTCCAAAACCCAATGGTAGACTTTTTGGTCATGAAGGCATTGATCCTTCAACTAAAACTTCTCACATGTATAATGTGGAACTAGCAAAGTTCAAAACACCAAAAGAGAAATAATGGGTAAGGAAAAGAGCTTCCTTGATTACCAAAGCCAATGTATCAAAAGTTTTTACCTCTTATGCACATTCATTAAAAAAGACAATGAATATGAGGTATATTCCTTATAGGCCTTAGGTAATGGATAGAATCATGTGTACTTGGTAAAAGTTAAATAATATATATAGCACATGATTATGTTCATTCTTGTTACACCCTTTGCTCACCATCTTACATATTTCTTGGTCATAAGATATTTTATGACTATGTATGCTTTCTATACTTTAAATTATCTATATATCATGAAAGTAAGCATGCTATTGGCTATGTGCTTAATGACAATTGATTATTTAATTTGTTGTGCTCAATTTACATACTATGAAAAAATGATCTTTATGAGAGTATAATATATTAATAATCATTGACTAACCTTTATGGATCTAAAATTGGTAGATACCAAAGAAAGTACTTTGAATTGTGTTATAGGGTGACTATTAGCTCAAGCATGCATTGAAGTGAAATACAATTATGCTACTTGAGGTTAGAAAAATTTGAAATGATCCAAGTTTTTAAAGAGTAATGAAAACATAAAAGGATGACATAGAGAACCATAACATTCTCAAGGAGCCTCAGCGCTTAAAAGTTGAATATTATATGATATTTTGAGAAGTAAAGAGTTGTGTTATGCCTTAACATGCCTAACATAATCATTGTATTCCCTAAAATGCCTATATAAGTTTTGATGATGATCATGTTTTTCTTGATAAACTTCCATATTGCTTTGAAAATGCTTAAACTATACTTTTGAATTCAAGTGCATATGTCCTTCTTTTGTACTTGTTAGAGTTAACACTACATGGTTGATAATGTGGTACATGCTTTACATTATATATCAACCTAAATTATGCTTGTAAATGAGCTTAAATGATATTTGATGATAGCTTATGATTTAGAGAACTTTTGAAGTTAGCTTTTCAAGTCTCTCTATGAGTTTTAAATATAGCCATCAAATATTGAAATGTCAAGCATAAGTGGATAAAGAGCTGGATGAAGAGGAACACGAGGAGACTTTTTTCAAGTGCAGTGAAATGAAGTATTCAAAGGAAGAAAGCTCAAAATTAAAGGACCAATAAATAAAGAGCATCACTCTTTATCTAACTCAATAAGTATCTCTATCCCTAAGCTATTATGGTATTCTATATGCTATGGATTGTATAATACTTGTTGATAAATTGATCTTAAATAATTAGATGTTTTGTTTACATGAGAAGTATGCTTAGCATTGACAAAGTACCTAATTGGATATTAACTTGCTAATTTTGTCATTGCATATAGGGTGGATGATATTAGTTTTATACATGCTTTGATCCTTATAGCATATTTCATCAAGTGAATGTTTGATATTTATGATTCTATTGATCTATAGTTTCTTAGTAGTATAACAACTATGAGAATCATGCTCTTGTTTTGAAAAGAGTTTCTGATTTGATTAAAAAGTTTTTTAAAGCAAAATCTCTTATCATATTTGAAAGAATCTTTTCAAGTTTCATATCCTTGAGAATCTTTTGAACTTGTCTTAAGACCTTAAAAGTATTTTCACCTCCTAATTGTCTTTAAAATTTAGAAATCATTTGATATGTGCTAAAAATGCAGTACTCTCTTCTTTTGCTTTGAAAAGTTTTATTAAATCTTAAGAGAATGTTTACGAAAGTTTCTAAATAAATCTTTTGAAATATTCTATAGAGCCCATCTTGATACTTCAAAAGATAAGTTTTGTTCTTCAAAGTGTTTTATTTTCTCAAGGCTCTTGTTCAATGAGAAATATATGAGATGTATTTTCAGATGTTCCTGTGACTTGGGTTTGATCACTCTTAAGGAATATATGGTTTTAATATAAAATCTCTCCACCCTTCTAAAATGCTTTTGAAAATATAATGTGTTCTTGTAAAATTCTTTTTGAAAGGGGCAGAAGTTTTAAAATGGTTTTTGATTGATGGATTAAAAATAAGTATCTTTTGTTTTGCTTTACTTTATGGTAATGTTCTTACATGATATTAGCATACATATTTCTCTTTATCCATCTTGTGCTTCAATGGGGGAGAGTCTAGCTCTTAAGTTGTTTATATCTCTTGTCTTACATCATTGTTTGATTACATAAAGTGTTTTATTGCTATCATATGCTAAATGTTGATATACCAAAATATGACAAGCATTGCATGAATAATCTTTTATATCTTGAAAGCATACTTGTTTCATCTCTCTATTCTTGAATCATATGTAGAATCAAATAAGATGAGATAGTTATGTTTTGAATAACTTAAAGAAGTTTTTGGTTTTGATGATCCTACTCTTTTTGGTGACATGAGTTTAATTTATAGGGGGAGAGAAAATATTATCTTTCCTTCCTAAGCCTTTTTGTTGATGTCAAATAGAGGGAGTGAGAATTGAAAAGAAAAATATGTTCTTGTGCTTATTGTTTGATATGCTTACACGAATATCTATTCTTCTATATTGCTCAATATATTTTCTTTGGTGATTTGTCATCATAAAAAAAGGACAGATTGTAGAAATAAGTTTGCTCTAACAGTTTAATATGTTAAGTTTTGATGATGACAAATACAAGACGAAAAGAATGATGGTTATGCTACATAGATGTTCTTAATAGGCCAAGGGGCAATTCAAATACAAGCACATCTTTGATGTTTAGTACAAGATATAGTAATTTTTATAAGTATGATGGAGTACAAGATATAGTAATTTTTATAATACTATATATATATATATATATATATATATATATATATATATATATATATGAAAACAACTACTAGAATTTGTTGTTGATAATTTTCCAATACTTACTAATTGAGTTATGGTATCAATAGATACTAGCGGTGTAAAGGGATTAGTATAGAAATGAAATAAACATGAAAGTTGTTATTCTGATGTTCCAAAATTTCTTTCTGTAGTGTTCTTTTCAAATAGGCCAAGAGGCAATCCAAATAAAAAATTATAGATTGTTATAGATTTTTTATGTGTCAACTATTCGAATTTGCAAGATTTCAATGATAAACTGAGTAGATAGTGAGTAATTTGAATGACATGATTTTAATGCTAATTGAAATAGACTAAGAGAGCTATTCAATCAGTATAATTCAAAAATACATACTAGTTAATCAGGTAGACTAAGTATGCTATTCGATTCAGTGTGATTTCGATGTTAATCAAAATATTATGTTAGTTATTTAAAGAGTTCAAAATGTAATGCTTTCAATGTTGATTGAATAAACTAAGAGAGCTATTCAAATAGATCATTTCAGAATGGTAAGTTTGAGGCTAACCAAATTGACTGAGATATATTCGATTAACAAGATTACGAGGCTATTCGAATATACTAAGAGAATTATTCGATTAGCAAGTTTTTGATTATGTTAGAAAAAGGCATAATGAATAAACAATTATTCTACTGGCGTAATTTTGAGAATAATAGAATAGTTTTGAGAGTTATTCGACTAACATTTATTTGATCATGATCGAAAAAAATGAGCTATTTTAAAAGTAAAACCCAAAGTGGTGTTTTTAGTATAACATCCTAGATTTAATACCAACAGTATAATAAAAAATTATACAATAATAACTAAATTCCAGGCATGCTACTAACTATTCTTTAACATATTTAATATAGTTGATATATGTATACAAGAAAATATAAGCCACGATGAGGACAAATAATAAATAACGTCTGTATTTCTCATAAGTACACAATATACATAGTTTCAAAATGCTGATAATATACAACTGCTATCACAAAAAGAAACTAATCTAAGATCTAAGCTCCTGCCATCACTTTACCTCTCAAAGGTCTTCTTCCCTGGAAGAATCATGGAAATAAAAACAAACACACAGGGTGAGAACCATAAATTCTCAATAGTTAAATACTAAAAACATGTCATCACAACTATGCCAGGTATTTTGGGGAAAACAAATGAAATCACATTTTTTGCACTAGAAAGGTGGCAAAATACAAAATAACTTCCTTTCTCTCCCCGAAATAGAATCTCAATTTATAAGTTTGTATAGAAATCACTTCCACATGTAACTTGTAAATCAACAACATCTCAATCACAAGGATACACAATTGCCCATACAATTGAATGTCATGATGGCAACCACCTATACAATTGTCATGCAAATGCCTAGTAATGCCTTATGTTCATGCCTATGAAAAGTCCTATGAATAAATGTAATTTAATGTCATGAATCATTAGACATAATGAGGATATTACCCACCTCAACTACTCCAGAAAATGTTATGATATGTCATTAGTCATCTGGACTTACTGGAACCCATAGTGAAGCATCTCACCTCACTAGGCCCAACTCGGATAGGGAAGCATCTCACCTCACCTACCTTCAAACCAGGATCACCTCTGGTAAAGAGGCATCTCACCCCACTACCTTCCATTTGGGACATCATCTAGTAAAGAGGAATCCTCATCTCAATTACTAGATCAATGAGAAAGAAAAAGTTCATTCTCAACTCATCATCATGATAGGGAGGGCATGTGACTCCATCATACTATCATATGATGTCCCAAAAGTGAGGGTCATGTCCATCATCAAGAAAAACTTGATAAACCAAGACTAATTATCAAATAATTAGCACAAAGCATTAATATCTCATCAATCAAGCATTGGTGTATTCCATTATATCATTTTATGTCAACACATCATGCATTTCATAGCAAAAACTCATAATTGGACATTTTTCCAACTTGTGCCGCAGCATAAACTCCAGAGTGTCGCGACTTGGAGGGTTGTGTCATGGCTCCAATGTTTTTGTGTCGTAGCCTTGAGTTCTCTGGATTGATTTCCTGTGTTGGCTGAAATTGGAGTCTCGCGGCTCACCCTCAACTTGTGTCGTGGCTCTCCCTCGAAATTCTAGGTTTTTCAAAATTTCTTTAAGAACACCACCCAAGCTCAACCCCTTTCAACCATTCAAGATCTCTAATCATTCAAATTCCAAAACCATCAATAATCAACTCAACAACATCATATTCTTAGGATCCAAGCACTTAAACATCATCAAATCAAACAAAACCTATATGGGTTTCATACCTATTTTTCAACTACCAATATAAGTAGACAAAATAGAAACTCATGGGTTCACAACAACAATCAAGTATAGCTTCAACCAAAAGCAAACTAAAACCAACCTAAGAGAATAAAAATCAATAAAAGGTCCCATCTTTACCACAAAAACTCATATTTTTGAAACTCAACCATTCATGGAAATACAAGGACTTATAATGCACAACCATGGTCCATACAACAAGAACAAACCATTATCAAGTCTAAAAGATGAGAATCAAGTATAGAAATATTTACACTCAAAAAAACCCATTTTTCATTTTGCCATAAAAAAATGTGAAGAACGTAGAAGGAAAGAAAGAGAAGAGTTATAGAAGTGTTCCCCCTACCTCTAGGATCCAAGAAGAATGAGCTCAAAAGTTCTTCACCTTCATTTTCTCCCTTTGCTCCTTTTCTTCCTTCTCCTCCTACGTTTCCTGCCTCCTCTCTCTCTCCTTCATTTTCTCTTCTTTTCCCTGCTAAAAATGTGAAATGAGTGGGATTGTGTGAGAGTTTGACAGAAATATCTCTCAAAAGTCAACAAACTGACTGAAACTTTTGATCAGCTAAGAACACTTAGATTTCTTCAAAATCGAGTTTCCTAACTTCCAAAGGTATTAATGACATTACTAGGATCCATCTAAATTCTAGTTTCACCATTTTCCTAAACTTTCAAATGCTTAACTCACGAACCTAGTACTAAAACACTCATGCAATGTACTTAACAATACCAAACAGATTCAGTTAGTTCTGAAAATTTAACTTCATCATCTTTTACTCATTTGTAACTTAGAAATAAATTTTTCATATTTATTTCCATTAGCTAAACCATTTATGCTAATATCTTACTCATTTTAAGCAAATTTCCACTTTCTGCGTTGTGGCAAAGTGCCTAAACTAACTCGAAAGCAACAAAATTAAATTGGTATGCTAAATAAGTATTAGGCTACCTCTGTAACCTTATTTACAAGCCTAACATGTTTCCCAGTGTGTTACATTTTTGAGTTTTTTCAGTGAAATGTATGATGTGTTGACATAAAATGATATAATGGAATACACCAATGCTTGATTGATGAGATATTAATGCTTTGTGCTAATTATTTGATAATTAGTCTTGGTTTATCAAGTTTTGCTTAATGATGGACATGACCCTCACTTTTGGGACATTATATGATAGTGTAAGGAGATCACATGCCCTCCCTATCGTGGTGATGAGTTGAGAATGGACATTCTCTTTCTCATTAATTTAGTAATTGAGATGATGATTCCTATTTACTAGATGATGTCCCAAATGGATGATAGTGTGTAACACCCCAAAATTTGCTATTTTACGGTAATGACAGAATTATACTATTTTGCAATTTCTGTATATTGTAAATTTATTTTGACTGTGATGTGACTGTATTTGGTCATTGTGTGTGATTTACTCTATGTTAGGAAAATATAATTTTTGGGCCGGGAAAAATCTTTACAGATTTATTCAGAGCCAGGGGATCTTACTAAACCTGATTCCGAGAGATACATGTCACAATCTTTTAATTTTTAGAATTTATCTGTGAAATAAAAATATACTGTATTTTTATTTTACAGTGGACAAATATTTACTGACTTATGAGCAATTGAGTAATAATTTTTGTAACTATTGTCCATTTGTATAATAGTCTGTAGAGAAAGTTGTAATGACTTATTTTCTGAACCAATTAGAATATTAGAACCTTGATAAGAACCAATAAAAAATGGTTAACGAAAATGGCTAGACTAGTTAACTATGTAACTAAATGAAACTAGATAAATTAAACTAAGTTAGCATAAAGCCTATGTAGTAACTAAATGGAACAAACCTAGGTTGATTCTCATTAGGGCTTCACGGTTTTGGGAGGCTCTAGGAGCTTCTAGAAATTGTGATGTCATATTCAAGTAACTAGGTAGTTAGTAAAGAAACTAAGAAACCTAACTAAGTTAGCTTAATTTGGTTAGAAATCAATTGAATTAGAAACTTGGTTAGCTTTCTATTGAACTCCATAGTTTGGAAATTTCAAGTAGCATCTAGAAACTAGATGACTAAATTGTCTAAACCTATAGAAAACAAGCTTGGATGTGAAGGCTTTGAATAACAACCCTTGATTCAATCTATGGTCCTTATGAGTCTCACAAAGTGGCTAGATGAACTTGGACACTCTCTTGGTGCCTAAAGGGGGGGCTCACGGCTACAAGGCCTTAGGAAGGCTAAAGGATGGCTTTTAATTCATTTGATTACATCTTCATCACTTCCATATAGCAAAGCTTCACAAAAACTCTCTCCATTTTCTCTAGACCACCTCACGGCCAAGCTAGGGAAATCCACTGTCCCATCTTCAATAATTTCAACCAACATCATCTCTTAAATCCTCTCATCATTCTAAGACTCTTCATAGTTGGAGCCTTAGCCTAAATCATCCATTTTCATCTACTTTTCTACTTTCTTCAAGATCAAGTTCTAAGATCTTAAGGTGAAGATCATGAAAAGCTTCACTATTTGTTACATCTTCATATTCTAGGACCATGTTTTGATCCATGAGCTTTAGATGCTAATAAACTTATGTTTGTTTTTATGTTCAAGAAGCTCTTGGTGGTGAAGAACTAGTACAAGAAGCAAAGCAAGGAGCTTTGGAGGCTTCACAACAAGGTAAGAGGGAGATCAATCTCATCAACCACTCATGGTGGTGAGGGATGAATTCTTGATGGTGAAGAATCCATGTGAGGATTATTCACCATGTTGTATAAAGTTGTTGGTTGTGCTTGTTTGTTTATGAGTTTTTATGATTTATGCTTATTTATGATATGTGTTTTTAAAGCTTTGATATTTTGCATGAATTTGTGATGTCATGAATTGTTATGAATATGTATATATATATTATGATTTTTTATGAAAAGGAAAGGAAAAGTTTTAGTTCCAAAGACCATTTAAGCATTTAGCATCCACCCCAAAATGGGTGTTTTCAAGCACAAAATATTTTATAAGTGGTAAAACTAAGGAAAGGAAATAAAATGAATAAATATTTTGGTTTCAATGACCATGCACCTCACGACCAAGAAGGCTTAAATGGAGTAGTTTTGTGTAAAAATATGATTTATCAATGATAACTTAGTTGATTAGGTGCAAGGAAATTAATACAAGGACTTAAGAAATAAACATAGAAATAAAATAATTTATTATTTGAAAAAGGGAGATTTTGACCATGAAGAGAAATGTGAGGTTGAAATTGTTTGAACCTCAAAATATTTTATAAAGATGAATTTTAATAGTGGATTTAATCTATGAATGAGAAATAAATTGGTGACTTGAAATTTACTAACGTATAGCTCACCCTTTGGATTTTGGAGCGCATTAGAAAATTTTAAGCTAGAACAATTAATTTAAATTAATGAAAAAGGTAATTTTATGTGAGATAGTGAAAAATTTATGGAAAGGATTTCTTAAATGATAAAATGTGAAAATGAAGTTAAAAGTTGTATTAATTTTTGAAAAATTCAAAATGATGTTTAGAATATTGAAAAAATATTTTACGAAGTTGAAAAATGATGAAAAATGCCTTACGTGACTTAAAAATATGATTTTTAAGCTACCGATTTAAACATTGAAAAATCACTATGTGATTTGGAAAACGTTTAAATATTTTTACGTGATTGAGAAAATGTTGAAAAATAATTACGCAATTTGAAAACGCGACAGAAATGTTGCGCGATTGTGAAAATGCAGTAAAATGACTACATGATTGAAAATACAGTAGAATTACTATTGGGTTAATGTGCGGGACTCATATGTGAAAATTATGATTTGGGCCTGTAATTGGTCTGTGTGCATTAATCATGCATTGTAAAAGTTCGATGGACTATGTTAAGGCCAATGGCCTAGGAGAGGATTACACCTTGTATGGGTGCGATAGGCATAGTGTAGGTCACTTGTTGACCTTGGGGACGTCGGGGTGCAAGTTTTCCATAATGGGCAGTTGGTAGCTCTACTGTACCATGGATTAGACCGATGCAACGCACTGACGATCCAGACCGAGATACTATTCTTAATCAAGATCTGGTGTAGACTGTCGTGTATAATGCTAGATGTGAAAAAATGATGAAATTATAACACTTGGTCTAAGGTAGTTGTGATACCGACAAATCTTCTAGATCAATCTCTCTGACTTATGTCTTAGCTCCATGGAGTACGAATTGAATTATTGTGCATGTGCATAGTCTGTCTACATTTTATTGTGACATTGATAACTGTTATCAATTATATGTTTAATAACTGTTATTTATCATCTAATGCTTGATGCTATGACTATACTGAATATATTTTGTATCTGTATAATGTATTGTCTTTGCTGTCTTCTATGCTACCATGTTGGTATTGATATAGGGATCTCACCTCTTTGTTGTATTATACTATTTTATTTTATGTTTGGTAAAGACGTTGAAGAAGAAGAGGAAGTGGCAGGATCACCCTTTTTCATTTCTGTTGATTGATTTAGTATGGTGATGCCGAGTTTTCTTGGGTATATGAGGCTACAATTCCGAGGGGGTTCGGAGGCTTGGCATGTTCACTTAGATAGAGAATGTATTATCTATATAGGAGATCTGACTGTTTCCCTAAGTAGGGTTTATCATGGGAACCCTTACTTTGATGTCAATATTTACATGCATTTGGAGTTTCCATTCTCTATTAGACAGTACTCTGGTGGTTGCTACTATACCCCTAGCGAGATTAGCATTGTGTCATCTGCGCGGACTCCTGTCCATAGGACTACGCGTCATATAGGGTTCATATCTTCCGAGGATCCATCTGAGGATCTATCGGAGGGTTAGAACTTTTAGTTATGCACTTAGGCTTATCTATAGTTTATTATGAGTCAAATAGTTTATAGTTCTGTCTAATAGTGTGTACTTATATGTATCTTTAGAAACAAAATTATATGTATAATTATGGTGTGTTATATTCAGTAGTTGTATTTCATGTTATGTCTTATTTATTTAATTATGTTATCCGCAAAAAGAAAAATTTTACAACTTGTACTATTATATTAATAAATGATTTATAACTTGGGTTAAATTTTATTATAAGTATTAATAAATGTGATATCCTACAGAGGGTGTGACATAGTGGGGTGAGATGCCTCTCTACCGGAGGTGATCCTAGTTTGAAGGTAAGTGAGGTGAGATGCTTCCCTATCCGAGTTTGGCCTAGTGAGGTGAGATGCTTCACTATGGGTTCTGGTAAGTCCAAAGGACTCAATGACATATCATAACATTTTTTGAAGTAGTTGAGGTGGGTAATATCCTTATTATGTCTGATGATTCATGACATTAAATTACATTAATTCCTAGGACTTTGCATAGGCATGAACATAAGGCATTACTAGGCATTTGCATGACAATTGTAAGGGTGGTTGCCATCATGACATTGCAGTTCTATAGACAATTGCGTATCCTTGTGATTGAGATGTTGTTGATTTACAAGTTATGTGTGGAAGTGGTTTCTATATAAACTTATAAATTGAGATTCTATTTCGGGAAGAGAAAGGAAGTTACTTTGGCTTTTGCCACCTTTCTAGTGTAAAAATGTGATTTTATTTGTTTTCCCCGAAATAAAGGGAATAGTTGTGATGACATGTTTTTAGTATTTAACTACTGAGAATTTGTGGTTCTCACCCCGTGTATTTTTTTTATTTCCATAATTATTCCTTGGAAGAAGACCTTTGAGAGGCAATGCAATGGCAGGAGCTTGGATCTTAGATTAGTTTCTTTTTGTGATAGTAGTTATATATTATCAGCTTTTTGAAACTATGTATATTGTGTACTTGTGAGAAATACAGACATAATGTATTATTCGTCCTTATTGTGGCTCATATTTTCTTGTATACATATATCAACTATATTAAATATGTTAAAGAATAGTTAGTAGTATGCCTGGAATTTAGTTATTATCGTATAATTTTTTATTATACTATTGGTACTAAATCTAGGATGTTACATTAAAATAAATTTTTCATATCTACTTCCTTTAGCTAAACTTTTTATGCTAATATCTAAGTCATTTTAAGCAAATTTAGACCTTATGCATTGTGGCAAAGTGCCTAAACTAACTCAGAAAGCTACAAAATTAAACTAGCATGCTAAACAAGTATTAGACTACCTCTGTGACTTTATACAAGCCTAACAAGTTTCCTAGGGTGTTACATTTAGTGCCATTCAAAAAGGATAGAGATGCTACTCGAATAATTGAATTCATAATGTCATTAGCATATCATGAGCATTATTGCATGACTAAAGAGTGGTCAACACTCAACCCAAGTCAAAGGAGTAAGAAAAGCCCTTTGCGAGATCTGTAGAGGAGTAAGAAAACATTTTGCTTAGGTCAAAGGAGCAATAAAAGCCCTTTGCGAGATACATGACACTGCCTAAGCATCACCATAATACATTTCATCAACATTAACATTTGTCATCTCATATGCATTAACATAATGCATTTCATAAACATTACATTTAATATTTCGATGAGCATTCATACATAATTCTATTAGAAATGTTATTTATGTAATTTTCATGGAATTATATTTTGAATGATTCTATTTAGTGTTATGTTATTGAGAATTTTTGAATTCTCACCCATTTGTTTGTATGTTAATTTACAGATCAAAATCAAGACCATTCCAAGAAAGGGAAATGAAGCAATAGTAGTTTCGAGTAGGATTTACTTCAATTTTTTTTATATGTTGTATTTAGGCCATGAAGGCCTAGATTGTATTCGAACAAATACTTATGTACAAGTTATGCATTTTCGATATATCATTAAATCAAAATTTTAAGATATCTACTGATGTTTGATTCAAATTCTTTTATTCGATTATCTTCTTTTTGAGGCTCTATTTTTCGATTGCATGTACACCTTCATAATGTATAGTTACAATGGATTTATGTTTTAAAGTTAGTAGTAACATGCTTAATTCTATTTATGTATGTATATTCCAAATACACTGTTATAAATCGAATTAGGATGGTACATTATAGTATTTGAGCAGTTCATCCTGTTGAGTCAAGGTATGGACTGATTATGCTTTTAACATGTTTTAATATTCATGTTTTATGTTATGAATTTTCTTATCTCGAAGTGAGATGTATGAATAGAATTACATGATAGTTTTAGGAATGGATGTTAATAGTTACTATCACACTGTTACATGATATTAAGAGTGACCAATTCAATATATATTATTCTATATGTACAGGAGATTATGACACCTCCTAGGTGTACCCCAAGAAACAGGGTATCTGCCAATAAAAATATGGCAGACTTGATGGGGTTTTTTGACAAATGACTAATGAAATGAGGGCACAAACTGATATTACCAATAGAGTGCTCGAAAGAATAGAAGCAAACCCACCTCAGTAGCCAACACCTCCTGCATAACCAGTGCAAGAAGTACTAGTTAGGAACTAAAACTTCCTATATCTTTTAGAATTTAGGAAGGCTAACCCTTCATCTTTTAAGGGAGAGTACAACCCTGTTAGAGCAGAGGGGTAGTAGAAAGAGATGGAGAAGATCTTTACGGTTATAGCTTGCTCTGGTGAGTAGACCGTGTTATTTACCTCTTATATGTTAGTGGGAGAGGCAGTGGATTGGTGGACTGATGCTAAAAGACTATTTGAAGCATCAAGGACTTATGTTACTTGGGGGGTATTTAGAAATTCTTTCCTAGACAAATATATTCCTAAGAACTTAAAAAATGCTAAGGAGATGGAATTCCTGAAACTAGAGAGGTGGTATGTCTGTTGGCTAATATGTGGCCAAGTTCGAGGAACTATCAAAGTTCTCATCTTATTTTAGGTTTAACTCGAATGAGGAGTGAAAATGTTTAAAATTCAAAGAGGGATTGAGATATGATATCAAGAAGGCTATTAGACCTTTCGAGACTCGAGATTTTCCAACCTTAGTAAATAAATGTAGAATAGTTAAAGCTCTTGATAACTAGCCTCAAGTGGAACAAAAGTCACAAGGTTTTCACAAGAGGAAGATAGGATGATAGGTACAAGAAGGGTTCTTCTAAACCTAGTTATCCTTAAGATAAAGGCAAGCAAGTTTAGACAGAATCGAAGGGACCAACATGTGATTGATCTTGGAGACAATATAGTGACAAACCTTATCTATCAGGCTAATCAGTATGTTAAACATGTGGCCAACTAGGGCACTTGAAGGAGGCGACTCAATCTCCCAATCTTATACAAGGTAAATACATAGTTAAAGATAATATCTTAATTGTGTTATATGATTCAAAAGCATCTCACTCCTTTATTTCATATGAATGTATGAAGAGCATAAATTTACCTATGTCTGACTTTCCCCATGTTTTATCCATGTCTACACTAACAGGAAAGTTAGTCACAACTTCCTTTATTTGTTTGGATTGTTGTGTGAAAATAGAATATAGGACTTTCTTTGTGAACCTCATCTGTTTACCTCTTCTTGACATTGACATCATTCTTGGCATGGATTGGTTGTCATCGAACCATGTTGTTTTGAATTGTTCAGATAAGACTTTAATATTTATGTCTGATAATTCTTCTATGCCTATTTCGTTTGAGCCTATGTTGTTGAATGCTAAACAATTTAACAACTTCTTAGTAGAAGGGACTCAGGGATATGTTCTCATTTTCTCCTCAAATGTCGAACTTGAGCAAGACTTAGGAAATATACCTATGGTGAGAGAATACCCATAAGTATTTCCTAGAAAAATTACTGAGTTGCCATCTAAGAGAGAAACAGAGTTTACTATAGATTTAGTGCATCGAACCGGACCTATATCTATAGCACTTTATAGAATGGCACCCTTAGAGTTGGTGGAACTCAAGAAACAAAAAGAAGAGTTGTTACAAAAATAATTCATCAGGTCTGATGTTTCACCATGAGGAGCACTAGTTCTCTTAGTAAAGAAAAAAGGATGGTAGTATGAGACTATGCATAGATTATAGACAACTAAATAAGATGACCATTAAGAATAAGTATCCATTGCCCAGAATAGATGATCTGATGAATCAACTGAGAAAAGCTTTGATTTTCTTAAAGATTGACCTAAAATCTGGGTATATATCCCTAAGACTGCTTTTAGAACTAGATATGGACATTATGAGTATCTTGTGATGTTCTTTGGGTTAACCAATGCACCTGCTGTGTTCATGGATTACATGAACAGAATCTTTAGACCATACCTAGATAAGTTTACTATTATTTTCATAGATGATATCCTTATCTATTCTATGACAACGGAGAAACATGAGCAGCATGTTAGGATAGTTTTAAAAATTCTTAAAGAGAAGAAGTTGTTTGCTAAGTTAGTTAAGTGTGAGTTTTGGTTAAAAGAATTACAATTTTTGGATCACGTGATTTCTCTATGCGGAATATTAGTAGACCCTAGCAAAAATGAGGCAGTGTTACAGTGAAAAAGACTAACCACTGTAACCAAGATTAGAAGTTTTATAGGCTTGGCTGTGTAACACCCCTTGATGTAGCAACCAGAGCATAATCGTCATTACACCATAGTTACTAAATCCAAGTGTGTCACAGTCATGATAACAGTAATTTAAATTCTCAAGAGTCTATATATATATATTTTTTGACAATTTGCATAGGTAGAAAATATGAGCCTCGAATGAAATATAAATATATTCAAGCTATGATACAACCACTGAAATAAAATCATATCTCTTGTATATATATATATATATATATATATATAGTCAATTTACACAAATCATCGATGACATAGAATATAATAATTACAGAGTCCAATAAAATACAGCGGGAATAAAACACAAGAAGGGGAAAAGTAGTGACCCAGGGATAGGTACTACTAGCAGACAAAGCCGCAACCCCATATACACATACGACGCTCGGAGTCCCAGTCAACAAGTCGAGGCATCAATGCCTCCACGCAAGCGCACTCGTACGTAGCCGAAGAAACCTTCTCCAAACGCCAATCAATCAACCAAAGTGTGGTCCCTCTTCATCTTCCTCACGATCTTTTATCAATATAAATATAAAACAGAAATACAAAAATATAGGAAAGAGGTGAGACACCCATCCATCATTACCATTATGGCAGTAAGAAAACAACACGGCGCAGAGCGCCCATAAAGCAATACAGTTCATATATTTATCAACGGCAACAACAGAATTTTTAATAAAAGTAATTCAATTGTAAGCAATGATAAGAATCAATAATAACAATGATATTTATAGTAAAGCAGAACAGCAGCAGGCAATAGCAAGATTTGACAATATCAGACAAATCACAATAATAATAATTCTAGAATTTAACACAACGAACAGATAATTATCACAGTTGTAACACCCTCCCTAGGGTATCACATGTCTGACTCCCGACTCATAATCTGAAAAGAAATTTGCACAAAGTTTGAGTTATAAAAAGTGGGTTTTAAAATTTCTTTTTCTTGAAACATAAATTCTTGAAAATAATAGGTAATATTGAAAATCATATTTCAACTATTCATTATGCAATATTGACACCAATATTTCATAATTTAAAGAGAAATATAAAACTAACAGACTCTTTTTTTTTTAATAGTAGCGAACCCCATGACGGGTCCTAATTAATAGCACGGTACAACACTAACGTTAAAACTTATCATACTTATTCTGTTGTGTATCCATCTTGTTGCACCAGACATCTGTTCTACATCTGTTCTTTGCCAACACTGCACACCTTCGAGTCCTGAATGTCCACTCCTTATTGTTGTCACCAATCTCAGAGTATCCATTGCCCGTTATGTCTAAGACAACTCGATTCCTCTATTATTTGATTTTAACAGTACAGACACAGCAAAACAACATAACAAAGAGGTGAGATCACCTACGCCAATACCAACATGGCAACACAGAGATAACACAAACAGTAATATCATACAGATACGTCATACCAGAATTTCAATAATGCACTCAACATTAATCAACTATCATCATCATACTATTAACATTATTATCATCACACAATAATCACAATAATGCCATCAACATGATTATCATTATCATCATCCAAGTATTTCAAAACAATTGTCATAGCCAATATTCCTCAATTAATATATATCATGCAGATATGGACACTCAAATTTATGCATATGTTATGCATGTGCACATAGACTCGGTTTTTTTTTAAAAAAAACAACTCCATGGAGGTTTTCACAATTTCGAGGAGAATGTTTTGTCAATTGTCAGCCTTAGCCCAAAGACAATCTTCCAGTTGTGGAAAAGAATCGTGTTCTTGTCGGGTATCGTCAATGCGTTGCAAGTAACTGAATCACCAAGTGGCACAGGGTACTCGCCTACCGTCCATCGGTCGACCGCCGCGCCTCGCACGCCCCAAGATCCATCATAGACCTCACTATCAATTCTCATTCCCTCTTCAACCACAAGGGCCATATACAATGCATGAGTATATCCGTGCAAGTCCAACCCCAAAGGGCCAAATCTTTTCCAATTTCATTTGTTCAATCATATGCCTCAACGCATATTTTTCCAATGCATGTATAATGCACCAAGTGCCAATCACAGGCAAAACACGTCATTTTCTCACACAATGTTTATACACTGGTTCCACAGTAATCATACTGTATTTATAACAGCGAAATCATGTTATCACATTTTCATAGTTATAAAACACCTTCATCGTGTTTTCAAAATTGCGCAACATTTCCGTTTCATTTTCACAATTCCAAAATGTTTCTGTTACGTTTTCACAATTCCAAAATGTTTATATTACGTTTTCAAAATATCGTAACACTTATGTTATGTTTTAAAATTCTGAAACGTCTCTGTTATATTTTCACAATCTGCGACACTTCATTACGTTTTTACAATGATAACATTTATTTGCGTTTTCAAAATATCTTTATGCAACTCTTCGTTGCACTTTTAAAACACGTATACTAATTTTTCAACATTTTTCTCGATCGCGTAAAAATATCGTTTCTCAAATCGCATAGTATTTTTCTTTGTTTCAAAATTGCGTAACTTAAAAAAAATCATTCTTTTACGTCCGTAAATCATTTTCTATCATTCTCAAAATATTTAAAATACTTTCCAAATCTCATAACAATTTTCTATCATTTTCACAATCACGTAAAAATATTCTGTCACTATTTAAATCACGTAGTAATTTTTCAACAATATTTCAGTCGCGTAAAATATTTAAACGCTTTTCCAAATCGTGTAGAAATATTTAAACATTTTTCAAATCGCGTAGAAATATTTTCTTGTATTTCAAATTGTTTTTAAGATCGTAAAATATTTTTCAACATTTTTCAATCACATAAAATATTCCTCAATATTCCAAACAATATTTTGACTTAAATAAATCAATATCATTTTTAACACATTGTTCAAAATTGCGTAGCTTAAAAAGCACGCGTTTTTAAGATCGTAAAACATTTTTCACCATTTCATTCTGTAAAATACTTCTTAACCTTCAAAAATTCCTTTTCAACTTTTCTCAAAATAATATAACTTTATATTTCATTTAATATATTTTCTTACTCAAGAAAATATTTTTCTACAATTCTTTACTCAAGAAATTCTTTTCAAAATATAATTCACAAAATCACTTTTTCATTGATGTAAATCAATGTTCAAAAACTTAACATTTTCTAACGATTTCAAAACTTGAAAATAAGTTATACGTTAGTAAATTTTCAAAAACAATTATATTCTCCATTTTTCCCAAATCAATTCCAAAATCAATTCTCTTCAAAACAAATTAAGATTCAAACCCTTTGCAACTTTTCTTTTTCATTTTCATATGAAAGTTCATTTCTCAAGTGATAAAATACTTTGATTTCCCTTTCCAAAATCCTTATACTAAAATATTTTGTTCAAACATTTTGTTTCCACTTTAAAATTACTTTGTTTCATAAAAGCCAAAATTATTCCAACCTCAAAATCGTAGAGTCTTTGGCCATTGAAGCCATCAAATATTTTCCTCCTAAATTGATATGGTTTTACACAAACAAAACCATTAAAAATTCTTTATTTTCAAAACCGAAATACTGATAGTCATAAAAACCAAACCCATTTGTTCAAATTCATTTTTGCTTTCCTTACAAATCCTTTTTCACTTTCTTTGCAAATCCTTAAAATTATCATTGCTATTTTCATTTAAATCTCATGTTTAGTAAAACACTTAGAAACTTTTTACACAAAATAAATCAATAAAAATCCTTCTAAAACCGTATTCATGTACTCTTTGAAAAATAAATTCTTTGTTTATTTTCCTTACTTTTCTAAACATCCATTTTCATCATTCAAGAAAATATTAATTTTGTGAACACCTATTTTGAGGTGTCTTGTTCGAAATCCACCATGTTTTAAGTACTCAAAAATCAATTCTTTTGTTCTTGAAAATTTTCAACATGAACCCTAATCAAGGGCATCAAAACCGTAGCTCTTCCTTGGCTATTGGAGCCAAAAATCAATTTCCTTTCCACTATCAAATCATGGCATATACATATATATTTCATCATAAATAATATAAGCATACCATCAAAGCCACAAAAGCATGTATAGCATATCAAGCATATCATCAAAGCTATAAAATCATGCAAAGCATATCAAGCATAGAAAATTAATCAAAGCTCATAAACACCCACAAATTAATTACATGATCATGGATATGAATCCTCACATGAATTCCACATCCATAAAATAAAATACCATCTCTCACCACCATGCTTGGTTGGTGAGATGGATCTCCCTCTTACCTCTTGAAGATCCTCAAAAGCTCCTTGTTTTGCTTCTTTTTCCAAGTCCTTCATCACCAAGGGCTTCTCAAATACAAAACAAAACACAAGTTAATTAACATATCAAGCTTGATTAAGAGGAACCATGGATCAAACATGGTTTAGATCATGAAAAAGAGAGAAGAAAATGAAGTTTCCTTATACTTCACCTCAAAAACCCAATAACTTTGATCTTGAAGAAACTCCTTGAAGATGAATGATTTAGAAGAAGTCTTCAACATGAAAGTTGCTTAGAATATCATGGAGATTCAAGGTCTAAGGTTAGATGGAATTAAAAGAGCTTGGATGGTGATTTTAGGGTAGATAACCGAATGGTTTCTCTTGAAGCACAAAGATGAAATTTTTTATTTTTGATAGAAACTTGAACCTTGAATTTGAAGATCAAGATGAATGATTTTGGAAAAACTCATAACTAGAGATGTTCTTAGAATAGTGTTTAAGTTTAGAAAATCAAGTTGGATGAAATTTTTGAGTGATGGAAGGTAGATGATGGTGCCATGGCCGTGAGCTTAGAGAAGGAGAAGGAGAGAATTTTTTTCTAAGTGTTTTAAGTTTTTGAAATGATCACAAATGACCAAGAATGAGTGATGATAGTAATGAAACACTTTCCTATAGTCTAAAGTCTTCAAAAACCGTGCCCCCCCTTCATGCATTCTTTGGAGTGCAAGTAGTCACTAATAGTCAAGAATGATGACTAATTGATCAAGACATGCATAAAGCTTGTCTCTTTGTCACCAAAACACTACAAAAACCGTCCCCTCCTTGCATTTTGCATGCATTAATATTGTCATCTTTTCTATCCATTATTTGAAGCATCTCTAACCATTGATTACTTCAATGGTTAGGATTTAGGTAGATTTTTAATTTTAGAAACTAAATCTAGCCATTGGATTTTTCTCCTTTAAATTCTAGCTTTAGATGTGTCTCCAAAATTAATGGTCAAGATTGCTCCTTCAAACTTTAAATCCAAGGGTCCTAATTAGTCTTTGCTACTTTAGAAGACCAAATCTCCACCATTGATTGATTCTTCATCCAATGGTCATAAATGGTCTTTGTTATTTTTTTAAGATTAAATCTCCACCCTTGATTTAATCTAAATCCAATGGTTATAAATGGTCTTTGTCACTTTTTGAGACCAAATCTCTACCCTTGATTTAATCTACGGTTGATATTGAAGCCTTCCTTATTAAGCTTGTCTAGATTAAATCTCTACCATTGATTAGATCAATGGTTAATATCCAATGCTTCTTCATTAAGTTTATTTCTTAACCGTTGATTAAATCAATAATGGATGTCCAAGCCATTAATGTTGACTAAAGCAAAGTATAATATTTATTCTTGTATCCTACAAATAATATTTTCTTGTATTTTTATCATCCGATAATTAAATACGGTACAAAACACAGATACAATAAAATTTTAAAAACTGTTTCCGGATTCAGGTTTAGTAAGATCCCCTGTCTCCATCTAAACAGTACAAATTTTTCTATGCGTAGAAAAATTTTTACTTTGCGGGACCTACCTGGGCCCACGTAAGGTCACCTGGGCCCACATGCAGTAAAAAAAAATATAATCATCCACAAAAATTATAAAATGCACAAATATCAAATCAGATTACGTAAAATAATTACCTAACGGTAAAAATTAAATTACGTAAAATTTTCCCCGGCCCGAAAATTTTTATTTTCCTGACACAGAGGAAATCACTCAAAACAATTAAATACGCTGACAGAATAAACAAAATAATTTTACTGTGCACAGAAATTACTAAACAGTAAAATTCTGTTAACTGTCAAAATTACTGTTTAAGAGATATGAAAATTTTGGGGTGTTACAATAGTAATAATTAAATCAGTCGTAGTTATGGAGAAATAAATATTAACAATGACAGGGTATATCATGACTCACATGCATGCTTTCCCAAATTCCTACTCCATGGAGCTAAACCCAAATAGTCGGAGAGAAAGATCAGGAGACATGTCTGTGACTCGGCTGCCGAGGCAGTGCTATCAATAAATTTTCTCGTGCACAATCATAGCATTGCAGAGACATTCTAAACTAGATCACGATATAGGGACGGTGTCTCGGTCCGGATCGTCGGTGCGTTGCATCGGTCTACCCCACGGGGCAGGAGAGCTACCAACCTCCCATTGATGAGGAACCCGCACCCGACGCCCCGAGGTCAACCAATGACCTACACTTGTCTATTCGCACCCCGCACTAAGGTGTGTTCAATCTCTAGGCAACTAGGCCTTACAATGATCCACACGGACAATCACAATGCATAAGACACTATGCATGCACATGTATGATCCACAATCTCATACAATCTCATAATATGCTACAATGGGCCAATATAAGCATCAATATACAAATGGTCACTCACATGGACCCATAACATCATAATACAAGGATTAAGTCAATTGATGCGTCCTTAGATTCATAATGAACCTAACTTAGAATTTGTTTCCCTTTTCAAGGTTCATGTTCAAAATCAATACTTGAAATCAATTTAATATTCCAAGGCAATCCGATTTCCTATAACTTGTAAATTAATTAAGCTATTAAGCCTCACACTCTCTTGTTCTTCACTTATTTAGAATCACCTTAAGTTTTACAATGGTCCCATTCTTAGTCTTCTAAAATTTATGAAGTCTTGACTACACTAAATTCTTCCAATTTATTAGCTGTCCATTTATTACATAGGTTTCTAATTACCTAATCACTTATGCTTCCAAATTATCAAAACCATATACTTACCTAAAATTTGCCCTAGAGGTCGTGGCCTCACAATGGTTACAATCCCAAATTCTCTCAAGTCATCATACTACATGTCATTCCCTTAATTCATTTAAGTGTTCACTTTTCAAATTAGTTCACCAAGAACCCTAATCTTTATGCCTCAAAACCGTAGCCATCATTTAGGCTTCAATCTCAAACTTTTCTTCCATTAAATTCTACTTTGTCACTTGATTAATTCTAGTCTTATGCTTGTTACACATTAACCATAATTTATCCAATTTTCACCCTAAAACCGTAGCCCTCCAAGAGAGGTTCCTAAATGTTTTCCTTCCATTTCCAATCACATAATCCAATCCAACATACCATTACATACAACAAATCAATCTAAGGTCACAATTATCACATTATACGTTACACTCTTAATTCACTTAAATTTAGATCATTAAAATCAATCCATTTGTCTTTTTACCAAGACCAAAACCGTGGCACCCATCTTGGGTATTAAACTCTCAAAGTCTTCCATTCATTAGTGTTAATACTATCATTCAATCTTTGATTACATGAGTCTTATTTCACTTGTATACAAAATTAATTCTCATCCCTAACTTCTAGTCAAAACCGTGGCACCATGTTGAGGTAGGAAACTCCAAATTTTTCATTTAGCAACCCCAACATGATCAAGCACAATTAATATATCAAACATATTCAATAGCATAATCAAGTATTAATCAAATTCAAGAATACTAAATCATACAAAATTTATAATTCAAGCAAGCATACAAGGATGGATTTCTCCATCAACACACACACAAAGTCTTCTCACCACCATAAGTGGTTGAAGTAAGTAGTCTCCCTCTTACCAATGTGTAGAAAACAAGAAGAACACCAAGGAAGCTTCTTGAATTTTCGGATTGCACCTCTCCAAAAACCCCAAAATGCTCAAAGTTGGAGCTTGAAGAAGATGATGAAAATGGAGGATTTTCAAGAAACTCTAAGAAGAAAAAGTGTTTAGAATGGTGAGGAGAGTAAGAAAATGTATTTAAAATAATTTTTTGTGATGGATGAGGGTGATGAGGAGTGGCTGGCCGTGTGGTGTAGGAGAGAAATGGAGGAGAAGAAGAAAGGAAGAAGAAGAAGAAGAAGAAGAACGTAAATGTGGAGAGAGAAATGGGTATTAGATGAAATGAATTAAAATGTATAATTGGTTAAGTGAAACCAATTCATTTCCCTTCCTAGTGGGCTGCTATGACGTGAAAAGAGAGGAGTGGGTGAGGAATTGGCTTCCAAAGGAAGCCAAAGCACATGGGTCAATGTTTGGGTCAAAGCTTCTTAAGGAAGCTTTGATTATTTAATCATTAAATTTGAATTAAAGTAGATAGATTTGACATAAAGTAGATTACATTAGGATAATGTGATAGGATTTTTATTACATACTATTATCCAATGGATAATAGTTACAGTTGACAGAAGTCAGTGTTTAATTAATCTGACAGATGAATTTTTCGCTGTATTGATTTATTTTATCTATTAGAATTTCTCAAAAATTGTGAAACCTCATAAACTGTGTCAAGTCTCGGGTTTAGTAAGATCCCCCGTCGACATGTCCATAGTCCAAGGTTCGCGGAGAAAACATCGCGTTTTCCCAAAGATTCAGATTCTCAAATAAGACGCAAAACGAGGAATATACTAAAATATTCGACGTTTAGGAAAATTCCCGGAAAATTCTCAAAAATTGCAAATATTATAAAACAACTATCCGTCATATAATTTTCCAATTTTTGAAGCATTACAGTCGTTTTCACGACTCTGCTCAATATTCATGCAAAACGAAGAATATATTAAAATATTCGTCATTCCCGGATAATTCTGAAAGAATTCACATAAATCACAAATATTATAAAATAACTATTCATAATAAAGTTTTCCAACTTTGGGAGCATTACTGTCGTTTTGCCAACTCTGCCCAGTGTGCATGTAAAACGAGAAATATATTAAAATATTCTGCATTCTCAGAAAAATCCAGAAAAATTTCAGAAAATCCCAAATATTGTAAAATGATCATTTATCCTGAAATTATTAATTTTCGGGATGTTACAGGCTGGATACTATAGGAGATTCATTAAGAGATTCTCTCAGATAGCTCTACCCTTAACTAGATTAACTAGGAAAAGTAGTTCTTTTGCTTGGACACAAGAATATGAAGATAGTTTCCTAGAGTTGAAACAAAAGTTAACCACTACACTTGTTTTGGTAATTCCAGATCCATTAGAGGACTTTGAAATATATTGTGATGCTTCAAAGAATGGGTTAAGGTGTGTTCTTGTGCAAAATAGGAGAGTAGTTGTCTATATCTCCAGGCAATTGAGGCCACATGAAGGGTGTAACACCCTAACTCCAAATACCATAGTATATATATGATGTACGCAAGCAAACAAAGTTAAGCAAGTTACTTCTAGCCTATTAAATATTAAAGTAAAACAAAGATAACATTCATGTCTTTATTAAGAGTCTTAAAGAAATAAAGATACATGCTTATACAATATTAACCTCAAAAGGGCAAATCGTAATACATATTATCTTTATGCAACTCAAAGCAAATATAATCATAATACAAGATTTAAAAAAAGAACTAGCTATCTAATCTATTTGTTTCTTTCTCTTTCCTTTTGAAGGATCTTGACCTGGATTTATATGGAAACACAAACAGAGTGAGAATTCATAATCCTCAATATAAGTGTTCCAAAACCAACCATTTATAACAATATATATACAATCATAACAAATATGAAGTAAGACATGTTATAAAAGCTCTTCCATGACTCATCTTTATTAACTAAAGAAGTTAAGCTACAGAAACATTCATGAATCAATAAAGACTCAAACTAATAAACTACCATGGTCCAATAAGTAACCAAGCTGATTGACTACCATGGTCCAATAAGGAACCAAGTTGATTTCATTACCATGGTTCATTAAAGAACCAAGCTCATTGACTTACCATGGTCCAATAAGGAACCAAGCTATATTCCTTTACCATGGCTCATTAAAGAACCAAGCTCGTGCTATCCATAGTTCATCACAAGAACTAAGATCACTAACTAGTATCTAGGACATCACATCTTCACCTCACAAGTGAAATAGTCATGTAACTCAATACATCAATTTGCAAGCACATAAAAGGTTGCCCCTTAAGCTATTAATGCACAAAGTGCTTATTCCTAGGTTAAATCACTTTTCCTAGTGATAACCTTTGAAAACTCATCACTTGATACTATTTGGAATATCTAATTACTCAAAATAGAGCAATTCTATTTGAATAACCCTAATTGTTATTCAAATAGAACCCTTAAAGTTTGCATCCTGGAAGGGTTTATTCGAATAACCTCAAGGGTTATTCGAATAACACCTCTAAACATGCAATTCTGGTATTTTCTGCCTTGTGTTATTTGAATAACACATGGGTTATTCAAATAACACCCACGAAAACTTACTACCTAATGCAATCTATGATACTTTATTTGAATAACAAGGAGGTTATTCGAATAAGGCATTGAAGAACAGTATTTTCTGGGCATCAAAGAACCATATTCTTGTTCCATTGATTCTCATACCATAACCCAATCCTCAATCATGGGTTATAGGTGGTTTTCAACCCCAAACATGATCTCTAAACATGTTAGAATCATCAAACACTCTCTTAATCCATCTAGCATGGAATCATGAACAAGATTCAAATATCCAAAACCCATTTCTCAACTTTTCACTTAAGCATTCAAATGAGTTTCTCTACGTCCACAATCATCATCCATGCATAAATTAAGCTAAAAGCAATCTAAACTCAACCATTGGAAATAATAACCAACCAAGGAGATTAGATATACCTCTTAAACCCATTTTCCCCACCCTCATATATAAGCATCAACAAAGATGGTGTAGGGAAGAATATAGCTATGGGAACAAAGACCCCCACCTCAAGTAATCAAGATGATGAACTTAAGCTTTTGTTTTCCCCTTTGTTTTCCTCTTTCTCTCATCTTATTCCTCCTTTTCCTTTTCTTTCCCTTCTCTATTTTCTCCCTTTGCTGCTGCTATTGTTTTCACATGAGAGAGTGAGTAAAAGTTTGGAGAAAAGAGTGACAAAAATCAAACAAAACTACTGAGATGGAGAGGGCGGTGGAAGCAAAGAAAAAGAGGTAGAAACTTAAGATATTTAGCTGAAACTTTATTTCTATTAAGAACACTTTGATTTTACAAAATCAAGTTTCCTAACTTCCTTAAGAATTATAGAAAATCTTAAGATTCATCTCAATCCTAGTTTCATCATTTCCATAATTTTCCATGTATTAGTCAAGTCAATCTAGTATTAAAGCACTCACTCAATGTACTAAAAAATACCAAACTAACTCAGTTTATCATCAAACTTTAACCACATCACATTACATACATTTGTGTCTTAGAAATAAATTTTTCATATTTATTTCCTTTAACTAAGCAAGTTATGCCATTATCTAAGTCATTTTAAGCTACTTTTCACATTCAGTGTTGCAGCAAAATGCCTAATCTAACTCAAAATGTCACAGAACTAAATAGGCATGATATGCAAGTATTATGATACATCTGTAACTATGTACAAGTCTAACATGTCAAAAAGAGGATGTTACAAATGGAATTACCCTACCCATGACTTGAAATTGGCAATTGTAGTGTTTGCTTTGAAAGTCTGGAGACACTATTTTTACATAATCAAATTTAAAGTTTTTAGTGATCATAAAAGTTTAAAATACTTGTTTGATCAAAAGGAATTGAACATGAGACAAAGGAGATAAATGGAATTCTTGAAGGATTATGACTTCGATTTAAGATATTATCTGAGTCAGGCCAATGTAGTAGTTGATGCACTCAGTATGAAATTCTTACATGAGTCCCGAATGATGATCTAAGAGAGGAAGCTTTTAGAAAATTTTAGGAACTTAAGTCTTGTAGTGACTATGTCACCACCTAATCTCTGTGTGAGTAAAGTAGATATAGCTAATGAATTAAGGACTCAAATTTTAGAAGCTCAAGAAAATGATGAGACTTTAAAGAAAATAAGTGACCAAATTCTCTTAGGAAACCAAACAGAGTTTAATAAAGCAAATGATGAAATAATTAAGTTTAAGGACGGACTTTGCATTCCTAGGGAATTTGAAATTAAAGAAAAGATCCTAGAAGAAGCTCACAAGAGTAGGTATATCATCCATCACAGAACCACAAAGATGTATCAAGATCTTAGAAAGTTGTTTTGGTGGCCTAAGATAAAAAAAAAGATAACATAATATGTGTCCAAGTGTTTGACATGTCAGAAAGTTAAGATAGAGCATTAGACACATTCACGACCATTTCAATCATTAGAGATTCCTCAGTGGAAGTGGGAATGTATTACAATGAATTTTGTAATAGGGCTACGTAGAACTTAGCCATGGTATGATGCCATTTGGGTCATAGTGGATAAATTGACTAAATTTGCCCACTTTTTGCCAATTAAAACTAATTTTTCTTTAGATAGACTAGCTCAGTTATATTTGCAAGAAATAGTTAGGTTACATGGAATCTCCATAAGCATAATATCTAATAGAGATCTTAGATTCACATCTAGATTTTGGGACAAAGTTAAGTTTCAACACAGCTTACTACCCACAGATAAATGGATAAATAGATAAGACTATCCAAACCCTAGAGGATATGCTTAGGTCTTACGTACTTGACCAAAAAGGTAGTTGGGATAGATTTCTCCCTTTAGTGGAGTTTGCCTACAACAATAGCTACCACACCAGCATAGGTATGGCACCATATGAGACATTGTATAGTAGAAAATGTAGATTGCCTCTATGTTGGTATGAGATAGGAGAGAGAACCATCCTAGGCCTTGAGTTAGTGCAGCAAACCACAAAACAAATAAAGATAACCAGGAATAGATTAGTTACTACTTGTTACCAAGTGCCTTCACCACTCAAGAAGGGATGTGAATTGAGTTTATAAAATATTTTCACAAATCTTTCGCAAAGCACTTGAATATCAATTTTCGTTGAAGCTATTAATTGATTGAGATGAATAGATAGATAAGATTGAATACTTTCAATCACAAATGAATAAGCCAAGACAAAAAGTATTTAAGCAAGCATATAAAATAAATACACAAATGTAAATGAGTTGAATTTAGAAGATCAAATACAAGATTTATCCTGGTTTAGTCACTTCTTGTGATCTACATCCAGTCATCAAGCAATTACTCAAGATTTTTAACTAAAACTTCGAGCTTGAATATGTGCTTGTAACCTTTACAAACTAGAGCACTCAACAACACCTTAGGATGTCTAATCCTTTGTGATTGATGTAATACCCTTAATAACATGTTAGACTTTTATATGTATACAGATATAACATATGACTTGTTTAATATGCCTGTTGAATTTTGTGATAAATTTAGTTCATTTAGGCACTTAGTTACAATACCATAAGTGAAAAGTAACTTAAAATGACTCAGATAATAGCATAATTACTTAGATAAGGGATTTATGTATGGATATTTTATTCCTAAGTCACAAATATATGTTATAAGATGTGGTTAAAATTTGAGAATAATCGGAGCCGGTTTAGCATTTTTAGGCATACTGGTTGTGTTTTTTATGCCAGTTTGACTATCAGTAAATATGGAAATATCAATTTTTGGTGAAAAAACTTTTTATATGAATCTTAGTATTTATTTTAAAGTGGTTGGAAGTTTAAAATCTTGATTTAGCTAAATCTAAGTGTTTATAGCAGATCAAGATTTAGCTGTATATGACCTAAAAGCCTTATGGGTCTTTTGCATTCTCTTTATAACTTCATTCACGGTTCTTTTTCTGTATAAAAATAGAAACAAAAACTGTGAGAGAAGGAAGAGAGGAAAATGAAGCAAAGATGAAGGACAAGGAAGAGAGAAGGAGAAAAGTCAAAGGCAAAGCCAAGGTTTGAGATCCAACTAAGCTTGAATATTCTTCACAGCTGCTAAAGTAGGGGTTTTATGTCCATATTCATCTTCTTCCATTCTTTTCACTATTAAGGCATCCTTGGTGCTTAATAGGACAAATTAAGTTCTAGAAGTGTTTGATGTGTTTAGCTTGCATGAATGTGTTTCTTTGGTTATTTATGACTTGTTCATGGCATAAATTGAAGTTAGAAGCTTAGAACATCTCATTTATATCATTGATGCTCATTTTTGGGGTTTTAAGTCAAGGTTGTGTGATTTTAGTTCATAATCCAAATTGCATGGTTATGTTGTTGTTTAATGATTCTTATGTGTTAATGAACTACTTATGGACTTAGAATCACCTATAAACTGATTTAGAATGACCAAAATCCATGAATTGGACCAATGGAACAGTACCACACCCTGCAGAATGAAGTTTCTGCTATGGGCGCCTCGGTGTGGGGAGTGTGGCGCCATGGCGCTAAGCCTTGAATCTTAAAAAAAATTGTTTGTTCGACAATTTGAAGTGTTGCACTAGATAAGATCATTGATATATATTTCCTAAGTGTGTTAAGGCACAAATAGAGGTATTTTTCAATAAGGAAATTATCACCTAGAGTTGATGAAAAAGTCTAAGCTTTGGACATCCAAGAACCATGGATGTACTTAGTGTATGTCTAGTATGCTACTAGAGTTAATCCAACAAGAGGATGACCCTTTGGTATACATATGTTATGAATGAACTTTAAAACAACCAAGAGCAAGAGTTTTGCTATAGAAAAGTGTTTTTCACTTATGGTAATTTATTGTTACTTAGCTTCACTAGAGATGTGATGATGAGTGGTGTTTGATACAAGTAAACTAGGATTTGTTGACATTGTTTATATATGAATGAGACCTTGTATGACAGTTAATGCTATTTGGCTAGAAGGAAGAGAGTCAGAGAAGTTCCTAAAGGAACAAGTTATTCCTAATTAAGAGTTAGGGTTGCAAGTAGTGTGGAAATTTCAATTTTCCTATCTACAAGAGACAAACATAAGAAGTCAAAGATTTCTAGTAAAACATACCTAGGTCTTAGGTGAACTAAGTATGTAAGAATGAATATATGTATCTTCAACTTAGTATCTTCAATTGTTAAAGTATATCCTTGTTGATGTTCTAAATGTGTCTTACTTGTTAGCATGTGTCAAATTATGTTTACTATGCTAATTATGACTGGTCTTGATTACTTATACTGAGAAATGTTGTTTCTCACCCCGTTGTGTATCATGTAATTCCAGGTGAAGCTTCTTCCAAGAGAAAGAAGAAAAAGGAAGCTAAATGCTAGAATAGCTTTATAGTCTATGTTATAAATGTTGTATTCCTTAGTACTTCTCTATAATGTAAAGAATTATGTAATACTTCAAGCCTTTGCTAAGGCTAAGGTTGTATATGTATATGCATTTTCTTATGATGATTATATCTTTCCGCATTTCATAAGGCTCTCTGTAATGTTTCCAATGAACATTATGGATCTAAGAATCAGATTAGTATGTATGTAGTGATATTGTAATGCTAGGTATCTCCTTGTATACTCTATATATTGAAATGCTGGTATTAAGATGTTACACTTGAGCCTCAACAATAAGGGATATCTTACCCTCTTTATAGAATTACTCAGAGTATGAATGAAAGAAAACTCTCACAAGAGTAGGTAATACAATTTGAAGTTCAAGGAGTATAAGGATTCACACTTTAATGCTCAAAACAGAGGTTTTATGGAAATGGCTATGAAAGCTTGTATTAATACTCAACAAGGAATTTTAGATTGATTTCCTCTCTTACTTTAATGCCCAACAACTTTTATTTATAGCCCAAAGCATTAAAGATCCGTTGGAGGGTTGGTTGGAGCATTAAATTCTTCAAACTAGTCATTGTTTCTGTTTCTGAAAAACGAGTTTATTCGAATAGCACTTTTGTTATTTGAATAAAGCTATAAATAACATAGAGGAAATTTAGTTCTAGAACGTGTTATTCGAATAACACAAGTATTATTCGAATAAACCCTTTTAAAATAGGTTTATGAAAAACACTGTTATTCGAATAACAAATGTGTTATTCGAATAAACCATTTAAAACAGAAGACGCCAAGGCTTATTTTAAACATTTATTTGGAAAAACAATAGGACTTTATTCAAATAAAGCTTGATCAGATGGAATTCTTATCTTCTCTGACTTTGGTTATTCAAATAAGGGATTCTCTATTCGAATAAACCCTTTTGAAAAACATTTCAAATAGCTTTTAAAAACTTGCCAATAGATTCCAAATGTTCTAACAAGCTTTTAGGCACTTAGTGGTTGTTTTTTGAGAAATCAAAAACCATTTTGAAGCCTTTAAAACATGTGTACTATTTGGGTTCTTGAAATACAAGTTTAGAGCTTTAGTATGAACCTCTTTGTATCTTTACACAATGATCTAAGTCCTAAAGCTACTCTTGAAGGTCTTGGACTTGATCTTGCAACATCTTCATGTTTGTTATCATCAAAACAAATCTTCAAAGGTCAATAGCCAATTACATTTTTTTCCTTTTTGATGATGACAAACAATCATTGAAAAAAGAGTTAATTTCATAAATTAGAATTCATAAGATTGTTAGAGAGACTTACTCCCCCTCTTTTTTGTAAGAGGTGAATTTAATTTAGAGATATGTGCAGCTCTCTCATACTTTTGAAATCTTAAGATTCATTTTTCCTTAACCCATCTTTTCTCAAAACATAAGAACTCTAGCTTTTTCTCCCCTTTTTTTCATGATAAAAAAATATGGGGAAAGAGAAAGCCAAAGCATAAGCAATTGATATTTATTTAAGTCGAGCATTTTACTTTTATTTAAGGTAGTAAATTTATCATTTAAATACAAGCCCAAACATATTGAGCAATTCAACAAAGCCAATGATAAGCAATTAAGCATTCAAAGCATTGAGGCAAAACATCAAATTCATTCATCAAAATAAACAAAGTTGGCCAATTACATTTATATTTTCATAAAAAAATAGCCAATACAAAAACAAATAGAGATCCTAAGCCTAGGGATCTTAAAAGTATGCATCTGGTGGCAGAGGAGGGGACTTAGGCACTCCGTCTGTCAGCAATGCCTGCAAGGCCGCCTGTTTGTGCTCTACGCCTTCTATCATATCTAATAGAGCAGAAATGGTGTTCTCTTTATAGGATCTATTTCCAACAAGGTAGTCATTAGCTGCTCATTTATGACTGGGCCAACAGTAGCAGTAGCAGCAGGTTCTCCTGCTTCCTCATTAGTGCCAATGTCTTCCATCTTATCCGGATACACCCAACCATCTTCATCCCTTACCATCTTCATCTTTTTAAGCGTGAAGGAACCAAAGATGTTGTGGTGTGTTAGCTTGGTCGGCTACTCAGTCTCCAAAATTTATGGGTATTTGTTGAGGAAGGTAGTGATCAAGAGAGCGTAAGGCAGGTTAGATTTCTCCTTGCCTTTGGCCTTCATCATGTGCTTCGCAATGAAGTTGGGCCAGTTGATCTTATGACCCCACCTCAAGATCCACACCATGAAGATGTCATCTTCAATCAGGTAGGTGTAATTGCCTCTGCGAAGGGCAATAATATGCATGTACGCATAGTACAGTAGCCTATCCTGACTCTTCAGCATTCCACCCTTCAATCCAACTTTAGGAAACTTCATACCAGGATTCATAATCACTTCTAGAGTTTCTCGCCTCTTGAAATCCTTGACAAATTCCCTGCTGTCCTCTTCAATGGGGTGGCCCTCTACCCTCAAGTCAAACAACTCTAACCAGCCACTAGCGGTGATTACCATCTGTTGATCTTTGACTTCAGAGACAATGTTTGGACCATCCAACTTCAGATTACAGTAGAACATCTTGATGAGGTCCAGATAAAAGTTGGCCTTGTATCAGCAGAGCTTCAACAAACTTTGGTGTGCCAAGAGATCCAGGATCACAAAACCACCTTTCTTTTTAAAGAAAGGCAGATCTATATGTTTGGGTTGCAAAAGATTCCTGATCATGAAGTGAGTTTTGAAGCAATTGAGGTCCTCCTGATCAGAAGCAAGTTTTCGCAGGTCTATAGGGTTGTTGGTGGGGGTAATTTTGGTTCTTGGACGTTTGGGGTTGGATGAGGATGCCATGGGTGAACGTGTGGTGTTTGGGTTGAGAGGATGATGGAGCAAGGTGAGAATAGAGCCAACAATGGTGGAAAAATATGAGTGGGATTTACGGAAAAGAAGGCGTGCACCACACAGAGAGGGAAAGGAGGAAGATGAAACAGAGAAAAGAGAGAAAAAGATGAGAAATAAGGGAGAAAACACACAGTTTGCATATATAGAGCCCACGTTTACTCGAATAACGTGGGTGTTATTTGAATAAATACGTTGTAACTCGACAGTCTTGGCTTTCTGCCAAGCGTTATTCGAATAACAATATTGTTATTCGAATAACAAAGCACTCAGACTTAGCTTACTGTTAAGCTTTATTCGAATAACCATCTAGTTATTCGAATAAAACCAGAAAGGATCAGAATTTAAACATTTCTACTAAACATTATTTGAATAAGGTATTCCTTATTCAAATAAAACATACAAAACTACATAAATTAGGGGCTACTAGGATTTGTTATTCAAATAAGAAAAGTCTTATTCGAATAAAGCTATAAAAAAAACACCAGTAAACACATTTAAAGTTACAGTTTGAGAGGATGAATCTTATTCAATGATGGAGTATCTGCAAAACAAATTTTGGGATACCTCTGATGCTCAAGTTAGTAATAATTCAAGAAAAATAAATCAATGATAAAATAATAAACACAAACATTCATTCATATGCATGATTGATTAATTATGCCCAATTCTCTTCTAATGTAAAAGAATGCTTCTTTTGCCAAAGGCTTAGTAAAAATATCTACAAGTTATTTAGTTGTTTCCACAAATTCAAACATGTAATCTCCTTTTTGAACATGGTTTCTAATGAAGTGGTACCTTATTTCTATGTGTTTTGTTCTAGAGTGCAAAATAAGATTTTTAGACAAATTGATTGCATTAGAGTTATCATATCTTATAAGGATGTGATCAAGCTGAAGTCCATAGTCTAGAAGTCGTTGCTTCATCCAAAGGATTTAAGTACAACAACTTCCAGCTGCAACATATTCAGCTTCAGTTATAGACAATGCCACACTATTTTGTTTCTTGCTATGCCAAGAAACTAGTGAACTTCCAAGCAAGTGGCATGTTCCACTAGTGCTCTTCCTATCCATTTTGCATCTAGCAAAATCAAAATCAGAATAACCAATGAGGCTACATGAGGCACCCTTAGGGTATCACAAACTCATTTGTGAGGTGCCTATTAAGTATTTCATGATTCTTTTTACAGCACATAGGTGTGATTCTTTAGGATTTGCTTGAAATCTAGCACACGTGCACACACTAAACATAATGTCTAGCCTACTTGCAGTAAGACAAAGGAGTGAGCCAATCATACCTTTATATTTTGATATTTCTACAGGTTTACCTTCTTTATCCTTATTCAAATAATAAGAAGTGTCCATAGGTGTAGCCATATATTTGGTGTTGTCCATTCACACTTTTTGAGCAGCTTCTTGCAATATTTGGATTGACTTATGAAAGTCTCATCCATTGTTTGCTTGATTTGGAGTCCAAGGAAGAAGTTGAGCTCACCCATCATAGACAGCTCAAACTCATTTTGCGTAATGTTAGCAAACTCTTTACAAAGAGACTCATTAATAGTACAAAAATTATGTCATCAACATATATTTGAACAAGAAGTATGTCATGCTTTTTATGCTTGATGAAGAGAGTAGTGTCAACCTTTCCTCTAGAGAAACTTTTTTCCTAAAAGAACTTGCTCAACCTTTCATATCAAACTCTAGGAGCTTGTTTTAGGCCATGCAATGTCTTTTTTTAATTTAAAAACATGGTTAGACAGTTCAGAATTTTCAAAACAGGAAGTTGTTCCACATACACATTTTCTTGTATAAAACCATTTAAGAAAGTACTTTTGACATTCATTTGATAAAGTTTGAAATTCATGATGCATGCATATGCAAGTAGCATTCTTATGACATCTAATTTAGTTACGGGTGCATATGTTTCCTCATAATCTATGCATTTTTCTTGATTATATTCTTTAGCTACAAGCCTAGTTTTGTTTCTTATTATTAAGCATGTTTCATCAAGTTTGTTCTGAAGACCCATTTGGTGTTAATTATAGGATGATCATTGGGTCTCGAAACTAACTCTCAAACTTGATTTCTTTCAAATCGATTTAGTTCATCTTGCATGATCAAGATCCAATGTTCATCATTAATGACTTCATTTATGTCTTTAGGTTCAACTTGAGAGACAAAAGTCATATGATTACATGCATCTCTAATAGAGTTACAAGTGGTTACTCTTTTTGATACATCACCTATCACTTTGTCAAGAGGATGATATCTTGATGTTCTCTATTTATGTCTTTAACTCAGCATTTTTAAGGAAAATCTTGATTAAGGATAAAAGTTATATTTATCAAACTTATGATCTTAAATTGACCTTTAAAACTATGAAGTCAATAGATATAGATTGAGAAATATGTGATATTTTTCTTAGAAAACTTTCATATTTTAATAGAGATTTTTCATAAGTATCACTTTTCATTTGAAAATATTTTTGTTTGTCTATTATGTAACCCGCCACTAATTGCAAATTAGTGACGGTTGGCATGAACCTCCATAAAAAATCCATGACAAATCTTATGTAACATATTTTTCGATATAGCTTTTACATATTTTATATATGTTCAATTCTTGAAGTAAATACCACGATAATGATATATATTCAAAACGTCAATGATAGATTAATAAAATTTCAATCAACTCCCAGCAATTACCATATCATTTTCGCCAATAAATGCACCATTCTCCTTTCAATTCAATCTCAATACATTATAGACACAAATTGTCATTGTCATCTTTGGATCAACATATGGGCTTCTCTAGATCTAGTTCTTTTGCTTTTTTTTTCTTCTCTCCTTTACTTCCTCTCCTGCATTCGTAAGAGACCATGTGGCAAGCTCAATACCTCACGTCAAGCCATGGATTCTAGATATTCATTTGTGATTTTTGAAGTTTCTTTCATGGTAGCTAGATGTCATGGGAATGCTTGCACCAAATACAGAATGCACGTGGTACCATATTGAACCATGCGTCTAAATTACCAAAGTTGGCATTGTCCAAGCCACGTTGTATTGTTGTAGATAGTGATACCTAAAAGTACATATCGTTCCTATCATCAGCTAGTGGTAGCGACTAGATGCCTATGAAGTTTTAATGGTATAAATATATTTTTAAAAGAGGTTTGGGGGCGGTTAGGGGGATGGGAATTGTTTTCCAGTTGACTTGAAAAAGTTAAGCATAGGTAACCAAGACTTATCCATTAAAATGTGACGAAAGGAGATGACATAAAAATTGAATAGATTAATCTATATTTGATAGCATCCTTAAAAATCATACCCATTTCTACATTAAGTAAAATTTATAATTGTTTTTGTTTTATTTGAAAAAGCTTTTTAGTGAATAATTTAAGAGACTTTCACATGCACTAATGTACTATATTAATTATTGTGTTACCCTAAACCAACGAGCAATGACAATTGATTTGATTAACATTGCATAGTGAGAATTAAAACCACCCTAAATCAAGGTTTATTATACTCTATTCATTTATGCTCCAAGCTTTCATTTACTGATCTACTAATATATTATCTATCAATTATAATATACAAATAAAAGTCAAAGCATGTAATGAGGAAACTTTTTTTTTTTTTTTGACATGATGTAATGAGGAAACTTAAAACAACAGTAAAAGATATATCTACTTTATGTTATGAAAATAAGCATAAAAAAACTCGAGAGAAAGAAGAGAATAGAGAAGGATGGAATTGATTAATATCAAAGGTTTTTATTGCATAGGGCACCAAAAGAAGTATTTATAATTTAAGAATGAGGTATGTACCAAATCAAATTCTAGTTAGATACATGTTTTCCTATAATCAAATCCCAGTGAGATACAAGTTTTCTTATAATTAAATCCAAATCAAATCAAGATTAGATTATAGTTTCCTATAATAGCTTTGGACATCTATTATTTCAATAATATTCATAACACTCCCCTTTAGATTTCTATTAGGAATATGTATCATTAAAATCTTATTAAGAAAAAAATCAATATGCAAAAACTTAATGAAAGAAAAAGAGTACAATATCCTTCATATGACACTATAAAAAATTTATAGATTAGCTACGGAAAAATCCGTAGTTAATCCGTAGCTAAATTAATTTGTTACGGATTAACTACGACTTAGCTACGGATTGGTCCATAGTAAAATTTTCGTAGCTAATTAGCTACAAAAAAATTATATAACTAATCCGTAGGTAATTAAAAAATTTTCATAGCTAATCTGAAGCAAATTCGTAGTTAATTTATGTTTAAAAACTTTCTATATTTCCGTAGGTAATTAGCTACGAAAAATTCCTTAGCAATTCCGTAACTAATTTTAACAATCCGTAACAATTTTGCAGCTATACCCTAACTATTATATTGCTAAATACGCAGCAATTCCGTAGCTAATCCGTAGCAATTATCCGTAACAATTCCGTAGCTATTACGTTGCTAAATCTATAGCGATTCCGTAGCTAATCCGTAGCAATTATCCCTAGCAATTCCGTAGCTATTTCTTAGCTATTATGTTGGTAAATCCGTAGCAATTCCCTAGCTAATCCATAGCAATTATCCCTAACAATTCCGTAGTTAATCCATAGCAATTATCCCTAGCAATTCCGTAGCTATTTCCTAGCTATTATATTGGTAAATCCATAGCAATTCCCTAGCTAATCCGTAGCAATTATCCCTAGCAATTCCGTAGTTAATCCGTAGCAATTATCCTTAGCAATTCCGTAGCTATTTCCTAGCTAATATGTTGGTAAATTCGTAGCAATTTCGTAGCTAATCTGTAGCAATGATCCCTAGCAATTCCGTAGCTAATCCGTAGCAATTATCCCTAGCATTATCTTGGTAAATCTGTAGCTAATCTGTAGCTAATCTGTAGCAAATCAGTAGCTAATCCCTAGCAAATCCGTAGCAAACCAAAATTAATTTTATAATAATATTAATTAATTTTAAAATTATACCTGTAAATAAAATTCAATCCAAACAGAATTCAATCTAACCAGAATTCAATCCAAACAAAATTCAATCCAACAAAATTCAAATTCAAATAAAGAAACCCAACAAATAGTTTGTGCAAAGTAACAAAATATCATAATTACATTAGTTCAAAACATGTTCTATGTACAAAGGATAACTAATCAATAAGTACAAAATCAATCTAAGTTAGTCTCATCATCATTAGCTTCATCATCCTCTCTAACTGCACTGCCTTATGATGGTGTTTGTGGCACACCACTTCTTGCTTGAGAACCAACAATGTCACGGAGGATGGGCCCCAGCTGCATTTGGACAAAGGAAGCAATCGCTTCATTAACAGCTTCCTTTATGGCTTGTGTTGGAACAGTGCAGCAAGAACCACCAACATGTGAGGAAGAAGCAAAGCTAGAGCCATGAATGTTAATACCTAAACTGTGACTCATGTCATAGACTCGTCCCTTCTTGTTAGGACCCGTCACTTGCATCCACACCTCCTGATCTACCATAGGATGCAGTGAAGAGTCTTCTCCATAACTATCTAATATCGTGGTGTCATAAGAGTCCTGAAACGAAAAATGTTGAAAACTTTATCAAAACAATCAACTTAAATATAATTAGTTTTAATTTTAAAGACACTTACAATGAAATCCTTCGAGCGCTAAGTGACATATTCTCCATTTTTCCTCTTATGCACACTCTCATACAAGTCTCTGAAAGGGACTGGACGATTCAACTCTACCTCATGTAATCAACATCTAAATTAAATCAAAGGTAGCAGTTGTTTATTGACTAAGTAGAATGTTTCTTTATTTATTCTAAATTTTCTTACGTAGAACTCTAAACTCAATATGAATAACAGAAGGACTCATATAATATATGATAATTTATAGATGATGGGACAGAAACCGCTAGGAGATTTAAAAGAAAATCTTTGTCCTGAACTAACATCTCCATTGTTAAGAAAACTATATTCCCCTCAGTATTCTCAGCACCCAAACAGATACAAGAGAGAAGAAAAGCATATAGAGAAGAAGAAGAAGAAGTTGAACCTGACCTGAGCAATGATATTAAGGTCAAGATCTTGTTCTTCTTTGCAATAGGTTGGCTGAAATAAGTTATCCAAAATTGCCTTTGCTCAGTCACAAAATCTACAAGAAAATCAAAAACAAAATCAACAACAAAATCACAAACAAGAAATCAAGTACAAAAATCAACAAGATAGGGCTATGGAAGCTAGAAAAATGGAAAAGAAGAGAAAAAACAATAAAGTGTGCAGTGTGGAGAATGGTTGAAAGCTAAAGTCGAGTTGTGCAAAATCAGTGAGTGAAAAATGTTACACCATTTTCTCATTTAAAGGTTAACTACATCCTTTCCAATCCCACACCGCAACAACCCCCAATTCCAATTCACTGTTCTACCTCATCATCGGGTACCTTTTATGAGTCAAAACAAAATCACCACAAAGATGACAACTTTACGGTCTCTTACCTCATCACCTCATAAGATTGTTTTCAGTGCTAATAAGCTCTATTTATTATTAACATTGAAACAGAATCTGTCCAAAACATTCACCACCAATTACAAATCAATTTGACAGAACAAACCATATCTCCCTACCTTGTGCTATAAATCCAACAAAGATGACCATATCAATTACCTATAATAAAAAGGCCAAAATCTCATTCCCTTTCTCGGGAAAGAGGCCACTCATACCAATCATAGTTATCCTCTTCTATTGAACTTGAAGCATGAACCAAAACCCTCAAAATCAAAACATCATAAAGTGAAATTTCTACTTATTTATGAACTTATACCACAATTTCTTCAGCAAAATACACAACAATAAATTTAATTAAAAAAGAAAAACGAGCCAGACACGGAAAGTTGAAGATCCAGATTACAAAATTTTGCAAGAGATTGCAAATTGAAATCACAAAAAATTTTAAACTCGAAGTTTATTTTTAGCATTTCCTTACAATCCAAAAATAGCACACCAACTCTACTGCTACCTAATAATTAAAATAAAAATTCACAACAATTAAACCATGCAAAGTACAACATAAATAGATTCATTTAGAAGCTCTCTTCCTAATTTCTGTTTGCATAAATTAAAACATTTATATATATATATATATATATATATATATATATATATATATATATATATAAAAGTTATAATTAGCATAATCCCGACTCAACAACAGTTCGGGTTGCATCTAGATATAATACGAGAATAAAGAAATAAACAATTGCATATGATTAAAGGGAAAATGAATTTTGACTAAGTTGGCTCGAGAGATATCTTGCAGGACTAAACAAGGAACAAATAACTTGGCAGCTTTATAGGACTGAGAGGAAGTTAAAGTAAAAGAAAACCCTCATTGTAGCATAGATAAAAAAGTAAAAGGAATATAATCTAACTCGTCAGTGACCAGCTGCTTGTTACCTCTTTCTCTTCAAAAACCCTAGAATCAAGTCTACTACAACAATGCCTCAGGAAAAGGGGAAAAATGCTTCCTCTCAAACAAGAAAGTGAACCTTTCAGTCTTCAGAGCATAAAGCGGACATAGACAAACAATGGGATTAGCTCACAGCTCATCAAACTGCAAGTAAAGCAAATTCCCTTTTCTCCTTTGTCCACACAACAACAACAACTGAAATCTCCATTCCATCAAAACACCAATGTGATTGATGTTAAGCAAGATGATTATTATGACTAGATGAGTTGCTTTGTTTAGAACAACACTTTTTTTGTGAAGAACCTCCAACGTGAGTGAGTGAACAAACAATAAGTATTTTTATTTATGATTTAAAAGATAGGACAGGAGGGCCTGCTGAAACTCTTGCTATTAAATTCTCGGATGGGAATCCAAGAACAAGCAACAACCAAAGGCATCAAATTCTACTCAAATACTGCAATGACTGGTGAAAATGAAAGGGACAAGATTTAGCACAATGTACCCTTTTACTGGGTATGTCTGACCATATCAGCAGGGAGCATCAAATGCTAGATTAAATTTGACAGCAAAAACTAAATTTCACCAATTGGGTACTAAGCATAAAACATCAAAGGTAGCATAAAAATCCATCTTTTATAGATTACAGACAACACTATGAGCTACTAAGCTAGAAAGAGAAAAAAACACAGAGAGTGTGTGAGAGAGCCTATGCTTTTGCTTACCTAGATCAGAAAAACCTAAAATCAGAAAAATATTAGCATCCAGAACTGGATTTTTTGGGATAAAGAGAAGTTTCCCCAAAAATCGCAACGCGAGTTTCCAAATGTGGTCCTTGATCTTCTCAAGTACTACGGATTCTCCGTAACCCAGATTGCCAAATTCGTGTTAAAACGACCCTCGGTGCTTCTTGCTAAAGTAGAGACAACCCTTTTGCCTAAACTAAAGAAGAAGAGATGAGAGAGACCAGAGCGACGGAGGAGATGAGATGAAGTTGACGGTGGCGCGGCTGAGGAGGCAGTGTTGTGGGTGGAGGACGTGGTATGGGTTTCATGTTTACAATAGAGATTGTGTGGGAATATGAGCAATTGCAGTAGGAGGGAGAGAATTTGAGAAATTTTGGGAAAGTGAAGGGAGGGTCTGGTGCGTAAAGATTGCTGAAGTTACTTATGTTAATCATTCAATAAAAAGTTAGCTAGGGAAATACTTTGTAGCTAATCTGTAGTTAATTAGCTACGGATTAGCTACCACATAATTCCGTAGCTAAATTTCATAGCTAAATACTAGTTATTCCCTAGTTATTTGTTTCATACATTTTTTTCCATCAATTCGTAAATTTGCTACGGAAATTTAATCTGTAGCTAATCCGTAGCTAATTAGCTATGGATTAGCTACGGAAAATATTCGTAGTTAATTTTGGTAGCTAATGTCTAAAATTCTTGTTGTGTGAGAATTATCTCATTAAAAACCTCATCAAGAAAAATCTTATAGGACCACTCATCAAGGGATAATAAACACACATTTGACCATCTTATAAATGCATCTATTAAGACCATAAAGGATCCACTCCACATGGCATGCATTGGTCACAAATATCACTTTGAATATGTTCTATAAATCTAGAAGATTCAACTCCAATTTTAGATAGTGATGACCTTATATTCAATTTACATTAAAAGCACGCAACACATGAAAACTTATTAAATTAAAAAATCTTCTAGTTCTTCAATGAAAAATCATGAGTTTATAATAATTTTTCTATTCTTATTTGTACAAGATGTCCTAACTACTCATGCCAAATAACAATAAAATTGTTTAGACTAGTAAACTTATGATTTACAATAGTATGTGCTTCAGTTGCACTTAATATTAGTGTAATATACACTGAGTAAAAACAAGCAGTCTTTATAACTTTCTTCAATTAAGAATAAAACACATTGTAAGTAATTATCCAATAATATGAATACTCTTAAGAACTAATAAAATATAGAAAATACGTATGGAAAATTCCTAAGAAAAGAATTAAACTATGAAAAATTTCTAACATATGAAAATTAAAGGTCCTAATAATCAAACATCTGATAATTAAAAAATGTTTCCAACATATGAAAAGTCTCATTAAAGATAAAACAAATACATGTAAAATATCAAATATGAATTTCAAGCAATTAATTCAATTACTAAACATTCTCGTCACTGATCAAGTGATCAACCTTTTCTTTTGAAATATTTAGACACATACCAAATGTATCATATTAATAGGGCTATGGTTAAAAAAAACTCTCGCAAGTAAAATTGTTTCTATAGTTTTATTGTTTACTCGATAAAGTATAATAAAATATTTGGATGTATGACAGATACATAATTAGTGTCCTTTCATGTGACAATTTTGGTATGTATTTTCTTAATTCTAACTTCGTTCACTCTTATTTTCTTCATTATCTTCCCATTTCTCGCATGATGTCTTCTTACGAGAAGAGTTTGAATTACCATGGTAACAATCGTTGTTCTAACATCTGCCATGCTTATGACCATAAACACGACATTTGCACCATGTTCAAAATTATGTGCCCAACATTATAAATTGTTGCATTCACTTCAATGAATGGAATAAAACTAGTTGGGTAGGCCTTGTAATGTTTCATCAATAATTCATTATTTTGTTTGGCCCCAAGAAGGCATAATTCATTAATTTAGAATACTTCTTGGAACCTTTTTCTGGATATTTCTACTGCAAGAGCATATTCGAGGCATTAAATGCAGAAATTGCTTTATCTCATAGATTTCTTTCATATTATTATTCTAAAGATCAATCAGATCCTTTTGGATTTCAATCTAGGTCGAAAAATCTAGTTCTTCAAGAACTATACCATAATCTTTCATATAAATAATGACTTAGGAAAATCATTAATTTTGCCTAATCTTACAAGAATGCCTAATTTATTATTTATTGTGGTCTCAAAATCAATGAACCATGATATACAATTTCTTTGTAATTTATCAAGAGCAACAAATTCGCATAAGATAAACTACGTTAGTCAAGAATATTTATTAATAAAATATTTGTGGATGATATGCAACACCTCCCTCAGGGTATCACATTTCTGACTCCCAACTCATAATCTGTAAAGAAGTTCATAAACAAGGTTTGAGTTATAAAAGATGGATTTTAAAATTTCTTTTCATCAAAGACGGAAACATAAACTTACTGAGATCCATAAATATTACTGAAAATATATTTAATATATAATATTGACACCAATTAATATTTAACAATTTAAAGAGAAATATAAAACTAACAGAAAACTCTCTTTTTTTAACAGTAGCTAACCCTATGACGGGTCCTACTTAATAGCACGGTACAACACTAACGAGAAAACTTAACATACTTATTCCTTTTTGTATCCATTTGGATGCATCAAACATCTGTTCCTTGTCAACACTGCACACTATCAAATCTGGAATGGTCATTCTCTGATGTTGTCACCAATTTCAAAATATCTACCACCCGTCATGTCTAAGACAACTCGTTCTATCTATTATATAATTTTTTACAACACAAGCTCAACCAAACAATATAACAAAGAGGTGAGATCACCTACGCCAATACCAATATGGTAGTATAGAGATAACACAAACAACATACCATACAGATATGTCATACCATAATTCCAATAATGCACTCAACATTAATCAACTATCATCATCTAATTATTTATCAGTTCAAATATCATTCAATATTCACGATGATGTCCTCAACAATATCCAAATATTCATCAATTCAAATCATACGATAATAACAATAATGGCATCAACATTATTTATCATCATCATCATCCAGTATTTCTCAACAGAACAATTGTCATAGCCAATATTCCTCAATTACTATATCACATAGATATAAATGCTCAGTTTCATGCATGCGCACATAGACTCAATGTCCTACTCTATGGAGCTAATACTCAGTTCAGAGAAGTTGATCTGAAAGATCTGTCTGTACCAAAATATCTCAGACCAAGTGCTATAATCCTCATTTTGATTTTTGCACATCTAGCATATACACGATAGTCTTTACGAGATCTCGATTAAGAATAATGTCTCGGTCAGGATCATCGGTGCGTTGCATCGGTCTAACCTATAGGAAGAAGCGCGAATGTAAGCGACCCCAAGTGCCCCCAAGGTCAACAAGTGACTTACACTACGCATATCGCACCCACTCAAGAGGTGTACGTCTCTCCTAGGCAAATAGCCTCATACAGTCCATCGGACCTTTCCAATGCATGTTCAATGCACCAATGCCAATCATAGGCAAAATTCATCATTTCCTCATATAGTGTTCCTACACTAATTCATGCATATAAAATGCACCAATGCCAATCACAGGCAAAATTTACAATTTCATATTCAGGGTCTACACATTGGCCCATTCTCAGTTTAATTTCATAATCTCATAATCAGGGTCCATACACTGGCCCAACAGTAATCATACTGTATTTTCAACAGCGAAATCATATTATCGCGTTTTTATAGTCACAAAACACTTTCATCGTGTTTTTACAATCTCGCAACATTTCTGTTACGTTTTCACAATTTTTCAACGTTTCTATTGCGTTTTCAAATCACATATTGATTTTTCAATGTTTTCTCAATCACGTAAAAATATTCCACTATTTTTAAATCGTGTAGCGATTTTTCAACAATATCTCAAACATGTAAAAATATTTAAATGCTTTCCAAATTGCATAGAAATATTTCAACGTTCCTCAAATCGCGTGAAAATATTTAAACGTTTTTTAAATTGCGTAGCTTAAAAATCACGTTTTTAAGTTACATAAATCATTTTTTACCATAATTTCATTACAAAAAATATTTCTCAACCTTCAAAAATTCCATTTCAACCTTTCTCAAAATAATATGACTACTCACATTATTTTTCACATTTTCTTACTCAAGAAAATCTTTTTCGTAATTTATTCCACAAATTCACAATTCCATTGAATTAAATCAATGTTTCTCACTTTAAAAATTATTAACGCTCTCCAAAACCCAAAGGATGAGTTACACGTTAGAAAACATCAAATCACTCTTATATTCTCCATTTTTCTCAAATCAATTCCAAAATCAATTTTCTTCAAAATAAATTGAGGTTCAAACACTTTCAACCTCTCTTTGTCTTTCGTAAACGAAATTCCATTTTGCAAGTAACAAAACACCTTGTTTCCATTTTCTTTAATCCTTGTACTAAAACACTTTGTTCAAACACTTTGTTTCCACTTTGAAATCACTTTGTTTCATAAAACCAAAACTATTCCAATCTCCCAAAAACCGTGGAGTCTTTGGCCATTGAAGCCATCAAATACTTTTCCTTTATAAAATCAAGGTATTCACAAACCTTCAAAACCGTGGTACTTGTTTTCAAATGGCCATCAAATATTTTTCCTTCTAAATTGATATGGTTTTACACAAACAAAACCATTAAAAATTCCTTAACAAACACCGTGAGCACTTGGTCTTTGAAATCAAATCATTTGTTCATTTTCATTTTTCACTTTCTTTGCAAATCCTTAAAATCATCAACTCATTGCTCTTTTCATTTAAAACTCATGATTAATAAAATACTTAGAATCTTTTTACTCAAAAATCACCCTTGAGGCCGTGTGCCTCTATGGTTCTTTGGAACCAAAAATTATTTTCCTTTTCATTATCAAATCATGACATATATATACATATTTCATCATAAATACCACAAGCATGCCATAATTAAGACAATAAATCATACTAAGCATGCAAGCACAAATAAACCATGCTAAGCATATAAACCATATAAATACATAAACACCCATAAATAATTACATTACCATAGATATGAATCCTCACATGGATTCACCATCCATCAAATACACAACCATCTCTCACCACCATACTTGGTTGGTGAGATGAATCTCCCTCTTATCTCTTGAAGATCCTCAAAAGCTCCTTGTTTTGCTTCTTTTTCTAAGTCCTTCACCATCAAGGGCTTCTCAAATACAAAACAAAACATATATTTATTAGTAAATCAAGCTTAAACAAGATAAACCATGGATCAAACATGGCTTAGAACCTTGAAAATCAAAAGAAAAGTGAAGATTAATAAACTTCATCAATAAAGCTCTAATCTTTAGCTTGAAGAACAAGGTTAAAGATGGATGATTTAGAGAAAGTCTCCAACATGAAAGTTGCTTAGAATATCATGTAGATTCAAGATCTATGGTTGGATGAAATTAAAAGAGGTTGGATGGTGATTTTGGGTCATATGGCCGAAATTCCTCTTGAAGAACAAGGTTGGAGTTTTTGATTGTTGTGAAAGAAAGGCTTCTTAGACTTGGTTAAGATAAAGAATGAAGTGAAAACACTTTGTTTTCCTTCCACCAATTTCATAGAGCTCCATGGAAAAATCCCTAAAAATCATAAACAAATCTTAAAATCAATAACAAGTAAAAGAATAGGTAAACCATGATTCAAGCATGGCTTAGAAAATCAAAACTAAAAGATTGGGTGAAGAAATATGAACTTTACCCTTTTTGATAGAAACTTGAAGCTTGGATTTGAAGCTCAAGATGAATGATTTTGTGAAAACTCATAACTAGAGATGTTCTTAGAATAAGGTAAGGATTCAAGAAATAAGGTTGGATAAAATTTTTGAGTGATGGAGGGCATTCTTAGGTGTCATGGCCGAAACTTGCTTGGAGGAGAAAGTGGAGAGAAATTTGATATGGTTCTTTGGTTCTTGAAATAGAAAAGATGTTCAAATAAATTCAAGTCATACATTTGGCTTCCTAAAGCCTTCATGGCTGTGAACTTGTTTTGAGAGAAAGGTGAGAGAGATTTTGTTTTGTTAACTTATAGAAAGGTGATAGGAATCAAGTGAGGAGTTAATATTTAGCCCCCCCCAAAAGATACTTGGTTGTGAGCCATCTTAAAACAAAAGTGATAGAAATGAATTAAAGATAGCATATTTTTCTTTCACCAAGCATGCATTGCCGTAGGAATTAGAAGGAATAGCCACCAAAGTTGACTAACTTTGTATAGTTTCTTCAATTATTATTAGAAGAATGACCAAGTATTATTTGAATGTAAAATTTGTCTTCCACTTTGATGCATGGCCGTAGAAGCAAATGAAGGAGCCACCATTGTTGACTTAGTCTTACTACTTTGTTCAATTAAAGACATTCTAATATATATCACAAAGATGTAATAATTTAGAGCAATTTTGCTCTCCATTGCCATAGGAATGCAAAGGAAATGAGCCACCAAAATTGACTTCCTTGAAGAACCATTGCCATGAGAATGCATAGAAATGCATGGAAAGAAAAGTGAGATATATCTATATATTAAATGGTTGCTAGAAAGGTGACAAATCCATTTAATATAGATTTCTTTGTCCTCCATTATTTCTTGGCCGTGGAGTGCTTCCAAGAAATAAGCCATTTATTGTTGACTACTTGAATTAGTTGAATCCATTTTGAGAATGTATAGCCGTAGAGTGAAGAGAGAAAATAGTGAATTATTCGAACAAATGATTGATATTAAATCATTTGAGAGGAAAAGTGATGAAGTGAGATAGCAAATGCATGAAATGCTTTTTGGGCCCATTTTTCCTTGCATTGCCGGGGAGAGTAAGTGAGAAATAAGTGAATTATTAGAGTGTTAATCAAAGGCACCAAATTATTGAAGAGTTTCCAAGTGATAATAACAAACTTGGACCATTGGATCTTCTTCCTCCTTTAATCTTAGCCATTAGATGAAGCTACTAAATGGATGGTCAAGATCTTTCTTTCCATGTTGCCATCCAAGGGTCACAATTGAAGTCCAAGCCATTATATAAGATTAAATTTCAACCATAGATTAAATCAATGATTAAAATTCAATCTTGAAAGTCCAAGCCATTAAGTTGGACCAATCTCCACCATTGATTAAATCAACATCCAATGGTTATAAATCCATCTCCACCATTGATTAAATCCAAATCCAACGGCCACAAATGGTCCTAGCCACTTTATAAGATCAAATCTCCACCCTTGATCTAAATCTAAATCCAATGGTTATAAATGGTCATAGTCATTTTCTTAGACTAATCCTACACCGTTGATCAAATTGACGGTTGATATCAAAGTCTTCAATATTAGACTTTCTTCCTATTGGTCCGTCAAAAGAATTAAACTTGTTTTCTATTGGTCCGTCAAAAGTTTTCATAACCACTATCGTTGACTTAAGTGGTATAATTTCTATTTTTATCTGCTATAACCCCACGAAAGAATATATTTGCTGTATTTTTATCGCCCGATAATTAAATATAGTACAAAACACAGTAAAAGAAATTTTCTAAAAACTGTTTCCAGATTCAGGTTTAGTAAGATCTCTTGTCTCCGTCTAAACAGTACAAATTTTTCTATGCGTAAAAAAATTTTCACTTTGTGGGACCCACCTGCGCCCACGTACCTGGGCCCATAAACAGCCCAAAAATAATTCAGAGAAATACGAAAATTTATAATCATCCCAAAAATCACAAATATTAGAAAACATATGAAAATCAAGTCAGATTGTTAAAAATGATTATCAATCAAGAGAAATAAATGCATAAAGATTTTTTCCGGCCCGAAAATTATTATTTTCTTGACAAGGAGTAAATCACTCAAAACGATTAAAAGTACTGACGGAACACTTAAAATAATTTTACAGCACACAGAAATCACTAAACAGTAAAATTCTGTTAACTGTCAAAATTTACTATCAAATATTTCAAAAATTTGGGGTGTTACATGATACACAAAAGATATTTCATACTAAAAGAGCCAAAAGATGTTACTATTTTAATATAACCTCCAAGTTGATCAAGTCATCATTCAAATGGAACCTCTAAGTTAATCAAGCTATCACTCAAATGGTAGAGACTTATGCTCATAACGTGTTATAAAAATAAACATAAGCATAAATACATAAGGAACCCAAAGGAGTATTTATAATTCAAGGGCGAGGTATCTAAAACCAGATCGAATTCTAATAAGATATAAATTTTCCTATAACCAAATCTCACCCAAATACAAATTTCCTTATAATCAAATCCACGTTAAATTAAGATCAGATAATAGTTCCCTATAATAGCTTTGGAGATCCACTATTTCAAAAATATTCATTACACTTTATTCATTTATATGTTGTGATTACTATGCAACAATGAAGATGAGTTTTGATGATAACAAACATGAAGATGATGAGAAGACCAAGTCCAAAGATCTTCAAAGATTAGCTTTAGAACTTAGGGTCTCTTTGTACGAAGCTTTTAATGGATATCTCATTGTTTGTTCTAATAGATCTAAAAACATGTTCCTTATAAATTAAATTAAAGTTTTAATATGGTTTTTGAAAGATCAAAAGATTTTAGAAATTCAGAAATCACCTGGGCAGTTTCCTAAAGATTTTTCAAATGTTTTCTAACAGGGGTATTCAAATAACCTGCTACAAATTTCATACGTTTTTCATGATTTTAGACAGAGGTATTCGAATAACACATCAGGTATTTGAATACAGGATTTCTTAAAATCTGTCTTAAAAAATGAGGTATTCAAATAGCCCATGTGGTATTCGAATATACCTGATTACAAAAAATTATTTTTAAACAGAGGTATTCGAATAGCTTGAGAAGTATTCGAATAAACTTCTTCTGAACCGTTATCACAAGCTTTTTGAAGCTGAGGTATTCGAATAACCTTATAGATATTCGAATAACTTTCTGCAAAATTGTTTTTCACTAAATAGTGGTATTTGAATAACCATGTTGGTATTCGAATAACCCACGAATCTTGTTTTAGAAAGAAACGGACATATTTCGAATTCAAATATGTATTTAATTCTTCCAACGGGCATTTTTGCTCAAAGGCTCGATAAATAGAGACCTTGGGTCTCTTCTGCAGGCCTCACATAATCTGAATTATTTTTGCTTGTGTTAAAACGTGATTTACAATTTTCTCTCTTATTTTCTGTGCTCTTTTGCCAAAATTCTGAGATATCCTTAGAGATCTCTATAGTGCTTCAATTTGTATTACTTGCTCTTTGTGAGAGTTTCTCTTCATCTATTTTCTACTGTATTTCTGAGAGGGTGAGGTATCTCTCAAAGGCTTTGTAATAAGGGTGAGGTATCCCTTGATGGTTTGTGTAAGGGTGAGGTATCCCTGACAGTTTGAGGCTTTAGCACAAGGGTAGAGTTTCTCTATGTGTGAAAAGTGCTCTTGATTATAAAGGTCGCAAACACCTGTTTTAAGCTTGTATTGAATAGTAAAAAATCTTGAATTGTGTTTCAAGGACTGGACGTAGACCACAAGTGGTTGATGGTCGAATCATGATAAATATTGTACCTATTTTTCTTATCCTTAATCTTTTATTTATCTGCATTCAATTTAATATCTCTTACAATTTATTTATTGGCTATTCTTCTTCTCTTCCTTTATTTCACGATGTTTTAATATTTTATTATAGCATATTTAATTTGTTTACGCTTTTGTGAAAAGTTTTTAATACTCAATTCACCCCCTCTTGAGTACTGAAAGCCATTTCCAAGAGCGCAATCTTGTGCAACCGAAGTACCTTGACTTGGGGTTCTTCGAAAAAGAAGGTGATTTTGACTTTCTGAACCTGTTGAACCACCAAGGTGTGCTTCAATTCTGCTCCTACAAGGTCGTTCTCTATCCTGATCTGATAAAGATGTTCTACTGCAACTTGAAGATTGAAGGTGTGGAACTACACTTTGATGTCTGCGACCAGCACATGGTAATCACTCCCCAGGATTGGGTTCAGTTCTTTAGTTTGCAGTCTGCTGGACGTAACATTGAAGAAGATGGCAACTCACTTCTCCAGAACTTCAACAAGAATAGTGCTATAGAAGATGTTCTAAGGCCTGGGTTGGCATTACCTTCGACTCAAAAGGGAGTCAAATGAGGCATGATGAAGAGTCAAGGTAGGCTCCTACATTATGCTTATACCCACATCTTAGCTCCTAGAGGTGGGAACTACGCCTACCTGAGTGAAGATAATGTGTTCATATTGTGGATCCTTAAGAAGGGATACCAAATTAACTGGTCCGTCTTCATCATGAAGCATATGATGAGGGCCAAAGGTAAAGAGCGGTCTGAATTACCCTATGGTTTGATTATCACTGCCTTCCTTGGCAAGTATCCTCAGATTTTCGAAACTGAGCGAGCGACTCCGCTGACCCATCATCATGTGTTTGGGTCCTTTTCCCTCAACAAAATGAAGATGATCAAGATCGATGATGGCTGGGTGTACCTAGTCGAAGTAGAAGATGATGAGGACGAACCTCAAGGCGACCTTGCTAACCCTGCTGCTGAGGCTGCTCCTACTGTGGTGGTCCAGTCACTCTAGATCACGTTATGGCCATCTTACAGGCCAACCGAGCCTATATGGAGGACAACCGGGCCTATTTGGAGCATACCTTCTCTGTCCTGTTTGATAGGCTTGGCGGTGTTGAACATGAGCAGGCTGCCTTACACGCATTGTTGACTCCTAGGGGCTCTGACTCCCCTCCTCCTCCACCAAATGCCTAGTTTTAGGCTTTGTTTTGTTTGTTTTTTATTTTGGCTACATATTTTTTGTTTATGCACTTGTAAATGAATGTTGGCCAATTTGATTATTAATGAAATCAGTGTTTTTGCTGCCTATTTCTTTGCCTTTTTAATTATGCCAAAGGGGGAGAATACATAACCAATAAATCTTGAGAAAAGACTGGTAATGTAAGTAACAATTATTGTATTTCAAAAATAAGGAAGAGCAACACACATCTCTGATTTAAATCACCTCTTACGAAAAAGAGGAGGAGTAAGTCTCTAAACCTACTTTTTGAATTCCAATTTATCTGAACTAATGTTTTTCTCAATGCTAGTTTGTCATCATAAAAAAGGGGGAGAATGTGATTACTATGCAACAATGAAGATGAGTTTTGATGATAACAAACATGAAGATGATGAGAAGACCAAGTCCAAAGATCTTCAAAGATTAGCTTTAGGACTTAGGGTCTCTTTGTACGAAGCTTTTAATGGATATCTCATTGTTTGTTCTAATAGATCTAAAAACTTGTTCCTTATAAATTAAATTAAAGTTTTAATATGGTTTTTGAAAGATCAAAAGATTTTAGAAATTCAAAAATCACCTGGGCAGATTCCTAAAGGTTTTTCAAATGTTTTCTAACTGGGGTATTCGAATAACCCCCAAGGTATTTGAATAACCTGCTACAAATTTCATACATTTTTCATGATTTTAGACAAAGGTATTCAAATAACACATCAGGTATTCGAATACAGGATTTCTTAAAATCTGTCTTCAAAAATGAGGTATTCGAATAGCTCATGTGGTATTCGAATATACCTGATTACAAAAAATTATTTTTAAATAGAGATATTCGAATAGCTTGAGAAGTATTCAAATAAACTTCTTCTGAACCATCATCACAAGCTTTTTGAAACTGAGGTATTCAAATAACCTTATAGATATTCGAATAACTTCCTACAAAATTGTTTTTCACTAAACAGTGGTATTCGAATAACTATGTTGGTATTCGAATAACCCACGAATCCTATTTTAGAAAGAAACGGACATATTTCAAATTCAAATATGTATTTAATTCTTCCAACGGGCATTTTTTGCTCAAAAGCTCTATAAATAGAGACCTTGGGTCTCTTCTACAGGCCCCGAACAATCTGAATAATTTTTGCTTGTGTTAAAACATGGCTTACAATTTTCTCTCTTATTTTCTGTGCTCTTTTTTCAAAATTCTGAGATATCCTTAGAGATCTCTATAATGCTTCAATTTGTATTACTTGCTCTTTGTGAGAGTTTCTCTTCATCTATTTTTTGCTGTATTTATGAGAGGGTGAGATATTCCTCAAAGGCTTTGTAACAAAGGTGAGGTATTCCTGACAGTTTAAGGCTTTAGCACAAAGGTAGAGTTTCCATGTGTGTGAAAAGTGTTCTTGATTGCAAAGGTCGCAAGCACCTGTTTTAAACTTGTATTAAATAGTAAAAAATCTTGAATTGTGTTTCGAGGATTGGACGTAGACCACAAGTGGTTAGTAGTCGAATTAGGATAAATAGCGTGCTTGCTTTTCTTATCCTTAATCTTTTATTTATCTGCATTCAATTTAATATCTCTTGTAATTTATTTATTGGTTGTTCTTCTTCTCTTCCTTTATTTCACGTTGTTTTAATATTTTATTTTAGCATATTTAATTTGTTTACGCTTTTGCGAAAAGTTTTTAATACTCAATTCACCCCCCTCTTAAGTACTGGAAGCCACTTGATAACATATGTTTCAAGCATTCATGCACTCTACTAATCCATATGATAAATAATGTTACTTGATTTTTGACTTAGGTAATGCTAGGCTAGTAATATTTTATTTTTAATTTATTTATTTATTTAATTATTGATTTCAGCTCCTTCATATAATTAGAAAGAAATAAAATCATATAAAGTAAAATCATAAATGTGATAAATAATAAAATAAAATTATGTGATGAAATAATAAATGTTTAAAACATAGATGTAAGATGGTTCTTACATTTTTTTATACAAATTACTACAATCACTCATTCCACTCCCCCAAGCATAAGGCTTTTTAATAGACATATTGATGATTATAAACTCACTTTTGATTAACTGAGGGTAAATTGAAAATTCTAATCAATATTTTGCATAATAGGGATGTGCACCAATTCGGTTCGACCTGATTAACTCCGAAAATTGAACTGAACTAATTAAATTAGGTTGGCTCAGTTCAGTTCATCGAGTTTGTTCAGGTGTAACCCGATTAAACCAAAGCATGGTTGGTTCAATTCTCGGGTCCATGATTTGGAACTCGAGAATCAACCAACCCAGCTTGATGACTAGGTTTTTTTTTTTAATATGTTTTGATGTTGTGTTTTGGTTTGAGACTTAGATCAGATTTGTAAAGAGAGTAAGTAACTCAGTCTCATTATCATTTTCTCATTTTCAGCAGCCCTGCTTTTCTCCCCCTAACCCTAGTCGCTTGGCACCTCCAAGCACCATCCTTCTAGCGCTCCTTTAACGATGCTACTCTGGCAATGAAGTTCCTTTGCCGATAATGTTCCACCATGATAGATCTGCAACTAAAATGCGAACCAAACCAAATGCTAAAGCCTTTCCGCTTGAGTCGCTTAAATTGCTCCACAATGACAAAACGAATGCAAGTCTGGTACTTTGGTCCACCGGTGGTGAGGCAAAGGTGTTCTTCATTAAGGACACTTGCAAGTATGATCAAATGCGTCTCTCTGACCAAGCTAGTATGTTCTATAAAACTTTTTTAGTTGGGACTTGAGGTTGAACACGTATACATGATCTGTTAATTATTTATTCCTGAGCACATGATAGCCATAGTCTCATTGTTCAGACTTTGTTATCCATGAATAATCTATTTACCAATGTACTGTGCTAGTGTGCTTATTGCTATTGAGAATAGATGATTGAGTTTGATTTCTTTTCTAGCATTTATTTTATTTTTATTCACATGTTTATTATGCATTTTTTGGCTTTGGAAAGCTAATTATGACCAACTGTATTAATAGGGTTTTTTTTTTTTAAAAAAAAGTACAACCTGACTACATGAACCGAACCAACCCGATGGTTAGTTCAGTTTGATTCGGGTTTGGCTGTGAAAAAAAAAGCAAAAAATGAACTAAACTGAACCAATTGATTTTGATTAGTTTAAATTTTTTTCTCACCTAAAATCGAACCAAACTGACTCGTTACATCCGTATTGCATAATTTGAAAACAGTGTAACAATATCTATATAATTAGAAAAACAAAGCAAAACTATTTCCTAATTGGTTTAATATATTATTTTTTCCATTGTATTATTTTTGGTACAAAGAGGGGTGAAGTCCAAATATTTTTTTAATATTTATTATTTATTTATTTTTAATTATTATTATTATTATTATTATTTTCACTATATTCTTTTCTTGATTGATTTTCCAATCAATTTGTATTTGTATTATCTCTTTTTTTTACATTTATTATGCATTGATTTTGTCATATTAATATTTTTTTCTTGACTGATTTTCTATTCAATCAATATTTTTATTTCTTTTTTGTTTTTACTTAATTTATCGTATGGATGCATGTCATATTCCTCATTTAGATTTTTTTTATTAATTAGTATTAATCTTTCTTAAATTGATTCAATCTCAAATAAATAAATAAAAACTTTGTTGTTAAAATTAATGGAAATTTAATTCTACTATATCATCATAAATTAATTTTATTATATTATACCTTTTTTTTTATAACTTCTCTTTTGTACAAAGATGGGCCAAAGTCCAAATAATTTTTCCTTTTGTTTTTTTACCTAATTCCTTGTGCAATATAATTAAGAAAATAAAAATTCTACATATCCTAAACTAATTTTAATATTTTATTATATTTTTCTTTGTGGTGTTGGTTTCTTAATTGTTATGAGTTCATTCTGTAATTGACTATTGACTATTGAATATTGTTTTGATGATAACAAATATGAAGATGATGACAAGATCAAGTTCAAAACCTTTCAAGAATAACTTTAAGCCTTAGATCTTTTTGTAAAGGTAACATGACTCATACTTAAGCTTTAAACTTATTTTTTCAAGAACCTAATTAGCACACATGGTTTCAAGGCTTTACAATAGTTTTTGGTTTCTTAAGAAATACCCTTTAAATGTGTAAAAACTTGTTGGATCTTTTGAAAACATTTAGCAAGGTTTAAAAGTTGTTTAAAATGGTTTTCAAATAGGTCTATTCGAATATAGAGTTTCCCTATTCAAATAGCAAAAGTCAGAATGTCAAGATCTCCATTCCATCAACCTTTATTCAAATAGAACAGGACACTATTTGAATAGAAGTTTAAAATGGCTACGCACCCTTATGTTTTAAAAGATTTATTCAAATAACCAAAGACTTATTTGAATAAAGAGTTCTAGAAACCAATCCAGCTTATGCTAAAAACGTATTTATTCGAATAAAGGATTGTGTTATTCGAATAAATGAGTTTCCAGAAACATAAATTAACGGTTAGTTCACTTACAATTAATGCTCCAACCACTCCATAATGGATCTTTATTGCATTGGGTTATAAATACAAGTCTTTAGGCATTAAAGAAAATTGAAAAATCAATCTAAAAATCCTTATTGAGTATTAATACGAGTTGTTACAGCCTATTTCTTTAAACCCCTATTTTTGAGCTTAAAGTGTGATAAATCCTTATACCCATTGAGCTTCAATTTGTAATATCTACTTTTTTGATAGTTTATCATTCAATCTTCATTTAATTTCCTGTAAAAAAGGGTGATGTATCTCTCAAGAGATAAAAGAGTGAGGGATCCCTTGATAGAGTAAAGGGTGATGTATCCCTTGTTTGTAAAGAGGATGAGATATCCCTCTAAAATTGTAAATGGTGAGGCATCCCAGAGGTGTATTGAGTGCTCTTGGTTGTAAATCTTTTCCTAGCACCCGTGAAGTCTAGGAGATATTGAAGAAAATCTCAAGTTAAACTTGGGGATTAGATGTAAGCCACAAGTGGTTGGTGATTGAATTAAGATAAATTCTTGAGTTTGATTCTCTCTTCCCTACACTCTTTAATTTCAATATTTGATGTAGTATATTTATTTATTTCATATCTTGTCATCTTGATATTTTGATTATAAGAACTTAATATCTAACTTATTTATTTGATTTATCCTATAACTCAAGTTGTATTTGAGTAATTTATAGCAGTTGTACCTTTGTTATGCATGTTCCGCTGCATTTATTAATTGAGTGCATCAAAATATTTAATTTCTTAATGTTGTTATAAAAATTTGTAATTACTCAATTTGCCCCCTCTTAGGTAATAGTTACCATGCCTAACACATTCAAAACTTCTTATTTTATTTTGTTGTAAATTAATATCTAAAATTAATTTTTAATCAATCAAAATCAATATTGGTTAATGGGAAGATTTATTAGTTGATTTTATTACATATTATATTATTTTCAATCAATTAAATTTTAATCAATTAGAATCAATATTTATTAATGGGGACATTTATTCTTTGTTTTTGATATATTACCTTCTTTTTTATCAATCAAAACCAATATTCATGGGTAGAGGACATTTATTCCTTTATTTTATTAAATTATTATGTTCTTTTATTCATTAATTTTCCAATAAATTAGTATTTTTCTTTTTTACCTATTTTCTCTTGCCAATATGTGATGCATTCCTCATTCAAACGTTATGACTAATTAGTATCAATATCTCATAAATTGATTCAATCTTCATTATTAGGAGTATTAATTTCTTAATTAATATATATATACACACACACTTTTTTTGTACTTGATGCTAGTTTAAATGCAAAACATAGAAATTATAATGTCCTTTTTTGAGGAGGGAACGTCACACCAAAAAGGAAAATAAATCATAAACTAGAACCCGGTTCATTTTAATATTGATAAGCCTGTTTAGTTGTAATCGTATAAATAATTTGGCGAATTCTTTTTTTTGTAAGAAAATGATAAAACGTTATTACAGCAGAATCAACATAAGAAATAAACCATACATCATACATATCTATACTTGTATCATACTAGTTTTGTTACATCAACAGATATACAAAATAAGCAAAAGCTTTACCCGTCCCAAAATGATTACACATATACAGCCCACCAAAAAGCAAAACATCAGGCCCCCAAAAGATTTACAGATAGTCATCAGTAGCTATCAACAGCATCACTCCCTAAAACTAACTAGAAGAAACCATGGCTGGATCCTCTTTGGGGTCTTCATCGTCAGAGGAAATCCTCATCAGAGCAACCGAATTACGAGCGCAGGCTCGTGCAGAGGATAAAAACGAATTCTCTCGTGGAGTGTAATAAATATCACTCCATATATCACGAACGGGTAAGTAGACTTCTAAATGAACATTTGCAATGAAATTAAAAACAGGTGGGTCATAATGACCCCAAGCCAGAGACACCATCACGTCTCCATGGTAGATGCAGTGATCTGTATGCAGGTTGATGTGCCAGCAGTCCGGACCTCCGTGAAAAGTTAGCTTAACATAACTCAAAAAGTCACGTGGACGGGACGTCATACTCCAACAAGTACTAATCAAAGTCAGGCCAAAAGCTAAGGAATTCGTGCACTTCCCCTTCTTCAGCAACATCTTCAGAAAGCATATAAATAAACAGAATAACAGAAATACAGAAAAGATGTGAGACATCCTACATTCAGTATCAATTATGGCAGTAAAGAAATAGAACAACATAAGACGCCTATATAGCATAACAGGAATAATAATCAGTATCAAAATTCAAATAATAAATAGCTCAACAATTTCAGGCAGTCATAACATCAATAAAACAACAGTTTATCATCATGTGAATAAATGTCAGTTAATATGTTGACTCACTATGCACGTGTATATGGTACCAAAATCTAACATTCGGTACTACAATTCCTACTCCATAGAGCTAGACACAAACATCGGAGAGAATGATCAAGGAGACATACCAGTATCTCGTCAGCCATAAAAATCAAGTGCTTTCCAGAAAAATTCATAATTTGTGCAATAAGGCTTTATATAACGGCATTCTCACAGGATCGCAATATAGGACAGTGTCTCAGTCCGGATCATCAGTGTATTTGCATCGGTCTATCTCACGACCCAGAGGAGCTACCAACTGTCCGTTCGTGGAACACCAACACCTCGACGCCCCCAAGGTCAACGATATGACCTACACTAGTCTATTTGCACCCGTACTAAGGTGTGATTCAATCTCCTAGGTATACAGCCTTACAATAGAGTCCACCGAACTTTCACAATATGCATATTCATGTATATTGAACAATAATATACTTTTCCATAATCACACCACAATTTGGCAATTCAATCATTAATAAGTTCTTGATCTCACTTATGGATCATAGCAATACAATGTTCATTTATCAATCATAAAACATACTTTAAAAACTCATTAGGAAGTTAAGCTTTGGCATCTACATCTTTCTCATCAAATCTCTCTCTATAGGAATTCTCGTGTAGTTCTCATTCAATCTTTATTTCACTTAATTAGTCAAGTCCTTTACTTTAGTTTAATTGTAACATCCTAATATTGATATCTTAGTATATCTTATATATACCTGGCTAACTTTGCTCTAGGCGCCATCTCTTCAGTGCCTGAGCGTGGGTTGAGCGCCTAGGCACTCTCTACGCAACGCCTAAGTGCTCATTAGGCTGTGTTACATGAATTTTTTTCTAGGCATTGGACGCTTAGGCGTCCCAACTCCAGCGCCTGAGCGCTCGTGCATCCGCAATGATTCTGCAGAACTCGTTTCTGTAGAATCTTGATCCCAATCCAAGGTTTCTCATTAATCTCAAGCAATCTAATACATGGTCCACAATCATCAAGATACACAATGACAATCAATAGATTCATACAAATCAAAATAGCAACAAAATCATGAAAATAACACAACAAAGAGAGTAATCCCACATAGATTCCCTCATCAACAACACCAAACAAATGTTTCCTCACCATCAAGATAGATTGAAGAGGATTATCTCTCTCTTACCTATGGAAGACAACACAAGAAAGCAAACTCCTTGATCCCTTGTTGAAATTTTCATCCTACACCTTCAAGAAAATCCTAAGGTGAGCAACTTTCAAAATCTTCACTCAAACCATGAAAAGAGGAGTCCTTGGTCACATAGGTGACCAAGAAAAACAAAAAAGAGAAGAAAGTCAAGAACTTTAGCTTGGAGCTTCAAGTTTGGGGTTCAATGGTGGAAGGTGAGAAAGGAAAAACTAGAGGATGGTCACCAAGGAAAAATGTCTTAAGATGATGAGAGGAAGTAAGAAATGGAAGTAGTTTGGCAAACTAGTGGAGATGGTCCTTTCTTGGTGTGGGTGCCATGGAAGAAGAAGAAGAAGAGAAGAGGAAGAGAGAAAATGTGAAGAGGGAAAATAAGAGAGAAGAGAAAATGTAGAGAGAGAAAGTAATAGATTTTTATGGTTTGAAATTTAGGAGTAAAAGTGATAAAGGTGAGAAGCAAAATTTTGGCTCCCAAAATGGCTCCATTGTCATGGAGAGGAGGAGAGAGAGAAAGAAAGAGAGAAAAAAATGGCTTCGTGCATGCTTGGGAAGTTGTTAGGAAGCTTCCTTCAAAGCTTCTTCAAGAAGCCAAAAATTCATTTTTTGAAAAGTCAATGGTGATGTCATGATAATGTCACTAAAGTGAACATTCTAGAACACTTATATTTTACTACAAGGTATTATCCAATGCACAAAGGTCACAATTAACAGAAATCAGTATTTATTATCCAACGGATAATAAATTGTACAACGATTTTTATTTAACAGATAAAAATCTCAAAAAACACGAACTTCATAAACTGTGCCCGACCTCGGGTTTTGTAAGATTTACTGTCAACGTTTCCACAGTTCAAGGTTTACCAGTCCCGAAAAAAAATATTCCATTTTCCCGACTCCGCTCAGCGTGCACGTAAAACGAAGAATATATTAAAATATTCAATATTTTTGAAAAAATCCACAAAAATCCACAAAAAATTACAAATATTATAAAATGACTATTTATCATGGAATTATCGATTTTCGGAGTGTTACAGAAATAATATTCACGTAATCGAAAAATAAAACTCTTGTTTATGCTTGTCAGCAATCCACAACTTATCTTTGCTAAACGACTTCCAATATATCAATGAAATGAAAAAGTTTTAGAATTAGTTTAAAAAAATTGTAGGAAAGCATGAAAAAAGGAAAGATCTCTAAAAAATATTGATATAATAATAATGTTATAAGCTCTCCAACTTACCTTGTGTTTAGATTTTTTTTATTAATGGAACATAATGGAATACACTACTAAAATTTTCAGATTTAGAGACGGAACAAATTCCGTCTCTAAATGTGTAAAATTCTATCTCTAAATATTTAGAGACGGAATTAGAGACAGAAATTGTTTCGTCTCTAAATCTGGCGTCTCTGATTATTAGAGACAGAAAAATTAATTTTGTCTCTAATTTAGAGAAGGAAAAATTCTGTCTTAGAGATAGAAAAATTTCATCTCTATTTCCGTCTCTAAATTAGAGACGAATTTTTTCGTCTCTAAATCCATCTCTAATATTTTAAATAATATTAAAAAAATTAAGCATCTAGTTGGGATTTGCCACAACTAGACGCCTTCATTTTATTAAAAAAAATTCTATTTTCCTATGTATATAATTATCCAAAATCAAAATTTACTAAAAAACACAATAAATCATTATAATTATCCAAGAGAAATTAATAGCATACATAAATTAATAGCAATTACTATCAATAATTTGGTTTAAAAACATTCACTTAATATGGCAACATCATATGCCTAATAGGTACACATGCAAAACTTAGCAAAGTCACCAATGGGCATGCATATATGCACAACCAATTCAGCATTTTTCCTAGGCAGATATTGAAGTTTTCAAACTTAAGTTGTGTAAAGAAGTTAAGAGATTCAGAATTGACTTCCTTTTCCACATTAAAAATCAAGAAGTATATTGTTTAACAATGAACAAAACAAAACTCAGTAATTACCATCCTTGAAAGGAAAGAGCTCTCCATTGTGCTTAAACATCAATATCAACTAATTGTCTAATTACTATCCCTAAAAGCCTCAAAAGCTAAAAATCACAAAGAGGCCACAGACTGACTAACTCAACCTTAAATCTTTATCATACTCACATGTACTCATTACTATGATGTTTGGATATTCTCATAAAGTTACAAACAACAAAATGTTGGATGTCGTAAAGGCACAGTTTGGCCAACAGTGAACTAGTCCGGTGTAGTTATCATAGAAACTACTCAATTTTGATAACACTCTTGAAGTTCTTCAGCTCCTTCCCCGAAAGACCTATGGAAGAAAGGAAGATGCATATTAAACAATGAAACTCAAAATTTCCTTTAAATTGTTGATCAGAGATAATCATACATTGACACTGGGACACCATTAACACAAATCCAGTGCATTGGAAAAACAAAACCGGTGCATATTGGAATTAATAATGACATGGTTATAATGAAATGCATGCAACATGCAGGTTCTAACATTGACAGATAGACTTAAGAGTACAACTTGTATGCTAAACAACTTTACAGTGTCAACTTTAGAAGGATAAGTGGAAAAACTTTATATCATTAAAAAAATAGATTATCAAGAGAAAAAAAACAAAAAGAATGCCATTTTTTTACAACTGAACTCTAGCTTTTATGTCAAGTATGAAAGAAGCCTACCTATAAGAAGGGCATAAAACTTTGGCAAATGCAGCAAACTTGTAGTTAACACAAATGGAGCAGCAACAAGTGACACAAGCAAACATAACAACATAATTAGATAAGAGATAATATAATAAAAAGAGAACTATCACACTAGTACACACTAGTTTATACTAAGGAGGCATGGCCTTTGTAAAACTCATTGTAAGCAATCCAACTGAACATAAAGATATGGATGATTCAATTTCCAGTACTAACACCTAAACAAAAGTTTGATAATGGAACAAATAGGAGCATACTTTCGGCCTAACAGAATATTTAGCTCTTCTAAGTGCACATCACCTTCATAAACTCCTCTCTGTAATCAACAAAAGTAAAACTCAGTATAAGTTGCCAATTATTTTAATTGTTTCAAATCCAGAAAACAAAACGAAAAAAATTAAATGATTTTGGTTGCCACTTCTTAACAGAACCAGAGCTTGAGATCTCATTTACGGAACTGAATACTTTTATAATGAGGAAGGTTCTCTCTGGTGAAATCAGAACCAGAGCTTGAGATCTCATTTACAAAACTGTATATAGTTTGGATCAACTATTTTTCAGCAACTTGTCTTAATCAGTGTTTTCCTCCAAAAGTCCACATGGAAGATAGCTGGACTTACAATATATATTAACTCAATAAACCAAACTCTCAAAGGAATTTTTGGAGTCAGAGAAGTATGTTGAGTGTATATCAGAATCTTGTTCTACCTACTACGTTACTTTGAAATTAAAAAAAAACAAATAGAAAATTAACTTAAGCATGCATATCAATTACAACTTTTAAGATCACCTAAGCATGTGGAACAACCAAGATTGCATAAATTCAACAGGGGAGGAAAAAAAAAGGATAGAACCACTAAAGTATATGGCAAATCAAGACTCAATCAACTCCATCAAAAAAACTAGAACAGAACCACTGTAGCATAAAAAAAATCAGGACTTCATAGAGAAAGAACAGAAGCAATAAACTGAAGATCCAGAACCAATCTGTGTCCCCTTTCACCCCACAACATTGGTTAAATTATCATCAAACTAAAGCCATGATTTAACTTAACAACATAACCTTAAATATGGTAAAATGCAGCCCTCACAATTGATTTGAAAAACAAATGAATTTAAATACCATAACCTGTATTCCAGACACCCATATCAATTACATTCAAGGCAGCTAGAAACAAGCCATGATATGGCACATCACATATTAGTAAGCACAAACTACTACTAGGAATAGATTTGGTACCCATGCAAGCAAGCTTTACTTAACCAAATACAATGCAGAAATGGATTAAAATCAAGCAAACTATAATGCCATGAGTGTTGTATAGCTCTATTAATCATCCTGCATAATTGCATAGCTCTATTAGAATGAGTGTTGAAGTAAAAAATCACTTATTAAGATGAAATTATTACCTGCACTTTTGACATATCCACCCCATCTGCAAATTGAGGGTTAATTATTTTAGAAACACTTTTAGACAGTCCACTAGCATGTCAAATACAACACCAAGTTACTAAAACCGGCATATACTCATTATCAACTGGATTAAGAATGTTAAAGAAACTAGCTAACCGTTTTGTGGCAATATTTTGCCAAATTGACAATGTAACAAATCACCCTTTCATCCTTATCAGATGTCTGTTCAACAGTTCCAAAGATTAAAAAATGAAAAAAATAAAATAAAAGAAAGCTGTTTGATAACATGAATATGTAATTTTTCACTAATCATGACAAACCAATTCCTTTCGACATACCTTTATCTGCCTATCTATGCCTGTAGCTGCAGCAACAATTCACGTGCCCCCCTTTGGGATTCTTGCAAAGAGCTTTGTAGCATATGCTTTAAGAATTCTTTGGAAAACCTAACATCGAAAGGGAATAATGTCATAACTGCATAAAGCTATACCTATAACATTTCAGCATGTGTTGCAATTAAAAACTAATTCCCTTTACCCTCAGAAAGTTAAATATATTCTTTTTAATCCCTTAACACCAGAGAGATCACATGGCCTTTTTTTATGTAAATGTTCCACCATATCCAACTACGCTCAATACATTATATAGACTACATTAGGCAAATCTTAAAGTTGAAGTAGAACGATTATTTTATGTAATGACTAAATTATAACAAATAGGTTTGCATAAAGAACATACAGTTTAGTCCAAAATCAACCATGACCTATCCTCCAGAGGCCAGAAAATACTCTTTTCTTTTCTTTTCTTTTTTATATAAGGGAAGAAACTTTATTAAAAGGAGAAGATAAAAGAATACATAGGAGGAAAATGACATTTCATCCTGAACAAATAAACAAAAGCAAAATTAGCAAAGAAACCAAGCTCATCAGTACACTTATGCTTTATCTATAAAAGAAACACCCTGAACATCCAGAGTAGACTCTTCACTAACATCAACAACAATAATAGCAAATAATTAATATTGAAACTGACATGCCAGAAACAACACTAATTTGTTAAGCTTGAGTAAATGCATTAGAATAATAAGAACATAGTAATGAGATTACAAGACTGATTGCAACAATGCCCATTGTTGTGCTTCATAATGAACAAGTCAAAAAATTTAATTTAATCAAGGAAGTAGAAGCAAATATAAAGTGATAATTTTCTTTTACTAGAGTGCGCCCTTACTTCTACAAGTCCCATGAATTGACTTCAAGGCCTCCCTCTTCAGTAGAATTAGAGGAATTGTCATAACATGAGTCAGTATAACCACATCTCATCATTATATGGAATCCTTTAACTTTATTTGAGCAAGGATCTTTATTCTCATTTATTTTTTTTTTCCTTTATGAAAGAAGTTTAATTGATAGAAGTAAATAAGTTGACATAGATAATAGCAAGAAATAATAGTTTGATTCCAAGGGACATGCAGAGCAATCATCCACAGATTTGGACACATGATTCAAAACAACCCCCAAAAAAATGAAAACAAAAAAAAAGGAAAAATGTTAGAAAGCTTATATGCATTGTCACTTTTGCACAGAATAGAAATATTAAACTCTATAATTCAGGAGTTTATCTTGAACAAATTAAATAGTGTCTGGTTCTTTGTTAAAGCACTGCATCTCTTCAAGCTCCTCTTGATTATAAGAAACAACTACATAGGCACAACAAAAGATAACTAAGTAAACACATAGCAAATTAACAATCTGGTCGTAAGAAAATGGGGGAGGGGGAATCTAAGACTATCTAACCATATTAACAAACCGAGAATGACGTTATTGGTGTCGCAGACTCCGATGGTAGCGTTGACTTTGCGAACGGCTTTGAGGGCGTACCAAACTTAGATCTAAGAAAAATAATGAGAAAAATGTTGCACAGAGACTTACCAAACTCATATCTGAGAAAAATAGTGGTCGGATGGGAGACGTGTGGAGCGCGAAGGGTGGTGCATGACACGGGGAGAAGTGGATCGCGATGGGGAGAGCAGAGGAGGCGTGGAGCGCAATGGAGAATGCAGAGGAGGAGTGGAGCATGGCAGAGAGCGCAGAGGAGGCGTGGAGCACGATGGAGAGTTCACGGAGAGCGCAGAGGAGAGTTCATACGGGTCTAATTTGGGAAAAGGGTTCCTGAAACCTTTTAATGTAGAAGACATTAGAGACGGAAATAATCCGTCGCTAACTTTAATTAAAAAAATATTAATTAAATTATATGGATTATTTAGAGATTAAATATAGTGTCATTAGTGATGGAAAATTTAGAGACAGATAAATTCTGTCTCTAAATTTTTTCTCTAAATCTATTTGACATTTTAAATTTTAAGATTGATCGTTTAGAGACAGAAATAGAAATGGAAATTTTTGAGACGGATAATTTTCGTCTCTAAATTCTCTCTCTAAATCTATTTAACTTTTTAAATTTCAAGATTGGTCGTTTAGAGATGGAAATAGAGACGAAAATTTTTTAGACGGATAATTTTCGCCTCTAAATTCTGTCTCTGAATAGTAAAATTTATTTTCCATCTCTAAATCATCATTTCCGTCTCTGTTTCTATCTCTATTAGAGAAGAAATTTTGTTCGTCTCTGTTTCCGTCTCTATTAGAGAAGAAATTTTGTCCGTCTCTAAATTTTGTCTCTAAATCTGATTTTTCTAGTAGTGATATGTGGGGATGAACCGAAAAAGAAAGGAAAGGAATGAAACATAGTTACCATTCTCTTTGTTTGGAAGATTAATAATGGAACGGAATGAAACTTCATTAATCTTGTTTGTGAGTTATATTGTAAAGGAATAGAATGAAACGATTATAATTTTTAATTTTTCAAATAGCCCTTGCTTATGTCAGAGATTAAGAATCGACATTCATTAATTAGGACATTGATTTCATAATTTATAATATTATTTACTTTTTTACAGTATTATTTTTTTAATTTTACTATACTATAATTTTTCTTACCTAGGGTTGAACCTAATTCCAACACGTATCACTTTCCTCATTTAAACTGATCCTTCTTTTATGTAGAGGGTGATGAGGAGACTCCACAACATCAATACAGAATCTAGTTAAAAAAAACCAATAAAGAATCTATGCAACAATTTATTCTTCATGTCCTCAACTTATATATAAATGTTTTTCTTATTGTACAGCTAAACCAATTCTAACACTTATATCAGTATATTTGATTTGATTTGCTTCGTAATTTGACATGCTTTAATTTGTAGTGAGAAACTCCATACATTATTGATCCTGTAGTTTGAAAAATTTTGGACGCCATACACGTGAATCTATATATAACAAAGTTTATGTTGTAAATGGAAAAGAGAAATATAGAAAAATTAAAACAAGAAAATATGAAATTAAAATTTTATTCTGTAGAACAGATGAGATACATACTTTGAGATTTGACATGTTATTTATAAGAGTGTTTTAGGGTTTATACAATGTAATTATTTAGGATTAGTATCCATTAAAGATTATGATTCTTTTTAACTAATTTCTCTATTTATGTGAGATAATCAAGATAGTCATCCATCACATGTAATACTTTCCCTTAGATGACTATATACTATGAATATGTCTTGTTAAAATCTTGCTAAAAAAAATTAAATGGGATAAAAACTTAACGAAAGAAAAAGATCGAGTATAGTATTCATAGGTAACTTACTTTCCCTCAAAATACAACTAATCATAAAATGTCTTTAAATCGGCGCATTGTAACTCTTGTAACTCTTAGACGTCCATCTTCAATATTATTCATAACACTTTTCCTTAAGAATCTTGGAGAAATATAATTTGCTTTGTCATCTTTGATATATATTCTTTTCAGTTGAGTTTTGTAAATAATATTATTTTCAATTGGAATTTTCTTTTCATAAGATGATCCACAAGATTCTTGAATATGATTAATCATATCTCTCAACTAGAAACATTCACGACTTTATTCATGAATTGATGTAATTTCTGCATGATATAAAAAAATGGCAACTATAGATTACTTTGTATATCACCATAATATAACAATACCACCACATGTAAATAATAGTCTATTTGGAATCTGACTTTATTTGGATCAAATAAATATCTTGCATTTGCATAATCAATTAGCTTGACATAGATTCATGTGAATAAAATAATCTCATTAGTTGTGTCTCGAAAATATAAAAATAATATACTTAATTTCGTTCTAATGTCTTTTAGTTAGTAATGAACTATATGTTGCTATAAATTCATAAATTTATATCAAGTCATGTAGTATTTGGCAATATGCATTGTGCTTCTATGGTACTTCAGGACTAAAATCTCCATTATCTTCTTTAAATTTAACGATCTTACAAGCATCAGAGTACTCAATAGATTTAATTTATATGTATAAATCACTTAAGAACCTGTTCTCTATAACTTGATAAACAAAATTTAATTTACTAAATGCTTGATCTACAGGCCGAGACAAAGTTTTATCATTCAAAGATCTTTCACTTCAAATTCTTTAAATAGACACATAAACAAATAGAGTACTTTAAGAAATTTGAAATAAATATATAATGCATATCAACAAGCACTAATGCTTAATAAGAAAGTCTCAATATGATGAGCAAAGGAAGATAAATTGTTAGCATATGTAAATTAAGTTCATTGAATGTTGATATTTTAAATCCTTTGAGAATTTTTATATAGATAACATATATCGAGACATCCATAAAATGTAACAAGAATATGTAAAAATAAATTTTGTTAGATATATATTTGATTTGACAATTTTGCCTTTACTAGTTTACTCATTTTTCTTATTTTAAATAAATTAATAAAATAAATTTATTAATAAAATAAATTCTATTCATCTTTAAAGATATTCCAACATGAAAAGTTTAATTTGCAAATCAAATCAAATTTTGTTTTAATAACAAGAAGAATTATTTTCTGAATCAAATTAAATTAATTCTGTATTTTAATAATTCCGATTCCAATCTATAGCATAGATTTCCATCTAATACTTTTAGTAAAATTAGCTATTTATATATTAATTAATTTATTAAATAAATTTTCTAAAAAGAATACACTGCCGACCACAAATAAAAAATGGAATTAATATATTTCCAAATACAAATAAATAGAAAGGAAGAAAATGACCATTACCAACATCCAACCGAAAACTACCCGCCACCCCACTTTTTCTTTCATTCACTCTGTTGCGTGTGTCCCAATTCCAATTTAATTGCTGCCTTCTCCTCAAGCAACCATTCAACAATATTTTAATTTTTTTTAAATTAAAAAAAATCGAAATACAACAATGACCTCATTCTTGTTGTTGAACCATTCCTTTACCAACCAAACCAAATTACTCTTCTAAACTGCTCCATCACGTTCCCTTCACCTTCTTCTTCTTCTATCTACCTTATATTGTCTTTTGGGTTTTCCGTAAATATCACGAAATTCGATTTTCCCCCAATTTCTAGGGTTTCTCAGAAACCCTACACTGTTTTCTTCCCTCCAAGTCTTTCTTCTAATTTTGCTTAGTTTCAGGTCTGTTTGCTTCTTCCAATTCTCTATTTTCCTGTAAACTGAAGGGAATTTTGTTAACAGAAGGATTCAAAAAATATTGTAGTGATTGACTATGCTTGTTGATTGCTTCTAATCAATTTCCTTTTTGTGGTTTCTGTATTATTTGTTTATTCATTCAAATTCAATTTTGCTTGTTGTTGTTCACATGATTTTTTTTTTCTGAACCTGGGTTTCATGTTCAAACTTCGACTTTGAGTTTTGCCTGTTGTTGCTGGTTGGTTGCTGACTTACTGCTGTCATACTTGGGAGTCAATTGTGATTAGCTGGATGAGCAATGAAGCCTTTGTTTGACATCTTAAACCAAAGGAATTAATTACAATTTCGAAGTGCGGAATCAATTACAATTTAAAAAACCAAAAGAATAATGTAGTTTTATGGTCTTAAACACAATGCCTATGTTTATTAAGGTTTTCTTGTTTTTCTTTGGCTCTGTTTAACTCCTGGTGGTTACACTTTCAGCTGAGTTCCTAGGCCACACTTTCAGCTGTATTCCTGGTTTCTGAATTGAGTCCATGTTATATCTATGTTCTTATTTTTTAATGGAATTTTGCTTTTTTTTTTTCTTTTATTAAACAGAGTTTGCATTATAAATAGGTTACTTTTTTTGAAGAAGAACTTAGTTTATGTAGCTTTCAGTGTGTATAATTCACTTGGAAGCAAGCAACAATCATGGATAGTTTATAGACATATAACTCTAATACCATTAAATTCGAAAGCGTAGGAGTTCACATGTCTGGCAGTGGCACCTTTGCATTTGTTGAAACATCACTCTTTGAATCCATTGTCATGGTTGAAAGGGAGATATGTCTTGAAAATCCTCAGTCTTAAGTCTCCTGACTTTAAAGAGATGGGTATCAGTCTCATTTGCCAATACCTTTTGTGAATATGGCTATCCTTGTTTGAGTAAGCAGAAAATAGGGAGGTGGAAAATTTGGAATGAAAATCACTTCACGCTTTGTCTGTTATAACAAAAACGTGGGAAGGTTGAAAGTGGAGTGCAACTCATAACAAATTATGACCCCTCCTATAGAATGAAAGTGAGTTGAAAGTGATTTACCACTCTCTACCAAGCAACAAGGAGTGAAAATCAAACCTTTCTATCTGACTCCATTTTCACTCCCCTCCTCATTTTCCACATACTCAAACAATCATAGCCTAAGTCAAGTACAGCTGATTATGTTGCTGTTTCCTTTCTTCATCTATGGAATTTTACTTTGCTTCACCACTTATTTCATTATTTTTTATATGATATAGCATCATCTGTAGTAAATGGATTTGATAAAGGCAACAAATTTATCTTGCAATTTTAACTGATGGCATCTGCTTGTGCATTAAGCGCAGAACCAAACCTGAGGAGTATTACTTGTCATTAGATTTCACTGTTTGAAGATGAATAGACACATAATATGCAGATGAAAATATGTATCTCCCTACAACCTGCTGATAATGGCAGCAAGTAAGATTAAACAAGTTCTTGACGCAAAGTACTAACTTTCACACATCTTTTGCCAGTTCCCTTCTACCCATCCACTTCACCATGTCGAGTTTGGAGGAGCCACTTGGTCTTGACAAATTGCCAAGCATGAGTACCATTGATAGAATTCAGAGGTTTTCGTCTGGTGCTTGCCGTCCCAGAGTAGATAATTTGGGTATGGGAAACTGCTGGATTGAAGGACAAAGTTGCAGCACATCTAACAGCTGCAAGTGAGTTAAATGTTGCAATTTAGTACGAGTCGGACACTTAAATGCATTTTATTTATATATTATTCAACCTCTTTTTGTCCTATTTTACATTCTAATCACTGTCGTCATATATTATTTAACCTATTATCTGCCTACTATATCCATAACATAACTGTAAGCCTAACTTTGTGCAGTGAAGACAATGAAGAGTATACAGCAGAGACATTCCCATGGAAAAGGCAAACAAGAGATATGTCCCGAGGTGACTCTTTCAGTCAAAAGACAATGACCATAGGGAGGAACTTGATGAAATTTGTAATGATTGATGATTCATTTTATTCCTCAGATTACCAATGTAGTCCAAAGTGCAATAGCAAAGACATACAAGATATGGCATATAAGGTAATGCAATGGCTGCTATACTTTCTGTTCAAGGTTTTTTGTCTTTGTTGGGACTACTAAATTAGTTATCTATTTGGTTCTTTGGTTGGTAAGTAACTTACTTACAATTTTTAATTGGATAATGCAGTTTATGAAAGGTATGCCAAAGTTTGTAAAGATAGTAGAAGTTGGTCCAAGGGATGGATTACAAAATGAGAAGAACATTGTACCAACAGCTGTAAAGATTGAATTGATTCATAGACTAGCATCTTCTGGGTTATCTGTTATTGAGGCTACTAGTTTTGTATCTCCCAAATGGGTCCCGCAGGTATAATGGCTTTACCTTATTTGTTGTAACTTGTAACCTAATATTGATATTATGAAAGATTGTTGTGGTAAAATTTCTCCAAGGTGCATTTACATGACATAAGTTCTCAATCCCATGTAATGATGTAAATTAAAAAAAGCCCAAAATAATTTTCTATAACTGAACTAATGAATTTTCTTCCAAAATAATTCCTCCCACTTTCTATTTGTGTACGAAACAAAGGAATATTAGATTCTCACCCTTTTTTCTTTCTCTCCAAATTCATTTCCCTCAAAATCATCCAATCCAAACAGACCATACCCATTTGGTGCACAGTTTTAGTCTATCTGTCCATTTTCAAATATATGATGACTACTAGAGTACTAGTTGTTATCCTTTCTCAGCCAACTTATTTTCAGTGTGATTTGAGTTTTACCTGCTTGAATGTCATTCTTTTTCTTTGTCTTTCAGTTGGCTGATGCAAAGGATGTCATGCAAGCAGTTCATAACTCGGAAGGAATCAGATTGCCAGTTCTGACTCCTAATTTGAAGGTGCATATATCTAGAATAACCACAAAAAGGCAGATTTACATTCAGATCTCTGACCTATTACATTTATAGGGTTTTGAAGCTGCTATAGCAGCTGGTGCTAGAGAAGTAGCTGTTTTTGCATCAGCTTCTGAATCATTTTCAAAATCAAACATTAATTGTAGTATTGAAGAGAGTCTTGCCCGCTATCGAGCTGTTTCTCGTGCTGCTAAAGAGCTCTCAATTCCTGTTCGAGGGTATGCCATTTATTTGCTTTTTCATTATTCTAACCATCCATCAAGTTTAAGGGTAAATTTTACCGCACAGTTATAAAGCCCGCGATGTTGTATGGTATCAAATGTTAGGTAGTAAAAAACCAGCAAAAACATAAGATCAGTGTCACTAAGATGATGATGTTGTGCTAGATGTGTGGCTAGACAAGACAATATACGATTAGGAATGAATGTATTAGAGAGAAAGTAGGGGTAACACCTATTGTGGAAAAGATGAGAGAATCTCGCCTTAGGTAGTTTGGACATATAGGCTATGTTTGGATATTTAGTAATTGATAGAATGAAATGGGATGGGATGTGATGGAATGGAATGAAATGGGATAAAAGTACATTTCATTGTTTGGATATTTTAGGATTGAATGAAGTAAAGTTACCATTCCATTGTTTGGGAAGTGGATGGAATGGTAAGAGTTATAACTTTATTTTTCCTAAATTACCCTTATTGCAAACACATCAATTTTATTTATTTCTAACTAACAAAAAAGACTTTAATTATCTTTACATATTATCTAATGATGATATTTACTAGATACTTTTTTTCTTAAATTTTTTTTTTTGGTTATTTCTTAATCTCATTTTTAATAATTTCATTCTTGATTATGTAAATAGCAATTTCAAAAATGCATCATTGAGATGAATGATTTGAAATTGTTTGTAAACAACTAGTTGCATTTTATGAAAATTTTATGAAAGGACTATAAAAATGGTATTTGTAAAATTGTATCTAAAATGACTTAGACTTGTCGATATACGAATATCTTTCAAAGTGAACAACTACCTATTTGGTTTATGACCATGACATAGTAAATATCATTGCAAAATAGCATCTCTTGATTTCTTCCATTAATTTGACAAAGTAGCTCATGGTTTAGTGACTTTTTTTTTTATGTAGTTGTGTGGTGCTATATCAATGAGACAACAAAGCTATAAATTATTTTTGCAATAAAATTGTGATACCAACTGAAAAATTATTTTTGAACATAAGAATCGGGTCTTATATGTAGCTTTACACATAAAATTTTGCAAAAGTTAGACCAATCAAAGACAAATAGAACTTAAAACCAAACAGCCCCTGTTCTTACCTTGCCAATGAAAAAAGGAAATTTCGCTATGGAAAAGTAAGATACAGCAATGGAGACAGCAACAGGGACAGAGCAAGGTGCGGCAATGGAGAGAGCAACAGCGACATCGCAAAGGCTCAGTGGAAGAGTAAGCCAGAAACAGTGGAAGAGCAAGCCAAAAACAGTAGAGCAAGACGAAAGAGGTAAGCAACAATGTATTAGGGTATGAGATTAATGTAGTAAAATCCTAATTATAATAATAACAAAAAAGATGATTTCATCTCATGCCCCCCAAATTGAGAGGGGAAAAAATTGATGGTTTTTGGTGGGATAGGATGAAATCCATCCTACCCACTTCCATCTCATTCCATCCTTTTTTAACATAACCAAACAATGGAACCTATCTCTATTCCATTCCATTCCCTTCCATTCGACACAATCCCATCAATCCAAACATAGCCGTAAGAAGAAGACCCTTAGAAGCCCCTGTAAGAAGAATAGATCAGGTGGAGGATAGCCCAATAGCTAGATGTAGAGGGAGACCAAGAAAGATTATAGGTGAAACGATTAAAAAATATTTAGATTTGAATGACATTTTTAAAAACTTGGTTTATGATATGACACAATGGCATCATTTGATCCATGTAGCCGATCCCACCTAGTGGGAAAAGGCTTGGTTGTTGTTATTGTTGTATTCTAACCATTCATCAAATACTCTCCGCTTCAATATATTTATAAGTGTGCATTTATGCCAGACAGAAAGTTCCAATAAATTTTGGTTTTCAGATTGATATTGTTGAAAGAGAGAAAAGAGAGAGACATATGAAGAAACCGTGTGTTTCAACTACACAACGGAGGCTGAATATATACTCAATAAGTAATAACTAATTACACAATTTACATGATGTGGGACTAACAGTTGTACTACTAATTACACCTAATTACACCTAATTACATATGTTTCCAACACTCCCCCTCAAGCTGGAGCATATAAATCATATGCACCAAGCTTGTTACACAAATAACTTATTCGTGGACCTCTCAGGGACTTGGTGAAGACATCGCTAGCTGATCATTTGAGTTGACAAAGTTTGTGGTGATGTCTCCCGATAGAATTTTTTCCCGATGAAATGACCAACCTCAATATGTTTAGTCCTTTCATGAAACACCTGGATTGGAAGCTATATGCAAAGCGGCTTGATTGTCACATATGAGTGTCATTTTCATAACCTCATCAAATTGAAGTTCTTTGAGGAGTTGTTTCAACCAAATGAACAAGTGATTGAGGCCATAGCTCGGTGATTCTTCGACATAGATCTTGCAACTACATTTTGCTTCTTACTTTTCCAGGAAACTAAGTTGCCTCCAATGAGTACACAATACCCTTCTGTCAATCAAGCATCGAGTATCCAACGACCAGTATGTCCCTTATCTTCATAGATGAGGCCTTTTCCAGGAGCTGCTTTAATATACTTTAGGATGCGAATCATCGCATCCCAATGTGCATCACAAGGTGAATTTAGAAACCGACTTACCACACTAACCGCAAAGGAGATGTCGGGACGGTAACGGTGAGGTAGTTCGGTTTTCCAACTAACCTTCAGATCTTCCTAGATCCGAGAATAGCTCCCCCCGATTTGGTAAAAGTTTAGCATTCGGATCCATAGGAGTGTCGACAGCTTTGCATTCAAAGACTGCTTTCCTCAAGAATGTCCATGGCATACTTCTACGTGAAATTACTATACCATCATTAGATTGTGTCACCTCTATTCCCAAGAAGTATCGAAGTTTGCCAAGATCTTTGGTCTGAAAGTGATGACCAAGATATTGTTTTACCTGAATTATGCCATGGTGATCACTGCCAGTGATAACAATGTCGTCGACATATACAATCAAATAAATACACCCTTGAGCTGAATGGCGATAGAAGACAGAGTGGTCAGTTGCACCAGAATCAAGAACCCAAGTACCAATGGATGGGGAATGAGAGAGACAAGCAAATGAAGTACCAATATGTGCAACAGAGGCAGTGGAACTGGAGATCTGACGTTGCTCAAACCACTTCAGAAAGTCGGCATAGGCAGTTGTTGGAATAGAGAAACCAGAGGACTGACATTGTATAAACCACTGTAAAAAATCTGCATACTCAGCCTTCGGGGCGTCCTTAGAGCTAGCTGAGGAGGTAGAACGAGCCATGGATCGAAAGCAACAACCTTGGTGTTACGAATGCACCGAGTCAAAAGGGGGTTTCACGAACACAAAAGGTAATCCCATGTAAGAGAGAAAGGTGATCATACAAACGGTGGCCGGTGGGGGTGGCTCACGCGCCGTCACGCGCCGGAAAACGGGCCGCGCGGTGGCTGTTTGGCAGCAGCGAAGGGTGGCGCGTGGGGGCGCGTCCCGGCGGCGTTGGGGCTGGGCTTTTGGGGTCCGGCCGGTCGGCGGGAGACGGTTCCGATGGTGTGGTCGGCGGCCGGAAAGGAGGCGGCGGACGGCGGTGGCAGCGGCGAACAGGGAGAAAAAGGGGCGGAAAGACGTCACGGCAGGGGAGAAAGGTCGGCAAACCGGAAGGGAAACACAATAGGCCTAAAAATTTTCACCGGAGAGCAAGGCTCAATAAGGGCGTTTATAGGATTTTCTCTTTAGGATTAGATACCATGTTGAAAGAGAGAAAAGAGAGAGACATATTTGCCGTGTGTTTTATTACACAACCCTGAAATATCTCAATAAGTAATAACTAATTACACAATTTGTGATGTTTTGGGTGTCTACTAATTACACCTAATTACACCTAATTACATATGTTTCCAACAGATATCTTCTGAAGGATTTGCATTTATTGCCCTGAAATTTCTTCATTGTTTTTGGGTAGTAACTCTTTAAATTTATTGAACAAGTTATCTTACATTAATGAATTTTGTGCATGGTCTGTTCCATGGCATCTATTTCTGTATTTTAGCAGTTTTTATATTTTGAGATACAGCTGTAGTAATTTACTTATATATTCCTAACTCTATTTTGGACTTAAAGCATGGACAATGCACATACCTACTTTACCTTGTGTTGAAGTTTTAATTTCATTATTAAGAATGGGGGCAACAAGGATTGAACTCAAGAGCTTAAGCTGTTAAGTGGAGACCTAGGAATGGTTTTATATCATTAACAGTTAGCATATTTGAGGTCCCTAGTCCTTACTGGTAAAGTAAATAGTATGTAATCAGTTTTTTATATCCCCTTCTCCATTGCATTTTATTGCTATTCAAACCAGTGACAGAACTAGGATAGATGTTTGAGCGGAGAGGAGAAATTTTCTTTTAAAAAAAAATTAATTATACATTTAAACCTAAACATTTCAAATTTATCAAATATGATAAATTTATAAACTGATATTAATACAGAAGGATAAATAATTTCACATAAATAAAACAAGCAATAGTTTTTATTGAAATTAATTTTATATGTTCCAAATATTAAATAACTTTTATAAATTACAGACATATATATTGTTGGTGGAGACAAGGGTAGAAAGTAGATAAAAAATTTATTTATTTAATGATTAGAAATCAATTAAAATAATGGCAAATAGAAAAACAACATAGTTTAAATAAGATCAATAGTCTAAGTTGCATAGATACGAGTACCGGTACGGGTACGGCTACTGGTACGGGGTATGACAAAATTTCTAAAGGCTAGGGTACACCGTACAGGTACGACAAGATATATTATATAGAAATATAAAAAAATAAATTATGAAGTAATTAAATCATAAGATGAATATAATTTTCTTAATGTTCACTACAAGGTTTCAACAAAATTTCATAAAGTATTTCTAGTAAGCATAAATATATAAAGAAGGTGCATGATTTTAAGGGAGTGAAGTAGTAATTTGTTTCTTTTAATAGCAAATCAAACAACTTAGCAACAAAACTTGATTTTTGCATGGACTGATGACTTGTACTTGAGTGATATTAGGTGCCTTCTCATCAAGTGAGTATTGGTTAAGTACCCATGTGTACCCAATAAGTACTGGTACTGGGTATGTACTCGGTATGGGTACGACAACTATTTCAGAATACCCATGCATCATAGTGAATATAAGATCATAATTGTTTTTGCATCCTATAATTTACTCAACTATTTAGTTGTGTTTATTTTAATCGGTTCTTTGTCTCTTTTAACAATTGAATGCAAAAAAATCTAAAAATTTGTTAAATATTTAAATAACTTGTGCATGTGTGTGTGTTTAATTATCTATCATGTAAAAAATAAATTTAGAAGTAAAAATAAGTAATATTTGAAGATTTTGTAAAACTTCTACTTTAAATACAAGGGAAGGGAAAGTTAAAGTTTAATATTTTTTTGTTGGAGGATTGAATAAGAGGACTAGGGATGTGGTATAACGAATTGTTTAAAGGGGAAGTTACCCTCTTTCCTCCACCATTGATTGGTGGCACTGTTGCCACTTGAACATCTCATTTCGTCCTAACCATTATTCCTATTGTTATTGCATAAGATCCTAGATTCTATGAAATATTTCTCAAAATCAGTTTTAACATCTATATTTGTATTGCTGTTTAGAGATTATTTCTCAAAACTAATTTCTTGAAACTAAGTTAATTTTTGGTACCCTTCTTGGTATGCTTAAAAGGTGTCCAGGTCAAGGTCTAATAGTTAGACACATGAAAGTCCATTTGTGTTGATATTGTAAATTTTATTGACGTAGAAATTCTATTTCTGTTCTGCTTATTCCAATCAGTTTCTCTGTATTGAAATTTCATAGGTATGTATCATGTGTTGTTGGATGCCCAGTGGAAGGACCAATTCCTCCATCAAAAGTGGCATATGTGGCTAAAGAACTATATGATATGGGTTGCTTTGAAATCTCCCTTGGTGACACAATTGGAGTCGGCACACCAGGTAATGAGTTAGATTATTAGAGTATATAGAAGTGTATTAGATTACAGCTTATTATGTATGCTGATGTGGCATTAGTTAGTTAGGTGGTTATTGTTCTGAAGAGTTCTAGAGAGATTCTAGACTCTCCTATATGTACTAGATCCTACACACTGGTTCATTTGGTTAATTCAATTACTTTTTAGATTTGTTCTCTCTCTCTCTTCTCTCTTCTCTCTCTCTATACTTTCTCACACTTTCTCTCATTTTCTATCATTTTTGTTGAAAGAGAGAAACGAGAGACATATGAAGAAAATTGTGTGTCTGAATTACACAACGGATGGTGAATTATATATTGTAATAAATACAAAGACTACAAAAGATCCTAATTACCGTAATTACATGATTTGATTATGATTTAGTTAGCCTATACAATGAATCTAGGCACTATTTACATAGTTTTCAACACTCCCCTTCAAGCTGGAGCATATAGGTCATATGTACCAAGCTTGTTACAAATATAACTTATTTGAGGATCTCTCAAAGACTTAGTGAAAACATCCGCTAATTGATCATTTGAATTGACGAAGTTAGTGGTGATGTCTCTAGATATGATCTTCTCTCTAATAAAATGATAATCTATCTCTAAGTGTTTGGTCCTCTCATGAAACACTGGATTGGAGGAGATATGCAATGCAGCTTGGTTATCACAAATGAGCGTCATTTGCATAACATCCCCAAATTGAAGCTCCTTAAGTAGTTGTTTTAACCAAATGAGTTCACAAGTGGTTAAAGTCATTGCTTGATATTCTGCTTCGACACTTGATCTTGCAACCACATTTTGTTTCTTATTCTTCCACGATATCAGATTACCCTCGATGAATACACAATACCCAGAAGTGAATCTTCTATCTATAGGAGAGCCTTCCCAATTAGCATCTAAATCTGAGTATGACATTTATCTTTATAGATGAGGCCTTTCCCTGGAGCTCTTTTAATATACTTCAGGATACAAATGACTTCATCCCAATGTCCTTCACAAGGTGAGTTTAGAAACTGACTTACCACACTCACTGCAAAAGAGATATTTGGACGAGTAACAATGAAGTACTTTAATTTTTTGACCAATCTTCTATTTCTTCCTGGGTCTGAAAGTGGCTCCCCCTGATTTGGTAGAAGCCTGACAGTAGGATCCATAGGAGTGTTAATAGGTTTTGCATTCAACAAACCTATTTCCTCAAGGATGACCATAGTGTAATTCCTTTGTGAGATAACTATACCATCCTTGGATTGTACCACTTCGATTCCTAAGAAATAACGAAGTTTGCCAAGATCTTTGGTCTGAAAGTGATGACAGAGGTGCTGTTTTATCTGAGTTATGCCCTGGTGATCGCTGCCAGTGATAACAATGTCGTCCACATACACAATCAAATAGATGCAACCTCAGGCTGTATGGCGATAGAAGACAAAAGTGTCAGCCTCACTTCGAATTATACCAAATTGCTGAACTACAGTACTGAATTGACCAAACTAAGCCCGAGGAGATTGTTTGAAACCATACAAGGACTTGTGAAGAAGACAAACGAGGCCAAAAGACTCTCCCTGAGCAACAAACACTGGTGGTTGCTCCATATAAACCTCTTCTTCTAGATCACCATAGAGAAAAGCATTCTTGATGTCTAGCTGATGAAGGGGCCAATGGCGAATAGCGGCCATAGATAGAAAGAGCCAAACAGAAGCCATCTTCGCCACCGGCGAGAAAGTATCTCCATAATCCAAGCCAAAAATCTGTGTATATCCTTTTGCCACCAAATGTGCCTTTAGGCGATCAAGCTTTCCATCAGGGCCAACCTTGACCGTATAGATCCACCAACAGCCTACAATAGACTTCACTGGAAGAAGAGGAACAAGTTCCCAAGTACCACTGTTATGAAGGGTATGCATTTCCTCAATCATAGCTTGTCTCCACCTAGGATGAGATAAGGTATCACCTGGAAATTTAAGAATAGACACAGAAGACAAGGAAGAAAGACATGCAAAATGCGATGAAGATAGGTGATGATAACCTCAAAGTAACATACTGAGGAGAAGGGTTACGAGTAGACCGTATACCTTTTCGGAGAGCAATGGGAAGTTCAGGCTCAGGAGGCAGTGCCGGAGCTAGTAAAGGAGTTGGTGCTGGAGGAGAGTCCGCAGTGACCTCTACAACTTTTGGTGGAGGTGGCTGGGGCCGATGATGATAGATTTGAAAGGGGCGTATGATCGGTGGGGGTCCTTCAACAGGAGGTGGCTGGAGGGTATCATATTCAGCTGAGACAAAAAAGAGGAGGAACAGGGAAGACCTTAGTAATGGGTTCAGGAGTCAAACTAGAAGAGTCAAAGAAGGTAACCGACTCGAAGAATGTGACATCGGCAGAGACTAAGTAACTGTGGAGAGTAGGTGAAAAACAATGATAACCCTTTTGAGACCAATTGTAACCGAGAAAAACACATTTGATGGAGCGGGCAGAAAGTTTGTCAAGACTGGGAGTGAGATTATAGACAAAGCATGTCGACCCAAAAACACGAGGCGAAGGAGAATGGAGGGGTTGATGAGGAAATAACACAGAGTGGGGTACTTGGTTATCAAGCACAGAAGAGGGTATGCGGTTAATCAAAGCAGCAGGCAGTAAGAATTGCATTGTCCCAAAAACGGAAAGAGGCGCATGACCATGAAGCAAGATTATTTGAGTTGTTCCAATGAGGTGTCTATTTTTGCGCTTAGCAACCCCATTTTGTGAGAGGTATAAGCACAAGATGTTGGGTGAAGAATGTCGTTAGATGCCATAAAATGTTGAAAAGGCTGAGATAAAAATTCACGGACATTGTCACTACGCAAAGTACGAATTATTGAATTTTTATTTCATTATAAAATTTCTGAAAAATAGAAAACAACTCAGACTTGTTTATATAATTTTTATTTCTATATGATCAATTTCTGACATTCTATCTTTCATAAAATTCATTGTTTATGTCTACTATTCTTAGAGTCCTAAAGCATGTGCTTTTTCTCCCTTCTGTTAATTAATTCAATCTCCTGAGCTTCGTAAGTTTCACTGCTCTGGTCTATATAATTCCATCATCCTCTCTGTGGCAAGTTCTGGAACTTTAGTATTCTTTAGAAAAGTAATTACAATTATAAACTAGAATTTCATAGAGACATATCCTTAGTAATTGATCTATATCTCCTTGTCTACTTCTTTCTTTTCATTCTAAGTATGACAGACTTGTTATATTTACCTACTCACCGTCCTTATCCAAAAGAAAATCTCGTCATCATAGTAAGTTGTCATGCATACTTGCACAGGCCTTTAGCTACCCACACGGCATACTACTATCAGCCTTATAATAGCTGTTAGAATATCTGAAAAATATCTCAAAATATCTTTATTGTATCTTGAAATATTTTAGAGTATCATAGATGATCTCTTAGAACAGATTTGATTTATTTCCTTATTTCTGTTATTAGGACTGATTTGATTTATTATCTTATTTCCGTTATTAGGACAGATTTGATTCTTGTATTAAGACAGATTTATTTCCTGTAATTTAACTATATTTTAGGCAAGTAGTTATTGACATAAGTCTATATATGTAAATCATACCTATTCAATTGATATTCAAGCAATAACAATATTCAGAAATACTCTTTCAACATGGTATCAGAGCCATGGTATCCACTTTGAGGAGAATTTCTCTTTTTTGCGGTGTAGAGTTCTTGGAACTCCTTAGCATTGTTCACCACCATCATACCAAGATTTAGTTTTGTTGCTCCCGATCTTGGAGCCTCTGATGTTTCCGCTGCACATCGCTGGGTTTAGAGCCAGCCTTCATCGCTGGGTTTCAATCAACCTTTGTTGCTGATCAGACTAGCTTTGATCGCTGGGTTTAGAGCCAGCCTTCATCGTTGGGTTTCAATCAACTTTCATCGTTTCCGTTGCCCTCATTGAGGGGGAGAATGAGAATAAATCCATCTCTACATTTACTTCAATGCCAATGTTTGTCATGCTGTTCTTTTCCCACTAATGGATCATACTGGCGGTGACTCCTCTCCCACAGATGAATCATATTAGTGGTGACTTCTCTTCCCATCGACGATTATTCTGATGGTCACTTATGTTGGTTATGACCCACAATAGCCCGACTTTTTGTCCCAGATATTTTGGCCCTAGCTCTCTTTGTCCCAGATGCACTGGCCTCATCTCTGTCTTCGTCTCAGAAGTAGTTGCCAACCACCGTCTCCATTCGTCCTAGCCACTATCACACTATCAAATTATTTAATTGTTACAAGCTCAAGCTTAGGAAGCTTAGCTTGAAGGGAAGTGTCAAAATATTTAAAAAATATCTCAAAATATCTTTATTCTATCTTGAAATATTTTAGAGTATCATAGATGATCGCTTAGAACAGATTTGATTTATTTCCTTATTTCCGTTATTAGGACAAATTTGATTTATTTCTTTATTTTCGTTATTAGGACAAATTTGATTTATTTTCTTATTTTTGTTATTAGGACATATTTGATTCTTGTATTAGGACAGATTTATTGCCTATAATTTAGCCTTATTCTAGGCAAGTAATTATTGACATAAGCATATATAATGTAAATCATACCTATACAATTGATATTCAAGCAATAACAATATTTAGAAATATTCTTTCAACAATAACATTCCCTTGTTTGGCATCACTCTTTTAACCCTAACAACTGTTACTGACCACCGGCCTATTTGTCACCTTTCTTGTACTGTTTAGTGTTGATTGTCATAATAACATATCCTTTATTTTTTAGTTTGCAATATAATTGTCTCTTCTCTTTGATTCTTGAAAAATTTCACTGAGAATCTTCGGTATCAAAATTTGTCTTCAGTGGAATTTATTTGTAATTTTTGCCTCTATCTACATTGTTCCTTTGTATGAGTTTTAAGCTCTACACCTATCGGAGGCATCTAATATCTCCTTTGTATTTCCTGATTACTCTCTGCAACCTGTTTACTTTAAGCTTATTCTTGAATTGTTCCTGACTGCTTGTCAATTTAATATTTTTTCTCTTTTTTAAAGTGAGACTGTTTGCCAATGTTTGCTATGCTTAACAGCAAAGTAAAAAAATGTCAGTTCTTCGAAGAATTCAGGAATGAATGTCAAACTCTGTTTTTCCACTTAATCAAATATGCATATTCTTTCTCAGAATTTGCTATTGGTTCCTTGAATATGATATTTGTACTTATATTGTTCTCTGTTCATTTTGTTGTGTTCAGGTACTGTAGTTCCTATGCTTCTGGCTGTAATGGCTGTTGTACCAATGGAGAAGCTTGCTGTCCACTTCCATGATACTTATGGGCAATCCCTTCCAAATATTTTTGTGTCCCTCCAAGTAAGTCAACAAACTATAGCTTGGACTTTTGATTTGCGTGTCTATTGATGTATAGAGCTATTTGTTGCACCAACCATTGAACAAATTTAATTAATGGAAACTATCTACCATCCATGATTTCATCTCAAAATTAAATCCATATTTTTTTTTATAATTTCATTCAAGTTGTTATTACAATTATGGTCAGAATTTGTCATATTGAAATACTATCGAATTTCCAATAAACATTTTCTTAAAATGATCATTATGATTTATATAGAAAAAGTATAATATTGACCATTTGGTTTTCCCTGGCTACTTTTACATGAAAAAAGTATAACCTTACCTAAAGCAATTTGTAACCTCTCTACCTAAGGTTCAAAAAGTGTAACTATCACTTTGACTGATAAATTCAAGGAAGAACCATATGGAATTGGATTGCTTTCCATCTCCTAGTTGCAGAATGATATGCGTCTAACTTTTGAGCTGTCTTAGATTTCACTGGTATAGTGGTATATTTGCTTTTACAATGAAATGGAATTTAGATTTGTATAAACAAGCTTAAACTGGGCCTGCATTTTATCTTTTGGCATTCTAACAATCACTGATGGACATTATTAATTTGTATCTAAACAGATGGGGATTAGTGCAGTGGATTCTTCTGTTGCTGGTCTAGGTGGCTGTCCATATGCTAAGGGAGCTTCAGGAAATGTAGCTACTGAAGATGTTGTGTACATGCTTAATGGGCTTGGTGTGAAAACCAACGTTGATCTTGGAAAGCTCATGTTAGCTGGGGACTTCATCAGCAAGCATTTGGGACGTCCATCTGGCTCAAAGACTGCCATTGCCCTTAGCCGAGTCACAGCTGATGCCTCCAAAATATGATCATATGTTGTACCCTACAACTCTATATTCAAGTGCCTCAAGCAACGACTGATCATTCTATATATTTCGTGTTTCTTTTTTTGCACAATTATAGAAGAGGAATAAAATGCCCACTCACATGGATGAGTGGGGAAGGAAGAAGTAATGTATTTAATCTGCCAATAGCGAGCGAGCGCAAGCTCATTTCAGTGAAAGCTTGCAATTTTTATCCCAAATTTCCTTTCGTGTCTCAGCCACCATGCATTCTGTGTATATGCATGACTCTAGTTTAACCCTGAAAAAGAACAAAGAAAACATAAATTACACTTAACAAGATGACTAAAATTATTTACCTCATTTTGAGGGTAAAGTGGAGAGTGCAGATCAAGAAATTTTGTCATCTGACAATGTTGGCCTAACAGCTAATTTCGACTGTTTCTGCTTTTTATTTGTTTGGAATGGGTGGCTGGATGCAACTTGTCATGTCGAAAAGTGATTATCCAGCTAACTTTCTTTGACTTGAAGGGAGATTTGTTGGCTGCTGTGTTAAGAATTTACTATTAGAGCGTGTTTCGTTTACGATTTGGAGCATAAAGAATCACGTTTGAGTTGTCGAATGTGTTTTTAAAAGTGTTCAATTATGTTTGGTTCTCTGAAAAATTACATTTAGCAACTCAATGTGATTCTATATTCTAACTAGAGAAGTAACTTATTGTTGCTAGAAAATCAAGTTTTGGCGTATATTTAATAGAAAAATTAAGAACTTTTTCTACAATCTAAATCAATTACTCACAAAGTAAACCAAACACTCATTTTTTATAATTATACATCCAAAAGCCATTGTTACCTAGTACCAAAGAAAGCTATTTTACTAACACTGTTTTAAAAACATAAATAATTTCCCTGGAAAAGCAACTTCTCAACAAAATTAAGTTATATAAAATTATGTCTGAAGACACTCCTAGTTGTTAGTAATTAGTCTTTAATCAGCGTCTTACTGTCATACGGAACCAACATCCGGATTGCTTTTAAATTTTAACAACAGGTCTCACGTATGCCTAATTATTTAAGAAATTTATCTAAAGCTTGATATAACTTTCATTCTATGAGCCATGGCTAACCATGTCGTCGTCGTCGTCTCGTCATTATTATTATTATTATTATTATTATTATTATTATTATTATTATTATTATTTAAAATGCTGTGAAGTTACACATATAGAACCAAAAGAAGAGGCAGCAAGGAGGTGGGAATAACCCAAAATTACAAGCTTTGACAACTTTCAAGTAGAAGCATTTGAGCCATGACTTTTGAGTCTTTGACCAGTAAAAAAGGGAACCAAAAGCAAACAGCAGAGTCAGAAGGAGACATTGATTATTTGATATTGCTTGTGCAACAATTTATTTTCTGGCCATATGATACCTGATGTACTCAACGAATTGTCGGATTCTTTTTTTCAATCTGCCTGTTGTCAAAGGTTCAAAACTATTCAACACCCTCAGAAAATGATCACTTAGCTCCCTTTCACAACCTCAACTTTGATGGTGAAGGGTGTCCCTCATCATTATGAAGGTTTTCCTTTGATAATTTCCATAATTAGGTTTTGTGGGTGTTATACAGATAATCTGTATAACATGCACCGTAACCATTCAATGGAAAAACAAGTGCATGATGACATTTAGGGTTTGTTTGGATGAAGGATTTTGGAAGTAAAGGAAAAAAATATCTTATTTTTCATTTCTAAATTAAGAGAATTATAAAATATTTATAAAAATAAATAAAGGATTATTGAAAGATTATATGATCATATTTTATTTTATTCTTTAATTTTATAAAAAAATTAAATATAAAGAATGTTTACTCAAAATAAAAAATAAGCCTTTCTTTCTCTTTTCTTTCAAAACCCTTCAAAATCTCAATTCCCAAACACACCCTTTAGCTTGTTTAACATGCTATGGATATTTAGTTTCTATTCCAACATCGGCATTATATTTAGCAGGATGCATGCAGTGTTGGCGGGAAGCTATTCAAGGGCATAATCACACAATGACAAACTAGAAAGTCACTTTTCCATAAGAAAAAAGTTTACACCCACCTTCTTAATGCACACATATAATACATCTCCCTTTGGGTATGTGATCGCACCTACTTTTTTGTTTTAAACTCAAAATCATTTATGCCAGTTGTATATAATCGTGCCATCGCAGATTTGGAGTGATTGTGTACCTAAGCAGGGGAATACATTGTTACTTAAGCTGCATTAGTTACGATGCTAACAAAATTAGGGATGAAATGTCATTCTAGCTAGCTAGTTCATCAATTCCCATCTTTGAATTGAGTGATTACAGACATGCATGCAACTCTAGATAAATGAAGACACTAGTTATAAAAACCATATCATCACATTCAAAGAAAAAAAAAAAACAAAGGCAATGGTGAAGGAAAAGCATATAATCTACAAAAGTAGATTTTTCAATGTATTGAAACAACATTTTTTAAGTTCACAAAGCTAAGGGGGCCCTTCCATGAGTAGGGACTAAAATAAATTGAAAACTTTTCATGACATAAAGCCATGAACTTTTAAACTTGTGCAAAGTGAATGAAGACAACATAATTCTTTGTAAGGAAAAGATCCATGCATTCTTTGTCCACATTTCTTGGCCCATTTGTTAAATCCCCACCTGTTTGACCAAATTCTTTTTTTTTTCCACTAATTAAACTTGAATCCTATAGATAAGTACTATATTTTGTTTAATAAATGTAGAGTGATCTTGTCACTTAGGAACAAAAAAGTGAGCTAGAATGAGACTAATACAGTGAGACACCCAAGCACCCAAAGAAAAAGTGTAATAAAAGATAATCACTCATGAAATTGTAACTGATAACATTCACATTAACATCACTTGATTTCCTCCATGCACACAAATTATTGTAGAACCTAAAACCCTGTTTGGCAGTTGACCAACCTTGCTTTTCATTTTTACCCAACCAGAATCTCTCGGAAATTCAACCTTACAGTCGTATGTGGACCAACCGAATTCACCTTTTTTTCTTGTATATTGGTACTGAAAACCTAATTGCTTTGGCGCTTTGGGGATTCCACCTCCCTCATGAAATTTACTCTCTATAGATCAAAACCTATGGGGCTAAGAGACACGGAGACACTATTTAAATTCAAGCAAGATAAGGATAGAAAATAAAATGTACATTCCAACCAAAAAAGAAAAAGATGCAACGTACATTTCCTCCTTAGTTTAGAAGAGCCACGTGTCCAAATACATAATAAAAGGCTAAGAAAAACATAAACAAAAAAGGAGCAATTACTTATACAGTTATTATACTCGCAACATTACATAATTGTGAGTGACTTCACTTAAATTTCATTTTTTTAACTTATGATTGAATGAGAAAATTTTGTCTAAATTTAAAATATTTAAATTCAGTGTATCTTGTTAATTGATATTTAATATTTTTATATTATATATTTAATATTTTTAATTATATAATATAAAAATTTATAAAAATATTAAATATTAATTAACTTAAAATATTCAATTAAATACTTTAAATTTATGTAAGAATAACTCGTGGCTCAAGTATATAATTCTGTGTGATTACAGCAGTTTTACAAGAAAATACAGATAGGATTTATTTGATCATCTGACGTTAGAGACACACACAGATATTCAAGAGCTCTTTCTCTCTCATGCAGTAAATATATGTATGCATCATAAGTGAACTCATAGCAGCATCCCCCTGATCTCCCAACAGATGAAAGGAAGATCCTTCTTCCTCTTCTCCCCCCTCCGGGTCCCCCCCCCCCCCCCCTCCCCTCTCTTTCTCTCTCTGGTCCATAGTTGTTTCCCAAGTAAAAAAGGGGCTCTGAAATCGGCAACCAAACAAACGCTGCAGCATATTTATTTGCATTAAAGCACCAAGCCCTATGCATATTGACTCACATCTCATTGACTATCCTCATTTTCAGAGCTCAGACATCAAGGTTACACCATATCCAATTTAAAAACAGACAATTCCCAGACAAGTTTAGCCAAAAGCAACCATTGAGTGAAAAAGGGTGCCAAAACGAGGAAAAAGGAAACTACATCAGATCTTTGTATTCCCTTCTTCCAAGCAGCGCTTTCATTCTCTCTGTTTTCTTTTTCTGGGTTGGTTTGGTTACCCCTTTTGGATCAGATCCAAAAAGGAGCTTGTTTTGTTTTTGTTCTTTATGGACTTTTGAGCCAATTACAAGTTTTCCTTGCATGATCTGTGCCTTGACAGACCATGAGGCTGATGAGTCTGTCTTGTTTCTCTCTCCTACTGTTGGTTTCATTCCTGTTCCAAAGCTCCCCTACCGCTGATGAGTCTGAAAAATTTCGAAGCTTTCAAACTGGGTCTATATCAAAGCTTAGTCCTATTCAAGCTAAAGGAGGTTTTAGACAGAATACAGGTGAAGGTGGTAGTGAAGCAATTCTAGGTGATGAAAAAAGGATAATCTACACTGGTCCTAATCCTTTACATAACAGATAAGTATACATTTATTCTGAGCTTGATCTTTTCTTCTTCATTTCAAGCTCTCTATGTAGAGTTTTTTCTTCTTTTTTCCTTTTTCTTTTTCGGAGTTTTCCACTTCTTTAGATGTTCTTTACCCCCACCTTTCTTCTGAGAATTTGTGATTGATTTTTGATTGACTTTGATTGACCAGTTTCTTCTGTTGTACTGTCCACACTCCACAACAATGTCGCTTTATGTTAGAAGTTACAGCCCAATATTAATTGACGAAGACAATTTTGACTTTTGAATAATTGGTTTAGGATAATATTTTTGAAAAATAATTTATTTTTTTATTTGATCTTTTTATTAATTTTTTTAATTATTAAATAAAAAAATATTAAATATTTTTTATATTTTTAAAAAAATTAAATATATTTATTTTTTTATTTAATATCTTTTTTATTAAATATTAAAATAATTATTAAAATAATTAAATAAAAAGATATAATATTACTCTTTTCCATAATACTAATAGTTTGCAACAAATGGGAAGATATGATAGAACTGATGAGATGTATCATTTCGCTTCCATTAATGGTGTCGTTCTTGCAGTTGTTTAACAACTTATGTTCAGGTTTGTTAGTGTGTTTTTTTAAATATTCGTTGTGTTCCTCCTCCAATCGTATTTTAAGGATTTTGTATAAGGAATTAAGGATTAAAGAAAAAATTAAATAATTTCAAATTTAAAAAAAATAATATAATATAACTAAATTAATTCTTTCAATTAATTACATAATATAATAATTTTTTTCTCTATTAAGAAGGATAAAATTAAAAAAATTAATATTCTTTTAATATTCTCAAATAAAATAATTTAAGATAAATCAAAATTTTTAAAAATAAAGTTATTAAAAGATAGATAGAATAAAAATAAACTTTAATTTCCGTGCTTTCATAAATGGATTTTGGATTTATGCAAAACAGTGCATGGTTTTGGGGTGCTTTAGTTTAAAATTTTTCATGCTAAGGCTATTATTCAGCAGACAATCTTAAACGAAAAGGAAAACTTTAAACATGAAGGTGAGTTGGATTGCTAACGATCGAAAATCAATTCCCTTCTTAGAAATTCTTAATCGATACGATGTATATAATCGTGCAAATTATTATTTAATATATATAAAATTTTGAAATTATGTTAAAAAATACACTCATTTTTAAAATTATTTTTATAAATATTAAATAATTATTTAAATATTTAAAAAATTACGTAATAGTAAAAAAAAAAAATGGCGTATCATATTTAATTGAAAATTTCTTTTAAGTGTTAGTGATTCAATTGTCCTACCATGTTTTTCCATTTCCTTTTACTTATACTGTAGAATAGTCATAAAACTTGATGCGGGGATTGTGGAAGACCAAAAAAAGAAAAGTTATAAAACTTGGATGGTGGTTCGAGTCAGTTATCTATTATACAACGATTCAGTAAGGGAAAAATTAACTAGATACTTTTTTCTGGAAAAAAAGAAGAAAAGATTACAAAATTAGTCAGTTATTTCAATTTGTTAACTTGTTTAAATTGGTCAATTTTCTTGGTTTTTATTCAAATGATCGTGCTTGACCTAAAAAAGTATAACATATTTAACTTAACTGACCAAGAAATTGAGTAATCTACCTAAAATTTAATAAATCTACCAAAAAATTATGGTTTTTGGGATCTATATAACTTGATCAACTCGGTATTACCTATACTTGGATTTAAATTTTAGGCAACCACTCGATTTTTGGGTGTGGCTAAGGAAGGAGAGGAAGATTGCTCACGACCAGAAGGACATGGGTTGTGCTTTTGGCGTGCCATTGGAGCGTTAAGAAGAGAAGAAAATCTGAGTTAGGGATTCGAGATGAGAGAAAGAAAGGAAACTAAAAGAAATGTAAAGTTGGGGGAAACGAAGAGCTATAAATACGTTGCTGGAAGATTGGATTCATTTGAATTTCAAATTTCAGCAATTCCTCTATCACTTGGAGAAGATAACACTATTAGAAATTTGAGTTTTAGAAATCGAAAAATTAGTCTTTAAATCAAGAAAATCAGTCTCTAAAATAATTAGAGATCGATTTAGAGACCGATTTAAATCGATCTCTAAAAGTTTCGTCGCTAAATATTAGAGACCAATTTTAAAAATATTGATTTTTTTGATCTCTAAATCGGTTGCTAATTTTCGGTCAAATATTGGTCAATCATATTTCAAAAAAGTATATTAGAGAGCGATTTAGAAACTGATTTTTCGGTCTCTAAATCGGTTTCTAAATCGATCTCTAAAACAAGAATATATTATATATTTTATAAAATCGGTCGCTAACGCAGTCTCTAAATTAGAGATTGATTTATCAGTCTCTAAATCAGTTTCTAAAAAACTTTGAATATATTATATATTTATAAAATTGATCACTAAATCAGTCTCTAAAAGGCTCAATATATTACGAGACTAGTTTCTGAGTTTCCAAATCAGTCGTTAAATATCTTTATATATATATATATATATATATATATATTTTATATATATATATATACTCGATCCCTAATTCGGTCTATAATTTGCGATATAAATTTGTAATTATTTTTAAATTTATTAAAATCTAAATTTTTAAAACACCTAATAAATAATAATCAACAATCTCATATATAACCAAACACATAAAAAAAATAACGTAAAATAAACTAATTTAATCTTTAGAATATTTCATTTAAACATCAAGACATTCTAGAATAAACTAAACTAAACAATGTCTACAATATCTCATTACTACAACATTTCAAGTGTAAGAAAATTGAACACAACACAAACTAAACTCTAATCATAAAAACTCGATCATCGTCCTCCTCCTCCTCTTCTGCTCCATCAGTCACGGGAAATGTTTGAGAAGACTGAAAGTTCATCGACTGCATCATCTCTTGTACCAATTGGTTTGTCTCCTTAATCTGTCTTCTATTATCTGTCACTTGAGTCTGAAGCTCATTTCTCTCACTTCTTAATTCTTCAAGTTCATCTCTTCACACCCAGTCAAATGATGAAGAACTTGAGCTGAGATATTGTGGTCTTCCAGCCACTATAGTTGACTCAATTCCAAAATCATATATTTTACCTTTTTTCACTCCAACCATATTGCGCCACACATCCAACTCATCTGGGGGAGGAGTTCCCTGCTCTGATGCTCTTTGGGTCATTTCTTGCATTTCGTTTGCAAATTTGGTCTATCAATACCAATATGACACTAATTAATGCAAAAAGTTAAAGCAGCACATAAGTCTAACATAATATAAGTCATGACATAAAGTATAAGAATAAACATGGTTTCAATCACATGTTAAAAGATGCAAGCTTGTTTAATTTCAATTTGAGATGATAACACATTTAAAATATTCCTCTTTGAAAATAGAATAAGGACTTTTGACATGCAATACACAAATATCATAACAAGTTGAAAAATAAGCCAACATAAGAATAAACATGGTTTCAATCACATGTTCAATGTACATTAGCACACATGTACATTTATCAATGAAAGCTTATTTTGTAACAGTGTATGCATGTACCAAAACCAATGCTCCTCTGAGAAATATAGACACACACACACACACATATATATATATATATATATATATATATATATATATATATATATATATATATATATAGATAGAGAGAGAGAGAGAGAGAGAGAGAGAGAGAGAAGAAACACCACGATAGTAGTGATCCCACATGTTGTGGAACCTAGGTTGCCCCTCCAAGATCCCATAACTTTATTATAACATTGCCTTTGGTTACTTTCCTTATATTGAATCCCACCTGGAATCAGATAACAATAGATTGATTAGAATATTATTGCCTTTGATAGATAGAAAACTTCATAAACACTAATAAGTACGGAAGAAAGCAATAATTTAAAGTATTAGGTGAACAGGACTTACAGTGGGAATCATATCCTCGCTATACCCACCGATCTAGAAAGCAGAAACAATATCAAGAAAGTATATGTCAGTGAATCAGTCCCAAAGTATAAATTAAACAACAAGTTGGTAAGAGAAAGTCAATATGATTATGGTACTTAGAGCAACAACATTTACATGAGAAGTCTTTCCTGCATTCTCAAGTCCTATCAGAGATAACTCCATTTCCTGCTTGAAGAAAAGGCTACCATACAAATTTATAACATAGTAAGCTCATGCATTTTGAAGAAAGTGATCCACTAAGCTCAGATCATGCATCCACATAAACATATATATAAAATTCAACTTCCAGATGCAACCTAAAACTGAATCTGTGTTATGAAAAGAGAATTAGGTTTAGTGTGAACAAAAGGCATTCAAAAAAATTATATAGAAAAGACCTTCAAAAAGAGTCTTAGTCACAAAATATACAAATGAGGAATGCTCTCATAAATGAAATTGAAGCTCAAATCCAAACTTTCTACCTCTGTCAAGTTGGACAAGGATACAGGAACTGAACTAGAAAAACTATTATAGCAAAGACTCAGGTGCTGGAGTTTAGATAACTACCCCAACCATATTGGAAACTCTCCACCAAATTTGGTGGTGCACAACTTGAGCACCTTCAATCTAGGATTATCTTGATTCAATTATAAGAGATTTTAAATCTAGTTTGGATTAGGTGATAATAAGATCAGAATTATATTATTTGATCACCTACGAATTCAGCAGACACTTTTTTTTTTTAAATCACTACAGTACATTAGCTACATATTAGTTAAAATGGGAGTTTCATTTGCATATAGTGGATAAACTATAGCTACTAAGTCTTAAACATCAGTTCTGTTAAACACCTCATCCTTTAATACTAGCTAATATATTATATTATCATTTGAGCTATTGTGCTTGCTCAACATGCCAACCGAACTTCATGAAGTAAATAAATTATAGTTTTATTTTGTTTTAAGGACATGTCATAAAGAAACCAACAGAAAGTATAGGGTTTGTGCATCAGGCTGCTAATCCTTGTAATCTTCATTTATTATAGTGAATTTTCTCTATGTTTCGCTTGTGGATGTAGGCCTACAGTATGTTGCAGGTCAAGCCAGTTAATTTCAGTGTCTATTTTTCTTCTCCCTGTTTTCGATTTGCACACCAAGTTACAACACAAATATGCTAATAGCCAAACATTCGCTCAAAAAGTAAAGCATCATTAATATTGTTCAAAAATAAATTCACATTATGATCATCGTTGAACACAGAAAAGAAAGCACAAAAAAGGCACTAAAGATCTGGAGATTTCTGAAACTAGTTGAACAAAATGTTTAATTTGAATAAGTGCGAAGTGCAAACAGAAAAAATTCAATTATAGCATAGCTAATAAACTAATCCAGGAGAATCAAGATATTACCTCACATATCTTAATGTTGAATTTGCTCTGCCTAAGTGAATGGGTGAATTCCATTTCCTGAGTTAGAAGAACATTGTAGGATAATTCAAGGCTAATTGCTAATGATCCAACAACTTCAGGAAACTTAAAAGTGATATAAGACTTTCTCAGCTAGTAAGGGTAATTAAAATGCTAAAGTAATCAATAATCATGCACGCTCCAATAACGGTGCGTGGAGATGTATTTGCTTCAATCAATTAGAAAGAAGAAACAATGAAATAGGGTACCCCAATGACCATTATGGTTCACAAGTTCTCTGTCACCAGATCATGAGCTCGTAGATTGAAACCAAACCAATCACTCGCATGCTTCACTTTATATATATATATATATATATATATATATATATATATATATATATATATATATATATAGCATACCATAAACAAATAAAACAATAATCAAATCAAATATCTCTTCTTCTTCTTTGATCTCTCTCAAAGTTTTACTGAGTCATTTATAGCCACCAGCGACATAGAAAAATATCTTCCAACTGTTACCTTCAAATCATACAACTCCAGCGTCATCCCCTCCTCCGTGTTTAGCATATCAAATCTCTTATAGAAGAAAAAAAAGATTTTATTATTATACTGCTATTAATTTTGACAGCTTAATGGCCACTATTATTGATTAGCATAATCCATTTACTTACATTGGTTTTAAATCAGGTGCGTATTAATGTTATACCATTTGAATCCACTTGAATCCATATAACACAATCCAAAACTAACCCCATCCCACCAATTTTTCTAGTAACATTTCCATTGAAAATTTCCCAGACTTGAGAAAAACAAAAAAAGCCGCATTTGTTTCCCAAGAAAATTAGCACAAATCATCAAACCCTCACTAGATCTGGAGAGAATCGAATCCTGACCCACTTGAACCCAGATAATAAGACCCAAAACTAACCCCACCCCACCAATTTTTTCTTCAAATTAAACTAACCCAGAAATAGAAAAAGACCGAAATCGAGAAAATTAAAAAATGAACCTATTTGCTTCTTAGGAAAATTCACAAAGAAAAAAACACAAAAAGGGGGGAGAGAGAGAGAAATAAGCAAAGGGAAGTGAAAATGGAAGCTTACCAAGTGGTGACATTGTTGATGGGAGGAATAAGAATGAGCAGTGAAGAGAAAAGAGAGAGTGAAGAAAATGCAGAGTGCGATGGAAATGGCAGAGGCCAAGACTCTCAAGGAGGAGAAGCTGAAGGTTTGGATCCTGGGGCGTGGAAATCGGAGATTGAGCAGTAGCAGAGGACGACTTAAGGTTTTCAATTTGAGGATTTTGATTTTGCAGAGAGAGAGTGAGTGAGTGTGACGCTTCGGTTGCACGGGTGATAACGTTGCATTCTCACCTTTTTTTTAATTTTGTAGCGACCGAATTTTTCGGTCGCTATTTATGTTTTTTTTTATTTTATTTTTTAGACCGAATATTTAGTCGTTATCTATTTATTTATTTTTTTATAATTTTTTATTTAGCAATGAAATATCGGTCTCTAAAAATAATACATATTTTTATTTTTATTTTAATTTATTTATAATATAATTTTGATCTCTAATTTGGTCTCTAAAAAATTTAGAGACCGAATTACTTTTATTTTGGTAGCAAATTAGATTTTTTTAATCGGTCTCTATTTTAGTCTCTATAGAGATTGAAATAAATCGGTCTCTAAATCGGTTTCTAAAACCCAAATTTCTAGTAGTGTAACATTGTTATCGTAAAATTTAAATTGGCAGTACCTATTTGAAAAAGCCTATCATAGGATGATACTTGTCTTAAGAAAGCTCCAATTTAAATAGGAATTTTGAAATGCTCAAAAAAGGTGAGGGCAAATGTTCAGGACCAACACTAAAATTGGCCAAGTGTTGTGTCGACCTATATAATGTCGAATAGACTAATAAAGATGACTGTTCTATGAAACTGGTCTTGATGGTCAACAAAAAAGAAATTAGGCAAGAACAACTCAATTATTGCTACTTCAGTTTTTGCTAAGTTTGAGGTAATGGCAAAGCAAAGAGAAATCCAATTGCAAATTGGGTCAATAGATGGGTTAGGCCACTTGTTAAACAAAGTGGCCATGTCTTTTGAAGTCTTTTGGTCATTCTATGATTGAGAAAGGTTAAATTATTCCCAGAATTTGTTTGTCAATTTGGCCACTTATGCACATGTTCTTTGTAGAATGGGTAAGTTATATTTATATGGTTGACTAGTTTTGTGATTTTGTCTTGTAAAAAAGAAGAAAGGCGATAATTGTGAGCTAATTTGTTTGACAAAAATATAAAAGAAGTGAAAGTTTTTATTGATATGTCGATAGATTACAACTTTTTAGAAGGAACATGAATTACAAAGCAAAGACTTAGACTCTGTTTCTAAGTTACAATTTGAAGTTTTGAGTGTACTATGTAAAATACTTCCAAAGGCAGAAAGAAGCTAACTCCACCTTTTCCTAAATTCTACTGGAAAGATTAGATCTAGCTCATGAAGCAAAGCCACAAGCATGGTCGAGTATGTTCTTTTCTTAGATTCTAATCGTCCCTACCACCCCAACTGATCTGAAGTAACTTGAATCCCAAGGTGCCTACGGAGGTAGAAAAATGCACATAAACTCCCTCAAGTGACGTTATTCCTCTATCCATCAAAGGCTTTTGAGTTGTGGGACCGTGAGGCAAGAGGCCATTCCAACCCCTCATATGCATAGTTAGAAGAGTATCTTGGGTTGGCCATAGACCCTTGGAAGGAATTTTTGGAGAATTTGTTAACCACAACCAATGGGTATGCGTGGGTAGAAAAGTGTCGTACCATTGAAAAGACTGGCAGTGGAGGCCATTTTTGAGAAAAATTTGAGGATGAAGAGTTTGATGATGAAGGGTGCTCGAAGGAAAGGAGAAAAGAAAGGCATCACGGCCATTGCCATTTTGCTATTGAAAATGGAACGAGAGTTTCATCTCAACTCTTTATAGAGGAAAATGTGAACACTCATTTGTTAACCAAAAGGCGCAAAGGATGAATATGGTCAAGAAATGTGTGCCTAGAATGAATGTTAATTAAGAGAGTGATGTTATATGAAGAAATAATCATAAGTGTGACCGTTTCATCTAGCCACTCAAAGGTCACACTTAGGGGGGCATCTGTTGGGAATGAAATAAAAAATATTTATTTGGCACAAGTGGAAGATACTTCGCACAAGGGAATATGAGACATGTGCTAGTACTTGGACTGCTAAGGAAATGCCAAGTGGCTATTGAAGCAATTGGTCGACATTACTGAAGCTGTCGAGCTAGGCAATAGTGATGTTGCCTAAATTATAAGGAAATTGTTTAACTGTTGTCATAAAATATCAAGTGTTAAAGCAATTTGGTAATACTGAAGCTACCTTGTTAAAGATAGCATTGATACTATCTAAGAGAATTTGACAATACAGATGCCATCAACATTAAGTCAAATGGTAATACTAATGTTACCATCAGGTCGACAAGCAAATAATCATGGTCGATAACTATATCTTGAAGCTAAATGAAATGATGCATAACAATAATACTGATGTTATTAAAGGAAAGTCCAAAATAGATTGAGTCCTTGTGAACAATGTAACGCCCCTTTTTAGAGAGGGACGGTCACACCAAACTACGGACGGAAAACAAAATATAAACTAAGACCTGGTTCATTTTTGTTGGGAATTTGCGGATCAAAAGTCTCGCAGCGGAATAACATAATTCCCTCACAGGATCCATGCGAAAAATCCATAATCCGAGTTTTTAAATTTTTACCTCTTGAAGCGTAATAGACACAAGCGAGGTGAATCACCAACACCGTAATAGCGACGATGTTTCTGCGGTATCCACACGAACAGACTTGCAAAAGGAGTCACGCCTCTGTTTTCGTAGTGCTAGCTGCGATGAGAGGAGAAAAAGACCTCACTATCTCTCACTCACTTTCTCGTAGGTGCGGCTAGGGTTGTGATGTAACCTAGTAGCATCCCCTTAGCATACTATTTAACATTGCCTTAAGTGAGTGTGAGCGTAGCTAGGTAAGTGGTGCAACCCTAAACTCATCTGTCATGAGTTAGGCCCACTGATTGAATCCGAGTCCAACTTGGATTGATTACTCCAATTTAGTACTGTTCTAAGTGTGTGACCTTGCAGGTTCTCATGACGTTGGTAGTAATATTAAAATCTCATTTTAATATTACAAACAAGTGAAGTGGTATCTAGCAACACATCATGCTACCCAAGTAATGAGAATGTCGGTGATTTGACATAACCTATCCGTGACCAATGTTTCCGTGTAGTTTAGTTCCTTTGGATAGATTGAACACAAGGCATAACGTGTCACCCTTGTTTAGTTCAATCTTGAGTTTCTACGATTCTCGAGTAGACATAGTAATAACAAATAAGATCAATATCTATATTGACTCATTTGAGCATGGCCATGCATTTCGTAGTCTCACTCAATCGGGGGCCCGAAGATATCGCTCTGTTATGTAGGAGGGACAAATCCCATCTAGGTCACTCACATCCCTCCACATGTATTGCGGCATGTCTAATAACCAACGTTATAATCATCTTGTTACGAGATGACATTTGATGGAATTAAAACACACAACTCCTTATGTAGGAATCGTAGTGAAGGTCAAAGGACCACATACACCATTATCACTATGAGAATCGCTTATGACACTCACGTAACGATCACGTATTCTATGGCGAGTCCGTCCAATACATCATTTTAATATGTATTGTGTAGACTTGATATCTCATATCCATGACCCGTGAGATGTGGTCATCGATGACATACTAGCCTCAATGTATTATTGTTGTCCTAATTAACAATAATACTTGACTAGGGACATTTAAGAATAGTGTTTTATCCAATAGGATCTCACGATCAAGTCATCCACTTGATGTCCTATGGTATCAAACTTACTATTGTAAGGACTTTATTATGTCTACCAAAAAGAACACAATAAATGAAATGCCTCATATAAAATAACATAATATAATGTATGTAAATACAAACAAAATGTATTGGCCACTAGGGCATACACCAACAATTTTAAACATAGATAATAGCTTGTTCATTTTTAAACATATAATAATTTGGTGAATTCCTTTTTTTTTTTGGTAAGAAAATGATGAAAACATAATTACAACAAAAATTAACATAAGGAGTAAATCATATATTCATACATCATATATATATATATATAGACACACACACACACACAAATACACTTATATCATACGTGTTTAGAGACATCAACAGTTATACAAAAGAAGCAGAAGCTTTACATGCCCTAAAAGGATTATATATTTACAGCCCACCAAAAAGACAAAACATCAGGCCCCCAAAGCAATATACAACCAGCCACCCACAAGGCTACCAAAAAGAGTCAAGCTTCCATCAATAGCTAAGAAGGAGCCTCAGAAAGGTCCTCCTCAGGATCTTCCTCAGAATAGGAAATCCTTATAGGAGTGGCTGACCCACGAGCAGGAGCTCGTGCGGAGGACAGAAAAGAATCTGAATCCTCGCATGGGGTGTGCACACATTCACCCCATACCTCTCGCACAAGCATGTAGAACTCCAACCAAATATGAAAATCAAAAGAAAACACAGGGAGATCGTAACAACCCCATGCTAGAGACATTGTCACGTCTCCAACATAAACAAAATGCTCCATGTCGAAATCCACGTGCCATCTATCATCACCCCCATGAAACCTCAACCTGGCATACCCCAAAAAGCTTCGTCGGGATGCCATCGTAAAATAGGAGACTAATTGGACCAAAATCCAAGAAACTCAGGCTCGTCCACGCTTTGGTCTTTACGGAAACACAGATATATACAGAGTAACAAAATACAGAGGTGAGATACCCAACATCATTACCAGTTATGACAGTAAAGAAGCATAAACGGCGCATAACACCAAACAGTGCAAATGAATAGTAAATATCATCAAGATCAAGTAATAAACGATTCAATGTTCTAGAGAGTCATAGCATCATAAAAGAAACAATTTCATAATCATATATATATATAATAGATAAATATGATGACTGACTATGTACATGCACAAAGTACCAAAACCCTACTCTATGGAGCTAAACTCAACATTCAGAGAGAATGATCGAGGAGACATATCTGTATATCATTGGCCTCAAATCAAGTGCTTCAATCTTAACAAAATTGCGCAACATGGCTCATACAAGACATTCTTCACAAGATCGCGATATAGGACAGTGTCTCGGTTCGGATCGTCGGTGTGTTTGCATCGGTCTATCCCACGGCACAGAGGAGCTACCAACTGCTCATTGCAAGATACCCGCACCCCGATGCCCCCAAGGTCAACAAATGACCTATACTAGTCTATTTGCACCCGCACTAAGGTGTGATTCAATCTCCTAGGCATAAAGCCCTACAACAAAGTCCACCGAACTTTCACAATGCATGATGACTCAATGCATATCCATGTATATTTAACAATGATATACTCTTCCATAACATGCCACAATTTGGCCAAGTTAAACATCAACAGAATCTTGGTCCCACTCATGGACCCACAACAACACATTATCAAGTTCTCAAAAGTGACAATACACTTTTAAGGTTTATTATGGAATTATACTTTAATTCAACGTTTCTTATGAAATCTTTCTTTAAAGGAATTCTCTTGCATTTTACCTATTCTTTCTTACTCAAATTAAACAAGTTCTTCACTAAATTTTAAACCTAATTCCCTTAGGAAAATTTTTAACTTAAATTACGCAACATCTCACTTTCACTCATGTTCTTCCCTTGGTTAAATTCATTCTAAGTTATAGAAGAAAATTCTATCTTTTGTTCTTTCCATTTTATAAATTCTTAATTAACCTCCCATTATCTAGTTAACGAAGTTTCCATTTTAACACAAGATTGTCATTTTTCTCTATAGGTGGCTGTGAGCTTCAAAGAAGCTAGGAACCTTTCTTTACTCCATTCATTATTAATCTCTTGATTAGTTTCTTTCCCCAACTTGTTACAAAATTTTAACCATGAACACCCCCTTGAAGGGTGTATGGCCGTGAGCCTCAATAAGGAGGGCTAAAGCCTTTGATTTCCATCCACAAATCCAATCTATTCAAATACTTTAAAATTCATCAAGATACACAATAACAACTAATAACAATCATACAAGATGCAAGATAATACAAAGGTCATCAAAATCACATAACAAAGAAAACAACCCTAACATGGGTTTCTCACAACCAATACATAATCAAGCTCCTCACTACCAAGAGAGGTTGAAGTGGATGATCTCCCTCTTACCAAGAGAAATAACAAGAAAAATAAGCTCCTTTTTTCCTCTAGAAATTTGTCCTCCACCACCTCAAAACCCTAGAATATTCAAACTCACAAAATCAATATTTCAAGCTTGAAAAGAAGAGATCTATAGTCATGGTGAGGACCATGAACACAAAAATGAGAAGAAAAAGGGAAAGTCATGAAGTTTTTACCTCAAAGCTTCAAACTTTAGAGCTTGATGGAAGAAAATGAAAATGGTGGATTCAAGAGATATTTACAAAAGAGAAAATACTTTAGATGATGAGAAGATGTAGGAAATGAGGTTGGTTGAGTGAAAAAGCTTGGATGGCAAAAAATGATGCTCTTTGGCCATGGAGATGGTGAGAAAATGGAGAAGAAAGTGAGCTCCTTTTTTAGTATGACTTCAACAAGAAAGGAAGATCTTCAAAGGAAATGTTGTTTCAAGCAAGATGGTTGCTTGAAATCAAGCAAACCATGGAAGAAAATGGTGTGAACTGCTGTGGAGGAGAGGAGAGAAAAGAGAAGAGAAGGGTTTGAGAGAAAAGTGAGAGAAGAGAGAAAATGGAGAGAGAAAATGATAGAAAAATGTTTGGTGAATTTTGAAATGAGAAAGGATGGATGACATAAGGAAAATATGACAATTTTGTCACTTTTTCCCCCCTCGTTGCTGTGGACTCATGGGGAAGAGAGGAGGGAAAATCCTTCTTGAAGCTTGGTAAATTTGGCTTCTCCAACAAGTCAAAAGCAAAGCTTCTTCAAGAAGCTTTCTCTTCACCTTTTTGCAAAGTCAAAGTGATGTGATATAAAGTTGACACTCTTGAAAATATGATAAACATTTTATTACAAACTATTATCCAATGGATAAATATTACAGATAACAAAAATCAGTGTTTATTTTCTAACGGATAATAAAATGTATTGCGATTTTTATTTATCAAATAAAAATCTCGAAACATGTAAACTTTGTAAATTGTGCCTGACCTCAGGTTTAGTAAGATCTCCCATTGACATTTCCATAGTTCAAGGTTTTCCAGCCTCCGGGAAAATATCTCATTTTCTCGGCTCCGCTCAGTGCGCACGTAAATAGAGAAATATATTAAAATAATTGACGTTTCTGAAAAAAATCTACAAAAATTCACAAAAATCACAAATATTATAAAATGACTATTTATCATGAAATAAACAATTTTTGATCTGTTACAAACAAGTTCAACAAAGTTTCATAGCGATAGTACTGATGTCGACAAAAAGTTCTAAAAAGGTTTAAGTCTATAAGCACATGACATGCATATGACTTTCTATAAGATCTTTTGTTATAAAAGTGCAAGGCGTAGGCCAAACTCTATAATGGGAAAGTTATTCTCACTACTCTCCATTCAAACGTATATAGCTTGCCACGATGACATGCAGAGAAGATGTGTGCTAGTAGAAGAGAGGCAGCAATTGAAAATGGCAATAACACGAGAAGAGGGGGTTGAATCGTGTTTTCAATTTCTAAACAAATTTTGCAAACTAAACGACTTCTTAAGTTTTCTTAATTTGGATGAATCAGAGTATAGGTTAGAAGCTAAGTAATTCAGAAATATTACTTTAAAAGAAGTTGAATTTTAAATAAGATTCCTTTAAAAACTTGATTTCCTTAAAGTAAAATTTTTTTTCTATTACTTACAAAGACAAAATAAAGATCAAATATAATGAACAGAAAACTAAAAGATAAGGTTTAGAAGAAATCACTTAGATAATTTATATTGGTTTAGCCAAACCATGTGCCTACATCTAGTCCCCAATCATAAGCCAGGATTTTGTATTACCACAAGTATTCTTTCTTCAACCCTAGCTTCTCCTAGATTACAAGTAGTATTTGATCCACACTAGCCTCTTCAAGCTATACTAACATTTATATCACTATCGAATCAGGTTACAAGATGAGAATATAAGTTTTGGGTTTCTCTCAAAACTAAAGGAATGGATTTAATCTATACAAAGTAGGGAGATTTTTTTCTCTTACACTGAAAGAGTGGATCTAAGTAATTACAAGCTTGAGAGAACAACTTTTTCTTTTGAACAAGTGATTAGAAGTATATTTCACTAAAAAAACCTATTCAGAAGCAAGATTTAAGCATTCAGAAGTTTGATCAAAAGTTCAACAAAATAACAGTTTGCTTCATGACTTCAAATCTTCAAGCTTCTTTAATTTATAGAGCTTCAGAAACTATCCATTTGATTCTCCAATGGCTATCGTGCATAGTTAGGTTACCATTTTCTTGTCTTGTAGCAGTCAATCAATTTTTCTTTAATGATTTTTGTTCTTTTCCAATGATAGTCAGAAGTTTCAAACTTCTGAAACTTTCTGACTTTGACTTTGTTATTTATAGATGAATGTTGTCTTATGAACTCATATTCTTCTTAAAGACTTAATTCTTCTGATGTTTAATACTTTAGATAGTTTTGTCTTCTGATGATGTTAGCTTTTGAACTCAGTCTTCTTATGCACTTTACTTCTGATTCTTGTCTTCTAATGGACTTGACTTTTGAAGGTTGTCTTCTGATGAACTAATCTTTTGAAGGTTGTCTTTTGATGAACTAATCGTTCGACCATGTGTCAATCTCATGGGCCACGTAAGATTCTAGATATTTTACCTAGAAACATTCATCTTTCCTAGAATGTGAAAGGACATTTTCGTGTGTCAAAGACCATGAAGAGCACATGAGTAAAGTTCATAAAAAAAGAAAGGAGGCTTCGTCACTCAAAGATTGATTTGAACAACCTTCCCCCTTTGGCAGAGGAATGAAGATATATTGATGGATAATGATTAATAATTGTTATATTTAGGAATAATTATGTCATTTTCATCTTTAGGTAGTTTAAGAATTTATTTTATTTTTAAATAGTTATATATTTTATGAATTATTGTTTCATTAGGGTTTTGGATACCATTGGGTTATTATATACCCCATTTTGTGCTCTATGATAGTTACTTGTGCATATATTGATTAAGTAAAGAAATTTTTGAGAGTTTTCAATTGAATTCGAGGGATTCTTGATTCTTGTTGGTTTTTTGTTCTAAATCACATATGAAAGGAGAACTTTCAATTTTCATTTTAAACTTTATTTTTCCTTATGCATCTATAGTAATTGATTTGCATTTCAAACTATCTATATGTCTATCTTCTATCTATATTTATTAAAATAATTATTTAGACTACATTTAGTAGGGATGCATCATAATGTTAATATAGAAAGATGCACTATGAAACTAAATTCCTTTACACTATTGTACATATTATATACGTAAAAAATTCCTTCGTCATGCTTATACTTATTTGTGCATTAATATGTCACTAAAAAACTATTCAATGGAGTAACTGTTTCAAAACTTACTCACAATGAAGTTGCAATAAAAATGAAATGAATGAAAATGATATAGTTAGATAGTTTTCCCATTATATAGGAAACTATTAGTGAAGTTGGCAATGACACAAGAAGGGGGGTTGAATTATGTCCTTTTCTTGGATTATTCCTAAAAGTGTCAACATTCTCACAACTTTCTCAAGTTCTTCAAACTTGGAGTGAGAAGGTTTTAGTCTAAAACAAATTATTTGTGACAAGGTTCAAGTATAGGAAATAAATACTAATGAAAAGGTTCTAAAAAATGTTTAAAGAGTTGAGCTTAAAGAAAACTTTCTCACTTTGATTAAAAGCGACAAGTCTTATCAGTATTCACTTAATCACACTTAAACCTTAAACTGAAAACTTGATTTTAAACTAGTGATAACCTTTGAACTTGTTAAAATAAATTTTACAACTGATTGTGTGGTCTATGATAGTTTAATTGAGCAAAGACCAAGAATGATTACAAGTTTTTCATGTTATATTTTAGATATAATTGTGTTACTTTTTGTAATTTTGGGATTTTATGTTATTTTAGGAATCTTATATTATTTTTACAGATTTTTGTCTTATTTTGAGACTTTAACATTGATGTGTTTGGATATATGTATATGAATGAGCACAACTACAAGTGCTTGATACTTGATGATTTCCAATGCTTTACTGATTGTTTTATGGTATGAATGAATGATTGTAGTAAAAGTGTTGAAAATGACAATGGAATGAAATAGAAAACTGTCATTTTGATGCACCAAAATGCATTTATGCATTGTCCTATTCGAATAGACCAAGAGGCTATTCAAATAGAACATCACAAAATGCACCAGAATTGATTCTTGTGGCTGCTATTCGAATAGGCCTTGGAAGAATGCATCAAAATGAGACTTTTTGAAGGCTATTCGAATAGACCAGGGGATCTATTCGAATAAGGTCTTCTAGAATGCAATTTTTAGTGCACTATTCGAATAACAGGAAATGTTATTTGAATAATAGTGTCATGTTTTAAGAAATTAGAGATTTCACAAGGTACAAAATGATAGGATTCAAAGGTTTTCACTAAGATAAGTGACTTAACCTAGGAATGATCACTTTGTACACTTATGCAATGATGAATGTGTGTATTAGTTACTTATGGGGGTAACCTTTTATACACTTAGAATGTGATGTTTGATGATTACATGGTACACTTAATTCACTTGAAAAGTGATAATGTCATGTATTTAGTTCTTATGTGAGATAATGTTTTTGTGTACTAGGTTCACTTGAGAAGTGGAACAATGTGCACTAGATAAATACATAATGAGATAAATTTGACTTGTATGCTTGCCTTATTCATAAAGTGTACTAGAAACATGTTTTACTCCTTTATTTACTAAAGTTGAGCTAAAATGAAATGTTTGATATGAATTACTCTTTTATTTGTTTAAGTTAAGCTAATATGACATATTTATTATGAGTTACTCCTTTACATTGTTGAAGTTGAACCTATATGAATTGATGTGATGTATACATAATCTTTCCAAAGTGAGACAAGGGAGTGAGAAAAACACCTTGTCGGGATAGATGAGTGAGAAAAGCATTCTGCCAAGGGCAAATGAATAAGAAAAGCACTTTTTCAAGGAACATGATATTTCATAAGCATTAGTATTTGACATTTCATAATCAATAACATACTACATTTCATAAACATTAACATTTGCCATTTTATGAGCATTAACACATGACTTTACAAGAGATGTTAACTATGTGTATAGATCATGGAATTGTATTGTGAAAGCTTACACCAAGAGAATGTGTACATGTGTCACGACCAGGATCACGGTGAAATAACAACTTACATGATTTTAAAGATGAAAATAGAGTCACCGCCAATTTTATTTGAATTAGGAAAAATTGGAAAACATTTCTTGAAAAAAAATAGTCTTTGAAAACTAGATTAGATTCAGGGATCAGTTATGTATAGGGAAGAGTGGAAACTTAATCCTATAGCATCCCAAACACACTCGTCCAGAGACGGTACCTTAAGTCAGTTGTGCAAAACTTGATAATCTCAAATATATTTATTTTACTCCCCTTAAAAACAATGTAACTTTTTTTTATATATTTTGATTTTTTTAAAGTAAAGAAATAAAAGAAACAACCAAATTATGAAAATTTAATTTTTGACTTGACAAAATATAGATTCTGCTCCTACGTATCCCCATGTGTAATGAGGAATTCAAAATTACGTAGTTCTTTAAGTAATATTTGTGAGTTAGTTGATTTTAATTATAAAAAGGAGAACTCTAGAAGTTCAAATCAAGTTTGATAACAATGGATTGATTTAAATAGAGCAACATGTCAACTGACATAACAGTGAGGCAACAAACTGGATAAATAAAAAAAAGACAAGATAAACCAAATTAAAATCAAACCAACCCACAAATTTATTTTTATCATTTTTCATATTTTTCAATTTTTTTAAACCTATTTTTTATGTTTTTTCATTTTTTATTACCACTTCCATTCTCTTTTTTATATATATATATATATATATATATATATATATATATATATATATATATATATTCAGATTTGTTTATTTTTTTTTCATATTTAAAAAAAAAGCCCAAATCCTTATACAGTAACACAAAACAACAAACACAAAATGCCTAAACCTAAACCCAATCTACATTTAACATCAGCCCAAGACAACACACAAAAAAACATTTTTGAACATTGCAGACTAACCCACACATAAGTGGCCCGATGCATCAGTAACCCAAGATTTTATATTTTATATTTTTTTTATTTTTTTATTCAAAAGCCATTGCTAAGCGAACCCATGCATGGGTGAGCCGGCTGACTTCAGTAACCCAAGACTTGTTTTTTTACTTCTTATTTTCATTTTTTTTAATTTTTTTTTCATGATTCAAAAGTCATTGACCAATAAGGAGGAGAAACACAGGAATAAGGAGATGGAGGTCGGTGGTGGCATTTGGGGCGGAGCGTGAGTAGCGAATCTGGGTCCCGAATTCGATGACTTGAGGGGTGCAATGGCAGGGTGGCCAGATCAGTGCGGTGTGCGACTGGAAGACGATGGAGCGGCCAGATCTGGGAGTTGTTATGGGATAGTGAACGAAGGCCATGATGGTTTCAAGGCTGCGTGGTGGTCGACATCAGTGGAGCATGGAGGTTGCTGACTGATATGGGTTGCGGGTCCGCTGGTGGTGCGACGGAGATGCAGAACACAGATCGGGTTTGCGACGGTTGGGTTGGGCAGTTAAGCAGCACAGTTGGGTGCAACGACCCAATCCGGTGGGCAGTTTATGTGCAGAGGCAACGACAGTGGGCCAACAAGGAGGTTGCGATGGGCTTGTTCTTAACCGGGAATGGCCTGGGCAGTGGTTGAGCCCGATTACGCGTGGTTCGTCTGATGGAGCACAACTAACAAGTTGGGGTTCTGGTCTTTGGGGGTGACGATGGTTTTGGCTATGTGCAGGTTACGAATCTATAGTGGCCGTAGAAGTGGGGACTTAAGCGACACTAGTTGCGAGATATAGATATAGGTTCGTTGGTCGTGGTGGACGGTTCTAGTTAGAAGAAAGTGGTGGTAGCTATGGGTTTCATAGGTTGGTGAGTCTATACAGTGGGAAGACTTGATGGTGAAGATATTGGTGTTCAATTGATCTTCTTTGTGAGTATGGTTTAGTTACTATTCTGGTTGCAAAGTGATGCTTGTGGGGTTAGTTTGAGGTAAGTGTGCAAAGGGATCAAGGTGGCTTGGGTGGCTGATTTCTGGGTTTCATCTTAGTTCATGGAGGCTTGAAACTATGTGGGTTTATGGTGAAGATGGTGAGGTGGTTATGGGGATTGATGTGTGGTGAGGTGATGGTGAAGATGGTGAGGATGGCTGAGATGGTTAGTGAAGTTGAAGGTGAGAAAATGGAAGGTTGAAGGTCGTGAATGAAAATTATCAATGCGGAGAAAAAAATCCATGTAGCTGTTCCCCCTTTCTTTTATTGAAAAAATGGCTTTGTGCACTCTCATTGCTTGTGTGCAGGTGAGTCAAGTTGTAAAGAGAGTGAGTGTGTGTGCAAAGGGGTTGCGTGTGAAGTGAGTGAAGTTGTGCAGAGTAAGTGAGTGTGTGTAGAGGAGTTGCATGAAGCAGTGGGTGTGCTAGGCATAAAGTAACAAGCAAGCTGCAAATTTTTTATTTTTTTGATCAAAATAAAATAGACAAAGTGAGAAAAAAATGAGGTAAAACATGATTAGATGATTTGGTCAAGAATGTAAACAATTATTAGTCAATTTTTTTTATTTTTTAATGTTTTTTCAAAATTATTTTTTTTAGCCTGGTCAAAATTGGGTGTTCACAACATGTTTAAGTGATAGTGAGTTAAGCTCCTATATGACTCATATACTTGAAATTTCTATGATTTATTGTTACCATGAAGATTTGATATGAATGATTAATTGTGAGATAATTGAACCATAATAATAATTGAATTTCTTGCCTCGGGAAGAGAAAGGAATAGTTTTGGATTTTGCCACATTTTTATATGAAATGTATACTATTGATTTAATTCCTGAAGTAACTAGAGTAATTATGATGTCACTTTAAGTAATAAATTATTGAGGATTTTTTAGTTCTCACCCCTTTGCTTGTTTCCATGATAATTCTAACTCGAGATCCTTCCAAGGAGAGGAAATGAAGTTGGTGAAGTATATTATACATATGTATAGTTATTATAAAGGTAGTATGATGTTTGAAAGTTAGAAGTGACGTTCCTAATCCTGTTTACTTATGTATATTCTGGATATACTATAATTTTAGTATTGGGGCATTACACCACCACGTGGGGAAAATCAATTAAAGAAAGGTGGGCAAGGAGACTTCTCTTGAGAAGGTTGAGATGATTGTTGAGATGATACTAGAGTAGTGGGCTGGACAACGATTGAAGTATCAGTAGGAGTGGTGCCTAGTTGATCAAGACGAGCCTCTTGTATAAGGAGCATATTCCAGACATCGTGAAAGGTGGGTGGTGGACGAAGATCAGAAGCAAAGGTGATCACCGAGTCATAAGTTGGAGGAAGACCTTTGAGATCATATATGACTTATTCTTAATCATATATAAGCAGTAAGCACATAAAAATCTCCATCAAGTGTTTGTAATAGGCTTCAATAGATAGATATCATTTTTGAAGGTTATGAAGTTTCAATTTGAGTTAGAGTTCCTTTGCAAGAGATTAATCAAGGTAATGGTTATGAAAGGTAGTCAAAGAAGTAGAAGCATAGTTGCAGTTATAAAGGAGGGGAAGAAAATCTTTGGTGACAATGGTGTTAATCCAAGTAAGAACAAGGCAATCAAGGCATTGCTAGGTAAGAAATTCAAGGTTGGATGTAGTTTATTTTATGGTGGGATCACTAATGTTGACAGTAGGGATGGTAGTATGAGGATCAAGGTGTAAGTCTAATTCAAAAAGAGACAAAACAAGATGAAAAATATGAGACCATGTCAAATAATTGGTGGATGTGAGGCATTCATGGATAGAATATGTGATGAGTATAAGAAAAGGATTTAGGGTAGTAGAATTTATGACTAAGGTAGTGTAACGCCCCTTTTTGGGAGGGAACGTCACATTGTCAAATAAAGTAAAATGCGAAAATTAAATAAACAACGATTAAGACCCGGTTCATTTTAATTAATTAATGTTTAACCATGTGAACAAACTTGGCAATATTTTTTTTTATAATAATAATAATGATACTACGGAATGCGGATAAAAGCAACGAATAAAACAATACATAGAAATTTGCACCTGAATAGCATGCATACATATATATATATATAGAATTTAATACAACTTTTTTTCATAAATACAAGCCTGCCATCATCAAAAGCAAAACTATACCCACCCAAAAGGAAACATGCATATATACCCTCATGCATATACAAAATATACAGCCCAAATCAAAAGAAAGATACATCGAGGCCCCAAAAACAAAAACACTAGCAGCCATCGGTAGCCACCAATGATCATCGACCCTCAAATAAAAAGGGACCGATTCGGGATCATCGGGAGGACCCTCATCGAGATCTTCCTCATCCGAGGACTCATCCATAGGAACCACGGATGCACGGGACGGGCCCGAGCGGTGGAATCGAAAGAATCCTCCCCTGCGGAGTGTAATAACGGGAACCCCACATCTCCCGATAGGCGGGTAAAACTCCGGGCGTATCGAGGTAGCAAGTGAGGACAGGTGCCTCATGGCGTCTCCAGGCAAGTGATATCGACACGTCTCCCACATACACACAGCGGTCGGAGTTTAGGTTGATGTGCCAGCACTTTGGCCCTCCAAGGAAGGTCAAACGCACATCTCCCAAAAATCCGCGCATGCGTGCAGACATCGTCGCGGTCAAAGTCAATCCTGTGCGAGGCCGGAAGCCGGGAAGGCGGTGCTCTTCTTGTCTCTTCACCGTCGTCTTCGATCGTCAAAGCACAAGGTGCACATAAACAACAAGTAATAGAAGCATAGTGGGAAAGAGGTAAGATATCCTACCATCAATACCAATACAAGAACCAAGAACCGAACGGCGCATAACGCCCACGTAGCATGTAAAGGCAATAAATAAGCTTTTAAACGAGATAACCGGTCAAGCAATCATTAATAGAGGTAATGAATAATTCATAATATCCAGCAGTTAAATTCGGACGAGTTAAATATCATGTAAACAATAATTTTCGGATGTCGAATATTCCATGATGCATGGACACAACATTCAATTTCCTACTCCATGGAGCTAGACTCAAACATCGGAGAGAAAGATCGGGAGACATGTACGTGACTCACGCCGAGGCCGGTGCTATCAATAATTTTTCTCGTGCACAATCATGGCATTGCACGAGACATTCTACACTAGATCACGATATAGGACGGTGTCAAGTCCGGATCGTCGGTGCGTTGCATCGGTTTGCCCCATTGGGCAAAGGAGCTACCAACTACCCATTGTGGAGGACCCGCACCCCGACGCCCCAAGGTCATAACAAGACCCACACTTGTCTACTCGCACCCGCACTAAGGTGTGTTCAATCTCCTAGGCAACTTGGCCTTACAACAGTCCACAAGGACATCACAATGCATAAGACACTATGCATGCTCATGTATGATCCACAATCTCATACAAATTCATAATATACCATATTTGATCAAGAGAGTGCAATAAGCAAATTTGCATCCAAAAAGAACCCAATATCAATATAATATCAATTTATAATTCAAGGAACATAATTTATGTCCATTATGGATTTCTAAAATCTCTAAGTCTTATGAAAATTATCTCATTGGTTCATTAAGGTTTATGAAGTCCTTAAGCTCTTGTATTCTTTGATTACTTGTAATCCTAGTATTGGGTTATGAAGTCTTAACTCAAATTTTCACCTAGAGGTCATGGTCTTCCCAAGGTTTCAAATAAATCATGTTCACATCATTAGGTCCATTTACTTGTTGTTTTGATCCAAGCTATTTGATTCTTATGATTACCTTCCAAATTTAGCTCATTTCCTAAGTCTTAACCACAATCCATCATAAAAATTATTGTTGCAAGTTTCCTACTATTAATTCTACATTTAGTTACTTGATTAATTCAAGTCTTGACGTCTCAAATTTGTTATCTTTTCCCCTCCTTCAAGCCCTCAAAATCGTGGCACTCAATGAGGATCCTAGGTTACAATTTTCTTCTCACTAGTTTAGTCTTCCATTACTTAATTCACCTAGCATTATTCTTGACACAATTTTAACCAAATTCTGCTCTTAAGAACAGCCCAAAACCGTGGCACTCACCAAGGTCCAACAACCAAAATTTTGTCCACTTGGATCAACCTTAACTACTTGATTTAATTAGTCTTGCATTGATCAAAATTTAAGCATCATTTGCATTCATTTTCCAGCCCAAAAACAGCCCCAAAACAGAGTCAAAAACCGTGACACATGTAATGGTCCAAAGAACAGAATTTTGTCCACTTTAATCACCCTTAACTACTTGATTTAATTAGCCTTACATTGATCAAAATTTAAGCATCATTTCCCTTCATTTTCCAGCCCAAAAACAGCCCCAAAACAGAGTCAAAAACCGTGACACATGTAATGGTCCAGCAACCAGAATTTTCAAGCAAGCAAGCATGGAGTTCAATCACAAAATTACATGAATAATTAACCACTCAATCAACTACTCAAAGCTAAATTAAGATAACACTCAAGAAACCAATTTCAAGCAATTTTCAAGAACAACCACCATGTGGTTTTTCTTCCAAAAATCAAATACGAGATTCCTAGTTGCTAAAGAGGTTGAGGAGGATTAATCTTCCTCTTACCAAGATGAAGAACCAAGAAAAATTCCAAGAGCACTTGATTTTCGGATTTTAAGCTCCAAAAACCCTAGAAAATGTGGTCCAAGTTAGAGCAATGTAATGGTGTGAAAAAGAAGAAGAAAATGACCATTAAATCAAGAGAAAACCAGAAACGAAAATGGGAAGGTAAATCTGAAAATTTTCAGCCATGGGAGCTCACCTTCAAAGCTTGAGAAATGGTTGAAGATGGAAGCTTTCTTGAAAACTCCAAGCACAAAAGATGATGAGAAGGAGTAGGAGATTAAGAAAATATGGTTGGTGTAATTTTTTTTATGAAGGTTGGGGTTTCATGAGGTGGTGGACGTATGGGTCTGGAAAAAGGAAGAAGAAAAGGTTTGAAGAGAGGAAGAAGAAGAAGAAACGTAAAAAAGAAAGAGAAAGAGTGTTTTTGGTAATAATGCCTTTAGTTGTAATATTAGGATATTAGAATCAATTTCTTTCTCTTGTGTGGGCTGCAGATACGTGAATGAGAGAGAGGATTGAGTGACAAAATTGGCTTCCTTTGGAAGCTACACAAATGGTCAAAGTTTAGGGTCAAAGCTTCTTAAGGAAGCTTGAATATTTAACCATTAAATTTGAATTAAAGTAGGTAGATTTGACATAAAGTGGATTACATTAGGATAATGTGATAGTATTTTTATTACACACTATTATCCGATAGATAATAATTTTAGAATTGATGTGAGTCGTATTTAATTAATCCGACAGATGAATTTTTCGCTGTATTGATTTAAATGTAACTGTTAAGATTTCTCGAAAATTGTGAAACCTCGTAAACTGTGTCAAGTCTCGGGTTTAGTAAGATCCCCGTCGACTTATCCATAGTCCAAGGTTCTCGTAAGAAAACATCGCGTTTCTCTCGATTAAGAAGACAATTCATGGCGTGCACGCAAAACGAGAAATATATTAAAATATTCGACTGTTTAGGAAAATTCCCAGAAAATTCTCAAAAATTGCAAATATTATAAAACGACTATCCGTCATATAATTTTCCAATTTTTGAAACACTGATCGTTTTCACGACTCTGCTGATGAGTTTCACGCATGAACGAGGAATATATTAAAATATTAAAGTCGTTTAGAAAAATTCCAGAAAAATTCACATAAATCACAAATATTGGAAAATGATTATTCATGGTGAAATAATCAATTTCCGGGGTGTTACACTGGTCTTAGCAATTCTCAGCCCAGTGTGCACGCAAAACGAGGAATATATTAAAATATTCGTCGTTTCCGAAAAATTCCAGAAAAATTCCTAAGAATCAAGAATATTATAAAACGATGATTCATGATCAAATATGTGTTTTTCGGGATGTTACAGGTAGAGGCTGGTTTTGAATGTGAGAAACTTAATAGATATCTCAAAATGTTTTATAATGCTTATTGAAAGAGTTTTTCTTGAAACTTATTTCAATTAGTGGGAAGTTTTTAAACAAATGAAGTTTTAACTGTGGATCATGAAAATCAAGTTTGTATCTTTGAAAAATCCAAGTGTTCAAAATTAGAAATGTTTACCAAGCTATTTCGGGCTCAAAAATAGGTTCTAGGATGATTATAATCTCATCCAATGGCTTAATAATCAATTAACAACTTTTTTGTAAGTTGGTAATTAATTACTAAGGCCTGTTAATCAATTACAAACATGTAGAAACCTGTTTTTCAAAAGTTAGAGGCTTGGTAATCGATTGCCATGATTTAGTAATCAATTACCACTCCTCATAGAAGCTTGGTAATCGATTACCAAAGTTTGGTAATAGATTACCACTTGCCCAGAAAGTCCAGAATACGTTTTCAAAGCTTGGTAATCAATTATCATATGTTGGTAATCGATTACAACGATCTTGAAAGCTAGCAACGACTCTTTTCAAAGCATTTAATGCTGAAATTAATACCCCCCAATGACTCTTTTTCATAGAACTCTATAAATACATATTTTTAGGACATCTTTTATAAAAGAACCAACATTGTGAAACATCTTCCTCAAGGTTTTAATATGTGATTAATCTTATTCAATCTTTGGGCTATGTTTTTGCCAAAAAAATTGAGATATCTTTGAGAGCTTCATAGGACTTCAATTTGTATCATCTACTCTTCTGAAAGTTTCCTTTTCATCTACACTTGATTCTCTGTAAAGAGAATGAGGCATCCCTCAAAGAATTGTAAGGGTGAGGTATCCTTGATTGTTGAGGCTCAAGCACAAGGGTGAGGCATCCCAATGTGTGAAGAGTGCTCTGATTTGTAAAGGTAGCAAACACTTGTTCAAGCTTGAAGTAATAGTGGAAAATCTTAGGTGATTATTTGAGGACTGGACGTAGGTCACAAGTGGTTGGTGACTGAACTATGATAAATACTGTTTGCTTTTCTACACTTATATTCCTTTATATTTGTGTTTTAATTTCATTTGCTTGCTTGAATACTTTCTATCTTGGGATGTTTGTTTGTGAGTGAAGTATTCTATCTTCTCTATCCATTCACCTCAATCAATAAATAGCTTTAACGAAAATTATTTTTAAAGGGTTTGTGAAAAGTTTACTAAACGATTTTAAAAACTCAATTCACTCCCTCTTGAGTATTGAAGCCACTTGGTGATAAGTGGTATCAAAGCTAGACTTTTGTGTAAAGAGCTTAGCAGCTTTAAGAAAAGTGATGGCCTTTTCAAATAATTTTTCATCAGAAAGATCTTCTGTAAATAGACTACTCTTTTTCAATGGGAATGGTTATGCTTATTGGAAAGAACGAATAAAATTTTTATTGAAGCTATTGACCTAGGTGTGTGGGATGCTGTTGAAAATGGTCCATTTATTCCCACACAAATTGTTAATGGTGTAAGGACTAATACACCAAGACATGAATGAACCGATGAAGATAAGAATATAATTTGAGAGCCAAGAACATCATTACCATAGCTTTGGGGTATGACGAGTTCTTTATGATTTCAAATTGTAAGACTGCCCAAGAAATATGAGTCACTTTACAAGTAATCCATGAGGGTACTAGTAAAGTGAAAAGATCAAGAATAAATACTTTCACTCATGAGTATGAATTTTTTAGAATGAATAAAGGTGAAAGCATTCAAGAAATGTAAAAGAGGTTCACACATGTTGTAAATCATCTTGCTTTATTGGGAAATAATTTTCCTAACAAAGATCTCATTAACAAAGTTTTGAGGTGTTTGAGTAGGAATTGACAACCCAAAGTGACGGCTATTGCAAAGTCAAGGAATCTCTCAATAATGACACTAGCCACTCTTTTTGCAAAGCTCCAAGAACATGAATTGAAGCTAAATAAATTCAACCAAAACGAGGAGCTTGACAAGAAGAAAAAAGGGATTACTCTCAAGGCCACTTCCTCAATAATTAATGATGATGAAGAAGATGGTATAGAGAACCTTGAGCTAAATTAAGAGAGTCTTAGTCTCCTTGTGAGGAGGTTTGGAAAGTTCCTTAAGAAGAAGGGAACTCAAAGAATTTTCTCTCTCTTTTCTTCTTTCTTTTTGCCAAACTTAATATAAGGATGGGATTCCGTATCTCTTAGGAAACTTTAATATCCACATTTCACTCCAAAGTAGACCTATTATAAAGGGGAAGAGACTTCATCCACACCAACATGCTACGAATGTGGAAAGCCCAGGCACATGAAGATAGAGTGTCTCATTTATCAAAAGAAGATGGAGAAGTTTAAAAAGAGGACTTCTAAGGAAAAGAAAAGAAATAGAGCATACATTGCATAAATTGATAATGACATAGATTCCACAGATAGCTCAGATAATGAGGAAGCCCATCTATGTCTTATGGCTAGAGGAGAAAAGGAAGAAGAAGATGACATGGAGGTATGCTTAAAGGCCAAGACCTCAAATTGGTATCTTGATAGTGGTTGCTCCAAGCACATGACTAGAGATGACTTCAAGTTTTCCTTCCTTGTCCCCAAGAAGCATAGGCATGTAACCTATAAAGACAACAACAAATGAAAGATTCTTGAAGTTGGCAAAGTTAGTAAAATCCTTTCCTCTTCTATTGATAATGTCTTACTTAGTGAAGGACTTAAACATAACCTGCTTAGCATTAGTCAATTATATGATAAAGGAAATAAAATTATATTTGATTCTAATTATTGTATAATTGAAGGAAAAGATGATAAGCAAGTTAAGTTTGTTGGTCATAGGGTCAATAACATGTATGTGATTAGCCTTGATGACATATCTTCAAATGGTGCTAAATGTTTTATAAGTAAAGAAGATGTTTCATGATTATGTCATAGAAGAATTGCACATATTCACATGGATCACTTAAATAAGTTGGTCGCAAAAGAGTTAGTAATTGGATTACCCAAACTCAAATTTGAAAAAGATAAATTATGTGATACATGTCAAAAGAGAAAACAAGTAAATGTATCTTTTAAAGCTAAAAATATTATTTCAACTTCTAGGTCTTTACAACTTTTGTACATGAATCTTTTTGGACCCTCTAGAACAACGAGCTTTGGTGGAAATTATTATACATTAGTGATTGTGGATAATTTTTCTAAGTTTACATGTACACTATTTCTATCTCATAAAAATGATTCTTTTTAAGCCTTTAAAAAACTTACCAAAGTTATCCAAAATGAAAAAAGGTTTTTGTATTGCATCCATAAGAAGTGATCATGGTGGTGAGTTTGAAAACCATGAGTTTGAAACCTTTTGTTATGAACATGACATTGAGTATAATTTTTCAACCCCTAGAACTCCACAACAAAATGGAGTTGTAGAGAGAAAAAACAGATCTTTAGAAGAAATGACAAGAACTATTCTCAATGAGGTTAACATTCCTATGTATTTTTAGGTAGATGTAGTAAGTACCGCTTGTTATGTAATGAATAAGGCTCTAATAAGGTCAATTTTAAAGAAAACACCATATGAGTTATACAAAGAAAGAAAGTCAAATGTTTCACACTTTCATGTCTTTGGATGTAAATGTTTTGTTTTAAACAATGGAAATGATAACTTAGGGAAGTTTGATACTAAATTTGATGAAGGTATATTTCTTGACTATTCTATTCATAGTAAAAATTTTAGAATTTACAACAAAAGAACTATGACCATAGGATAGTTCATTCATGTTGCTTTTGATGAAATTAACCCAAATGGATTGAGAAAAGATTTTGTTGATGATGTTGTAGAAATTTTAGCAAGAACACACTTGGAAAACAAGGAAAAAAAAGTCAAGAAGTAAGAGGAAAGTCAAGTAGATTCCCCAAGATAAGAAGACTCACAAATCATGGACCTTGTAACACCCTAATACTAGTACTAACAACATGTCCAGGATCATGCATTAGTAGTTAGGATTAAGTATGTCACTTTGATACCAATAACAAAATTTGAGAAACATGTATAACATATACGAAAATATGAGCCTATAGTAGGTATAGTAATATATATATATCGAAAAAAATCTTTATACAAATACATTCATCGTACAAATAATACATTAGAGGCCTTAAATCCACTACTTAATGCAAATTCTACTAAAAAACTTTCTAGTATCTAAAGCTAAACCCTGTCTCCATGACTCTGATCTTTTCTTCTGTTTGATGATATCTTCTCCATCCCTGGAAAAAAAATATGGAAATACAAATATACGGAAGTGAGAATTCAAAGAATTCTCAATAGTTTTATAAAAATGTGTCATCATAGTATTTTCAACTATTTCGGAGAAAAAGCCATTCTTTGATTAAAAGTCATTATTAATATGTATATAAGTTATAGAGATGTGACAAACTGTCAAAACTAGTCCTCTCTCTCTTCTCGAAATAGATGGTCAATTATTAACCTTTATAAAAACCATTCGTACATTCCCACAAATCATACAATTATCATTTCTCAACTCAAAAACACAAATATTTATTCAATATCTATTGTCATCATTCATTCATCAGTTATTGTATTTCTTTTCAATACATTTCAAGTATTAGAAGTTATTGTATCTCATTCTTTCAATTCCATTATTCCACATAATATTCTTCATATCTTTTATGATATAAATCAAATACTTCATTTATATTCATATTCCATTCTTTCATTCTTTATTATATGTTATTCATCATTCGACCTTCATTCCTTGTGCCTCTTTTCATCACTGTTCAAGATTCATAATTCATCAAATATTATTCTTCGGTGATCCTCATCATTTCCTTACGTTTACCATATTTATTTATTCCTCATTATATCTTAATCATTTCGGGATACTCTCATACTCGAGGTTATATCCTATTTTTCTCTAGATACTCTCATACTCGAGTTTATAGCCAGTTCTCATATACTATGATAGGGAGGAAAACACCATCCTCACTCTATCATTTCATTCTCATTCATATTCACTTGGTAATAATTTACTTTCAGGTTAGTGTACTTCAACCTATTCATGGCACTGCTAGGTATGTCACACAGAACTACTCCATATTTAGGGTGACCCAAACCACAACTTATGAGGGAAATATCATCCTCATATCAGAGTTGTGGGTGTGAAGGAAATACCATCCTCACATACTATGATAAGGGAGAAATACCATCCTCAGCCTATCATTTCATTCTCATACATACTCTTGTTGAGTGAGGGAAATACCATCCTCATAATACTATACATACCGAGATCACCTCTACCAACTAGGAAGGACTCAAGTGAAGAAGAAGAGGGCATCATCCATCCTCAATCCTCAACTACTCTGGAAGGAAGGAAAATACCATCCTTAACCTTCCATTCTAACCAGAGGGAGGATCCTTTCCTTATTCCATACTCAATCCAAGATCACCTCTAGTAGAAAAGGGAATATCCATCCTCGACTATCTTTCACCTAAGGAAAACACTTAGGTAAAAAGAGAGGAAATGTCCATCCTCAACCTCAATAACTCTAGCGGTAAAAGAAATATCATCCTTAACCACTATTCTCCAAGTCTCACCCCAGGTTTGAGGATAATACTAGATAATAGGTTACCCATACTATTCATTCAATATTCTTTTAGTCATTTCTTTTGTTCATCAAATTTATTATTCATGCATTCTTATGCTATTCAATGTCATTCTTATCGATATCATTCATCAATATACATATATTAATATGCTTCTTAGTATTATTCATTATTATACTTCTCAATTTCATTCATATATTAAATTCATCTTAATTATCACATTCCATACAATATACATACTATGATCCATATCATAAATAATTCAATTTATCGTACTTCATTTAATTCGAACACATTATTAAAAAAATCATTTCATAAAGTGGTTTGGATTCATATTCGTTCCACAATTTAGTGAATTTCAATCACTTAATTCAAGGTTTAAGGTTTGTATTTGGGTCCCATGGAGTAAAGAACTTTGTTTCCATAATTTTTAGATCAAAATCCTCAATTTAGGGGTCTAGTAATCGATTACAAGATGCTGGTAATCGATTACCAGCTTGGCAGAACCATGGTAATCGATTACATCTCATATGGAAGATTAGTAATTGATTACATAGGTTGTGTAATAGATTACTAGCTGCCCAGAAGTTCACTTCGCAGCTCCAAAAGCTTGTAATTAATTACCAACTCAATGTAATTGATTACGTCTTCGAATCTTGCAGAAAACAGAGTTTTTTAAACCATTTCTACCCAAATCAAACTAATTAACATCATCAACAAAATCAAACCAACATAAATATGCATCCAAATCACTCATAAAACAACAATTTTCGATCGATATGGGTATGGAACTCGTTTTTCTAAAATCTTAAAACTCATAATAACTTCTAAAAACAAATCATGGAAATCCATACAAAATCACTTTCAACTCCGACATATTTCTCATAAACAAGAAGATGAAACAATAAAAGCGTAAGGATGGAAAATATTCCCCCTACCTTCCTTCCTTTGGCTTCTTGAAGCTTGGTTCTTCACTTTTCTTCATTGCTTTCCTTTCTTCCCTTTTCTCTTTTCTTCTTTCTCCTTCGTTTTTTGCTTCTTCTTCCTCTATTTCTATTTCTATTTTCTCTCTCTCTCTCTCTCTTTGTTTTCATTTTTCTCTTTTATGTTCTTGTTTTTCTCTTATCTTCTCCAATTCTCTTTCTTTCTTATTTTCTCTCTTTTCTTCTTTCTTTCTGCCAACTTAATATAGGGATGGGATTCCATATGGAACTTCTGTATCTCTTAGGAACACTTTAATCATCCAAAATTATATTTTCCAAATTCTATAAGTGATCCAGAAAATCATAGGTCTCAACTAAATTCTTTTATTCAGACTTTCATAATTTTCCATACACTACTATTCATCAGGTAAGCTGCACTATTTTCCTTAAATTAAATCGAACATGTAATATAAGTAAACATACCTACCTTAACTTATTTTCCATACCAAAATATTCTCCATATTTTGTTTATAATCTCCAAATAGTTTTATAATTTTTCTAAGCTATCTAGCTATTTAATTCGACCTTTAAACACTTTCTTAGTGTTATTAAAAATACCCAACTAATCCATTTGGTCCTCCAAAATTTACTACAGCTCACACCAAATTATCTTCATCCTAAAAATAAATTTCCCATATTCATTTGCTTCATTTTAGCTATTTAACTCAAAATATAAGTTATTATTCACTTTCTGTGTTATAGAATTGCGCTCAAAGATATCCAAATGATTACCAAATTCAACAGGTAACTCATGTGAACATTATTGAGCTTCTATAATACTAATCAAAATTTATTAGGTCGGGGAGGATGTTACAAACCTTCCTAAGGAATTGAGGACTTCAAAATATCATCATATTGACAAGGTGATATGTGATGTATCAAAAGAGATAATTACTAGAAACTCTCTTAGAAATACATATAACCATATGGCTTTTGTTTCACAAATTGAGCTTAAAGACCTAAATGAAGCCTTTGATGATGAACATTTGAACTTGGCCATGCAAGAGGAACTAAATTAAATTGAAAGAAATCAAGTTTGGGAATTAGTTCCAAGGCCCAATGATCATCCTATAATTGGCACTAAATGAGTTTTTAGAAACAAACTTGATGAAACTAGCCTAATAATAAGAAATAAATCTTGGTTTATTGCTAAAGGCTATAATCAAGAAGAAAGAATATATTAAGAAGAAACCTATGCACCCGTAGCTAGATTAGAGGTCATTAGAATGCTAGTTATTTTTGCTTGCATCATGGATTTCAAACTTTAACAAATGGATATTAAAAGTGCTTTCCTAAATGGTTTTATACAAGAAGAAGTGTATGTGAAACAACCCCCTAGTTTTGAAAGTCATGAACTGCCCAACTATGTTTTTAAATTGAAAAAGGCCTTGTATGGTTTAAAACAAGCTCTTAGAGCTTGGTATGAAAGGTTGAACAAGTTTCTTTTCAAAAAAAAGGTTTTTCAAGAGGAAAGGTTGACGCAACACTCTTCATCAAGCATAAAAAACATAATATACTCTTTATACAAGTATATGTTGATGACATAATTTTTAGTGCTACTAATGAGTTTCTTTGTAAGGAGTTTCCTACACCATGCAAAATGAGTTTGAAATGTTAATGATGACTGAACTTAACTTTTTCCTTGGACTCCAAATCAAGCAAATTAGGGATGAGACTTTCATAAGTTAAGCCAAGTATTGCAAGGAGCTATTCAAAAAATTTGGAAAGGAAAATACCAAGCATATGACTACACCAATGGACACTTCTTATTATTTGGACAAGGATGAAGGAGGTAAGCCCATAAAAATCACTAAATATAGAGGTATGATTAGTTCTCTCCTTTATCTTACTGCTAGTAGGCCAAATATAATGTTTAGTGTATGCATTTGTGTTAGATATCAAGCTAATTCTAGAGAATCACACTTAAGTATAGTAAAAAGAATAATGAAATATCTTGTTGGCACTTCACAAATGGGATTGTGGTAACTTAAAGGTGCATCTTGTTGCCTTATTGGTTATTCTAATTCTGATTTTGTTGGATGCAAAATGGATAGGAAAAGTACTTGTGGGACATGCCACTTGCTTGGAAGTTCTTTAGTTTCTCGGCATAGCAAGAAATAAAACAACATGGCATTGCCTGCAACTGAAGCTGAGTATGTTGTAGTTAGAAGTTATTGTGCACAAATCCTTTGGATGGAGCAACAACTTCTAGACTACGGACTTTAACTTGATCACATCCCTACAAGATGTGATAAAACTAGTGTAATCAATTTATCTAAAAATCTCATCTTACACTCTAGGACTTAGCATCTTGCTGCTATACAAGCTATGTTAGAGAGTGGTCAGTTTTGTCGGGTTAAAAGTGCTTCCACCTCGTCTGTTGCACCTCCTCCACCTATACATGATGATGCAGTTGAGGATCTTGATGATGATGACGATGTAGCTAAGGATCCTGATGATGATGATGATGCAGAAGCTGACAATGAGGAGACTGAATAAAGTCGGGGCTTAGTCATGATAGTCTTTATCTAATCATAATTTTTTCTAACTCATAGCATTTAACATTATTTCTATCTTTTGACTGTAATTGTTATATTTCTCTGACAATTATAAGCTATTTATATATGTGCTATTAACTAATTTATTTTTTGCATAGTATTGGTTAATCTGTTTTGATGAAACTAATCTGATCATCCAATGGCTTAGCAATCAATTAACAACTTTTCTGTAAGTTGGTAATCGATTACTAAGGCCTAGTAATCAATTATAACCATGCAGGAACCTATTTTTTAAAAGTCAGAGGCTTGATAATTGATTATCATGACTTGGTAATGGATTAACAAAGTATGGTAATCAATTACCACTTGCCCATAAAGCCCAAAATACATTTTCAAAGCTTGGTAATCGATTATGATATGTTTGTAATCGATTACCACAAGCCTGAAAACCAGTAACGACTCTTTTCAAAGCATTTAATGTTGAAATAAATACCCCCCAACAGCTCTTTTTCACAAAATTCTATAAATACATGTTTTTGGGACATCTTTTATAATAGAACTAACATTGTGAAACATATTTCTTAAGGTTTTAATCTGTGATTCATCTTATTCAATCTTTGGGCTATGTTTTTGTAAAAAATTTAAGATATCTTTGAGAGCTTCGTAGGATTTCAATTTGTATTATCTTCTCTTGTGAGAGTTTCTCTTTCATCTACACTTGATTCTCTGTAAAGAGGGTGAGACATCCCTCAAAGAATTGTAAGGGTGAGGTATCCTAAGGTGTGTAGAGTGTTCTGGTTTGTAAAGGTTGCAAGCACCTATTCAAGCTTGAATTAATAGTAAAAAATCTCGGGTGATTACTTGAGGATTGGACGTAAGTCATAAGTGATTGATGATTAAATCAGGATAAATATTGTGTTTGTTTTTCTAAACCCAAACTCCTTTATATTTGTGCTTTAATTTCATATGTTTGATTGAATACTTTCTATCTTGGCTTGTTTGTTTATAAGTGGAGTATTCTATCATCTCTATCCATTTACCTCAATCGATAAATAGGTTCAACAAAAATTGTTTTTAAAGGATTTGCGAAAAGTTTACAAAAATATTTTAAAAACTCAATTCACCCTCCTCTTGAGTATTGAAGCCACTTGGTAACAACTCTTGATACTGTAACACCCTTGTGGGGATGTCACATATATAAAAAGAAATAAATAAAATCTATCCAAATTGTAAAACATTTATTACGTATTAATATGGGTTGTAAAATAATTCCTGTTAAACAGAATATTATTAAATGAAATAATGCAGAAATATAAAATAAACAGAACAACATCACTCATAATATACATATGGTCCAAGTTATAAGTTATACAAATAATTTACAACTACAACTACAAATACTTAAAGAAACAAAAAGAAAAAAAAGCAGTAAAGAGTCAATATATACATATCAACGACACCCCAAAAATACATCATAAATATTTAATCCTCGATGGATCATCACTCTGGAAACTCATCGGAAGATAAATATCTAGGATGCCTCGACACTCGGCGGACATGAGACCGCTGAGCATCGATATCGAGTGTCATCTCACTAGGCTCGGTGGATACACTACCCCAATGACGCCTAATGGATAAAGTTCTAATGGCACTACAGTAACTCTAAGTGCAAAAACACACGGTGTCGTCATCACCGGTTCGTCATCAAACCTATGACGTAGGGACACAATCGGCCCCGCATACGTCACGGAGTCTCTGTCTCCTCGCATATGCCAAGCTAACGATCCACCGTGAAACTCGAGTGTCACAAACCCCAAAAATCTCGGCACCGCCAACCTAATCTAATCGGCCCAATGGATATGGATGATCGGATGGTTCTTGATCATCGAATCTCGATCTTCGGCTTGCATGATCTTCCTCCTCCTCGGGATACTGAGAATCTCAAGATGTTCCTCTTCCTCAAACTCTTTACCGCGTAAAATAAATATACGTAAAACACATACAATAAAGAAAGAGGTAAGACAATCTAAAATCATCACAAACATGGCAAATAAGAAAACGACAAACAACAGATATACAGTTCATGCACTATGAAAAGCTATAACATTAGATAATTTAATAACAAGATAGTGTAAAAATCTAATTATCATAACAACACATGATTTCATAGATAAAACAATAACACATACAATATAACATCACAAATAAAATAATTTGAAAAATGACAATTTTTCGTAACGATAACTAAATAAATAAATAATGAGATAAAATAAATAATGTTCAAGATATAATTAAATGCAACATGACACGATCCTACTCCATGGAGCTAAACACAAACAAATATCGAGAGAGAATGACTACTCGAAAATCTATTAGTACCACGATTACTGCCCAACCAAACTATTGCTTGTTGTCACACTTTGCGTCTATAGCCCCAAGTCATATGGAATCCATCATCCAAAGCATGGTATAGTTCACGGTCTCACATTGTGCACTACGAGGGCAATGTACTTTATTAGACTTTACGAAATCTCGATTAAAAATAGTGCGTGTCGAGTCCATTAGTGTGCTATCGGTTACCACGGCCAAATGGAGCGAAGAAGATCATCCATATATGGAATCTCGTACACTAACGTCTCCAAGTTCATAAGAACAATGAACACACTACGTTTATCGCATCGACAACACGATGTGATTCACATCGTCAATCAATCCACCAAAAAGCGGCATAACCAAGATAAAAGATACTGTGAAGTCCCCAAGGACAAATCTTGTTCCAAAGCTCACGGGTTCACCTCATAGCTTGAAGAAGAAAAAATACGTAAGAAAATCCAGAAAAGAATATGGAAAATAAACCGTTTCGGTCAATCGCGTAGAAATTTTATCGCGTTTTTTCACAATCTCGTCGTTTTTACAAACATTTTTAAATCGCGTAAATTTATTTTTCTGTTTACAAAATCGCGTAGAGTTTTTAATACATTTTCTCAATCGCGTAAGATTTTTAAATCATTTTCTTGTCCAAACTCCTTAAAAATTACTGTTTAAATAAACAAAAATAATAAATAATACGTTTAAACTACGTAAAATATTTTCAATACTGTATACTGTCTTTTGGACATCTTTTCTATCTTAATTGCCCGTTTTTACTAAAAATTGACAGTATTTTGCTTAGAAAGTTATATTAATGGTTTCCTAATTTTACCGTAAAAATTCTGTTTATTTAATTTTTTTAACCATATAATTAATCCTTTTGAAAACTACTAACATGCATCAAAATACAACATGAGCCATATGTTAGAAATTCTCAAAAGTTACTGTATTTCCTTTCTAACAATAAAATCAATAGTTTTAATTCAAGATACTTAATTCTAATCAATTAATTTCTTTAAAACTCCTCTTAAAAAAATTCCTTTTTAACATATATTGCATTATTTTGATTGAAAAAGGTTTGGAATTGATCTTAGAAATCATATATAAGTGGTTCGGCATGTTGGCCTAAACATAAAATTATGTCATTAGATTTCTAAATTCATTTTCCTTAATCTAAACAATGTGATACCTTGTTAATATTCCTAGGTTAATTAAATCTCATTTTAGGAAAATTAAGAGAACATTTTGGTTCTCCATTTTGGTCATGGCCGTAAGCCTCAAGGTTTGTGTTCTTTGGAACACTCATGCAATCCTTGACATATTATTCACATCCTATAAATTATCCTACCTTTCTAACACATGCAATATATTTCTAACACATATAACCTAGATCAAAGCTTGTAGACATGCAATCAAAGCTTATAGACATGCAAATTATTACAAACATCAAATAGGAAAGCTACTAACAAATACAAAAACACATAAACAAGCTACTAACAATCACACAATTGAATCCTTATGGATTCTACAATCACAAAAATCACACTCCATCTTCTTACCACCATCCATAGATGATAAGATTAGTCTTCCTCTTACCTTAAATGAAGACTAAAACTCTTTCACACCTTTCCTTATGTTTCGATTTTCTCCTTCAAAACCACCTTCTTGGTTGAATCTTCCAAGTAGGTTTTCAAGCTTCAAATGAAGGATTTTGCAAGAACTCTCAACTAGAGATGTTCTTAGGATTGTGTTTAGGTTTAGAAAACTTGGTTGGATGAAATTTAGGGTGATTGGATAGTATGGATATGTGTTTGGCCGAATGGAGCTTCAAGAAAACATCAATGGTGTTTAGGGTTTTTGGAAGAGAGAGAAGAGAGAAAATGCTTGAAGACAAAGTGATTTTTGGTCTTCCAAAGGTGGCTTGGCCGTAACCTTCAATGCCATGCAAGGTGTCATGGATTTGGCTTCATCCAAGCCTTAGAATGCATCAAAGGCCAAGATCAAAACTTGGTTAGCAAGCTTGGCTCCTATTGGTTCATCATTGCCTTGTCATTAGCCTTAGTCACCATGCTTAGTCACTAATTAACCTAGTCATCTAGCTTAGTCACTTGTTCTAGAGAATTCCTTCACTAATGATGCTTAATTAAGCTACTAAGTTAACTGTATTAGCTAAACGTGGGTTCCGCAAAACATTTACGGGTCCAATGTCATCTAATTATATTGACTAATAAAATAATATATAAAATTATTTTATTGGATGATTAAATCCTAAAAATTAAAAGATTAATTATTGTCTCATTCAATTGGGTTTAGTAAGATCCCGATGTTGGGATCTGAATAATTAAAACAAGATTTCCCCTAGAAAAAATATTATTTTCCTATCCATGAGGAGCAAATCGCACAAAAATTCTAAATAAAATCACAGAGACAGTAATATTATAATCATTGTAACATATAGAAATATTAAAAACAAGACAATCGGGACATAACGGTCATTTTTTTATTTTTCCCCACGACGAAGCAAATCATCCAAAACGTTCAAATAAATTACACTTGACAAGTATTAATTGTAATCGTATATCATGAGAAAAATTAAAACAAAAGCTCGAGAAAATTTTTATTTTACCATCTCAAAGCAAAATACGTAAAACGATCAAATAAAATTTTAGCAGACAAAAACATATTTGTATTTCATACGAAAAACAAGAAACAGTAAAATAGGGACATACATGAGTCATTTATACAAAAGCTCGAAAAACAAAAAAATGTTTTACCCAAAACATTCGAGACATTTTTAAAAATTGGCCACTTGTACTTGGTCTGATACCATGTATTAATGGTAATTCCCCTCTTTGGTTTGTCCATTGAGAGAGAGCTTTATTTGTACATTAAGCAATTACAACAAATCACATAATTACAACAAATCACATAATTACAACAATGCAAATCCCCTTATTAAAGTGATTATAATATCAATTATAAATAAATTTGAGCCTTAAATTATAGGCTACAATATTGACAGAATGAATGGCTTGTCTAATAGTAAGATTGTGGAATGGCCAATGAATCTAAAAACAATCCAATAACAATACACCGTTTGGCAAGACAAATCTAATTTGATAGATTGATGGTAGATGGTAAACAAAATTAAATCATTATTGGGGCCTTTCTTCTTCACATATGTTTAACTTTTCTATATTATTTTATGAATCAATCCCCATATTTTTTTAAAACAAGAAAAAATAAGACAAAATTCGTAAAAATAATATAAGATTCCTAAAATAACATAAAATCCCAAAATTACAAAAAATAACACAATCATATATAAAATATAACATAAATAACTTGTAATCATTCTAGGTTTTTGCTCAATTAAACTATCATAGACCACACATTTCTATTAGTTCTCAACCTTGATTTTTGACTTGACTTAGTACTTGACATATCTAAAGTTGATGTTTCACAAAAAGGAACAACATTAGTGATCTACTTATCAATAACAAATACTTGAAACATGCATATGAGATATAGCTCATACATTTTGTAGTAACTGATTCCCTACCCCCGCTTTATGTGTAAAGCTCTCTCAACATTTTTAATAAATTACTTTAAACATAAATTAAAGATACAAAATATAAGAATCTTCAACATAATATCATAGAACCTTTAAACAAATCAATAAGATGGCTCATAGCTTTTATGAATCAGGCAAGTCATTTCTGAGAGCATACTTGATGTAGAAGAATAAGACAAAATGGTGATGATGAACTCACCAATGAATTGGTTTATATCCTTCCATAAATTTTAGGGTTGTCACACTGTATTCTACAAAATTGAGAATAACAATATGACACTTTGTAACAATTTCCTACATAATTGCGATATCTCACATAATCATGAAACTACATAAATCGAGAAACATTGCTAGTGAATACTAAACATAATCAGGAGAGTATCTAATTGTAAGCTCCAAAGTCCTTTTGTGTTTAATGTTTCCTATCATGTTTTGATGATAACTAACTATGTTGAAAATTAAGAACTATTGCTCTTAATGTTTTGAATGGATTAAACTATTTTCTATGAAGTATTTTTGTTAATTCATCATATGCATAACCTAATTCAATAAGTTAGAAGATTTCTAGTTGACTTATGAGACCTAAAAAGATTATTTGTCAACTTGAGAAAGTTATGAAAAAGTTTAAGAACCATTTGAGAAAATTCCTTATGAACGTGACAAAGCCGATTTTGAGAAGGTCTTGAGAAAGTTCAAGTGAAGTCCAAAAAAGTGAAGGTTATTCATAAAACAAGTCTCAAGATCAAATCATGCTAGAAGAGTAGTTTCAACCATTTGATTCATCAAGGAATATCATCAAGTGGTGTTACTAATGAAGCTAAGAAGAATAAAACATATTAGGCAATGAGAAAGTTGATTGAGAAAATTAGTTATGAGAAAGTTCAGGGCGAACCTTCTCATTAACTTACACTTAAAGTACGAATGCTAACTCACGTAGAGAGGACAACTCCAATGGATACCTACAAAACAAGGAGAGTTATCGTTGTAGAGTCTCAATAGCTATATTTCCAAAGTTTATAAAATGATATAAGCCCGAAGATTTGAAGGTGATGAACTTTGAACGTCTATACAACAACTCTCACAATCTCTGTCTACCTATTTCTAACCTAGATAAATCTGTAGTAGGTGTGGTTTTAGTTATGTAAATCAAAGTGTATCCACTCCTTGAGTGTTTTCGAGAGCTATCCAATATCTAAAAACACCTATCTAGTTATATTGATTCGTAGTTGGTGAAAGTGAGCTTGTGGGTTATTGAAGTCACTTGGATGTTTTAGTATTAGTATGAAGAGGTTGTGGTGCAAAGAATACTTGTATATTTTACCTGGAGAGGCTTGGGTTCAAAAAATATTCAACATAGTGAAAATCTTAGTGAAAGCTAGGTACTGGACGTAGCCTACGTGGATTGGGGTGAAGCAGTATAAATTCTAGTGTTCAATTTTTCTTGCTCTTACTCTCTTTATACTATTTTCAATCACTCAATTTCTAAAAGCATTAAGTAATAGTGTCCTTTAAGTTGAAAATGAATATTTATTTGAACATATCTTACTTATTTTAATTTGATAGTTGCTTGAAAAGAAATTGTGAAGTCAATCAATTGTAAAACTTATTTTAACAAGTTCAAAGGTTATCACTGGTTTAAAATCAAGTTTTCTGTTTAAGTGTGATTAAGCAAATACCTCACCCCAAGATTGGCAATCATGAGTTTGTTATGGAGTGCTCCAATGTGGGTGTGTCATGTGGCATCCCCTTCTCTCTCTCTTGTAACTAAGTTCTCTTATGGTATTTTTCATACATGTGAAAGCTTGTTGGGAGCTCCCTTGGAGGGCTTGATGGTACACTTGGGCTTCTTTTATGAAGTTCAAGTACAATCCACAACCCCTCAACTTGAAATGATAAAAGAATGAACGAGCTTAGTGAGGACAAGAATGGATTTGAGTGAGAGTAGAATTAGGCTAAGTGATAACTAGGTATGGTTCACAGCTCCTTGACTCGAAATGACGAAACAATGAACCACTACTAGAAATTTGAGTTTTAATAACTGATTTATAGACCGATTTATTTCAATTTTTATAGACACTGAAATAGAGATCGATTAAGAAAAAAAATTAATTTCTTACTGAAATAAAATCGATCTCTAATACAGTTTCTAAATCTTTTAGAGACCAAAATTATGTTATAAAAGAAATTTAAAAAAAATAAAAATATATCTTATTATTAGAGACCGATATTTTAATCTTTAAATAAAAAAATTTATAAAAAATAATAATCAATCACCACAAATTTAGTTGTTGAAAAAAATTTAAAAAATAAAAATACTGATATTTCAGTTTTTAAATAAAAATAAATAATTAATGATTAAATTTTTGGTTATTAAAAAAATAAAAAAAAGTATTAGAAACCGATTTTTGATCTCTAAATTAAAAAATCACAAAAAAAAGAAGACAAGAATACAGAGACTTTAAGTCTCTAGAAGTGAAAAAAAAGGAAAGAGATAGAAAGAAAAAAAAGGTTTGAAGGGGGAGCTTCATGGTAGTGCACTGGCAGAGAAGGTGTTGGCTTGGTTCGTGGCATGGCGTGGAGGACGGCGCGAGGTGGGATGATCTCGGAGGTCCCGATTCTGATGGCTCGTGCGGCTTCAGGTGACGGGATCTGGTCCAATCATAGTGGCGCGCGGTTGCAGAGGACGGATCTGCAGCGACAGGGCCCGGTGATGCTGGGCTTCAAGAGGTGTGGCGGGTTCAAGGATAGGGGTTGCGGTGTGCGGACGGCTCTGGTGTTTCCAGATCTGGCCGGTGGTTTGATAGGACGCTGGGTCGCATTAGCGGGTCACGGTACAAGGTTTGACAGGCTACTGGGTCGCGGAGGAGCAGATGGCAACTGACGAAGAGGACGGGCTCGTGGTGGTTCACGGTTGGGTCTGCTGCAGCTTTGGTGGCTGTCGAGGTGGTTGGTTTCGTTTCGGGAGGAGGTGCTATGGTGACGAGGTTCGACTTTGACAGAGGTGTGGACGTTTTGGATGATGGAGTGGTGGCTGCTAACGGTGGCTGGATGTGGTGAGTCAATGTGAAATATTGTTGTTGTGGAACATAGGTTTAGATTAATCAAAGGTTTCTCACAGTTTTCTTTGCCAAGCTAATCAACAATGTTATTGATGTAAGCTTCTTCGCTATTTGTTATTGTTTGATCAACCCCTGCTCACCTTGTTTTGGCAATTTTATGTGATTTTTTGGCTATAGATTTGCTCTTTGGTTGTTCTATTTCTTCTGTTCATTGATTTTACTAATTCTTAAGGATAATTCTGGTAGAGCTTACTAGTTCTTCTTTAAATTTGGGATTCTTCTCATATCAATTTGGGGTTCTGCTATTTTATCACCAATTTGTAGATGGTGTACAAAGAATAACTGCTATGCTTTGTTGTTGTTAGTTATACACATTGCAGTAACAGTCTTGCTAGTTTTCATATAATCTTCAATATTCAAGCCAAATTTGACCCGTTTCAATTGGAATTATAAACCGAACTAGGTTTTCTTTAGACAAAATGATTTGAATACTTCCTTATGTTGAAGTTTCTCTAGTTGGGGGCTTATTCGAACTTCAAGCACATATTACTTCCTCATGTTCCTTGCTTTGCTATCCTTGTCATGCTTATTTTGCTCAATTTGGTCATGTAAGAGTTTCTTCATATGGTTGATACCTGAAACCAGGAATCCAAATGGTTATGCATGTTCTTCCTAATAATTTCCATGGTCTATGTTTTCTAGTAGGATTAATAGTTCCAGAGGTCGCTCAGAAAACAGTTAGATAGTTTGGAAAACTGATATGACAAACTTATATAAATACATATATCTCACCTTATGATTCAGACCTAAAAGCTAAATTCCTGTGGAAGACAAAAAAATGTTTTTAAGAATAATCTGTTCGGATCAGATTAGGGTTTTCATATTGATGATTTGTAGATGTTGCTTTGAGACAGTAGTTAGCGATTTTGTTATCACAACAGGATGTTAATTTCCTTCTGGCTTGTATAAAGCCTGCTAAGTTTTTCATTTTTTTCGTTATCTTATGAGTTATGACTTTGTTTATGTCACAAATTTTGGTCTAGATAGTAATTTTTATTAAGAATTTCAGTAGTTGAAGGAATGAATGGTTGATAATGCAGCACTTTGATGACAAGTATATGCTCTGAGTCTGTTTTTTTTTTTTTTGGTTGTTTAAATTATTAAAGTGGCAAATGTTCTTGACCTTCAGATTGACTATGTTAATACAAAAGCAGTAAAACTTGACTTCTTTTTTAAAATGTTTTTTCATTGTTATCTTGTTGATGAGATGATTGATATTGTAGTCTTTTTCCAACAATGGTTAATCCAATAGCAGTGGCATTGGTGGTGATTCTCCTAAGGTGGGCTTATAAGGCCTTAAAGGCCTGTCCTCCTAAAATATGTGGATCAGTAGGTGGTCCTCCAGTCACTTCACCTAGAGTGAAACTCAGTGAGGGGAGGCATTTGGCTTACTGCGAGTTTGGTGTTCCAAAGGAAGAAGCTAGGTACAATATCATTGTCATTCATGGATTTCACAGTTCCAAAGATATAAATTTATCAGTCTCTCAAGTATGAACTTGCTCTTCTTTTATTTACACTCCAGTCTAGTTTAATTATATACCATTAGTAATGCTGGCTCTTCTTTTATTTACTGTGTATTCTTATTGCTGCTTCATCACTACATTAGGAACTAGTATTAACAAAAATGTTATTGTTGATTTGTAATACTAATCATGTGCATGATGAAATTAAATCTCTGGTAAGTGCTGTTATGTGAAGCTGTTGCAGTTTACTGAGTAATTTTACAATTTTTTGTTGGATTGATATATTACAGTCACATGTTAAATGATTTGATTCTTATAGTGATGGTTATTTTGAAGCAGCTAGCATTAATATTTATATATATGCATAATCTATTCTGGTAAATAGAGAGAATGATGCAATAATTTTTAGTTGTATATCATCGAGGAAGGTTTGTGGTCTAATGCATAAACCAACCAGTTGTATGAGCACAAGTATGAGCTGAGGAATCATATATGCGCAGAAAAATGAAGCTTTTCTCAACACAGGACTAGTTAGGAAAAGGCTTAGTGGACTGTTATCCTTTGTCTTGTAACATCTTGAGTGTGTGTGTGTGTGTTTTTTAAAAAAATTAACCATCTTTATTTTTTAACCAGAAATAAGGTCAATGTATAAGTTAAAATAAATTTAGTAGTATTCATTGAAATCTTTTACGTGGGGTGTGGTATATGCTAATTGATTTTTTATGCTGTAAAACTATTTTACTACTGTGTGTTATGTCTGTGCTTCCCAATGGTGTTCTTTGATCCAAGTAGCTGGCACCACCTAGTGGTATAAGGTTGGTTTGTTGTTGTTGTGTTATGTCTCTGTGCAATCCGAGTGTTTAATTTTATGAATGCATTAATTTCAAGTTTAGGCCCAGGGTGGTGGAATTGTTTTAAAATTAACCCTTTCTAGGTGAAGGAAGGCAATCTGTATTTGCTTCTGAAAAGTCCAAGTCATATTAGTTTTCCTAACAAAGTGTAGAAGCAGCATGGGTCAGCGTATGAATAAGCACATTGCCATATTGATGGACATAGGGGTTTACAGATTTGTCAAGGATTCTTATCTTGCTTGCCAGTGCCCATGTATTTAGAGCAAATAGGACCAATGCATACTATATATTGGTGAAATTAATGAATTTTATAACTGCACTTCATGATATCAAAGCATTCTCCAGGCATTGTATTACCATCCCTCTAGGCATTTACTATCACTTTTAAGATTCATTTATGCATTATGCAGCTTTTTTATGCATCTTTTTATTAATGAACTTGAGATACTAATTAAACATGTAACTCTTTGAACCATCGTTATTGGACTGATTCTGTGCAAAACCATTGGTGCTAAATCTGATGCTTTTCTACTGGCAAGAATACTAGCCTACTACAGTTTTGTTAAGCATCAATGCTTTCTTTCTTTCTTTCCTCCAACTGCAACCCTGCTGCTAATTTTCTAACTCAATCAACATACACAGATACAGATTGAAGTTTTATTTTTTATTTTTTTATCTTTTAAGTGCAGATTAACAATACAATGGACTTAGGACGTGGTCAATTCTTTCAGATATATTTTTTTGGTACATAGTTCTTTCAGATATTATTTAGTTCATTGTTACCTCCCAATTCGCAAAAGTGTCGATGCTCTATCTCTCTCTCAATCCTTCATTGTCCTTTTCTCTATTTTTTTATAGTACAAGTTCTTTTCTCTATTTTTTTAACGTATCTTTTCTTCTTCGGTTACCTGCTTTTTTATTATTTATGCAAATAAAAAGTTATATTAAATTAAATATAGATGTAAAGATTCTAGTTGTACACCTACCACGGTTTCTTGAAATGTAGAATTTGAACGACCAATCACTCTTTAGTATATCAATATCTTTAAAAGTATATATATATATATATATATATATCATGGTATGACATGTATATTAATATTTTATAGCAATTAAAATCTTCGTACTTTTATACCCATAAAAAAAATCTTCATAATTTTGTGCATTGTATACATTTATTCAATAGTTTTAAAATTTTATTAAGATATTAGATTTAATTTAATTAAAAAGTTCTAATTTAATTAAAATTTTATTTAGTCTTCTCAAACATTTCTCGTGACTGATGAAGCAAAAGAGGAAGATGACGAGGACGAAGATGAATTTTTATGATTAGAGTTTAGTTTGTGTTGTGTTTAACTTTTTTAAATTTGAAATGTTGTAGTAATGAGATATTGTAGACAATGCTTAGTTTAGTTTATTGTAGAATGTCTTGATGTTTAAATGATATATTCTAAAGACTGAATTAGTTTAGTTTACGTTATTTTTTTATTTGTGTTTGGTTATATATGAGATTGTTGATTGTTATTTATTAGGTGTATTTTAAAAATTTAGATTTTAATAATTTTAAAAATAATTACAAATTCATATAACAAATTAGAGATCAAATATATAAAAAAGACATTTAGCGATTAATTTAGAAACTGATAAACTAGTTTTGTAAGATATTGAGCCTTTTAGAGATTGATTTAGTGATTGATTTTATAAAATATAAAATATATTCAGAGTTTTAGAGACTGATTTAGAGACTGATTTAAGGACTGATAAATCCGTCTCTAGTATAGATATTGTGTTGGCAATTGATTTTATAAAATATATAATATATTCATGTTTTTAGAGATCAAAAAATCGGTCTCCAAAAAATCGGTTTTTAAAGCAGCCTCTAATATATTTTTTTAAAATATAATTAATCAATATTTGATAAAAAATCAACAACTGATTTGGAGATTGAAAAAATTGATCTCTTTAAAATCGGTCTTTAATATTTAATGACGAGACTTTTAATCAATCTCTAATTATTTTAAAAATTAATTTTCTTGATTTATAGATCGATTTTTCTGTCTTTAAAACTTAAATTTCTAATAGTGAACAATCTAAGTGGACCTAAAGTCTAGATATGATCCACCATTCCCAAGACAGAAGCCTGAGTTTAGTCCACAGCCCCAGTTCAGAACCATGAAAGGGCGAACGAGTTTCAAAGCGATCTTTCTTGGATTTATTTTATCAATCGATTTGAATGTTATAATTATTATGCTATAGTTATTGTAGACTAATACTTTCTGAGTCAATATCCTTGGTTGTTAGTTATATCCAACTAGTAAGTACATTTGATCGTAAGTTCTTATTTAATATGCACGATCAATGATTATTTGATTAAAAACAATTGTCTTACTAACTCAATTATCTTGCTAACTCATGGTCACGTATATAGCCATTTCATTTATTCACGTAAATATTAATTACTAACCATCAGATTATCCTTATTTGTCTCAATGCTAAAAACTCCAAAACTACCAAATTCATAATTCTCATTCCAAACAACATCTATTTACAACTGATCATTATTACTTTATTGCACTTGATTGTTGCATTTGCTTTGAACCCTTGAGTGTTTGTGTTCATCCCATATCGTTGCTCTGCATAGGTGACCACTATCATTATCGATTGGACCTGAACTCGAACTCCTTTAGCAAGCTCAGTAGCTACCATACCTTTCTTGTTCTCATTCAATAATCATCATACTTTTTTCTTTCATATGCCTGAGGTGAGAAGTTTCTGCTGGCCAAAGGTTTGTTAACTAAAAGATGTTTTGAAATCGTATGCGTTCTAGTGGGTTGACATGCTTGAAAAGTTTCGATATCTTTTACTCCATAAAATCATCAAAAACACTTTAAGGTGTTTTAGGGGATATGAAAAGAGTAATGTAGAGAAATTTCTCAGTGCTGTTTGTGACAGCCTCTAATTTCCTTGTGTTGTGCTGTTGTTGCTTTAATGTAGTATTTATAGTGTAAGCTTACTTATGTTGTATTGAATGCGATTCGATTTCATTGACATGGGTAAAGGTGAATGTATGTTGGAATATGAAAGAAAACTTTGAAACTATTACCCTTTTATGCAATTTTTGTCACGTGTTATTTTGTGCTCAATTGTTGACTGAGAAAATATCTTCATTTGTTGTCTTATAATTCTTATTAGGGGTGACAACATGTTAAGCTAAGTCAGGTCAAGTTTTACTTTAAATAAGTCTAGCCTGCTTTCTAAATAGATGATCTGAACCTGACCTATTTACATGATATAAGTTTTTTTTAAAGATTTGACTTGATTTTTTTTTAAATTTGACTTAACCTATAAATCTATTTAAAAACATATTTTGTATTAAGGCCTTTAAATAAGACACTAAGTTTACCTTTAAATATGCTAATAAGCTTAAAAATGTATTGATCTACGCCCCAAATCAGTAGAATAAAAACTCATGTGCAATTGTAACAAAAAAAAAACTCATCTGCAACTAAACCATTCCTTAACCCAAATGTTATTGAATGTAATAAAATGCACATAAAAACAATATCACAAAATCGTTGGAGACAATCAAACATAGAAAACGAGGCAAAAAAAAAAAAAAAAAAAAATACACATATGCAAATAAAGGAAAAAGAAAATCAATAGAAGTATAGAAAATACTATGAACATGAATGCAATTAAAACAAGGAGATTAACAATGGTGATTCTGGAGACTTTAGATGGGTTTGGCTATACAGCAAATGGCGGAGCATCTTAACAAGTGGTGGTTGTCTTGGCAACAATGTGAGCAATGGTTGGCTAGGCAACGTCAGAGAGTGGTGATCGTCTGGGTAGTATCACAGAGCATTGGTTGTCTTGACAGTGTCATGAGCAATGGTCGACTAGTAGTGTTGTGAGCGGCAGTCGATTATAATAATATATTATATATTATAAAATTAAATAGGTTAGTCTGTTAGAGATAAAAGATCTTTTTGAAGGCTTGAAACTTAGTCTTTTTAATTAAATAAGATTTTGAAAAAGTCTTAGCTTAGTTTGTTCATTAAGTAGGCCACAGTAGGTCAAGCTGTAGGCCCATGACAGACCTATTTCCACTTTTAATTCTTATGGACTTTCTAATCATCATTTTTGTTGGAGTGTTTTGGACCTAGACAGGTTCGTCATCGACTTGTATTGACCTATCTTTAAGCTAGTAAGCCCAAAAAATTGAGGGTCTTACTTGACCATATTCATGCTTGGACGGTCTGACTGTTATTTTGCCCGAACCTGAACGGTTAGGCATGTGTAGAATGATTCCCTAGCAGTCATGAAAAGATCAACGTCCGACGTCAAGACCAACAGTTGAGAATGGTCTCCCGCCTTGAATGACCAAGCAAAGGGAATCTCAATATCCAGAACTCTAAATGACCTGAACAGTAGGAATCCGAGGAGGAAGCACCTAGGACATCTATAAAAACTAGTTTGGTGGCTGAGGCAAGGCATGTTCCATTTTTTGCCTAATCACACGCATTTTGCAATTAGTTTGCTGACCTTCCTAGGAGCTCTGGACTTCGCTATTGCCTAGTTGATAGACAATTAGCGAGTACTTGTTCACTCAGCTGAACCTCCCTAGGTCTCGGTCACCATCCGGAACATCTGGCGCCCATCGTGAGGTCAGGTAAAACATTCCTACTCTACAATCATTCAACTTTCTTTACCACCAACTCAACCATCTTTTTGACTAATCATGGCCATCAGTGAAAATAACGATCTTAACAGAATTAATCATGAAAACACTCAACTCAACCCAATGGAGGTGCTCATGCAGGCCATCCGGGACATAAGCAGTCGAATCGACCGAATTGATCAAATGAATAGGGATCAATACAGGGCTGGACCGGAAGGCAAGATTAAGAGAATGGCAGAAGAAGACATTCCAAATAGAGAATTCCACCGACAACAAAGTCTCCCCCAGATGACCGACGGTGAAACTAGAAGACAAACAAACAACTCAACAGTTGCTGATCATCCTTTTTCCGAGTTTATAATGTCGATTCCTCTGCTAGACTGTTTTAGACTCCCAATGATGGAGCTTTATGATGGAACCACTAACCCACAAGAACACCTAACCATGTTCAATTTTATGATGCTCTTGAATGGTGGGTCGGTCCCGATCAAATGTAGGGCTTTTCTGACGACTCTGAAAAAATTGGCGTTACTCTGGTTCTCGAGTTTGGAGACAGGTTCGATTTTTAATTTTTCTGAATTGTCGATTAAATTTCTCAATCATTTTTCCACGAGTAGGACCCATCAGAAAACTTCGGGTAGTTTAATAAATTTGAAGCAAGATCGTGACGAGCCATTGAAGGAATTTATGAGAAGGTTTGGTGTAGAGACAATCTAGATTAAAGATCTAAATCTAGTTGTATTTCTTCATGCTATCATGACCGGTCTCTGTCCAGGACCTTTTGCATATTCCTTGGCAAAAAAGCCACCTGTTGATTTAGATGATTTGAGAGTAAGATTAATAAGATATATCAACATGGAGGAGATGGCAAATGCAAGAAAGCAAATGGAGCAATAATTCTCAGACCAAGGAGTAAGAGAAAGCAGATCTCATCCTCATATTTCTATCTGACCAATTCAGTAAGACCGACATTATTTCAGATGAGGAATATATCAAAGAGGTCGACCAGTGAGGATGTCAGAATGATTAGACTGGTTTGATCGCGACACACATGTAAGTACAACTTTCATGCAGCCTCGATACAATGTGTACACACCCTTGACTACTTGGCGTGATCAAATATTTCATGAGGTATACAATATTGGTTTGATTTAGCACCCGAGAGGTGTAGAATTTCCACAGAGGACACCATCACACGTTGACAAAAGCAAGAGATGTGATTATCACAAAAGGTTTGGTCACACTACCGAGGAATGCGTTGTCTTAAAGGACAAAATTGAGCAACTTATACGTGAAGGTCACCTCAAAAAGTATATTTACCAACGTAGAAGTTAGAGCAGGGAAGCAAAAGAGGCGGGTCAATCTAGGCTAAGAAGTCAAAATCCTGGTGTAAAAGATAAGGCGTGTAACACCCTCCCTAAGGTATCACATTTCCGACTCCCAACTCATAATCTGAAAAGAAGTTCATAAAAGATTTGAGTTATAAAAGGTGGGTTTCAAAATTCCTTCTTGCGGAAACATAAATTTACTGATATCCATAAGTATTACTGAAAATATATTTAAACGGATTAATATCTAATATTGACACCAATTAATATTTAACAATTTAAAGAGAAATATAACACTAACAGACTCTCTTTTTAACAGTAGTAAATCCCATGTCGGGTCCTACTTAATAGCACGGTACAACACTAACGAGAAAACTTAACGTACTTATTCCTTCTTGTATCCATCTTGATGCATCAGACATCTGTTCCTTGTCAACACTGCACGCTATCGAATCTGGGATGGTCATTCTCTGATGTTGTCTCCGAATGCAGAATATTTGCTCCCAATCAGTCTAAATAACTCGTTCCATCTTTTATATAATTTTTACAGCACAAGCCCAACCAAACAATATAACAAAGAGGTGAGATCACCTTAATACCGCATCAGAAGCATGGTAGATAGAATAACAAACAGCATACCATACAGATACATCATACCCTAATTATAATCATACCATCAACATTATTATCATCACACAGATACAATAATTATAATAATGCCATCACATTATTATCATCATCATCATCCAAGTATTCAAAATAATTGTCATAACCAATATTCCTCAATTAAAAAATCATACATATATAAATATTCAATATTTACGATAATGGCCTCAACGTTATCCAGGTATTCAACAGTTCAATTATCATAACCAATACTCAATGATGATGCATATGTTATGCATGTGCACATAGACTCAATGTCCTACTCCATGGAGCTAAACCCAGGTCGGAGAAGTCGATCGAAAAGATCTGTCGGTACCACATGCCTCAGACCACGTGCTATAATCCTCATTTTGATTTTACACATCTAGCATATACATGACAGTCTTTATCGGATCTTGATTAAGAATAGTATCTCGGTCAGGATCATCGGTGTGTTGTGTCTGTAACACCCTTGTGGGGATGTCACATATATAAAAAGAAATAGATAAAATCTATCCAAGTTGTAAAACATTTATTACGTATTAATATGGGTTGTAAAATAATTCCTGTTAAACAGAATATTATTAAATAAAATAATGCAGAAATATAAAATAAACAAAACAACATCACTCATAATATACATATGGTCCAAGTTATAAGTTATACAAATAATTTACAACTACAACTACAAATACTTAAAAGTAAACAAGTAAAGAAAAACATTAAAGAGTCAATATATACATACGCGCAGACGCGCTTAAAAAAAAAATACATCATAAATATTTAATCCTCGATGGATCACTCTCGGAAACTCATCGGAAGATAAATATCCGGGATGCCTCGACACTCGGCGGACATGAGACCGCGCGCGGTCGATACGAGTGTCATCTCACTAGGCTCAGTGGATACACCACCCCAATGACGCCTAATGGATAAAGGTAACTCTAGGTGCAGAAACACAGTCGTCGTCATCACTGGCTTGTCATCAAACCTATGACGTAGGGACACAGTCAGCCGTCCCGCATACGTCACGGAGTCTCTGTCTCCTCGCATATGCCAAGCTAACGATCCACCGTGAAACTCGAGTGTCATAAACCCCAAAAATCCAGGCACCGTCATACCCAAACCAATCAATCCAATGGATATGGATGATCAGATGGTTCTTGATCGTCGAACTGATCTTCGGCTTGCTGATCTTCCTCCTCCTCGGGATACAGAATCTCAAGAGGCTGTTCCTCTTCCTCAAACTCTTTACCGCGTAAAATAAATATACAGAAAAACACATACAATAAAGGAAGAGGTAAGACAATCTAAAATCATCACAAACATGGCAAATAAGAAAACGACAAACAATGAGATATACGGTTCATGCAATATGAAAGGCTATAATGATAATTTAATAACAGTATAGTATAAAAATCTAATTATCATAACAACACATGATTTCATAGATAAAACAATAACATATACAATATAACATCACAAATAAAATAATTTCAGAAACAGACAATTTCTCAGAATCAATAACCAAATAAATAAATAAACAGATAAAATAAATAATGTTCAAGATATAATTAAATGCAACATGACACGATCCTACTCCATGGAGCTAAACACAAACAGATATCAGAGAGAGAATGACTCGCAAAATCTATTAGTACCACTACGCCCAACTAAACTATCTGCATTTGTCACACTTTGCGTCTATAGCCCCAAGTCATATGGAATCCATCATCCAAAGCATGGTGTAGTTCACGGTCTCACATTGTGGCACTACAGCGCAATGTAGTATTAGACTTTATGAAATCTCGATTAAAAATAGTGTGTGTCGAGTCCATTAGTGTGCTATCGGTTTCACGGCACTACGGAGCGACCACTATCCATATATGGAATCCCGTACACTAACGTCTCCAAGTTCATAAGAACAATGAACCACACTATGTTTATCGCATCGACAACACGATGTGATTCCCTTCGTCAACCAATCCACCAAAAAATGGCATAACCAAGATAAAAAGATACAGTAAGTCCCACCAGACAAATACTATTCCAAAGTCTGTACGGGTTCACCTCATAACCCGACAGCAGAAAAATACAGAAAATCCAGAAAGAATATGGAAAATACCTTTTCGGTTAATCGCGTAGAAATTTTATCGCGTTTTCACAATCTCATCATTTTTATAAACGTTTTTAAATCGTGCAAATTTACTTTTCTGTTTTTCAAAATCGCGTAGAGTTTTTAATACATTTTCTCAATCGCGTAAGATTTTTAAATCATTTTCTTGTCCAAACTCCTTAAAAATTACCGTTTAAATAAACAGAAATAATAAATAATACGTTTAAACTACGTAAAATATTTTTCATACCGTATATTATCTTTTGGACATCTTTTCTACCTTAATTGTCCGTTTTTACTAAAAATTGACAATATTTTATTTAGAAAATTATAATAATGATTTCTTAATTTTTTTGTAAAAATTCTATTTATTTAATTTTTAAACCATATAATTAATCCTTTTGAAAACTACTAACATGCTTCAAAATGCAAGCATGAGCCATATGTTAGAAATTCTCAAAAGTTCTTTGTATTTCCTTTCTAACAATAAAATCAATAGTTTTAATTCAAGATACTTAATTCTAATCAATTAATTTCTTTAAAACTCCTCTTTAAAAAAAATTCCTTTTTAATAAATATTGCATTATTTTGATTGAAAAAGTTTTGGAATTGATCTTAGAAATCATATATAAGTGGTTTGGCATGTTGGCCTAAACATAAAATTATGTCATTTGATTTCTAAATTCATTTTCCTTAATCTAAACAATGTGATACCTTGTTAATGTTCCTAGGTTAATTAAATCTCATTTTAGGAAAATTAAGAGAACATTTTGGTTCTCCATTTTGGTCATGGCCGTAAGCCTCAAGGTTTGTGTTCTTTGGAACACTCATGCAATCCTTGACATATTATTCACATCCTATAAATTATCATACATTTCTAACACATGCAATATATTTCTAACACATATAACCTAAATCAAAGCTTGTTGACATGCAATCAAAGCTTGTAGACATGCAAATTATTACAAACATCAAATAGGAAAGCTATCAACAAATACACAAACACATAAACAAGCCACTAAAAATCACATAAATGAATCCTTATGGATTCTACAATCACAAAATCACACCCCATTTTCTTACCACCATCCATAGATGATAAGATTAGTCTTCCTCTTACCTTAAATGAAGACTAAAACTCTTTCACACCTTTCTTTATGTTTCGGTTTTCTCCTTCAAAATCACCTAACAAGCTTAAACAAAACTACAAGTTACTAACCATAGAAAGAGAGCTTAAACCATGGAGAAATCATGGCTTAGAACTTTGAAAAAGAATTTAGAAAAGAAAAACTAGGAATTTCACCTTCTTGGTTAAATCTTCCAAGTAGGTTTTCAAGCTTCAAATGAAGGATTTTGCAAGAACTCCCAACTAGGGATGTTCTTAGAATTGTGTTTATGTTTAGAAAACTTGGTTGGATGAAATTTAGGGTGATTGGATAGTATGGATATGTGTTTGGCGAATGGAGCTTCAAGAAAACATTAATGGTGTTTAGGGTTTTGGAAGAGAGAAGAGAGAAAATGCTTGAAGACAAAGTGATTTTTGGTCTTCCAAAATGGCTTGGCCGTAGCCTTCAATGCCATGCAAGGTGTCCATGGATTTGGCTTCATCCAAGCCTTAGAATGCATCAAAGGCCAAGATCAAAACTTGGTTAGCAAGCTTGGCTCCCATTGATTCATCCTTGCCTTGTCATTAGCCTTAGTCACCATGCTTAGTCACTAATTAACCTAGTCATCTAGCTTAGTCACTGGTTCTAGAGAATTCCTTCACTAATGATGCTTAATTAAGCTACTAAGTTAACTGTATTAACTAAACGTGGGTCCCGTAAAACATTTCCGGGTCCACTGTCATCTAATTATACTGACTAATAAAATAATATACAAAATTATTTTATTGGACAGTTAAATCCTAAAAATTAAAAGATTAATTATCGTCTCATTCAGAATTGAGTTTAGTAAGATCCCCCAGTCTGAATAATTAAAACAAGATTTCCTCGGCCCGAAAAAATATTATTTTCCTGTCCCGGAGCAAATCGCACAAAAAGTCCAAATAAAATCACAGACAGTAATATTAAGCACTGTAACATATAGAAAAATTAAAAACAGTACAATCGGGACATAACGGTCATTTTTTTATTTTTCCCCACGACGAAGCAAATCATCCAAAACGTTCAAATAAAATTACAGACAGTATTAATTGTCTGTATATCACCCAGAAAAATTAAAACAGTAGCTCGAGAAAATTTTTATTTTACCGTCTCGAAGCAAAATACGTAAAACGATCAAATAAAATTTTAGCCTGTAAAACATATTTGTATTTCATACAGAAAAACAAGAAACAGTAAAACAGGGACATAACAGTCATTTACACAAAAGCTTGAAAAACAGCAAACAGAACATTCGGGACATTTTCTAAAAATTGGGGTGTTACAACTCTCCCCAACAAATAAAAATTTCGTCCTCGAAATTCGCTGCACATCAAAACAAATGAGGATACTGATCCCTCATTTTATCTTCCAGCTCCCAGGTAGCATCACCTGTCACGTCATTCCATATAACCTTCACTAACTCGATCATCTTCCCTCGAAGCTGCTTTACCTTTCTGTCCTCGATTCTAACAGGTAAAGTCTCGTAAGTCAAATTCTCCTTCAACTGTACTTCATCTGGTTGTATAACATGCGTCGGATCTGGTATATACTTCGAGTGAGATACATGAAATACATCATGCAGATTGGATAGAAAAGGCGGCAAAGCAATCGATACGCCACACGGGACCTATACGTCGGATAATCGATACGGTCAATAAACTTAGGAGTAAGCTTCTTAGACTTAATAACTCTTCCGACACGGTCGTAGGAGTAACTCTTAGAAACACATGCTCACCCTCCTCAAACTCAAGAAGTCGTCTTCGTTTATCCGCATAACTCTTACATGCTGCGTCGTTCTCATCTTCTCTTGTATCATCTTTACCTTCTCCGTAGATACGTTGTACAAGATCTGGTCCAACAGTCATACTTTCCCCATCCTGATACCAACATAACGGGGTTCGACATCGTCTTCCGTACAATGCCTCATAGGGTGCCATCCCTATACTCGAGTGAAAACTATTGTTGTAGGTGAATTCTATCAAAGATAAAAATTCATCCCAACTTCCTCGTTGCTCCAAAACACAAGCACGCAACAGATCCTCCAAAGACTGTATAGTTCTCTCTGTCTGACCATCAGTCTGCGGATGATACGCCGAATTCAGTCGCAACTTAGTTCCCATAGCTTCTTGCAGACTTCACCAAAACCTTGACGTAAACCTCGGATCTCGATCAGAAACTATACATGTAGGTACACCATGTAATCTAACAATCTCGCTGATGTACAACTGGGTTAATCTTTCCAACGACTACTTGATATTAATTGGTAAGAAATGAGCCGATTTAGTAAGCCTATCGACTATAACCCATATTGAATCATGACCTTTCCTCGTCTTCGGTAAACTAGTAACGAAATCCATAGAGATACTATCCCATTTCCATTCTGGAATAGATAACGATTGCAACATTCCAGCTGGTCTCTGATGTTCCACTTTCGCTTTCTGACAAACCAGACAAGACTCCACATATTCTGCTACATCTCTTTTCATCCTTGGCCACCAAAACAACCTCTTCAAGTCTTGATACATCTTGGTCATCCCCGAATGTAAACTAAGATCACTAGTATGAGCTTCATCTAGAATCGACTTCTTCAATTCAGAATCATCAGGCATACAAATTCTTCCCTTAAACCTTAAGATTCCATCTGCTCCTTCTTCTACCGTCCCTTTATGACCTTGCTTTAGCAATTCTCTCTCATTTTGCAAAAACACATCTTCCTTTTGTTTATCTCAGACGACATCAAGAAATTCGTTTATGATCACAACCTTAAACAAACGAACTTTTTCAGGTAGAAACTCCACAGACAACCATAGATCTCGAAACTTATTGATCAACTCTTCCTCCTTGATCATCATTGCCGAAACACTAAGCACCTTTCTGCTTAAGGCATCAGCTACCACATTAGCTTTTCCCGGGTGGTATTGAAGTTGAAAATCATAATCCTTTAAGAATTCCAACCATCCCCTTTGCCTCATGTTCAATTCTTTCTGATCAAACAAGTACTTTAGACTCTTGTGATCACTAAAGACATTGAACAACGCTCCATACAGAAAATGCCTCCACACTTTCAGAGCAAAGACCACTGCAACCAATTCCAAATCGTGCGTTGGATAGTTCCTCTCATGAACTTTCAACTGACGAGAAGCATACGCTACAACATTCCGGTTTTGCATCAAAACACAACCTAACCCTTGATAAGAAGCATCACAATACACGTCAAAAGTTTCCTTAGAATCTGGCAAGATCAACACAGGTGCAGTTGTTAACCTCTTCTTCAACTCTTGAAAACTGGCTTCACGTTCTTCAGTCCACTCAAAAGCTTGACTTTTCCTCGTAAGTTGTGTAAAGCGGTCCAAGAATCTTCGAAAAACCTTCGATAAACCTTCGGTAATAACTTGCCAAGTCCAACAAAACTTCGAACTTCTGTTACCGTCTTAGGTCTTTCCCACTGCAAAACAGTCTCCACTTTTGATGGGTCTACTGCAATACCTTCTTTAGAAATCACATGACCTAAAAATTAAACTTTTTCCAACCAGAACTCACATTTAGCCAACTTCGCATACAACTATTTTTCTCTCAAAATCTGAAGAACAATACCAAGATGTTCAGCATGCTCTTCTTTAGATTGAGAATAGATCAGAATGTCATCGATGAAGACAACAACAAACCTGTCTAGATACGAACGAAAAATCCTATTCATATAATCCATAAATATGGCAGGAGCATTCGTCACCCCGAATGGCATTACCTGATACTCATAATGTCCATAACGAGTTCGAAAAGCGGTTTTCGGTACATCTTTCCCTTTAACACGAATCTGATGATACCCCGATCTCAGATCTATCTTGGAAAACACCACAGCTCCTCTTAACTGATCCATCAAATCGTCAATTCTTGGAAGCGGATATTTATTCTTGATAGTCACCTTGTTCAACTGACGATAATCCACACAAAGCCGAGAAGTTCCGTCCTTCTTCTTGACCAAAAGCACTGGCGCATCCCATGGCGAAACACTTGGTCGCACAAACTGCTTCTCCAACAACTCCACCAATTGCATCTTCAGCTCCTCCAACTCTGCTAGCGACATACGGTATGGTGCAATTGAGATAGGACCTGCTCCTGGTACTAAATCAATTGAAAACTCGATCTCTCTCTCAGGTGGCAAACCAGGTACATCATCAGAAAAATCTCGGGAAACTCGTTGACAACAGGAATAATATTCACGTCCTTCTCATTCTTAACCTCTAGAGAAGACAATACCACATATCCCTGTGCTCCCTCTCTTAACAAAGACTTGACCTTAACAATTTGTTAAGAATCCCGGACTTTTCTTCCTTAGGAAAAACTATGGTTTTCTTTGGCATAATCTATAAGGATATGGTTAGAAGATAACCAGTCCATCCCTAAGATTACATCTATCTCAACAAGAGGTAAACAAATCAAGTTGACCAAAAACTTACGATCCTTCACAACAACAGGACAATCCAAACATATCTTTGATGCAATCACGGGTTTAGCAGTTGGAGTAGAAACACTCAATTTAACATTCAAAGAAGACACAGCAACTTCAATCTTTCCACACAATCATATGCAATAAACGAGTGTGTAGCACGGAGTCATATAACACGGTCGGATGGTTACCTCCAATGTCACCTTCTCCTTGTATAAGATCATCGATTGAGAAATTTTGTTCCCGTCATAGTATATACTCGCCCTCCGGATCTCGGTTGAGTATTCACGACTTCGTTGATTAGCACGAACATATCGAACATCAGGTTTCCTTTCCGGCTGAGGACAATCCATCGCTATATGCCCAGGTTGCTTACAATTAAAACAAACTGTCCCCTTAACCGTGCACTCCGGAGAGATATGACCTTTCTTTCCGCACTTAAAACATGTTGGCGTGAACGTCACTTTCTGTCTAGCTCCACTACCACTTGCACTTCCCCCAACTGGTGGTCGTTGAGATTGACTCCCTGATGGTCTGGAATATGGCTTGCGCTGAAACCGATTTGTATTACTTACTCCACCTTTCTGAAACCTTGTCGGCCCAAAGCTACGATTCCTCTGATCTCTTGACGGCTCTAATTCCTCAAGTCGCGCACATGCATCAACCAAAGCATGAAACTGATTTATCCTCAAGGATATCATCCCTCGCTTCAGTTCCACTCTCAAGCCCGATTCAAACTTCCGACATCTCCATGAATCATCTGGTCGAGTTTGAGCATAATCCGAGAATTGAGACAAATTCTCAAATTTTGTTGCATACTCATTCACCGTCATATTTCCCTGTCGCAAATCAAGAAATTCCATTTCCTTGGCATGCCTAGCACTTGCAGGAAAATACTTTCCCAGAAAAGCATCAGAAAACACTTCCCACGTAATCTCAGTTCCTTCAGCTTGTAAAACTTGGCGAGTTCCTCTCCACCAATGTTCTCCATCTCCTCTTAACATAAAAGACAAAGATAAGTTACCTTCTTATCATCTGTGCATCTCATTCCTTCAAATATCCTTTCCAAGTCTTGTATCCATTGACTTGCCTTCTCCGGATCAACCTCGCCTCTAAATTGTGGCGGATTGTGGCGCCTAAATTCAGATAAATTTAGGGCATCAACAGTAGCATCTGTCTTTGTTGAGTGCTCTCAAATTCTCACGCATCATTACTTGACCATCATTGCATAGCTTCAAAAAGCCCGCAATCATAGGGTCCACATCACGATTCACATTCGCACGTCCTCTACCTCGTCCAGACATCTTCTTTCTTCAAACAGAACAAAACAAAATTAGATACATCCTTTCGGAAGTAAATCACAGAGAATCACACAGCACAAACAAAAACAGACCCAACCACAACCCCAAAAGACTCTAACTCGGGCTCTGGCATTCGTACCAACTAATGTAACACCCTTGTGGGGATGTCACATATATAAAAAGAAATAAATAAAATCTATCCAAGTTGTAAAACATTTATTACGTATTAATATGAGTTGTAAAATAATTCTGTTAAAAGAATATTATTAAATAAAATAATGCAGAAATATAAAATAAACGAACAACATCACTCATAATATACATACGGTCCAAGTTATAAGTTATACAAATAATTTACAACTACAACTACAAATACTTAAACAGAAACAGTAAAGAAAAACATTAAAGAGTCAGTATATACATACGCAGACGCGCCCAAAAAAAATACATCATAAATATTTAATCCTCTGATGGATCACTCTCAGGAAACTCATCAGAAGATAAATATCCAGGATGCCTCGACACTCGGCGGACATGAGACCGCGCAGTCGATACGAGTGTCATCTCACTAGGCTCAGTGGATGCACCACCCCAATGACGCCTAATGGATAAAGGTAACTCTAGGTGCAGAAATACAGTCGTCGTCATCACTGGCTCGTCATCAAACCTATGACGTAGGGACACAGTCAGCCGTCCCGCATACGTCACGGAGTCTCTGTCTCCTCTCATATGCCAAGCTAACGATCCACCGTGAAACTCGAGTGTCACAAACCCCAAAAATCCAGGCACCGTCATACCCAAACCAATCAATCCAATGGATATGGATGATCAGATGGTTCTTGATCGTCGAACTGATCTTCGGCTTGCTGATCTTCCTCCTCCTCGGGATACAGAATCTCAAGAGGCTGTTCCTCTTCCTCAAACTCTTTACCGCGTAAAATAAATATACAGAAAACACATACAATAAAGGAAGAGGCAAGACAATCTAAAATCATCACAAACATGACAAATAAGAAAACGATAAACAACAGATATACAGTTCATGCAATATGAAAAGCTATAAAGTAATTTAATAAGGTATAGTATAAAAATCTAATTATCATAACAACACATGATTTCATAGATAAAACAATAACATATACAATATAACATCACAAATAAAATAATTTTAAAACAGATAATTTCTCGAATCAATAACCAAATAAATAAATAAACAGATAAAATAAATAATGTTCAAGATATAATTAAATGCAACATGACACGATCCTACTCCATGGAGCTAAACACAAACAGATATCGAGAGAGAATGACTCGCAAAATCTATTAGTACCACTACCGCCAACCAAACTATTTACTTTTGTCACACTTTGCGTCTATAGCCCCAAGTCATATGGAATCCATCATCCAAAGCATGGTGTAGTTCACGGTCTCACATTGTGGCACTACAGCAATGTAGTATTAGACTTTATGAAATCTCGATTAAAAATAGTGTGTCGAGTCCATTAGTGCTATCGGTTACCACGGCCAAATCGGAGCGGCAACCGTCCATATATGGAATCCCGTACACTAACGTCTCCAAGTTCATAAGAACAATGAACCACACTACGTTTATCGCATCAAGAACACGATGTGATTCCCCTCGTCAACCAATCCACCAAAAACTGGCATAACCAAGATAAAAAGATACAGTAAGTCCCACCGGACAAATACTGTTCCAAAGCCTGTACGGGTTCACCTCTTAACCTGACAGCAGAAAAATACAGAAAATCCAGAAAGAATATGGAAAATACCTTTTCGGTCAATCGCGTAGAAATTTTATCGCGTTTTCACAATCTCGTCATTTTTACAAACGTTTTTAAATCGCGCAAATTTATTTTTCTATTTTTCAAAATCGCGTAGAGTTTTTAATACATTTTCTCAATCGCGTAAGATTTTTAAATCATTTTCTTGTCCAAACTCCTTAAAAATTACCGTTTAAATAAACAGAAATAATAAATAATACGTTTAAACTACGTAAAATATTTTTCATACCGTATACTGTCTTTTGGACATCTTTTCTACCTTAATTGCCCGTTTTTACTAAAAATTGACAGTATTTTGTTTAGAAAATTATAATAATGATTTCTAATTTTTCGTAAAAATTCTGTTTATTTAATTTTTAAACCATATAATTAATCCTTTTGAAAAGTACTAACATGCTTCAAAATACAACATGAGCCATATGTTAGAAATTCTCAAAAGTTACTGTATTTCCTTTCTAACAATAAAATCAATAGTTTTAATTCAAGATACTTAATTCTAATCAATTAATTTCTTTAAAACTCCTCTTTAAAAAAAATTCCTTTTTAATAAATATTGCATTATTTTGATTGAAAAAGTTTTGGAATTGATCTTAGAAATCATATATAAGTGGTTTGACATGTTGGCCTAAACATAAAATTATGTCATTTGATTTCTAAATTCATTTTCCTTAATCTAAACAATGTGATACCTTGTTAATGTTCCTAGGTTAATTAAATCTCATTTTAGGAAAATTAAGAGAACATTTTGATTCTCCATTTTGGTCATGGCCGTAAGCCTCAATGTTTGTGTTCTTTGGAACACTCATACAATCCTTTACATATTATTCACATCCTATAAATTATCATATATTTCTAACACATGCAATATATTTCTAACACATATAACCTAAATCAAAGCTTGTAGACATGCAATCAAAGCTTGTACACATGCAATCAAAGCTTGTAGACATGCAAATTATTATAAACATCAAATAGGAAAGCTACTAATAAATACACAAACACATAAACAAGCCACTAAAAATCACACAAATGAATCCTTATGGATTCTACAATCACAAAATCACACCCCATTTTCTTACCACCATCCATAGATGATAAGATTAGTCTTCCTCTTACCTTAAATGAAGACTAAAACTCTTTCACACCTTTCTTTATGTTTCGGTTTTCTCCTTCAAAATCACCTAACAAGCTTAAACAAAACTACAAGTTACTAACCATAGAAAGAGAGCTTAAACCATGGAGAAATCATGGCTTAGAACTTTGAAAAAGAATTTAGAAAAGAAAAACTAGGAATTTCACCTTCTTGGTTAAATCTTCCAAGTAGGTTTTCAAGCTTCAAATGAAGGATTTTGCAAGAACTCCCAACTAGGGATGTTCTTAGAATTGTGTTTAGGTTTAGAAAACTTGGTTGGATGAAATTTAGGGTGATTGGATAGTATGGATATGTGTTTGGCCGAATGGAGCTTCAAGAAAACATCAATTGTGTTTAGGGTCTTTGGAAGAGAGAGAAGAGAGAAAATGCTTGAAGACAAAGTGATTTTTGGTCTTCCAAAATGGCTTGGCCGTAGCCTTCAATTCCATGCAAGGTGTCCTTGGATTTGGCTTCATCCAAGCCTTAGAATGCATCAAAGGCCAAGATCAAAACTTGGTTAGCAAGCTTGGCTCCCATTGGTTCATCCTTGCCTTGTCATTAGCCTTAGTCACCATGCTTAGTCACTAATTAACCTAGTCATCTAGCTTAGTCACTGGTTCTAGAGAATTCCTTCACTAATGATGCTTAATTAAGCTACTAAGTTAACTGTATTAACTAAACGTGAGTCCCGCAAAACATTTTCGGGTCCACTGTCATCTAATTATACTGACTAATAAAATAATATACAAAATTATTTTATTGGAGCGATTAAATCCTAAAAATTAAAAGATTAATTATCGTCTCATTCAGAATTGGGTTTAGTAAGATCCCCCAGTCTGAATAATTAAAACAAGATTTTCCCAGCACGGAAAAATATTATTTTCCTGTCCCGGAGCAAATCGCACAAAAAGTCCAAATAAAATCACAGACAATAATATTAAGCACTGTAACATATAGAAAAATTAAAAACAGTACATTCGGGACATAACAGTCATTTTTTCATTTTTTCCTACGACGAAGCAATTCATCCAAAACGTTCAAATAAAATTACAGACAGTATTAATTGTCTGCATATCACCCAGAAAAATTAAAACAGTAGCTTGAGAAAATTTTTATTTTACCGTCTTGAAGCAAAATATGTAAAACGATCAAATAAAATTTTAGCCTGTAAAACATATTTGTATTTCATACAGAAAAACAAGAAACAGTAAAATAGGGACATAACAGTCATTTATACAAAAGCTTGAAAAACAGCAAACAGTCATTTAAAACTCATGATTAATAAAATACTTGGAATATTTTTATTCAAAAATGTCTTTGAGTTCCATTAAATTCCATTCTTGTTTTTACACAAAATAAATCAATAGAAATTCTTCTCAAAACCGTGAACACTAATTTTTGTAAAACAAACCCTTTGTTTATTTTCCTTGCTTTTCTAATTATCCAATTTTATCATTCATGAAAATATTAATTTTTGAACACCTATTTTGAAGTGTCTTGGCCGAAATTCCTCTTGGTCTTTGGAACCAAAAAAATCATTTTCCTTTCCATCATCAAATCATGGCATACATATACATATTTCATCATATATACCATAAGCATGCCATAATCAAAAGCAATAAATCATGCAAATCATATCAAGCATGTAAGCACAAATAAACCATACAAAACACACAAACCACATAAATACATAAACACCCACAATTAATTACATGACCATGGATATGAATCCTCACATGGTTTCACCATCCATCAAATATAAGACCACCTCTCACTACCATACTTGGTTGGTGAGATGGATCTCCCTCTTACCTCTTGAAGATCCTCAAAAGCTCCTTGTTTTGCTTTTTTTTCCAAGTCTTTCACCACCAAGGGCTTCTCAAATACAAAACAAAACATATATTTATTAGTAAATCAAGCTTGAACAAGAAGAACCATGGATCAAACATGGCTTAGAACATGAAAAAGAAGAGAAGAAATGAAGTTTCCTTACACTTCACCATAAAAATCTATAACTTTACTCTTGAAGAAAGTCCTTTAAAATGAATGATTTAGAGAAAGTCTCCAACATGAAAGTTGCTTAGAATAAGGTAAGGATTCAAGAAATATGGTTGATTGAAATTAAAGAGTGATGGAAGGTATATTTGGGTGCCATGGCCGAACCAAGCTTGGAGAGGAAGATGGGAGAGTTGTCTTGTTTTTGTTTCTTGAGAAAGATGATAGAAAAGATGATAAGGTAAGATAAAAATGCATGAAATGAATATTGGCCCCCTTCCTCCTATGCATTGCCATAGAGTGAAGAGAGAAAAGAGTGAATTATTTGAGCAAATAATTAGTACTAAATTATTGAGAAATTTTCCAAGTGATAGTAACAAACTTGGACCATTGGATCTTTTTCCTTCTTTAATCTTAGCCATTTAGATGAAGCTACTAAATGGATGGTTAAGATCTCTCCTTCCATGTTGCCATCCAAGGGTCACAATTGAAGTCCAAGAAATTATATAAGACCAAATTTCAACCATAGATTAAATCAATGGTTAAGATTCAATCTTGAAAGTCCAAGCCATTATTTGAAGCATTCTAAGCCATTGATTAATTCAATGGTTAGGATTAAGGTAGACTTTAAGTTAGAAGACTTAACAATATAACAAAGAGGTGAGATCACCTACGCCAATACCAACATGGCAGCATAGAGATAACACAAACCACATATCATACAGATATATCATACCATAATTACAATCATGCTATCAACATTATTGTCATCACACAGATACAATAATTACAATCATGCCATCAATATTATTATCATCATCATCATCCAATATTCCTCAATTATTATATCACACAAATATAAATATTTTATATTTACGATAATGCCCTCAACATTAACCAGGTATTCAACAGTTCAATTATCATAACCAATACTCAATAATGATGCATATGTTATGCATGTGCACATAGACTCAATGTCCTATTCCATGGAGCTAAACTCAGGTTGGAGAAGTCGATCGAAAAGATCTGAGTACCACATGCCTCAAATCACGTGCTATAATCCTTATTTTGATTTTGCACATCTAGCATATATACGACAGTCTTTATCAGATCTTGATTAAGAATAGTGTCTCGGTCAGGATCATCGGTGTGTTGCGTTGGTCTAACCCATGATACAGAAGCGCGACCAACTGCCCATTGTAGGCAACCCGCACCCCGATGCCCCCAAGGTCAACAAGTGACTTACACTACACATATCGCACCCACTCAAGAGGTGTACGTCTCTCCTAGGCAAATAGCCTCATACAATCCATCGGACCTTTCCAATGCATGTATAATGCACCAAATGCCAATCACAGGCAAATCTCATAATTTCTCATACAGTATTCATACAGTAATTCATGCATATAAAATGCACCATTCTTAATTCAAATTCACAATTTCATAATCAGGGTCCACACACTGGTCCAACAGTAATCATACTGTATATTCAATCGTGAAATCATATTATCACGTTTTCATAGTCGCGAAACACTTTTGTCGCATTTTCACAATTCCGCAACGTTTCTGTTGCGTTTTCAAATCGCATAGCGATTTTCCATCATTTCTATATCATTTAAAAATATTTCATCATTTTTTAATCACATAGTAATTTTTTTTCAACGTTTTTTGAAACACGTAAAAATATTTATACGTTTCTCAAATCGCGTAGCGATTTTCCACCATTTTCACAATCGCGTAACTTAAAAAAAAATCATTCTTTTAAGTCACGTAAACCATTTTCCATCATTTTCAAAATATTTAAATGCTTTCCAAATCGTGTAGAAATATTTAAACGTTTTTTAAATCGCGTAGCTTAAAAATCACATTTTTAAGATACGTAAAACTTTTTTCACCATTTTACAACCACGTAAAATATTCCAAACATTATTTTGGACTTCCAAACAAATCAATATCATTTCCAACATCATTTTTCACATTTCACCGTTCAGAAATTTCTTTACTCAAAATAATATGACCTTTCACATTATTTTCCATATTTTCTTACTCAAGAAAATCTTTTTCACAATATATTCCACAAATGCACAATTCTATTGAATTAAATCAATGTTTCTAACTTTAAAATTACTAACGCTTTCCAAAACCCAAAGGATGAGTTACACGTCAGAAAATATCAAATCACTATTATATTCTCCATTTTTCTCAAATCAATTCTAAAATCATTTCTCTTCAAAATAAATTGAAGTTCAAACACTTTCAACCTCTCTTTTCCATTTACATACGAAAATTCATTTCTCAAGTGTTAAAACACTCTAATTCCCTTTCTAAATTCTTTGTATTAAATCAAGTTATATTTTCACTTTGAAAATCACTTTGTTCATAAAATCAAGCATTACAAGCCTTCAAAAACGTGGACATGACTATTGAAATCATCAAAACATTTTTCCTTCTAAGTCAATATGGTTTTACACAAACAAAACCATTAAAAATCCTTCACAAAAACCGTGAGCACTTGGTTTTTGAAATCAAATCATTTGTTCATTTTTCATTTTTCACTTTCTTTGCAAATCCTTAAAAATCATCAACTCATTGCTTTATTCAAAAGTGTCCTTGAGTTCCATTAAATTCCATTCTTGTTTTTACACAAAATAAATCAATAAAAATTCTTCTCAAAACCGTGAACACTACTTCTTGAAAAACAAATCATTTGTTTATTTTTCTTGCTTTTCTAATCATCTAATTTTATCATTCATGAAAATATTAATTTGTGAATACCTATTTTGAGGTGTCTAGGCCGAAATTCATCTTAGTTTAGGGACCAAAAATTAATTCCCTTGTTCTTGAAAAATTTCAACATAAACCCTTATTTTGGAAGCTAAAAACTGTAACCTCCCCTTGGCCTTTGGAGCCAATTGCTTTCCTTTTCATCACACATCATAACATACATATACATATTTCATCATATATACCATAAGCATGCCATAATCAAAAGCAATAAATCATACAAATTATACAAAACATGAACAAATAAATCAAACACATAAATACCCACAAATAATTACATCACCATGGATATGAATCCTCACATGGATTCACCATCCATCAAATATAAGACCATCTCTCACCACCATACTTGGTTGGTGAGATGGATCTCCCTCTTATCGCTTGAAGATCCTCAAAAGCTCCTTGTTTTGCTTCTTTTTCCAAGTCCTTCACTACCAAAGGTTTCTTAAATACAAAACAAAACATGTATTTATTAGTAAATCAAGCTTGAACAAGAAGAACCATGGATCAAACATGGCTTAGAACATGAAAAAGAAGAGAATAAATGAAGTTTCCTTACACTTCACCACAAAGACCCTATAACTTTGCTCTTGAAGAAAGTCCTTGAAAATGAATGATTTAGAGAAAGTCTCCAACATGAAAGTTGCTGAGAATAAGGTAAGGATTTAAGAAATAAGGTTGGTTGAAATTAAAGAGTGATGGAAGGTATATTTGGGTGCCATGGCCGAACCAAGCTTGGAGAGAAAATGGAAGAGTTGTCTTGTTTTTGTTTCTTGAGAAAGATGATAGAAAAGATGATAATGTAAGATAGAAATGCATGAAATGAATTTTGGCCCCCTTGCTCCTATGCATTGCCGTAGAGTGAAGAGAGAAAAGAGTGAATTATTTGAGCAAATAATTAGTACTAAATCATTGAGAAATTTTTCAAGTGATAGTAACAAACTTGGACCATTGGATCTTCTTCCTCCTTTAATCTTAGCCATTAGATGAAGCTACTAAATGGATGGTCAAGATCTCTCCTTCCATGTTGCCATCCAAGGGTCACAATTGAAGTCCAAGAAATTATAGAAGACCAAATTTTAACCATAGATTAAATCAATGGTTAAGATTCAATCTTGAAAGTCCAAGCCATTATTTGAAGCATTCTAAGCCATTGATTAATTCAATGGTTAGGATTAAGGTAGACTTTAAGTTAGAGGACTTAATCTACGCCATTGGATCTTTCTCCTTTAAATTCTAGCCATTAGATGTGTCTCCAAAATGAAGGGTCAAGATTACTCCTTCAAACTTTACATCCAATGGTCATAAATGGTCCTTGCTACTTTTTAAGACCAAATATCCACCCTTGATTAATTCTTCATCCAATGGTCATATATGGTCCTTGTCACTTTTTAAGACCAAATCTCCACCCTAGATTAATTCATATCCATATATGGTCCTTGTCTTTTTAAGACCAAATCTCCACCGTAGATTAAATCCATATCCAATGGTTACAAGTGGTCACAGCCACTTTATATGACCAATTCTACACTGTTGATTAAATTGACGGTTGATATCAAAGCCTTCCTTATTAAGCTTATCTAGATTAAATCTCCACCATTGATTAGATCAATGGTGAACATCCAAAGCTTCCTGACTAAGTTTACTCCCACACCATTGATTAAATCAATGGTGATCATCCAATGCTTCTTTATTAAGTTTATTTCTCAACCGTTGATTAAATTAAGATCAAGTCTCTACCATTGATTAAATCAATGGTGGATATCCAAACCACCAATATTGACTTAAGCAGTATAATATTTATTTTTATATCTACTATAACCCTACGAATAATATTTTTACTGTATTTTTATCGCCCGATAATTAAATACAGTACAAAACACAATAAAAGAAAATTTCAAAAACTATTTCTGGATTCAGGTTTAGTAAGATCCTCTATCTCCATCTTAACAGTATAAATTTTTCTATGCGTAGAAAAATTTTCACTTTGCCGAACCCACTGGGCTCACGTAAGGCCACTTAGGCCCACAGACAGACCCAAAAACAATCAGAGAAATATAAAAATTTCATAATCATCCATAAAATCATAAAAATTATAAAACTTACAAAAATCAAGTCGGATTAGTAAAAATCATTAAAGATTTTTAAAAAGAAATAAAATACGAAGGCTCGTATACAAACCCCAAAATAATATTAAAATAATAAAAAAATGTAAAAACTCCAAAAAATTCCTAAAAATTACAAAAATTATAAAATCCACAGAAGTCGAGTCGGATCACTCAAAATAATTAAGAATAGTCCGAAATAAATAAAATACAAATTTTTGGGGTGTTACAAGGTGCTTACAATAAATTCAAATCCTAGAGACGAGGTTATCAGAGGAGTCATTAATTCAATTGCTGGAGGCTTTGTAGGTGGCAAAAGCTCGAATTCTTCTCGAAAGCGCCATCTTCGTGTAGTCATGACGGTTGGCTATACAACACCACAAAGTAAAGCCCAGGAAGACGGACCGATCATTTCCTTTTCAAACAAGGATTTTGACGGATTAGACAAGAATTTTAGATGATCCAATGGTCATATTTGTCATAGTTGAAAATTTTCAAATCAAAAGAGTTTTAGTTGATCAGGGAAGTTTGGCTGATGTCTTGTACATGTCAACTCTCCGAAGACTTCAGACAGCAGAAGAAGATCTGACACCTTTTAACGGGACTCTGGTCGATTTTTTCGGAGAATAGGTAAATGTCAGAGGATATGTAGAACTACGCACTACTTTTGGATCAGGTAATCTTCTTAAGACCGTTCCAATGAAATATCTTGTAATTGATTGTCATAACCCATATAATACTATCCTCGGGAGACTTTCTCTTAATGCTCTTGGGGCTATAGTTTTAACTCCTCATCTAACCATGAAATTCCCAGTCTCTAAGACTGAGGTCAGAGTAGTTTATATAGAACAAAAGGAGGCAAGGATGTACTACAACGAAAGTTTAAAGCCGAAACCAAGGATATAGACTGACCAATCAGATTGGAAACGATCTGTGCACAACGTTAACATGACCGAGTTGGATATGAGAAATGATGAACATGATAGACCCAAGCCAATTAAAGAATTGCAGGCAGTTTCTTTAGGGCCAAAGCCCAATCAAGTAACACAAATAGGGGCTCATTTATCGACCGATCTAAGGCCGGAGTTGGAGGAGTTGTGGAAAGAAAATTCTGATTTGTTTGTGTGGACGACAACAGATATACCAGGTATTGATCCCGAAATTATTACTCACAAACTTTCTTTAGATAGAAGGGTGAAACCGGTAGCTCAGAAAAAAAGGAAGCTGGGGTCGGAAAGGCAGAAGGTTGCTGCTAAGGAAACCAAAAGAATTTTGGAAGCAGGTTTCATAAGGGAGATTGAATATACCACATGGCTATCTAATGTGGTTATGGTCAAGAAGTCCTCAAGAAAATGCGAATGGTATAGATTTTACCAATCTTAACAAAGCTTGCCCGAAGGATTCCTATCTGCTTCCCAGTATTGACTGGTTAGTCGACGATGCATCTTGTTACCAATTCCTTAGCTTTATGGATGCGTATTCTGGATACAATCAGATCAGGATGCATCCAGATAATGAGGATAAAATGACCTTCATCACAAAATTTGAAAGTTTTTGTTACAAGGTCATGGCTTTTGACCTTAAGAATGCAGGAGCAATTTATCAACGGTTGATGAATAAAATTTGAGCAGCAGATCGGGAGAAACGTCAAAGTTTATGTTAATGATATGGTGGCTAGGAATTTGGTTCATGGGAATCATTATGTTGATCTTGCTGAATGCTATGACCAGCTAAGAAAATACAACATGAAGTTGAACCTGAAATAGTGTGCATTCGGAGTTCAGGCTGGGAAGTTCCTTGGTTTCCTTCTTACTAACAGAGGGATCGAGGCAAATCCAAACAAATGCAGAGCAATAATGGGCATGAGAAGCCTAACTATGGTTAAAGAAGTTCAAAGGTTAATAGGCAGGATTACTGCCCTTTCAAGATTTCTCTCCAAATCTGCCGACCGTGCCCTTCTATTTTTTTCAGTGCCTAAAGAAACCAAAGAACTTTCAGTGGACTGAAGAATGTGAGAGAGCATTCAGTGAGTTAAAACATGTTTTGCCACTCCACCAATTTTAACTAGACCAGAGCAAGGTGATGTCTTATTTCTTTATATTTCTGTTTCTGACAAAGCGTTGAGTTCTATTTTAGTAAAAGAAGTGGGAAAGGAGCAGAGACCGAACTATTTTGTCAGCCGGGTTGACGAGCGCCGAACTCAGTCAAAATTATAACCGAATTTATTACCTAAGCTTGTAGCACAGTGACAACACTGGATCGTCTCCTCAAGGATCGTAAATGCAATTTGATCAAATCAAGTGAAAGTTAGCAAAAAAGGGGGGTTTGACAGTTTAAGATCGCACTTAACAAAATTAAAGGAAGAAATAACAATTAAAGAGCAGTCAATTTAGAAACCTATCAAGATTGGGTGGATTCAATCATAGACCCTTCATAGAACACTTGAAGCGCAATTGAATTGTTAATTTGGATCTAACCGAGATCTCTCGATCAAATCCAGAATTCATACTAGACGATCGTCTAGAATTCAATTAACAAGTGATAAACACAACCGCATAATCGCACCATTCATGAAAATCTATGTTAATTTCAAGTACCGAATTCAATTAACTTAGGCACAAATCAAGAACCTAACCTCTTCAATTCTCGTGATTAATTTAGATCAATCAGTTCTAAGTTTCATCACAAATCTCAATCTTCATTTATGTGATTAGTTTAGATCAATCAGTTCTAAGTTTCATCACAAATCTCAATCTTAAACCAAGATCAATCAGATCAACATAAATAGAATCACCATTCATGCATTCAAGATCAAGAAGAAGAAAAAAGAAGAAGAAAGAGGAATTCAATTACAAATCAAATACAATACATAACCAAGGTCTCAAGAATCCAAACCACAATCTCTTCAAGAGTTCTAAATTGACCCAAAGTAGCTTAGCCCTCCATTACCATGAGGAGCATCAAAATATACAAAACTATGAGAAACTATGAAGAAGCAAGAAGAAACTTAGAGAGAAATGAAGGAGAATTTACATGTTGTTCATGATAAATGGTGCCTTTTATAGAAGTCTAAGGTAACAAAATGACAAAGGGAAGTGGGTGGATGAGTGGATGAGTGAGTGGAGTGTTTGAGTGGATGGATTAGTGGGTTGGTTTAGTGGATTGGTTTAGTGGATGAGTGAGTGGAATGGTTGAGTGGTTGAATTAGTGAAAAATGCCAAAGGACTTTTGGTGAGTGGGAAATAATGGACATGAATGGGTGAGTGGATGGATGAGTGGATGGATTAGTGGATGAGTGGGTGGAGTGGTTAAGTGGTTGGATTAGTGTATGAGTGGATGAGTGGGTGAGTTAGTGGATGAGTGGATGAGTGGATGAGTGGATTAGTGGATGGATGAGTGGATGGTTGAGGACGAAAATTTCGTGTCTGACTTGGAAGCCAAAAACGACCCACTATACTTCAGAACCACGAAAAGTGTTCTTCATGAAAGTTGTAGATCCTTGTCTTGGCTATAAAATGGATAGCTGGTTCGTCCAATTTGGCTTCCTTAAGCCCAAGATATGTCCCAAATACCGTAGGTTGCTCAAACCCAACTTCAGCACCTCTGTTCCGACTTGCAAGCTCAAAATGACATACTAGACTTCTTTTTCTCAAAATGTGTTCTTCATGAAAGTTGTTTATTTGGATCTTGACTACCCAATGTCCAAATTTCAGCCCATCTCCATTATTACATCTTGAGATATGATTTTTTTGAGTGCACACTGTTCGGATTCTACTGACAGAACCCGTATTCTGACTTCCATGTCAACTTAGGTCCCTTAGACATCTAAATCAGACTTCGAGCTCTTCATCAAAGTTGTAGAGCTTCCTCTTAGCTTTCCTACAAGGTAAAATTCATGTTCATCAGATATTAGGAACTCAAGTTATGGCTAAAATACAGAAACAGTGTCAAATCTCAATAATGCTGGAAATATTCAATTAGGACCAATTTGAGCTCAAACTCACAAAATCATACCAAACTCAATCAATTAAGAATATGGAGAGTGTAAATGACTAAACATAAGGGTTTCTTAATGAATAAAATATGTGATTATCAAATTCCCCACACTTAGCTTTTTGCACTCTGGGCAAAACTCAAGACCAAAATTTTACAATCAAGAAGAACAACTAAAGGTTCAAGGGATCAAAACATTCATGAGTTAACAATTCTCCACATCTCAAACCAACAAGCAAGGTATCTTCAACATGAATCGAGAATGATAGATCTTCACAAAATTCCCTCTCAATCTCTCAAGTGTTTAAAGGGTAGGTATTTCACTCAATTCAACCCATGAAAATTGCACTACCATAAGCTTGCTTATCTTCTACTTCTCCACTACTCAAAACACATGCACACACAAATCATGAGGACTTTATTCAAGGTTGTAGTGAGGTCAAGGTAACAGAGAGGATAAAATGGATATGAGAAGATAAATACTAAAGAGAATAAAAGCAAATGAGAGCCGAGTTCAAATAACAAGATAAAAGTTCATCCCAACTCTAGTGTATATCCCTTTACATATTCATTTCCCAATTTTTTTTTTTTTAAACACTTGGTTTTTTTTTTTTTTTTTTTTTTTTTTTTTTTTTCTTTTTCTTTTATATATATGAACATAACTATATACATACATTTTTTTTTCTTTTTGGGCACTCTTTTCTTTTTCAACAACCATTTTGTACACACACCCCCACACTTGTTCAAAAACTCATCCATTAACCAAGCTAATATTCTTTTATTCCCTAAGGTAAAGTAAGAACACGATTTCTCATTTAAGGCACATAATGAGCTAGAAACAAGGAATGATCAAATAAGCTCAAAGGGGTTAAGCAAAGGAAAATATACAAGGTTGGCAAGAATCAGAGAATTTTCAAGAAGTCAAAAGAGTGCTTGATATCATATTGAAAACAAGGTTGGCTATTTGGTTAAACTAGCTAATTAAGAAAGAGGGCCTCAATCATGTTCATGCATGCAAGTGAAATGTAGCCTCAAAAAGAATCAAAGCAAGTTCTAGAGTGGTCATTAACATGAGTGAAAATCACACAAGAAAGAAGAGAATGACACAAATGTTGAATCCATCCATTAGGCTCAAAATATCACAAGGTATGCATCCATCAAACTCAATTCATCAATTCAATCATCCATCTCCAAGCATATCAGTTCAAGAAGGGAGAAAAGTTATTCAATCATGCAATGAACCGTTTCTTTTTTTTTTTTTAACAAAAAAGAGCATGCTGAAATCTCTCCCCCATACTTAATATAGACATTGTCCTCAATGTGAAAGTGATAAATAAATCGATGAGGGGCGAGATAATGGCAAGCGTAAAAGATGCGCAAGAATCGAGTCAAGAACCCGAAAACTCACAAAACACATGAGTAGCATTTGAAACTAAAATACAAAAACAGCTAGAAGAAGAAAAATAAGGAAGAATTTCCACAAAGTTCTTAAAAGCAAATCTAGTTGGGTTGCCTCCCAATAAGCGCTTGTTTAACGTCGTTAGCTCGACATTGGGACACTTCTTAGTGATCTTTATAATGTGGATGGTAAAAGCCCATCACTTTCACTTCCACATTTTCTAGCTTGAGATGGTGTCCATTGGAAGAACTGTTCATTTTCAACAGAGATTTGAATTCTTGGCTTACCCCAATTGCCAGATACTTACAATATGGAGAGCTTCTGACCGACGATAGTAAGGCAAAGAAATTACGGAAGTTTACTAGTTAATACACTCTGATTGGGGATGAATTGTTTAAAAAGGGATTTTCTCTTCCACTCTTGAAATGCATTGATTAAAGTTGGACGAGGTCAGTCATGGAGGAAGTTCTTGAAGGAATCTATGGCAGTCATATTGGCAGTCGATCTTTAGCAGGAAAAATGTTGAGGGCTAGACATTATTAGCTAATAATGAAAACTGTCTATTTAAAATATGTTCATTGATGTGACAAATGTCAGAAATTTATAAATCTCCATAAAGCCCCAGCTGAAGAGTTACATAGCCTGGAAATGCCATGGCTATTTTGTAGATGGGGAATTGACCTATTAGGACCATTTCCCTTGGCGACCGAACAATTGAGGTATGTCGTCATTGCGATTAACTACTTCAGTAAATGGATTGAAGTCGAACCCTTTGCCAACATTACTTCTGAAAAGGTAAAAAGGTTTGTATGAAAAATCATTATTTGCCATTTCGGATTGCCTTTTCTAATTGTATTAGATAATGGAACTCAATTTACTGACAAGTGGTTTAGAGAATTTTGTTCAAAAAATGGTATAAAACAAGTTTTCACATCGGTCGAGCACTCCTAAACAAATGGTTTGGTCGAAGCACCGAATAAGGTTATCCTCACTAGTTTAAAAAGAAGGCTAGATCAGGCCAAAGGTCTTTGGCCAGAAGAGTTGCCGACCGTTCGTTGGGCCTACCACACTACACCACAATCCTTAACCCAAGAAACGCCTTTCCAACTTACTTATGGAGCCGAAGCTATGATCCTGGTAGAAGTTAGTGAGCAGAGCTTTTGGAGGTTGGCTTTTAATGAGGAAATAAATGATGATGGAAGAAGAACATATCTTGATTTACTAGAAGAAAGAGAAATTACCTATATTAGGGAGGAAGTTGCCAAAGCTAGAGCTGCAAGAAAATATAACAAACATGTCTAACTGAGGAAATTCATAGTGGGAGATCTGGTGTTGAGAAAAGTTGAAGATTCCAGAAAACCACCAGATGAGGGAAAAGTAGCAGCAAATTGAGAAGGACTGTTCCAAATATTGAAAGAAATTGGAGATGGGGCTTACAAGATCAGCAATCTAGATGGAAAGGTTCTCCCTAGATCATGGAATTCGGCTTCTCTCCGAAAATATTTTAGCTAAGTTGTTTATGACCCTAAATGTATTTTTGTTTCACTTTTCTAGCTTGTATAAAGGATCAGGTTGATGTACTCTTTCCTCATTGGGATTTTTTCCCATTGGGTTTGGCCTAGGAGGTTTTAATGAGGCACGACCTGAATCCCTTATTTTTCATCATAATCTAAAGCAAATACTCTTTAAAGAAATTTTCAAGTTGATTCTCTCCAAACTTGGTAAAATTCTATGGTCATGTTTTCCACTAGTTGGATAAGCTCGGTAGAATTCTGAGGTCATGATGTCCACGAGTTGAACAAAAATCCTGATATCCATGATTTGGATAAGCTCGGAAGAATTCCGAGGTCATGTCCACGAGTTGGATGAAAATCCCAAAGTCCACGAGTTGGATAAACTCGGTAGAATTTCGCGGTCATGATGTCCACGAGTTAGATGAAATTCCGAAGTCATGATATCCACGAGTTGGATAAGATCAGTGGAATTCTGAGGTCATGATATCCACGGGTTGGATAAACTCGGTAGAATTCCGTGGTCATGATGTCCACGAGTTGGATGAAATTCCGAAGTCATGATATCCATGAGTTGGATAAGATCGGTAGAATTCCAAGGTCATGATAACCACAGTTTGGATAAGCTCAATAGAATTCCAAGGTCATGTCCACGAGTTGGATGAAAATCCCAAAGTCCACAAGTTGGATAAACTCGGTAGAATTCCGAGGTCATGATGTCCATAAGTTGGATGAAATTTTGAAGTCATGATATCCATGAGTTGGGTAAGCTCGGAAGAATTCTGAGGTCATGATATCCACGGGTTGGATAAGCTCAGTAGAATTCTGAGGTCATGTCCACAAGTTGGACGAAAATTCCGAAGTCCACGAGTTGGATAAACTCGTTAGAACTCGGCGTAGAAATTAACATAGAAATATCATGGTTATTTTCTCTTATTACAAAATATCGAAATTCAACACAAATTGGTAAAAATATATATATTCAAGACAAAAGAACGTGCATAATTTGGCATTCAAATCATAAGAATACAAAAATACAAAGCATAGTTTGGAATCCGAATAGAGTTATAAGTTTGTATACATCAAAGATAAATAAAATATTCATTTTTTGAGTTGTTCATCGGCTATTTCCTCATCATCATCTTCTTCGGGGGGATCGACAAATTGGTCATCTATTATTTCTTTGCCAACTCCAAGTTCCCCAAAGCGATCATCGAACACGCCTTCTGTATTCAAGAATTTGGCATGCTTCAGACCAATCTCATAGCCAACTATTCTTTGTTCAACTACTTCATCTTTTAAGATCTCTAGTTCGACAAGTAGTGATGTCTTACTCTCAAGAGCCTCTTTTAGTTCTTGATCGGATTTTTCTTTTCCCTTCTTCACTTCGACCAACTCTTCCTCGATTTTCCTTTTATCCTCTTCTAGCAGTTCAACTCGGTAGGCTTTTTTCTTCAGCTCTTCATTTTCTTTTTTCAGATCGGAAATCTCAATTAAATGAGCTCTCGAGATCTTCTCTAACTCCGATTGATAGAGGCGATTGTAAGCAGAGATCTTTTTCTTGGAGTCTTCAAGTTCTTTTTCAGTTGATCACAGAACACTTACGCTTCGAAGAAGCTGAACTTCGGTCCATTGGATGAGACCAACTCCTTTGACCTTTTCCGTATGATCTTTATTAGTAGAAAACGCGATCTGATTGTCTACTAGTGATTCGAAGGGAATGTTGGATGACCAGAGTGATGGTATATCTACACCAGCAGCAAAACTGCTAAGAGCTTCGAAAGCAGCTTGGTTAGTATTCGAGTGATGGGAGGAAGAGCCCTCACTTACTGGTCAACTACCTCCAGTCGAAGGACCCGACGTTGTCTTGTCAGTTTCAAAATCCACCCTTGAACGCTTTCTCACTTCAGAATCTGATCTAGTCTTGGAAGAATTTGTTCGCATACTGTTTGAATCGGTGCTGGTCGGGGGATAGTATGTTCAGTCAGAACTGAGGCCACTGTCTCTTTCGCCTTCAATTTTTTTCAAACACTTTTTAACTTCCCGAGCATTAAGACGGGGTGCCATCGATTCTGCAATCAAAAGAAGATTGTTAGTACCTCAGAAAGAAGCTAGTTTTCAAATTTAAAAATTATATGTACTTACAGAAAAGTTTGGAAAGCTCGGTCAGGTCATCTCCAAACTTTACCAATGAACCAATGTCCAAAACTGGATATTTCTCTAAAACATCAACTAGAGCTTAGTCGGGTAAAAGCAAACTTCGATACTCTACACCTAATATCGAAACTGGATTGCTCCGCCAATACAAGGGATATTTTTCAATCCCATAAACATCAAGAGAAAATGAAAGCTCAGTCGGAGATGAACTTACACAAAAAAACTTAGGTTTAAAATTCTTATACAAAGTATCCAACACAGAGAGAAACCTTTTTCTCGGATGACCATTGAAGGATACCCAACCTCCCTTTCTGACTCCCTTACATTGGAAAAATGAAAAAACACTCTTGTGCTAGGATTCAAATTGAGATATCTTACTAAAATTTCAAAAGCCCGAACAAAAGCCTAACTATTAGGATGAAGCTAGGTTAGAGCAATATTTAGCTTAGATAAAACCTTGCTATGGAAATTTGAAAAAAGGATTTGTAGCCCAAGTCGAGTAAAAAAGGTTTCATACACATAAATCTAACCCAATTCATCGCCTGGAGTCGGACTCATATAGATCCTCTCTTCAGGTTGGCACAGTCGGCAAATGAACTTAGAATCATTTCCATCAGAAGCCATCACTATCTGTCGATGGAGTGTCGTGATACTCTCATCTGAATTATAGGTTTAAAATTCTTATACGAAGTATCCAACATAGAGAGAAACCTTTTTCTCAGATGACCATTGAAGGATACCCAACCTCCCTTTTTGACTCCCTTACATTGGAAAAATGAAAAAACACTCTTGTGCTAGGATTCAAATTGAGATATCTTACTAAAATTTCAAAAGCCCGAACAAAAGCCTAACTATTAGGATGGAGCTAGGTCAGAGCAACATTTAGCTTAGATAAAACCTTGCTATGGAAATTTGAAAAAGGGATTTGTAGCCCAAGTCGAGTAAAAAAGGTTTCATACACATAAATCTAACCCAATTCATCGCCTGGAGCCGGACTCATATAGATCCTCTCTTCAGGTTGGCACAGTCGGCAAATGAACTTAGAATCATTTCCATCAGAAGCCATCACTATCTGTCGATGGAGTGTCGTGATACTCTCATCTGAATTATAGGTCGAACTATATTTCTTGACATCCGAATGAACCAAACCATATGGGTCCCCTGAGGTTGGGTTAGGTGATCGATTTACACCTTGGTTAGATGGATTATCTCTTTGATTTTCCCTAACTTCCCTTGCAGGGGATCCACCATCATCTTGGTGACAAGATATTGGTTCTTGCGACAGGGATTCTCCCAGAACCTCCAAAGACTCACTACTATCACTACTAAATTCACGATTCTCGTCACCCTCCATACCCAAGGTTTCCTTAAATCGAAACAAAAAAGAAGAAGTTCGAGAATAGGGGGAGCAGGAAGTTACCTGGTGAACAAGTTGTGTGTAGGAAATCCCTGGAGTGAAACTGGTTGGAAAATGAAGAACTTGAGCAGGGAGATAGTGGATTCCTTTTAAAGAAGAAGTAACGAGAGGTGCTTCCAGAAAAATTGAATGAACTAGAGTATAAGTGCATTTTAGTATAAGTGTAGTTTTAAATAAAGAAAAATCGCTGGAGATCGACAGTAGTAGATATGGAAAAGTGAAGAATTTTCAAGTTTTGACCATTAGATTCATCCAACGATGGGACTTTGAAAGTCAGTTTTTAAATGGTTGTGACACACCCAAAATATAGGTATATTAATTGAAATGACATACACATTCTGAATGTGTAACACATGGCCAACACGTGGCCTGTGCAAGCGCAGTTTTTGATGCATTGGAATACAAAACCCACCATACTTGAGTCCTCCTTTTTCACACAAGGTAGAGGATATGGGCCAGGACGTCCTAATTCTTGCGTAGCTTTCAAGTTTGATCTGCCTTCTCAGATGACCAGGATGGAGGGCCGTGGATCAAACTAGCCTAGTCAGCCCAGTCATTCCTTGACTATTTAAAGCTCAGCCCATCCTCTCAAATGATCGAGCTGAGGGACTGTGGAGCATACCAATCTAGTGACTTTTTGACCATCTTTTAGCTCGGCCCATCCTTTCAGACGACCGAACTGAGGGGCTATGGAGCGTTCTAGACTTGGACAAGTCCGTCATCGACTTGTATCGACCTATCTTTAAGCTAGTAGGCCCAAACAATTGATGGTCTTACCTGACCATATTCATGCTTGGACGGTCTGACTGGTATTCTGCCCGAACTTGAACAGTTAGGCATGTGTAGAATGATTCCCTAACAGTCATGAATGGACCAATATCTGGCGTCAAGACCAACAGTTGAGAACGATCTCCCGCCTTGAATGACCAAGCAAAGGGAATCTCAACGTTCGAAACTCTAAATGACCTAAACGGTAGGAATCCGAAGAGGAAGCACCTAGACCATCTATAAAAACTGAGGCAGGGAATGTTCCATTTTCTGCCTAATCACACACATTTTGCAATTAGTTTGTTGACCTTCCTAGGAGCTCTGGACTCCGCTATTGCCTAGTCGATAGACAATTAGCAAATACTTGTTCACTCAGCTAAACCTTCCTAGGTCCCGCTAACCATCCGGAACATTTGTGTAATCCTAAATGTAGTTTGTCTAATCTGGTATTCATTATTCTTATCAACCGTTTGCCGACCTTCATTATTCATTATTCGTTACAAGGCTATTCATCCGCATTAATACATAACCTATTAATATCTGGACCGATTGATAGCTAATCATATTATTCGTCCTGATTATTGCTTAACCAATCGATAGTTAATCATGATACGAGACTATTTGTCTAGTTTTAATTTATGACTAAACGTTATCTAATCTGACTGACTTTAATTGTCTCAAGAGTCTATCCATCAAATCCATTCATGACTGATCTAATCAGAATGCAAAGAAAACAACTGATCGGTATTTAAGTATAATGCCAGATTATCTATTTTACTCAAAATACCCTCAATTGATATCTGATCCTTCTGTAAAATAAAATTCTCTTCTAAAAAAATGCAAAGGTGTTTTTAATGTTTATATATTACACGTGCCATCATTTCGCTTTTTCTGATACGCCGCCGTTTGTGTAATGATTTGCCTCTTGCCTCTTCATGCATATCCCTAACCTTTAGATCATCTTGACTAGTCATCTTTATTCGGATTTAATTTTATGTTTATTCCAATCGTTGGATCAAAATTTGCTATTTTTACATATACTGAAGCGCCAAAATATAGTGTCTCTAGGGCTTTCTAATTTTCAAAATGTTTCTCCTTCAAATCCCCTTTCTTAGTCCTAGAACTGCCTTTCTACTTCCAACTGCTTCTTCCAACTTCTTCATTTTACTCTCATGGTGTTCCTCTTCGTTCAATTATGCATTTTACAGCATTTGTCCCTCTTCTCATTCTCCTATTTTCCTTTCTTTCACAAGATTGTCATTGAACGAAAAGTTCTTCTTTTGGTATTCCTTTGTTCTTGATTTCTTCTTCTTCGTAATAGATTTTTGTTGCTTTTCCAAAACAAGTTCAATCCTCTTGTTGCTTATTCTATTAGGTACCAATTTCTATTCTTGTTTTCATTTTTAATCTTTCTTGTAGTTTCCTGTCATGGTTTTAATTAGGAAAATAAGAATGGATGGTGTAACACCTAATGTTTCAACTGTGTATATTATGAATATACTTAGATAAAAAGTATAAGGATAGTCACTTCTAAACCTAGACGCTAATATCAACTTGTATTATAATTAACAGCGTACAACTATATAGAGCCTTTAATAAAAGGAAAGAGAACAATATAATTTTACACAACTGAAAACTTACTCTTTATTACGTATTTACAAAATATGTTTGAGATATACAAAAGAACTAAAACAAGTCACAATGACATAGATACAAAACTAATAAAATAAATACATCATATATATATATATATATATATATATATATATATATATATATATATATATATATATATATATATATATATATAGGAACATATTTAGTGAGATGAGTTTTTATTATGAGAGGGTGAGAGGAGTGAATCTTGACCATACAACCATACATGAATGATCAAGATTAAAAGTTATTTGAAGGTCATGTGACCACTTAAAAAAGTCACATGCATTTATGTTCTAATCTTGATCATTCATGTAAGATCTAATGGTCAATATTTACTCCTCTCATCTCTTATAATAAAAACTCCTCTCATCAGAGTAAGATCCTATACACACACACACACACACACACACACACAAAGAAGCTAACTAAGTCTTCATTGTTCTCCTTTGCTCCTGCTCTGATCATTTCCTGGATTTATCATGGAAATAAAAAACTGGGGTGAGAAATAATAATCTCAGCAATAATTTTTAAAGCATGACATCATAATAAATCCAGTTATTTCAGGAAAAACTAGTTACATATAAAAATGATTGGAAAGGTGGCACAAGTCAAAATTCAGTTCTTTCCCTTTCTGAAGAAGACATTCAAATTAATTAAATAAAACACTTTAAGCCATTACATAACATTTCAACTCAAATCAGAACATTCAATTATCATTAGAAATGTGGCAATTAAACTTAAACATTCTTATTATACAAAACAAGACAATTGCCCATATAATTATCAATTTATGCAATACATGATGATGCATGGGTATGCCTAAGATATGTCCTAAGGAATGCTTGTGCTATGATTTTACAAAACAACTTTGTTTTAGAAAAATACATGTTATTTGAATATTTCCAAGAAGCTCTTTTGTTCTAGGAAGTCCTATTGTTCCTTGTATTGTTTTTGGGTAGGAAGAACATCCTTTTGTTCCTTGCACTACCAAACATATATATAACCTTGGCATTATGAGCCCTTTTGTCCAAGTCATAGTGTTACAATACATGGAAATAACAAATAACAAGTTTGAAAACTAAGACATGCATAAATAATTTAAAACCATTCCTGATCCATCTTGTATCATAATGCTTCCATTCAATTGCACATTATGATATCTCTCATTATCACCTCATAACATAGCTCAATGCCTTACCTTTCATCAACATACAATAATAGACATTTTAGAGGTTTATTTCATCAATTCAACATTAGGGAATCATATTATATCATTTATATCAAATCCGCATGTTTTACATAGCAAAAACACATATTAAATGATTCTGGAAGTATTTTCCTAGGAAGTGCCATGACACAAACTCCCTAAGTGTCGCGGCTTCCCTTTGTTTTTGGATGAGTGTCGCGACTCCAGCTCCAATTGTGTTGTGGCCTCAAACTCTCTAGCAGGATTTCCTGCAAACTAGAGAGTGAGGTGCCACGGCTTCCTCTTATGGAGTGCCGCGACCCTCCTTCAATTTTCTGGGTTTTCTATAAATTCACCAGAACAACTCCACAAATGCCTCTTTTCATCCATAATCAAAGCATAAATCATACAACTTTCATATTCAACTCATAATCTCATCATATTATCAAGTTTTTATACTCAATCATCCAAAGATCCATTATAAAACAAGAATCCAAATAAGGATTTCATACCTCTTTTCAAATCCTAAAGTCAACCATGGTCATTAACCTAAACAAACCATTATCATCTAAAAAGGAAATGAATCAAGCATAGAAATCATTACACAACAACTAAAAACTCATTTATTTTAATCCCAAACAGACAATACATAAGAGAGAAGAATGAAAGAAAAGTGATGAGAAGGTTTTTCCCTTACCTCTAATCTCCAAAGATGCTAACAATCAAGCCTTGTTCTTCTGTTTTTCCTTTGCTTCTTTCTCTCCTTTCTCTTCCACTTTTCTCCTCTGTTGCCCCTCTTCATTTTTCCCCTTCCTTTCTGCTGAAGAGCACATTGAGAGAGTGAGAGAAAGGGTTACAAAAAGTCAAATTAAAGGATAATGACATGACTTTTGGTTAAGTTACTAAAACTTTGTATCTCTTTGGAACATTTTGATTTTACTAAATCAAGTTTCCTAACATTCAAAGATATTAAAATAAATCCTAAGATTCATTTAAATTTTAGTTTCATCATTTTCGTAATGTTTCATATCTACTGCAAGTCAATTCGGTATTGTAACTCACAACTAGTGTACTTAAAAATACCAAATCAACTCAGTTTGTCTTGAAACTTTAACTATACCTTATTTCGTACATTGGTAACTTAGAAATAAATTTTTCATATTTATTTCCCTTATCTAAGCAATTTATGCTATTTTCCTGAGTTTAAATAGTTATTTTGCACGTTCTGTGTTGCAGCAAAATGCCTATACTAACTCAGAAAGTCGCAGAATTACTTAGACATGTTAAATAAATGTTATGGTTCATTTCTATTCATAAACATTACTAATATGTTAAGGATGATGTTACATTTCCCCTCCCTTTTTAAAATTTTGTCCCCAAAATTGCTTACCTCAATGAAAAAGCTCTAGATAACCTTACCTCATGTGGGACTCTAACTCCCATGTAGCCTCCTCTAAACTGACACCATTGCAAATAACCTTTGCCAAAGGAATTTGCTTACTTCTGAGCTCTTTGGCTCCCTCATCCACGACCCTCATAAGTTTTATTGCATATGTTAAGTCATCTTTCCATTGTATTAATTCAAATTCCATAATGTGTGAATGATCAGGATTATACGTTCGAAACTATGACACATGGAAAACATCATGAAAGTTTGACAAATTTGGTGGGAGGGCTATTTGGTGAGCTACAGGCCTAATTCTTTCTAAAATTTGGTAAGGACTAAGGAATCGTGTGTTTAACTTTCGTGTTTTCAAAGCTCTTCCAACCCCTGTAGTAGGAGTGACTTTCAGGAAAACATATTCTCCTTCCATAAACTCTAGAGGTCTCCTCCTCCTATCAGCATAACTCTTTTGCCTAATCTGGGCTGTAACCAATCTATCCTTGATCATCTTAATCTGGTATGTTGTTTGTTACACTAATTCAGGTCCTAGAATGGTTTGCTCACCTACCTCATACCAATATAGAGGTGATATATATTTCCTACCATACAACGCCTCATAGGGTGTCATACCTATGCTGGAATGATAGCTATTATTATAGAGAAATTCTACCAAAGGCAAGAACCTATCCCAACTACTGTTTTGTTCTAACATGCATGCTCTTAGCGTATCTTCCATGGTTTGGATAGTTCTCTCAGACTGTCCATCAGTTTGTGGATGGTAGGCTGAGCTGAAATGCAACTTGGTTCCAAAAGCTTGTTGCAACACTCCCCAAAATCTAGAGGTAAACCTAGGATCTCTATCCAAAACTATATTGGTGGGGACTCCATGCAACCTCACTATTTCTTATAAATACAACTGAGCTAGTCTATTTATAGAAAAGTTGGCTCTAATGGGCAAAAAGTGGGCAAATTTGGTTAACCTATCCACAATCACCCATATGGAATCAAAACCCTGCTGAGTTCTTGGTAATCCCATAACAAAATTCGTTATGATACATTCCCACTTCCACTCCAGAATTGTTAGGGATTCTAATGGCCTTGAAGGTTTCTGGTGTTCTATTTTTTGACAAATAAACACCTGAACATATAATCTGCTATGTCTATTTTCATTCTTGACTACCAAAACATTCTTTTGAGATCTTGATACATCTTAGTTTCTCCTGGATGAATAGTATACTCACTCTTATGTAATTCCTCTAAAATCTTCTCTCTAAGGTCATCCTTCTTAGCAATGCAAACCCTGTCTCCAAACATAATGATTTCATCATTTGCTATACTAAACCCTTTAGGTTCACCCAACTAGATTTGCTCCCTCACTTTCCTTAAGTAATTATCTCTTTCTTGAGCATCCTTAATTTGAGTCCTTAAGTCACTAATGATATCCACCTTACTCATATAGAGATTTTGTGGAGATATAGTTACCGTTAGACTTAAATCCCTAAATTTTTCTAAAAGATCTGCTTCTTGAATCATCATCTAGGACACATGTAAGAATTTCCTACTAAGTGCATCAACCACCATATTGGCTTTACCTAAATGATATTTCAACTCAAAGTCATAATCCTTGAGGAATTCCATCCATCGCCTTTGTCTTATATTTAACTCCTTTTGATCAAACAAATACTTCAAGCATATGTGGTCACTAAAAACTTCAAATTGAACACCATAAAGGTAATGTCTCCAAATTTTCAAAGCAAACACCATAAATGCTAATTCCAAATTATGAGTGGGATAATTCTCTTCATGTGACCTTAATTGTCTAAATTATATGCAACTACCTTTCTATTCTACATAAAGACACAACCTAACCCCATCCTTGAAGCATAACAATATACTTTAAAACTCTCCTGAGGATTTGGAATCACTAAGACAAGTGTCATAGTTAGCTTCGACTTCAATTCCTGGAAACTATCCTCATAAGCTTGTGTCCACACAAAAGGACTACCCTTCCTAGTTAACCTAGTTAAAGGCAAATTGAGTTGGGAAAATCCTTTTATGAACCTTCTATAATATCCAGTCAAACCTAAGAAACTCCCAATTTCAATTGTAGGTTTCTCCCATTGCAACACCGCTTCAACTTTACTATGGTCAAAAGATACTCCTTCCTTGGATATCATATGCCCTAAGAACTGCACCTTTTCCAACCAAAACTCACATTTCAACAATTTAGCAAACAATTTCTATTCCTTTAGGATTTCAAGAACTATCCTGAGATGTTCTTCATACTCCTCAGTTGTCTTTGAATAAATGAGATATCATCTATAAAGACAACCACAAACTTATCCAGATAAAGTCTAAAAATTCTATTCATATAATCCATAAACACTATTGGTGCATTGGTTAGAGCAAAGGACATTACAAGATATTCATAATGTCCATAACGAGTCCTAAAGGTAGTTTTAGGGATTTATGATTCCCTAACTCTGATTTGATGGTATCCTGATATCAAATTAATCTTTAAAAACATTGTTGCTCCTCTTAATTGATCCATCAAATCATCTATCCTAGGCAATGGGTACTTGTTCTTAATTGTAACTTTATTCAACTGTCTGTAATCTACACACAACCGCATACTCCCATCGTTTTTCTTCACCAGGAGTACTGGTGCTCCCTATGGTGAGACACTGGGTCAGATAAACTATTTATCTAGCAACTCATCTATTTGCTTTTTGAGTTCTGCTAACTCTAAGGGAGACATCCTATATGGTGCTATAGATATAGGCGCAGTTCCTGGCACTAAATCTATATTAAATTCTATCTCTCTTTCAGGTGGCAACTTAGAAACTTCCTTAGGGAAAACTTTTGGATATTCTCTTACCACAGGTATCTCTTCCAAACTTTGCTCAACCTCAACATTCATAGAAACAGGAGAACATATCCCTGAGCCCCTTCCACTAAGCAATGGTTGACTTGTTTAGCATTTAAAAGCATGGACTCAGAAAAAATAGGTATTTATCAGACATGAACATCAAAGTCTTATCGGAACAATTTAGAACAACATGGTTGGAAGACAACCAATCCATTCCCAAAATGATATCAACACCAACAAAGGGTAGACAAATAAGATCCATGAAGAAGATTGTATTTTCTATTTTAACACAACAATTCAAACAAATAGAAGAAGTGATTACAGGTTTTCCTATTGGGATGGATACCAACAAGGTATTGGGAAGGTCAGACATAGGTAATCTCAACTTCTTCACACATCATATGAAATAAAAGAAGAAGAAGCTCCTGAATCATATAGTACAATTAAAAGATTATCCTTAACTATACACGTACCTTGAATGAGATCGAGAGATCTAGCCGCCTCCTTACCACTTAAAGTATAAACTCTTCCTCTGACTTGAGGTCTTTGGTCTGATGTGGCTTTCTGCCTTTATGGACAACTTTTAGCAAACTGCCCCTCCTTATTGCAAAAGTAGCACCCAATCTGACCAATCATATAAGGTATTCCTCCATGATTTTTACCACATTTAGGGCATTTGAAATCCCTAAATCCTGCTTGCCCTATTTACACTTGCTTACCTTTGTCTTATTGAAACTTAGGTCGACAAGCACTTCCTTGAAATCTGTCATCTCCCTGCTTCCTCTTTTGAAAACTTATGGTCTTTTGCTCCGTTTGAAGCTTGGACTCACTTGATTCCATAATCTTACACTTCTTGATTAGGGTGGGAAAGTCCCTAATCTCTAAGGGCCTAACAAATCTCTTGATCTCATCCCTCAACCCAGACTTAAACTTAAGGCACCTCCTGTTTTCATCTGGATTCAACTGAAAGTAAGAAGAAAACTTAGAAAGTTCCTCAAACTTCGCTTCATACTGTGCTATATACATATTTCCTTGGTTTAACTCAAGGAATTCCACCTCTTTATCATCTTGTACATTTCTTGAAAACTATTTGTCTAGAAAAGTCATTCTAAATACTCCTCACCTCACAAGAGTACCTGCAACTTCTAATAGTCTTCTTGAGCTCCTCCACTAATTCTCCACTTCCCTTTCTAACGTAAAGGAAGTGAAGGATACCTTTTGTTCATCTGCATAACTTATCACCTCAAATATCTTTTCCATCTCACTAAGTCATTCTTTGGCCTTTATTGGATCGGGCTCTCCTCGAAATGATGAGGGGTTCAACTTCCTAAATTCTGATAAGTCATAAAGTTGCTGATTCTTTACAACTGCCATTTCTTCAACTAGTGGGTTTTGATTTTGCCTCATTTTCTTCATCATTCTAGTGGTAGCTTCAGTTTGCTCTTTCATTGCCTCCACCATCATTCAAACTCTCTCAAACGTATCAGTATTACTCCCACTAGTAGCTTCTCTACTCTCCCGTGTTGTTCACCTAGGTGGTGCCATAATTCCTGTTCACACGAAATATTACATATTGAGTTGATCAGTTTTAATATCATATAATAGTGTGTCAGTAACTCCTAACAACCAATCACAAGGCAAGTCATGCAATACAATTTAGATATCTCATTTAAGAGATGAAAGAATGCATAACTCAAACAAAACAAGTAAACATGCCCTAAAGCACAGTCAGTCCATTCCCCAGCTCGACAGAATGAACTTCTTTAATACCAAAATGTAACACCCTAAGGCTACAACTATGTATATCATGAATATACTCATATAAATAGCATAAAGATAGTAACTTCTAAACCTAGATGCTAATAACAACCTGTATTATAATTAACATCGTATAATTATATAGAGCCTTTAATAAAAGTAAAGAGAACAAGATAATTTTACACAACTGGAAACTTTCTCTTTACTATGTATTTACAAAATATGTCTGAGATATACAAAAGAACTAAAACAAGCCACAAGGGCATAGATACAAAACTAATAAACTAAATACATCAGTAATATATATATATATATATATATATATATATATATATATATATATATACAAAGAAGTTAACTAAGTCTTCATTGTCCTCTTTTGCTCCTACTTTGATCATTTGCTGGATTTATCATGGAAATAAGAAACTAGGGTGAGAATGGAAATTCTCAGTAGTAATTTTTAAAGCATGACATCATAATAAATCCAGCTACTTTAGGGAAAAAAACTAGTTAAATATAAAAATGATTAGAAAGGTGGCACAAGCCAAAACTCAGTTATTTCCCTTCCAGAAGCAGACATTCAAATTAATTAAATAAAACATTTTAAGCCATTTCATAACATTTCAACTCACATCAAAACATTCAACTATCATTATAAATGTGGCAATTAAACTTAAACATCTATATTATACAAAACAAGAGAATTGCTCATACAATTGTCAATTTATGCATTGCATGATGATGCATTAGTATGCCTAAGATATGTCCTAAGGAATGCTTGTGCTATGATTTTACAAAACAACTTTGTTTTAGAAAAATACATGTTATTTGAATATTTTTAGGAAGTCCTTTTGTTCCAGGAAGCCCTATTGTTCCTTGTATTGTTTATGGGTAGGAAGGACACCCTTTTGTTCATTACACTACGAAACATACATATAACCTTGACATTAGGAGCCCTTTTGTCCAAGTCATAATGTTATAATAGATGAAAATAATAAATAACAAGTTTGAAAATCAAAACATGTATAAATAATTTAAAACCATTCCTGATCCATCTTGTATCATAATGCTTCCATTCAATTGTACATTATGATATCTCTTATTATCACCTCATAACATGGCTCAAGGCCTCACCTTTCATCAACATACAATAACAAACATTTTAGAGGTTTATTTCATCAATTCAACATTAGGGAATCACTTTATATCATTTATATCAAATCCACATGTTTTACCTAGTAAAAACACACATTAAATGATTGTGGAAGCATTTTCTTAGGAAGTGCCATGACACAAACTTCTTAAGTCCCACGACTTCTCTTTGTTTTTGGATGAGTGTCGGGCTCTAGCTCCATTTGTGATGTGACCTCAAACTTTCTGGCTGGATTTCCTGCAAACCAGAGAGTGAGGTATCACGGCTTCCTCTCATGGAGTGTCACAACCCTCCTTCAGTTTTTTGGGTTTTCCTGAAATTCACCAGAATATATCCACAAATGCCTTTTTTAACCCATAATCAAAGCATAAATCAGACAACTTTCATCATCAACTCATAATCTCATCATATTATCAAGTTTTTATACTCAGTCATCCAAAGATCCATTCTAAAACAAGAATCCAAATAGGGATTTCATACCCTTTTTGAAATCCCAAACTCAACCATGGTCATCAACCTAAATAAACCATTATCATCTAAAAAGAAAATGAATCAAGCATAGAAATCATTGCACAACAACCAAAAACTCATTTATTTCAATCCCAAATAGACAATACATAAGAGAGAAGAATGAAAGAAAAGTGATGAGAAGGTTTTTCCCCTACCTCTAATCTCCAAAGATGCTAACAATCAAGCCTTGTTCTTCTGTTTTTCCTTTGCTTCTTTCTCTCATTTCTCTTCCTCTTTTCTCCTCTGATGCCCCTCTTTGTTTTTCCTCTTCCTTTCTGCTGAAGAGCACGTTGAGAGAGTGAGAGAAAGGGTTACAAAAAATCAAATTAAAGGATAACGACATATGACTTTTGGTTAAGTTACTGAAACTTTGTATCTCTTAGAAACACTTTGATTTTACTAAATCAAGTTTTCTAACCTTCAAAAATGTTAAAATAAATCCTAGGATTCACTTAAATTTTAGTTTCATCATTTTCGTAATTTTTCATATCAACTACAAGTCAATTCGGTATTAAAATGCATAACTAGTGTACTTTAAAATGTCAAATTAACTCAATTGTCTTGAAACTTTAACTACACCTTATTTCATACATTGATAACTTAGAAATATTTTTTTCATATTTATTTCCCTCATCTAAGCTGTAACACCCCAAATTTCACTAAATTACAGTAATGACTGAATTGTATTGTAACACCCCAAATTTCCTAAATAGTTGACAGTAATTTTGTGAGCTAAATTAATTTTCTTGTTTAGTGATTTACATTGTAAAATTATTTTGAGTATTCCGTCAGCGTATTTGATCGTTTTGAGTGATTTACTCAGTGTCAGGAAAATTATAATTTTCAGACCGGGGAAAATCTTACGTAATTTAATTATTACTGTTAAGTTTTAATTATTTTACATAATCTGATTTGATATTTGTATGTTTTCTAATATTTGTGATTTTTGTGAATGATTATAAATTTTTGTGTTTATCTGATTGTTTTTGGGCTATTTGTGGGTCTAGGTGGCCTTACGTGGGCCTAGGTGGGTCTCGAAAAGTGAAAATTTTTCTACGTATAGAAAAATTTGTACTGTTGGGACGGAGACAGGGGATCTTACTAAACCTGAATCCAAAAACAATTTTTAGAAAATTTCTTGTACTGTGTTTTGTACTGTATTTAATTATCAGGCGATAAAAATACAGTAAATATATTCTTTCGTGGGGTTTTAGCAGATAAAAATAGAAATTATATTGCTTAAGTCAACAATAGTAGTTATGACAACTTTTTACGGACTAATAGGAAACAAGTTTAATTCTTTTGACGGACCAATAGGAAGCAAGTCTAATATTGAAGACTTTGATATCAACCGTCGATTTAATCAACGGTGTAGGATTAGTCTAATAAAATGGCTATGACCATTTATAACCATTGGATTTAGATTTAAATCAAGGGTGGAGATTTGATCTTATAAAGTGGCTAGGACCATTTGTGACCGTTGGATTTGGATTTAATCAACGGTAAAGATGGATCATTTATAACCATTGGATTTGGATTTAATCAATGGTAGAGATTTGGTCTTCTAAAATGGCTATGACTAATTATGACCCTTGGATTGAAAGTAAGAAGGAGTAATCTTGACCCTTCATTTTGGAGATGCATTTAATGGCTAGGATTTCAAGGAGAAAAAATCTAATGGCCTTGATTAAGTCTTCTAATCAAAAGTCTACCTAAATCCTAACCATTGATCTAATCAATGGCTTAAATTACCCTAATTGGTGGCTAGAAAAGATGACAACTTTGTTGAATGCATGGATGGAGGGGGGGACGATTTTTGTGTTGTTTAGGAGCTAAAGGAAAAAGTTTGAAGACATTATTAGTTGTTTTAGTCAATTATGCATCATTATTGATTATTTGCACTCTTATGAGAATGCATGGAAAGGGGGGGCTACGGTTTTGAGAAGCTTTAGGACATAGGAACGTTTGAAGACTATATTATTGATATTCTTGATTTCCTTTGTCTTCTCCAAAAACAATAACTCATCAAGCTTTTCTCTCCACTTTCTTTTCATGGAGGTTTCGGCCAAGACCCCTAGATCTACCTTCCATCACTCTTTAATTTCAAACAACCACATATCTTAAATCCTTACTTTATTTTAAGCAACTTTTATGTTGGAGAATTTCTCTAAATCATTCATCTTCATAGACTTTCTTCAAGATCAAAGTTATAGGGTATTTGTGGTGAAGTGTAAGGAAACTTCATTTCTTCTCTCTTCTTCATGTTCTAAGCCATGTTTGATCCATGGTTTATCTTGTTCAAGCTTGATATGTTAATTAACTTGTATTTTGTTTTGTATTTGAGAAGCCCTTGGTGGTGAAGGACTTGGAAAAAGAAGCAAAACAATGAGCTTTTGAGGATCTTTAAGAGGTAAGAGGGAGATCCATCTCACCAACCAAGTATGGTGATGAGAGATTGTCTTATATTTGATGGATGGTGAATCCATGTGAGGATTCATATCCATGGTCATGTAATAATTTGTGTGTGTTTATGTGCTTTGATTATTTGTCTATATTTGATATGATTTGCATGATTTTGCATGACTTTATTGCTTATATGGTATGCTTATAATATGCATGATGAAAACATGTTGAATATATTATGGTGGATGTATATTGGAACAAGCAATTTTGGCTCCAATGGCCAAGGGGAGGCTACGGTTTTGATCCCCAAAAATTAGGGTTTTATGTTGAAATTTTTCAAGAATAAGGAAATTGATTTGTTGAAAGAAATTATGAAGTGAAGAAAATTATTTTTGGTTTCAAAGACCATGGTGAATTTCGGCCAAGACACCTCAAAATAGGTGTTCATAAATTAATATTTTCATGAAGGATAAAATTAGATGATTAGAAAAGCAAGAAAAATAAACAAACGGTTTGTTTTTCAAGAAGTAGTGTTCACGGTTTTGAGAAGGATTTTTATTGATTTATTTTGTGTAAAAAGTTTCTAAGCATTTTACTAAACACGGGCAATGTTGATTTTAAGGATTTGCAAAGAAAGTGAAAATGAAAAATGAACAAATGATTTGATTTCAAAGACCAAGTGCTCACTGTTTTTGTAAAGGATTTTAATGATTTTCTTTGTGTAAAACATATTGACTTAGAAGGAAAAGTGTTTTGATGATTTCAATAGTTATGTCCACGTTTTTGAAGGTTTGTAATGCCTTGATTTTATGGAAACAAAATGGAAATATAATTGATTTAGTATAAGGAATTTGGAAAGGGAATCAGAGTGTTTTATCACTTGAGAAAATGGGATTTTTGTATATGAATGGAAAAGAGAGGTTGAAAGTGTTTGAACCTCAATTTATTTTGAAGAGAATTGATTTTAGAATTTATTTGAGAAAAATGAAGAATATAATAGTGATTTGATATTTTCTAACGTGTAACTCATCCTTTGGGTTTTGGAGAGCATTAGTAATTTTTAAAGTTAGAAACATTGATTTAATTCAATGGAATTGTGAATTTGTGGAATATATTGTGAAAAGGATTTTCTTGAGTAAGAAAATGTGAAAAATAATGTGAAAAGTCATATTATTTTGAGCAAAGAATTTCTTAAAGGAGAAATGTGAAAAATGATGTTGGAAATGATATTGATTTGTTTGAAAGTCCAAAATAATGTTTGGAATATTGAGAAATATTTTACGTGATTGTAAAATGGTGAAAAATATTTTACGTATCTTAAAAACATGATTTTTAAGCTACGCGATTTGAAAAACGTTAAAATATTTCTATGCGATTTGAAAAATGTTGAAATATTTCTACGCGATTTGGAAAGCGTTTAAATATTTTGAAAATGATGGAAAATAATTTACGCTACTTAAAAGAATGATTTTTAAGTTACGCGATTGTGAAAATAGTAGAAAATCGCTATGCAATTTGAGTAACGTGTAAATATTTTTACGTGATTGAAAAAACGTTAAAAAATCAATACGTAATTTGAAAATGCAACAGAAATGTTGCGAAATTATGAAAACGTAATAGAAATGTTGCGCAATTGTGAAAACACGACGAAAGTGTTTTGTGACTATAAAAATGCAATAATATGATTTCGTTGTTGAAAATACAGTATGATTACTGTTGGGCCAGTGTGTGGACCCTGATTATGAGATTATGAATTTGAACTAAGAATGGGCCAATGTGTGGACCCTGAATATGAAATTGTGAATTTGAACTGAGAATTGTGCATTTTACATGCATGGACTAGTGTGTGAACACTGTATGAGAAAATGATGAATTTTGCCTATGATTGGCATTGGTGCATTGAACATGCATTGAAAAGGTCCAATGGACTGTATGAGGCTATTTGCCTAGGAGAGACGTACACCTCTTGAGTGGGTGCGATACGCGTAGTGTAAGTCACTTGTTGACCTTGGGGGCATCGGGGTGCGGGTTGCCTACATGGGCAGTTGGTAGCTCTTCTGTACCGTGGGTTAGACCGACGCGACACACTGATGATCCTGACCGAGACACTATTCTTAATCAAGATCTAGTAAAGACTGTCGTGTATATGCTAGATGTGCAAAAATCAAAATGAGGATTATAGCACGTGGTCTGAGGCATTTTGGTACAGACAAATCTTTCTGATCGACTTCTCCGAACTGAGTATTAGCTCCATGGAGTAGGAACATTGAGTCTATGTGCACATGCATAACATATGTATTATTATTTAGCATTGGTTATGATAATTGAACTGTTGAAATACTTGGATGATGATGATGATAATTGGATAATGATGAGGGCATCACCATAAATATTGAATGATATTTGAATTGATAAATGATTTGATGATGATAATTGATTAATGTTGATGGTATGATATATCTATATGATATGTTGTTGTGTTATCTCTGTGCTGCCATGTTGGTATTGGCGTAGGTGATCTCACCTCTTTGTTATATTGTTTTGTTGTGTTTGTGTTATTAAAAAAAATTATATAGTAGAAGGAACGAGTTGTCTTAGACATAACGAGTGGCAGATATTTTGAGATTGATGACAATATTGAGGAGTGGTTATTCAGGATTTGACAGTGTGCAGTGTGAACGAGGAACAAATATATGGTACATCAAGATGGATACAAGAAGAAATAAGTATGTTGAGTTTTTACTGTTAGTGTTTTACCGCGCTATTGAGTAGGATCCGTTATGGGGTTTGCTACTGTTTTAATTGAGTCTGTTAGTTTTATATTTCTCTTTAAATTGTTAAATATTAATTGGTGTCAATATTGATATTAATCAGTTTAATTATATTTTCAGTAATACTTATGGATTTCAGTAAGTTTATGTTTCTGTAAGAAGAAGAAGTTTTAAAACTCACATTTTATAACTCTAACCTTTTATGAACTTCTTTACAGATTATGAGTTGGGTGTCAGAAATGTGATACCCTGAGGAGGGTGTTACATGTATTGTTTTGTTATTTTTGTGTGCTATAAATTTATTTTGACTGTTCCGTGACTGTATTTGATCGTTGTGTGTAATTTACTCCGAGTCAAGAAAATAATAATTTTTGGGCCAAGAAAAATCTTTACCTAATTATTCGGAGCTGGGGGATCTTACTAAACCCAATTCCGAGTGATACATGTATCGATCTTTTAATTTTTAGAATTTATCTATGAAATAAAAATATTTTATATTTAATATTATTTTATTATCCGATGGATAGTACTTACTGACTTAAGAGCAGTAGCTTCTGCCCAGTGGACAACACGAACCAAAAAAGTTTTTGTGTCTCACAGTTAAGTGAACTAATAGGAATTGGTCAACGTTTTTGGCTTGAATTATTTCTAAGCTAATAGGAAGGTGGTCAACAATAATGGTTGGACTAGTTAGTTAGTAATTAGAAAACCTAACTAAGTTAGCTTAAACTTAACTAAGTTAATCTAGAAAGCTTAAGTAGTAACTAAATAGAACAAACTTAATTAGCTACGCATTAGAGCCTTAGTTAAAGAATGTTTTAGCATGATCAAGAAGGTGGTTAGTCATATTTAGGTAACTAGATGGTTAGCCAAGTAACTAGGAAATCTAACTAGATTCACCTAAGCTTAACTAGATGCCTAAGTGAACCAAAACTTGGTTTGCTCTTCCATTGAGCAATTCGGTTATAGCACCTCCAAGAAGCATCAAGAACTTGATGACTTGATTCTCTAAGCCAATAGGAATCAAGCTTGGAGGCTAAGCTTTGAAGATCAATCATTGATCTCATCTAAGGCCATTAGGAGTCTTGAGTGGTCAACCAAAGTGGTCACCTCCTTTGGGAGCTCCACGGCAAGCATAACGGGAGGAGAGCATTTTCACTTCATCATCATCCTTTCTATCACACAAATCTATTCTCTTCTTTCTCTCTCTTCCAAGAACACAAGAAACTCCATTCTTCCTTGTTTTGGAGCTCACGACCATCACACCATTTCCATACCTCCACTGTTCTAAAATTTCATCCAATACTACTTCCTAAACCTAAACACCATTCTAAACACTTTTCATGTTATAAGTTTCTTCAAAATCATCCATCTAGTGCTTGGAAAACAAGCTTGAAGTTTCTTCCATACAAGGAAAAAGTCATTGTTTCTTGTTTCTAAATTCATTCTTGACGTTCTAAGCCATGGTTGATCCATGATTTATCTTTTTCAACCATAGTTTATGACTTTGTAAATTGTTTAAGCTTGTTAGGGTTCTTCTTTGGAGCTACACAAAATCACTTGGAAAACGTCCAAGAAGGGTTTTGTCTTCCTTATAGGTAAGAGAGAGATTTAATCTCATCAACCATGTGTTGGTGGTGAGAAAATGGATGTGTTTGTGGTGAAAAATTCATAAGGATTCATTCACTTGGTTGTTTAAAGTTTTTCCCATTTGTGATTAGTTTTGATGCAAGTATGTTTATAGCTTTGATATATGTCTAAATATGTGTTTACGCAAGCATGATAGATATTGTATGTAGTAGGATATGAATAACATGATGAGGATTTGCATGAGTGTTCCAAAGAACACATGAAGCTCACGGCTTCACCACCACAAAGAGGACCAAGATGTCCTAAATTATTTTCCTAATCATGGATTAAGTGATTTAATAATAATAAATTGGATTAGTAATTTTGACAAGGAATTAGATGAGGAAAAATAATTTAAATATGATTTATAAAGAGAATAATGATTTTTTGCCAACATGGCTACTTATGATGTTTTGATTCAAAGTTATTTCCTAAACATAGAATTTTGTAAAGTACAGAGAATTTAATTTAAATGGATAAAATAAGGTGAATTTATTTTAGGACTTGATTAGATAAATTTATTAAGGATGAGAAATTAAATAAATACTTGAAAAGTACTAATGTATAGCTCACCCTTTGAGTTTTGAAGCACGTTAGCAAGTTTCGAGCTGTAAATATTAGTTAAATCCAAAAAGGGTAAAATTTAATGAAAACAATAGAAAATACTATTTAAAAGATTTTCAAGAGGAAATGCTGCAAATAAAGCTAAAAATAAATATATAATAGAGAAAGTTTCAAAAATTAATTTAGAAAGTAAAGAAATATTTTACATAGCTGAAAAATATTAGAAAAGCCTTACGCATATTTGAAATAATGATTTTTAAGTTACGCGATTGAGAAAACTATTTAAAAATGTTACGCGATTGAGAAAATGATTTTAAAACGCTATGAGATTGAGAAAACATTGAAAAATACTTACACGATTCGAAAACATTTGAAAAATGCTATGCGATTGCAAAAACGTGATAAAATATTTACGCGATTGAAAAGAATAGCAGTTTACTGTCGGGTTAAAGTGGTGGACTTGGATATGTTGAAAAATGGTACTGTCAAGCGGTGGCGTACTATTATGAGAAATAATGATAACATTGTTATTTATGTATTTTGGTTCATGCACCATGAATAGAGAAATGTGTCAATTTGGTTGAAATTGGCAAGTTGCTGAAAAGATGAATTACGCTGTAGTGCGGGTGTGATAGGTGTAATGTTGTTCATTGAGTGAACTTGGAGGTGTTAGTGCGCAGAAGATTCCACATGAGGACAGTTGGTAGCTCCTCTGTGCCGTGGTACCGAGCAACGCACTAGCAATCTTGACAAACACTATTCTTAATCACGATCTAGTTTAGACTATCTGGAACAATGCCTGTTGTACATGACGTTTTGACTATGTAATATTTGGCTGGGGCAGCCGGAGTTACAGGCAGATCTACTAGGTCATTCTCTTTAATGTTTATGGTTAGCTCCATGTAGTAGAAACAAGTTTGTGTACATCTACATATGTGATCTGCATTCATGATGTGATATTTATACTTGGTTTGAGATATTATATATGATGTGATAATATGATTTGACATATTGAATATTATATCTGTATGTATTATTGTTTTCTATACTGTTATGTTGGTAATGATGTAGATTATCTCACCTCTTTGTATGTATTCTTGTATTATTATTTATGTTCAGTAAAGATTATGTGGAAGGCAAAGAGGAGCAACTTCCTTATTGTCAGTACTAGGAGGAACAACATCCGAGTGATCAGTGCGAAGAGGGCGAGCCTCTATATCATCCTTACCATTTGGATTGATTTAGTTGTTATGGCTTTGCCGGAGTTTCTGGGATTCGTGAAACTAGAATTTCATGGAGGTTCTGAGGCCTGGCGTCTACAAGCTGATAGGGAGTCGGTTGTTTATGTGAGACATTTGACTGTGTCTCTTCATAAGGAATATGATGGCTCTCTGATGTTCTCTACTTCTATATATGTGCATTTAGAGTTACCCTTAACTATTATGCGCTATTGGGGTGGTCGTTTCCATGCCTCTAGTGAGCTTAGTAGTGTGTCGACTGCGCAGACTCCTATCCGTAGGGCTTCACGGCACCCAGGGTTTCTGTCTTCTGATGATCTCCTAGAGGAGGATCCTTCGGAGGATCAGAATTTTTAGTTCTGTACTTAGGCTAGTTTATGGTTTACTTTAAGCCAAACAGTTTACAACTTTATAAAATAGTTTGAAGTATGTAAATATTTGTATCCTTAAAAACAAATCATATGTATAATTATGGTGTGTATTTAATAGTTTGTTTTATTTTATGTTCTGTTTATTTTATTTGTTGATGTAATGTACAAAAAGAAAATTTTTACAACTAATATTATTATATGTTAAGAAATGATTTATAACTTGGGTAAGGTTTTATTATAATTATAATTAAATGTGACATCCTAAGGAGGGTGTTACATAAGTAATTTATGTTATTTTCCTGGGTTAAAATAGCCATGTTGCGACAAAATGCCTACACTCAGAAATTCACAAAATTACTTAAACATGTTAAACAAATGATATGGTTCATTTCTATCCATAAACATTATTAACATGTTAAGGAGGATGTTACAGATGGTTCTGATGATGATTCATCCTTAGAAAAATAATTAGGGAATTTTTGTAACATCCCGGGATTACCTGCAGGATTGACGAGTGTCTCCACAAACCAACATAGGTCTTTTCAGCGTATTTTGTCCTCACTCACACGCATCCTAAGAAATTTTCCAGGAGGTCACCCATCCCATAATTGCTCCAGGTCAAGCACGCTTAACAATGGAGTTCTTATGTTCTAGGCTCCCGAAAAGAAGTTGCAACTTGTTGATATAGTTACGCCTAATCAATTCCTTTAAGCCATCCTCAACTATGCAGTCCCATACCTGCACAGTCTCTGAATCCCTCTCATTCCGATGCGTATTCAGTTCATTCATGGGACCCTTCGCCTAGAAGCATGCCAGGAGCCGCCCATTGTACATGCTTCAATTCGCACTAGCGTCCACTCCCCGCCCTCATCTGCCCCGGGACACCACAATTTTCTCCTCGCACCCCTCTTTTCTAGTGTAAGCATTCTTGGACATTTCTCCATCTTCTTTTGTTTCAAAAAATGGCACTAATATAACTAATGTGAGTTTTGCGACTCGTAGAGAACAATTTAAGAATAGTAAGCATCAGAGTGCTTAAAAAACTTAAAGAGTTGTTTCATAACCTAGGGCTTAGTTCTTTTGATTTGTCTGATTTGTCTTCCTTTAATATGTCTTAGTTTTCTTTCAATGATTCTTCTATCAATATTGATTTTTTTTCTTTTTCTAGTAGACATATTAGAATGAGTAGCATTCCTCAATCTAACATTCCCTAGGTTGCCACTGTTGACGATCGGTCATTCCTCATGTCTAAATATCATTAGGTCAATGAGGATGTTTTATAATACTGCTTGACCTGTACTAACATTCCAACCCTTCAAGCAATTCGTCGATCATTAAGAGTTGCTCATGAAGGATCAAAGGGGGCATATGTTCTTCAAACTTGCCTTGGCAATGATCGTATTTGTAGTTCTAGTCCTCCTATTTCTAAAATTGGGAGTTTCGTGATGTTCAAGGCTCTCTTTCATTAGGTTGGAATGACACTTCCTTTCACCGATTTTGATCTTCCTTTCATCGATTTTGAAGTTGAAGTTCTAGTTGCCATGAATGTTGCTCCAACTCAATTGCATCCAAATAATTGGGCCCTTCATTCGTTGCTTTGAGTTACTTTGCCGCCCCCTGAGTGTTATCCCTATAGCTCCAAAGTCTTTTTGTTTCTTCCTATCACTCGATTCCAATTTTTGGTCGATCTCTTTCAATAGCACTCAAAGAAAGAAAATACTTAAGCTCTTTGACTATTCTTTAAAACATTTTAAGTCTAGCTATTTTTGGGTGATGCTTCTGTTCCATGAATACCCTTTCTTTTTAAACCTAATCATTAGCCTAAATTTCCTTTTCACTGGGTGCAAGGCTCGGGAAAGTCTCCAAAATTTACGTAAGAACAATTTTCTCTGAACAATGAACGAGAGATTGATAGTTTATCAACGATCTCCTTATTCTATCATTGATCTCATACAATTCACTTTGAACACGATAAGGATGGTTTAGCTTATTATTTTGGTAAGTCTTACCTTATTTTAATGATATTTCTCACTATATTTTATTTTTACTCTACTACTTTTTGAAAGTGGCAACAACACAAGAACGGGGTTGGATCGTGCTTCTAATTTCTGAATATTTTCTACAAGTTTGAAAGCTTCTAAAGTTATTCAACTTAGATAGATAAGAGCAATAGTTAGAAGCTTAAGAATTCAAAAATTATTTTGTTTTCCACAAACTAAATTAAAATATGAGTGACCCTAAAACTTAGTTATCTTAACTTATAAGATCATTTCAATTATCAGAAGGTTAGGAAATGGATAAGCATTGTAATTAGAAAGTTTATGAGATAGATTTCAAAAGAGATCACTTAGAGATTTATACTGGTTCGGCCAAACCACATGTCTATGTCCAGTCCCCAGTCATAAACCAGGGTTTTATTTTGCCACAAGTATTCTTTCTTCAACCCTAGTTTCTCTGAACTTGATTACAAGTAGTCTGTGATCCACCCTAGCCTCTTCAAGCTATATTCTCACACTGATCATAAACAAATCAGGTTACAAAGAGAAGTAATGGGTTTGTGTTTCTCTCAACACTCAGAGTGGATTTAAGCAAATGATTACAAGATAGTAAAAAGATTCTAACTTCTCTAACACTCAAGGAGTGGATATTTGCAATTACACAATAGAGAGATGAAGTCTTACTTCTAACGGATTGATCAGAAATAGAATATAGATGAGAAACTTGGTTCAGAAGTGAGAGTAAGCGCTCATAAGGTTGATCAGAAGTTTAAAGTTGGCAATAACACACGAAAGAGGGTTGAATTATGTTGTTTCTCACTTAAAAATTTTATACTTCTCACACCTTTCGCAAGTTTAACAAACTTGAAGGTGAGAAGGTTGCTTTAAAGTACAGGGATTAGGTGAGAGAGTTCGTAATAAAAGAGAACAAGAACAAATATTACAGTGTGAGAGAGTTCATGAGAGAGTTAACTAGTTAAGTGAAACTAAACTCTCTCTCAGTTTCAAACTATAATATAGAATTCTTTTCTGATTAAAAACTTAATGTAGTAAAACTTAAACTTTGAAAAACCTTTCTTAATAGTAAGAATCAATTCCAGAAACACAGATTCACACTTTATAAAGAGAGAGTATTGTTAAGTTCACTTTAACTCATTAACACTTTGTTCTTATAAAGGAGTGTTACTAAGTGGTCTCAATACTCAAGAGGGAGGTGAATTAAGTTTGTAAAATATTTTTACAAATCTTTCACAAATCACTTGATTACTAATTTTTGTTGAAGCTATTGATTGATAGAGATGAATGGATAGAGAAGATAGAATACTTTCACTCACAAATGAATAAACCAAAACAAAGAGTGTTCAAGCAAACATGTAAAAATGAATACACAAATATAAAAGAGTTGAGTTTAGAAGATCAAACACAAGGTTTATCCTGGTTCAGCTACTAATCCACTTGTGGCTTACATCTAGTCCTTAAGCAATCACTCAAGATTTTCCAGCATATCATTAAGCTTCAACAGGTGCTTGTAACCTTGACACAATAGAGCACTCACCACACCTTTGGATACCTCACATTTCATGTTTGAGTCTCAACTTCAAGTGATATCTCACCCTTTACAACTTTGAGGGATACATCACTCTCTTTTACAGATTAATCAAAGTGTAGATGAAATGAAACTCTCTTAAGAATGGATAATACAACTTGAAGCTTAATGGGTACATGAATTCTCACTTTTAAAGCTCAAAACATAGTATATGATAAAAGCGCCGTGATAGCTCGTATTAATGCTCAACCAAGGTTTTCAGATTAATTTTCTAACCTCCATAAATGCCCAACAACTTGTATTTACAGCCCATTAAAGATTAGAGCCGTTAGGGAGGTTGGTAGACCATTAATGGCTACAAACTAACCATTATTTGTATTTCTGGTATAACCTCTTATTTGAATAACAACTTTGTTATTCGAATAAAGTTTCAAATAGCACGAAGACAATTTTACCTCTGGAACGTGTTATTCGAATAACACTTATGTTATTTGATGTTATTCGAATAACCCTTTTAAAAATAGTTTTTTGAAAAACTTCTTATTCGAATAACAAACCTGCTATTCGAATAAACCATTTAATATATGGCTTTTGGAAAATGTGTTATTCGAATAACCAAGGAGGTTATTCGAATAACCCTTTCACGCCAAGGCTTGTTTTAAACCTTTATTCGAATAAAGTAGGGGGCAAAAAAGGATTCCTTATTCTCTCAACCATATCTTTATCTTTTCTTTATGCTTTGTAGTTCAATTAATCAACCCTTTTTCCAAATTACGTTTGCTTATATAGAATTAGTTAAGTTGTAGGTCAATGTTTAGCACAAGAAAATAACTATATTCCCTGTGGGAACGATTTCTACTCATCATTTTTATTACTTGAGTGACCTGTGCACTTGCGGTTAGCAAAAGGAGTTAACCACTAATTCAAGGTTGGATAAACAACTTCAACAAGTTTTTACATCGTTGCTAGGGAATACAGCTAGTTTCTATAGTGCTAATATTGATATCGAGTTGTAGTAGTTCTAATTCAAGTCTTTTCTTTTATTATATTTTGATTTAATATCTCATTCTTTTGTGAATAAGGTACCATCAATGGCTGCAAACAATGATCATACGAGGCCTCTGAGGGAGTTTGCTAATCCTTAAATGGAAAATCTCCAATCAAGTATCAGACGACCTACCATCCGCGCAAATAATTTTGAGATCAAACCAGCTATTATCCAAATGATTCAAACATCTGTATAATTTGGTGGTTTGCTGAACGAAGATCTCAATCCACATTTGTCAAACTTTCTACAGATCTGCGACACCTTCAAGCACAATGGAGTCTCAGAAGATGCCATTAGCCTCAGGCTCTTTCCTTTCTCTCTCAGAGATCGAGTCAAGAGTTAGTTGCGGTCTCTACCTATGGGATCTATAACTACATGGGCAGATATGTGTGAAAAGTTTCTCAACAAATACTTTCCTTTGGCCAAGACTGCCAGGTTAGTGAATGACATCACTTTATTCACCAAGTTAGAATCTAAATCCTTATATAAAGCCTGTGAGAGATACAAGGATCTACTAAGAAGGTGTCCACACCATGAAATTCCTCCGTGGCACCAGATTTACTTCTTTCACAAAGGTCTACTCCCTTACCATCGTCCAATTGTGGATGCAGCTGCATGTGGTCCATTATTGAGTAAATCTTTTGATGAAGCATACCAACTATTAGAAGAACTGGCCGCCAATAACTACTAATGGCCTTCAACAAGAAACACCCAAAGGAAGGTAACTAAAGTTCATGACATTGATGTACTTACATCTTTGTCGGCTCAAGTGGCATCATTAGCGAACAAGTTTGACAGTTTGGGTACAAACCCTAATCAAAGCCCTTTCACATCGTGTGACCGGTGTAGGAACAATTATGCCAACGATAGTTGCCCATCCACTTTGGAGAGTGTTCAATATGCAGGAAACTATCATCCACCTCAAAACAACCCTTACTCACAGCAATATAATCCTGGGTGGAGAAACCACCCCAATTTTTCATGGAGGGATAGCCAAGGGCTAGCATCTTCATCTACTGGTAGTGAGAGACCACCATATCCTCTTAGTTTCTCATCGCAAGCAAGGCTACCTATGCAAGAAAGGAAGCTAACATTAGAAGACATGTTTAGGCAATTCATGGTGAAAACTGATTCATACATGGCTAAAACCGATGCTCATTTGGCCAAAAATAATTCTCTTCTTCAGAGCCAAACATCTTCAATTAGAGCTCTTGAAACTCAAGTGGGGTAGCTAGTCAATGCAATAAATAATAGGCCCCTAGGAACATCTTCAAGTGATGATAGGGAGACCACCCTCAAGCATGCTCCCCTAAGTTGAAGAAGCAGAAAGAGTCCTGCTTGGACTATAAACAAAAAACACCATTTTGGATGTATCCACCTAAGTGTTTAATTCATATGTTTTGAGTCTAGTATGCAGTGTATTGAATTTAGTGAATTCAGTTTATTTTGTTGATACATGCTTATGTTAAACCTGCTAGACAGTTTTTCTAGGTGGTGGAGGCCTCATGGAGGCCAATTTGGGTGTTGTGTAGTGTCTGCTGCATAATTTTGCAGACAAACCTCTCACGCCGCAACATTCACTTTGATGCATTGTGGCATTCTGGTTTCTGCCTTATCAGGATTTCGAGACAAAGAGTGCAACACCGTGACGTGGGTTAGTGAACGCCGTGGCGGTAAGGGTTCTAAAAAGAAAGAAAGAAAAAGTTAAAATGTCTGCTTCGTAGCACGCTGCAGCATTCTGGGCGCGTTTTGCTTAAATAAGTAGTAGGGTTTACCCCACAATGCAAACCCTTCACCTTCCCCCTCTCTATATTTTCTATCTAAGTTTCTTCTTCTCCTTTCTTCCCGCAATCCCCTATCTTTGTTTTTGTGCATCCCATTTTCTTCTCAATCTCTAGGTATGTGGTTTTCTCCCTTTTCTCCTTTTAGTTTCATGTTTTTTATTTCTGTCTTAGTATTTTTATTTCAATTTTAGCATTTGCTTAGTTTTAGGTCCTTTTTTGGTTAGTTTTTATCCTAGTTAATAAGTATTTTCTTTAGTTTTATGTTTGCTTTGGTGGTTATGGAGTTGCATTATGGGGTGTGGGGTTGTTTTGGGCTGATTTTGTGTTCTGTTCGTTCGTGAGCGCTACAACATTATATGGCTTACATCGCGACATTCCTATGAACTTCTTTGAATGTTGTAGCATGAGTTTGAATGTGTTTTAATGCCGCAATGTGGATATATTACGCCATAACGCTGGTTAAATCTCTTTGAATGTTGCGGCGCTAGCACCAATGTCACAGCTTTAGCCCCTATTTTTTTTCCAGATTTTGAATGTTTTAACTGCCTTATTCATTTCATTGCTCAAATCTAATCTTCTTATTTCTTTTTTAGGTTTTAATGGCACCAAAGAGGGTCAGAGGTGAGAGTAGTGAGTAGCGAAGGGAGCAATCTCTTCCTCGTGAGTATGACAACACTAGATTTATATCTACTAAGGTGCAGGAATGCTTTGGGACTCTGGTCTCGATGAATGTTATAGTTAAGAGGGGTTTTAGCTTCAAGGAGTCCATCCAGCCTGACATAGAGGACACCATCCATCACTACCAGTGGGCGGAGTTCGCTAAACACCCCATCCGAGCCCTAGTTCCCTTAGTTCGTGAGTTTTACGTGAACCTAGCATTCACTCACCAGGAGTCCACCATAGTCAGTGTACGGGGGTGTCGAGTTTCTTGTTTTATGGAGTCCATCCGAGTGGTCCTATCATTGCCCCCTCCTCTATTGATTTGTGATTACTAGGAGTTCATCAAATGGAAGCCTATAGAGGGGATTGACCTGCAAGTTGTCACCGCTCGCATCTGTATTGCTGAGTCGCAAGTGGTTTCCTAGACCATGTCTCAGCAAGGTCGAGCGCGATACTTCTCCCGTTCTTGCTTAGCCCTCGAGGCCAAGGCCTGGTACCGCTTCATTTGTACCAGGATTCTACCCACCGGCAACCTATCAAAGGTCACTCACGATAAGGTCATTATGATTTACGCCATTTTGGAGCATCGACTGTAACGTCCCAAAAAGTATCTATTTAATCATGAATAATCATTTCACAACTTGATTTTTAGGAATTTTTCTAGAATTTTTCGGAAACGATGAATATTTTAATATATTCTTCGTTTTACGTGTACACTGAGCTGAGAATTGCTGAGGTCAGTGTAACGCTCTAGAAATTATTTATTTCACCACAAATAGTCATTTTCTAATATTTGTGATTTATGTGAATTCTTTCAGAATTTTTCGGAAACGACGAATATTTTAATATATTTCTTGTTTTACGTGAAACTTGAGCAGAGTCGGAAAAACGACTGTAATGCTTCAAAAATTAGAGAATTATATGACGAATAGTCGTTTTATAATATTTGTAATTTTTGAGAATTTTCTAGGATTTTTTTGGAAACGTCGATGTTTCCTCCGAGAACCTTGGACTATGGACATGTCGACGGGGGATCTTATTAAACCCGAGGCTGGACACAGTTTACGAGATTTCATAATTTTCGAGAAATCTTAACAGATAAAACAAACTAATACTGCGAAAAATTTATCTATCAAATTAATTAAATACTGACTTCTATCAACTGTAACTATTATCCATTGGATAATAGCATGTAATAAAAATCCTATCACATTATCCAAATGAAATCTACTTTATGTCTAATCAATCTACTTTAATTCAAATTTAATGTTAAATAATCAAAGCTTCTTTGAGAAGCTTTGACCAAATAATGACTCAAATGCCCTTAGCTTCCAAGGGAAGCCAAAAATTTCTGTCTCTCTTCTTTCTCTCCAGCACGGCAGCAGCCCACTCAAAGGGGGGGATTAGCTTGTTTCATTTATTCATATTATCATCTAATTTCCAACAATTCACCAAAGCCTTTCTCTCTCATCCTTCTTCCTTCTTCATTTTTCTTCTTCTCCTCCTTCTCTCTACATGAGAGCTTCGGCCAGCAGCCCTCACCACACCCCATCCATCATAAAAAATTAAACCAACTACATTTCCTTAATCCTCTCATCATTCTAAACATCTTTTCTTCTTGGAGTTTCTTGAAAATCCTCCATCTTCAACACTTTCTCCAAGCTTCAAGCTTTGAGCTTTTTGGGTAAGTTTCAAGACCTCTCTTCCCTTCTCTCCATTTTCGTGGTCATGGTCTCCTTGGTGACCATCCATGGCTTATTTTTCAAGCTTTGGTGTTGATTTAACAAAGTTAAAATTTCTAGGGTTCTTGGAGGTGCAAATCTGAAAATTGCAAGAAGATTCCTTGGTGTTTCTTTTGTTCTCTTCACTTGGGTAAGAGGAAGACACTCCTCCTCAACCTCTCTTAGCATCTAGGAACTTTGATTGTGTTGTTTGTGGAAAAACCCTAATGAGGGTTATTCTTTGATTTTGTGATTAGTATGTTTATGTGTTGATTTTACTTGATTTATGCTATTGGATTAATTTGTTGTATATAATGATATGTTGGATTGGGTTTTGTGATTGAAAATGGAAGAAAAACATTTGAGAGACCTTCTTGGAGGGTCACGGTTTTAGGCTAGAAATTTAGGTAAATTTGTGGTTAAGTTGTAACTAGCATAAGACTTAGATTAATTAATGGATAAAATAGAATTTAATGGAAGAAAAAAATTTGGAATGGAAATTCCTATGAGGGCTACGATTTTGGGCCAAGAAATTAGAGTTCTTGATGGACTAATTTAACAAGTGAACAATTTAATGAACTAAGAGAATGGTATGCAAGGTGATGACTTGAAAAGACTTGAAATGGAAACACTTGTGAGGCCACGGCCTCTAAGGCCTTTTGGGGCTAAATTTTGTAACTTTGGTAATTAGGAAGCATGAGTGATTAGGTAATTAGAAACCTAGGTAATGAGTTGGAAAATTTATAAATTGGAAGAACTTAATAGAATTAGAGATTTCATAAATCTTAAAGGATTAAGAATGAAATTATCATAAGACTTAAGGTAATTTCAAGTGAGTGAAGAACAAGTGAGTGAAGAACAAGAGAGTGTGAGGCCTAAGGGTTTAAATAATTTACAAGTTATGAGAAAATTAAATTGCCTTGGAAGATTAATTAATTGCAAGAATTGGATTGGACATAGACCTTGAAAAGGGAAACAAATTTCTATGTTAGGATTCATAATGGATCTAAAGATGTACAAATTGACTTGATCCTTATATTATGATGTTATGAGTCCATGTGAGTGACCATTTGTATATTGATGCTTATATTGGCCTATTGTGGCACATTATGGAATTATATGAAATTGTGAGTCATACATGTTCATGCATAGAGTCTTATGCATTGTGAATGTCCTGTGGACTGTTGTAAGGCCAAGTTGCCTAGGAGATTGAACACACCTTCGTGCGGGTGCGAGTAGACAAGTGTGGGTCTTGTTATGACCTCGGGGGCGTCGGGGTGCGGGTCCTCCACAATGGGTAGTTGGTAGCTCCTCTGCCCGTGGGGCAAACCGATGCAAACGCACCGAAGATCCGGACTTGACATTGTCCTATATCGTGATCGAGCGCGGACTGTCTGTACAATGCCTGATGTGCACGTGAAAATTATTGATGAATAGCACTTTGGCCGTGGCAGCCGAGTTGCAGACACGTCTCCTGATCTTTCTCTCCGACTGTTTGTGTCTAGCTCCATGGAGTAGGAATTTAGGAAAGCATGCATGTGCATCATGAAATAATCCATCATTGTAAATCATTATTTTCCGTAACTGTGAATTGTCCGATCCTTATTGTAATGAACATCTACCTGGAATTGTCTATTTGCTTATTGTTGGATCTACTGTTTATTAATTGGAAATGTTGTTTTGAATTGCTATTTGGGCGCGTTGCGCCATTTCGTTTCTGGCTGCTATAATTGGTAATGATGGTAGGATGTCTTACCTCTTTCCTATATTTGTGCATTCTGTTTTATATTTATATTTGATAAAAGATCGTGAGGAAGATAAAGAGGGACCGCACCTTGGTTGATTGGCTTGAGTGTCTGGACAAGATTCCTTCGACTACGTAAGAGTGCAGCCGCGTGGAGGCATTGATGCCTATCGCGTCAACTGGGACGCCGTGCGTCATGTACATATGGGGTTGCGGCTTTGTCTGCTGGTAGTACCCATCCCTGGGTTACTACTTTTCCCCTTTAGTATTTTTTTATTCCTGCTGTATTTTATTGGACTCTGTAATTATTATATTCTTTGTCATTAGTGATTTGTGTAAATTGACTATAAAATATATATATAAGGAATATGATTTTATTTTAGTGGTTGTATTATGGGTTGAATATATTTATATTTCATTCGAGGCTCGTATTTTCTACTTATGCAAATTGTTAAAAAAAATATATATACTCTCTTGAGGATTTAAATTATTGTTATCATGTTTGTGACACACTTGGATTTAGTAACTGTGGTGCAATGACGATTACACTCCAGTTGCTACACCAAGGGGTATTACAACGACCGATTAATGTCACCGAGATTCCATACATGCAGCTGCGGAGATCAGCTATGAAGTCGTGTAGTCTTTTCTTCCCTTCCCTCATACACAAACTCTTCCAGAGGCGTGATGTGCCCACCGGTCCCCATGAGGAGCTCACTGACATCAGATAATGTTATGGAGAGAGAGTTGCATTTATGTGTGATTTACATTAATGGAGAGAGAGTTGCATTACAATCTTGTGGATTCTTTGATTTATATCCATATGTATGCTCATAAGCTTATCTGGTTAACTATAATTTGAACTGAAGAGCTTGGACTTGCATGTTTGTGGGAAATAGACCATGGATGATTTGTTAGGCAAAATCCGCAAGTGCACAGGTCAACAAGTAATATATGAGAGTTAGAGTATCGTGTCCCAATAGATTGACTATTAGAGAGAATGCTAAAACTTAATCAATTTCCACATATTTTTATCCAAGCAATTAAAAATTGAGAGTGGTTTGCAATTGAATTAACAAATTAAAAAGAATAAAACAAAAATGCACCAAACACCAAATCCTTAAGAGAAAGAAGAGAATGATTTAAGGCCTAGGGGTCTCTATTCACTTGCTATTTCCATGAATATATGTAATTCATAAGCAACTATCAAAGAATTAAGTTTTGTTGTCTAAAAGTACGCATTAGATAAGAGCCTATATCTAGGACAGTTACCCATGTGAAACCTATCTAATCCACTATGTTTCCATGTGAGTTAGCATAAGAATCACTCATTGAGACTAATTATCAAACACTTGCCATATATGACCAAAGGGTATGTGTCCATCCCCTTAGTTAATCAACACACCCAAACCAATTGAATGTAATTGAACATACATCAACCATACCATGTCCATATTCACAATTCCCTATTTCTAGTTCAATTAGAATACTAAAATCATGCAATTGATGGCCAAACAATAACAAGCACTAACCATGGGTATGGAAGAATAAAACCAATTTCATTGATAGAAACTCAACTATTTACAAAATATTAAAATCCATAGCAAGATCCTAGAGAACCCTTAGATTAGAGTTTAGTTACACATCATGGAAGGGGAGAAAACAAATGAAATCACAAATTCCATTAAGTTACAAATCAAGAGGGGAAAGGGATAGAAAGAACAAAAGTAGAGAGATTCCAAGGTTGATCCTCCTTCCTTGATCTTGATTCTCCCTTGAATTACCTCTAATCTCCATGAATTTTTCCTCCTCTCACTTACTCTCTGGATCTCGTACTTGGTTCAAAAATGAAGATACCCACTGCTCTCTCAAAAATTAGATAATAAAGGCTAATCTCGTGTGCCAGGATTTTTCTTACGCCTAGGCATGGATGTCTCTGCCTGAATAAGCTGAAAAACTGAAAGTGCCACGCCTAGGCGTGACTTTTCCATGCCTAGGCGTGGATGTCTCTGCCTGGAATTCCTGCAAAACTGAGAGGGCGATGCCTAGGCGTGGATTGCAACCCTTCCTTCTCTCTTGCATCCTTCCCCATTTGAGCTCCTCTTTGCTTCCTTATTGTAACACCCCTTTGGAGGATGTCACACATAAAAGAAAATAAAATAAATAGAAATAAAATCTACCCAAGTTGCGGAACATTTGTTAAATATTATTACGGGTTGTAAAATAATTCTTGATATATTTAAATATGTAATAAAAAGATAATGCGAAAAATACGAAATAAAAAAAAAAAAAAAACATCATCACTAATAATATACATATGGTTAAGTTATAAACTGTACAAATACTTTACAACTAAGACTACAACTATTTAAACAAAAACAGTAAAGAAAGCAATAAAAGAGTTAATATATAAGTACATACTGCCGACGCGCCCAAAAAAAAAAACATCATGGTTATCTAATCCTCGGATGGATCACTCTCGCCCGAAAATGATCATCGGAGATAGATATCCGGATGTCTCGACACACGGCGATAACGGGATCGCGCAGCCGATACGATGCTTATCTCACTAGGCTCGGGGTTTTCAGCACCCCAATAACGCCTAATGGATAAGGGTAACTCTAGGTGTAGAAATAACGTCGTCGTCATAATCGGATCTCCATCAAACTGATGACGTAAAATCACGGTCATACGTCCAGCATAGGTAATAGAAGCACGATCTCCTCGTAAATGCCAAGCCAGATCGCCTCCATGAAATACCAGCTCTATGAATCCCAAAAATGCTGGCGTCGCCATCCCACACAATCAATCCAGAGGATATGGATGATCGGATGGTTCTTGCTCGTAAACCGTCGTCGGCTTGTTGACCTTCCTCTTCCTCAGGGTACACGATCTCAAGAGGCTGTTCCTCTTCTTCCTCTTCAAACTCTTTACCGCATAAAATAAATAGACAATAGACACATACAATAAAGAGGTAAGACAACATAAAATCATCGCAACATGGCCAATAAGAAGACGACAAATAACAACTACAGTTCATACAATACGAAAAAGCTATAACGGTAATGCATATTAGATATCCTAGTGTTTCGAACATCATAGATATAACACAAATAAAGAAAATCACACGAGATAAATCAATCTCACGGATAAAATAAGATAAGAAATGGACAACTAACATAAGAATTATCGAGATAAATATAAATAGAGAAAATGTAAAAACATCCAAGATATTACCGATAAAGATAAATAGAGAAAAATGGAATATTATCCAAGATAAAATCAAATACACCAAAACACAACCCTACTCCATGGAGCTAAACCCAAACAGATATCGAGAGAATGACTTGCAAAATCTATTAGTACCACGTGCCGCCCAACCAACTATTACGCGGTCACACGTTGCGTCAATAGCCTACGGCACTGGGAATCCACCATCCAGGCGTAGTATAGTTCACGGTCTCCCGTTGTGGCACTATAGGCAATATACTACTAGACTTTACAAACCTCGATTAAATATAGTGAATGTCGAGTACATTAGTGTGCTATCGGTTTACCACGGCCCAGCGGAGCTACCAACTGTCCACATGTGGGATCCCGTACACTAAAGTCTCCAAGTTCATTAGAACAATGAACCACACTACATTTATCGCATCGACAACACGATGTGATTCGTCTCGTCAATCAAAACACCAAAAATTGGTATAAAGACAAATACATAATTCCAAATATATGAAATTACGAAAATGCCCTCAAGATAAAAATATGCCCTCAATGGCGAGAAAGCTCATGACGGGTTCACTTTTTCCCGACAATGAAAATAACCTTAATGTATGCGGGTTCACATTTTCCGACAACGAAAAAATAGATATAGTAACGGTCAATCGCGTAGAAATTTTATCGCGTTTTTGAAATCTCGTCGTTTTTACAAACGTTTAAAAATCGGGTAAAGATATTTTTCTGTTTTTAAAATCGCGTAGCATTTTTAATACGTTTTCTCAATCGCGTAGGATTTTTAAATCATTTTCTTATTCGAATGCCTTTAAAATTAATGTTTAAACAAATGAAATAGTACTTAGTACATTTAAAATACGTTGAATAATTTTTCATACCGCATACTTGTCATTAGGATATTGTTACTATCTTATAGATTCATTTTTACTAAAAATTGATGATATTTTGTTTATAATATCATAATAATGGTTTCCTAAATTATCCATAAAATTTCTATTTACCTAATCTTTTAAACATATCATTTAATTCTTTTTGAAATCTCTAACATGCTTCAAAACCTAAAGTGAGCTATATGTTAGAAAATTTCTTAATATTACTGTATTTCCTTCCTAATGATAAAATCACTAATTTTAATCCTTTAAACTTATTTCTACTCAATTTGTTTCTTCAAAAATCATCATAGAAAATTTCCCTTTAACTTGTATTGTCTCTTTTTAGTTGAAAAAGGTTTGGAATCAAGTTTTAGAAATCATAATTACCTATAGTAGCATGTTGGCCGAATTTTGTAAAACTTTTTCATTTGATCTCTAAATCATGTCAAAGGTATTATCTTATCTAAGTTCATTAAATCATGTTATAAAGTAATGATTTTAAATCAAATGAATCCTTTAGGCATGTTGGCCCAAAATCTACTAAATCCTTACCAATTGATTTCTAAATTCCTTTTCTTGGATCAAAACAATTTGAAACCTTCTTATTTCTCCTAATCAATTAAGTTGCACTTTAGGAAAAATGAAGAGAACATTTTGGTCCTCACATTTTGGCATTGCCGTGAGCTATTGGATATGTTCTTTGGAACACTCATGCAAATTTACACATGTTTCACATCCTATATTTTATCATACAATTCTAACACATGCATTATATTTCTAACACATGCAAAAGATTTCTAACACATGCAAAATATTTCTAACACATAAAACCTAAATTAAAGCTTGTAGACATGCTTTCAAAAGCTAATAGACATGCAAAATTATTACAATCACCAAACAAGAAAGCTACTAACACATAACACTTAAGCTACTAGCAACCACAAAAATTAACAATTACACATCAATACACACCACAACCGAATCCTTATGGATTCTACAAACAACCCATCTTCTTACCACCATCAAGGGATGATAAGAATTGTCTTCCTCTTACCTTAAATGAAGACAAAAGCTTGCTTTCACACCTCCTAGGTCACGGTTTTCACCACCAAAAATACCTAGAAATCTCAAACAAAATCTACATATTACTAACCATGAAAAAGAAGCTAAACCATGGAAAAATCATGGCTTAGAACTTTGAAAAAGAAGAGAGAAAAGAAAAGCATGAAATTTCACCTTCTAGGTAAAACTTCCAAGGTTGGTTTCCAAGCCCTAGATGGAAGAATTTGAAGAAACTTCCAACTACAAAGGTTCTTAGAATGGTGTTTAGGTTAAGGAAACTTGGTTAGAAAAATTTTTGGATGGTTGGAGTGTTAGGAAACTAGCTTGGCGAATATGGTGAAGAAAATGGACAAGAATGGTGGCTAGGGTTCTTGATGAGAGAGAAGAGAGAAAAGTGATGAAGATGAAAGTGATTTTTGTCTCCTAAGGCCTCTTGGCCGTGAACATCAAGTGGGGTGCAAGGTGGGCACCTTGCTTGGCTTCATCCAAGCCATTGGATGAATCAAAGGCCAAGATCAAGCCTTGGTGAGCAAGCTTGATTCTCATTGGTTGGTTCCGGTGACTCACATGCCGAGTCACACAGATAAATGCTCTTGAGTCACTAGCCTGAGTCACTGCTGTTTCTGGAAAGTTCTACAACTTACGGTGATTAATTAAGCTACCGATCTAACAGTTCGCTAATCGTGGGTCCCGCAAAATATTTAGGGTCCATGTCACTAAAACATACTTGATTAATAAAATAATATTATAATAATATAAAATTATTTTATTTGCGATTAAATCCTAAAAATTAAAAGATTATTTTTAGTCTCATCAGAATCGGGTTAAGTAAGATCCCCCAATTCTAAATAATAAAATAAGATTTTCCCCGGCCAGGAAAATATCATTTTCCGCCGAGCAAATCACACAAAAGTCCATATAAAATCACAGACAAGTATTTTCCAAGCATTAAATCAAGAAGAAAACAATTAAAAACAGACAAAAACAAATAAAACAAGACGTTCGGGACGTAACGGTCATTTTTCGTTTTTTCCCACAACGTAGGTAATCATTCAAAACGTTCAAATAAAATATCCAAAGAAGATATATAGCTGTATATCTTTCGAGAAAAATTAATACAAAGAGGCTCGAGAAAAATTTTTATTTTACCGTCTCGAAGCAAACTACGTAAAACGATCAAATAAAATTTGAGCCAGTATTATCGTAGTTGTTTTCATACAGAAATCAAGAACTGAGAAACAGGGACACAACGGTCATTCATACAAAAGCATGGAAAACGGAAAACAGTACATTCAGAATATTTTCTAAAAATTGGGGCGTTACACTTATCATTTCCAAGGTCTTTCCATCTTGAATATCTACTTCAAAACAGTACCAAAGTGCATCTGACCATGATCAATTCAAATCCCTAAATAAAATCATAAACATTTGATTCTTAATCAATTGAGACAACAAGCTTAAATAATCAACATTATGCATGAATGGAACCTTTGGACTTAAAAACTTAAAGATAGCATGCTCATATTCATTCAAATTCAAGTGAAATAACTTCATTTCCAGAAGTTATCACACCCCAATCCTAAAGTTTTGCTAGTTCTCGAGCAAACCAATTCAACCAAGGAAAGAAGAAACAAAATCCAATTCAAAATTCATCTAAGGAAATTGAACTATGGCATAGCCAGCTTCCAATCATCATTCATATCCTCAAAAATCACTTTTCAACCTCACAACAAAGCCCACATATACAAGAAAATTCAACAATCATGATTACCCTTGAATGCCATTTTTGTGCATGAAAGATTTCCCACATTTATGTGTTTGAGACCCTTTCCTAATCATGAAGAGCAAGCTGAATGAATTTATAAAACGCACATGCACTCTCAAAAGAATGTCTTTCATCCCTTTCTCCATTAATGTAGTCAACACAAGATCAAGGATCATAAGGGTCTTTTAAGCTTGTAATGTGAGGCTAAGGGTAATGGTTAAGAAAGAAGGGGAAGGATTTATATTCAAATATCAAACACATGATCACACATTTCCATTGAACCAAACCAAGCATGAAAAATGCAGACAAGGAATCCAAACTTGAAGAACCAACCCTATATATATATATATATATATATATATATATATATATATATATATAAGAACATATGTACAAATTTATTTTCTTTGCAAAAGGGAGCTTCATTTTGTACAACAGCTCACATAATTTTTTTTTTATTTTATTGATTTTGAATAAGGGTTGGTTCCCAATTGATCCTCGTTTCCTAGTACCATGCAAAATGATTTAGCTCAACTTGACAAAAATGCCTAACCATGTGTTCAACAAGGGATATGTAATAAGGGTAAGAGAATTTTTTCACAAGTATAGGTGAAGAGGGTGGAGAGAATAGGTTTAAAGAAGGAAAAATCAGGCCACACACACGCACACTAAGCTTCAAAGGGGTACTAGGGATATCATTCACTCAAGGTTAGCTTGAAAAGCTCAATCGGTCCAAACAAGTGCCCTAGTTATTTCCTCAAAAATGCATTGCCTAGGATTTCGCCTCAAAAGGGAATCAGACAAGCCTCTAAGATGCAAAATTGACTATACACATGTCTTTTATAAATTTTCTCCAATCATGCATTTCATTCATATTCTAAGATCCACCACACATGCAATAGGGAAATACACTCATACATAATTATAGCAATAAGTGTAAGCACAAAATTTGAATATTTACAAGTGCTTTCCCAAGCAATGAGGCATATCTTTGATCCACACAATCATTGGATACTCAAATCAGAGTCCAGGCATGCACAAATTCAACTTGCCTCTATGCACACTCATCATTCTAAAACAAATTCAAAATCTAAAGCAACCCAATAAGCCCAATCAATCTCACTCAGGCCCTTAATTACACAGCAAGACAAGATCACCAAAATCTCCAAACAGTTAGAATGTACAAAAGAAAACTAATTCATCAAAATGTATTGTTCTATCATCAATGCCAAAAGCAAAAGAATGGAAGGGGTTCAATGTACATCACCAAAACTAATTAAGAAAAAAGCTCAAAAAGATACTAATGTTCCCCCCCAAACCTAGGGCATGTAGTGTCCCACTGTATACAAAAGAAAGAAAGTATCCAATAAAGTACTTATAGTGAACTGAAAGTAAAAATATAAAAATAAAGCAGAAAAGAGCATGAAAGCAATAGGCCTTGGTGCCTCAAAAGAATTCCTCTTCATCAAATATGCCATCTCCCTCGGCACCTATCTTTGTATCATCAATAGGTGGTAGAGGTGGAGGAGAAGGTGAAGCTGTAACCGGTAGAGCTGCAAATGGTGCAAATGCTGGAAAATCATCCATTGGGCGTCCTTGACCCAATTCCATCTAGTGAATGCTCTGATAAATCGCAGCCAGCATGGCCTATTGCTGGTCTAGGCACTGATCAACAGAAGTAGCCTAAGCAACATCAAATACTAGAGCAGACTGTAGGGCTGGTGCAGTAGTAGGCTGTGGAGCTGGTGTAGGAGCAGGCTCGGGATCTACAGCTGGGGGCTGGGCTGGGGCTTTCTTGCGCTTCTCTTGGGTAGTCATAATGGTCTATACTACCATCTCCGTCATAGGAGTCTTCAGCTTCACGTGCACCTCAGTGTCTTTCCATGCGAAGTGAGCTCTCTCATAGAGCCAACAGATGAGGAAGGGAAAAAAATAGAGATTTGAGATTTGTAGTGATGTATAGCCTGATCTGATCATAGAGTATCTAAGTTGTGTCCACTTATTGCAGGCTATGGATTGTATACAACATATATGCCCGCTCAGGATAGATTTCAGACCGATGCTCAATGGGGACCAAACAGGAACAGACAAAATGGTTCCACAGCCATAGCTCATAGCGTAAACTCTCTTGTTTAATGAATCTGATGGAATAATCTGAGTTTTGCTAAACCTGAACAAGGAAGTCAAGATCACAGATACTTGCCATGATTGTGCTAAAGGGGGTTCCTCCCTCCTATTCAGGTAACTGTAGTGTCCTATAAGCACAATGGAGTGGAGGAGGGCCTAGGTCCATAACCTGGCGAATGCGCTCCACAGAGTAGTCAATTGTCTTCCTTCTGACTCTGGTAGTTGTAGCAGAGCGCTTCTCAGCATGAGCATTGGCATAAAACTTTTTAAGCACGGTAGCCACTGGCTCCTCAGTGGGATGCTCTACAAAAGTCTTTTGGTGGAGTGCTTCAGTGGCATCAGAAATGGCTGGATAGCGCGCCACATTGATACCATGGAACTCCCTATCTGGAATGATGTTGAAGAAGGCTGGGTCAAACATCGGGAACTCATTAGTGTCATTAGCATGGCTTGGCCCAACTTCAACAGTTTTGCGCTAATGCTTTGACATGATGGTTGAATACCTAAAAAGAAGCAAGGTCTAGTTATTACCATTGACAATATAATGAAGAATAGTGGCATGTAATCATTCAAACCAATTGAGGACAAGTTACACTGCAATCATAATAACCAATTAATAACAAATGTCAACAACACAAGATAGATATAGTTAAATCCTTAACCCAACATCACCCCCAAACCTAGCTAGAAAATAACATTCACATAAGTCCACCTCCAAACAAATACTTATCCATTTAATCTCAACCCCCAAAACAAATCAAAAGCCCTAGAAATGGTAACAGATTCCCTAGAAAAACCAACATGGTGACCCAAAAATAATCAAGATCCCAGACATCATATCATGTATATGTCCACAGATAAATTAGCAGAAATCAACAACAATCAATTCCAATTAACAAATGAAAGGAACATATACACGATTAACAAAACAACCATTAATAGGGTTATTGTTCAGCATAATCAACCAGCAAACAGACCAACATAAATCATTAACTCCAGATTTGAACTTAGTAAATAAGCAACATTCCAAGCAATCAGAAATATGCATTTAACCAGTTCAACTTAGATATGCAAAGGCCATAACCTCAAGTCAATCATTGTCAATTCATAGCTTAGACAAATCCTAGTCTAACCTAATCAAAACCTAACTGAGTCATAGCTCAACTGATTCGAAAATCAATCAAGACATAGCTCAACTAGTTCAAAACCAATCAAGTCACAGCCCAACCCCAAAAGTAGCAACAGACCCTTCAGAAAAATCAACATGGTGACTCTAAAATAAGCAGCATCCAAGCATTATATCATGCATATGTCCAAAGACATTCGATTAACAAAGCATCAGACATCAACAACATTCAGTAGAAATTAACAAATCACTTGAACATACACATAATTAATAACTCTGAAATGAACAAGGACATTGGCCAGAATCATCATCCCATAGGAAGACCAATATAACTCAATAATTCTAATTTATGGCAGAGTCACCGAGCAGAATCAAGCAATCATTAATGTGCAATTTAGTAGCAACCATGACGACACAAAACTTACCAAGATGCAGAACAATGTGCACATATACTAAAAATTCTCAATATCGTATCAAAATCATATGGGCCACAACACATTTCAATTTAATCACATGTTAAAAATTTAATCATAAATTGAACAAAACACATCAGAACAGGGGCTTCGCAACTTGGAATTAAAGAGAGATGGGGAGAGAAAATACTAGCCTTGGATGAAGCACAAGAAAAGCAAGGCACCAGAAGACAAAACCTAAGAAGAACCCAAAATAAAAACAAAAGAAAGTAAAAAAAAATGGGGTTTGTATCTAGTTATGGCATACGGTGGAGAGGAAGGGGAAATTGTGGAGGGTTGGGTGGTTACGGTGGTGAAGGAAAAGGGACAGGAGGGCTAGTGCATGGTGGTTGTTTGGTAGGGAGAGTGATGGTGGCAACCATGGGGTGGGGTTATGGGTAAAGGATTTGAGGAATGGGTGTTGTGGTGATTGTTGTGGAGTGGAGAAATAGGGAAGAAACTACGGTGGCTATGGGGGAAGAAAAGGTTGGGCATGATGGAGATGGAATGGTAGGGAAGAAGTGATGGTTTGAAGCTATGGAGGGGAAGGAGTTGGGTAATGGGGGGTTAGGGCACAGAAGGAGAAAGGGAAATGGGAGAAATGTAAAAGAGGAATTAGGGATTTCAAGAATTGGTGCTGTGTTTTGTGCAGCAACAGACCCATCACACCTAGGCTTGATTATTTCACGCTTAGGCACATCATATAAATTTTTTTTAATTATTTATTTAATTTTATATATATATACCCTAAGCGTGGGATAGTCACACTTAGGCATGATACTCGCCACACCTAAGCGTGGGATAGTCACGCCTAGGCATGATACTCGCCGCCAAAAAATTCTTGCTGAGGCAGAGACCTCCACGCCTAGGCGTGGAAAAGCCACGCCTAAGCGTGGATGTCTCTGGAAATTTTCACCTGATGAGACTGAGGCCTCCATGCCTAGGCGTGACCTTCTAGACCTCAAATCTAAACAGAACAACCAGAATATCTAAATTTTCATGCATCCAACACACCCTTCTCACTCTCAAACAGCTAAGAAACCGTATAGGCACTATGAACAATTACCAAGGCATCAATTTGAAAGGAAAAAACTATGGAACAATAAAAAACAAGTTCAAAACATGAAACAAAATTTGAAACAATGTATAAAAGTGTCCTAATCTAAGAGATAAGGTTAAGAAATTGGGTTGTCTCCCAACAAGCGCCTTATTTATAGTCCTAGTTGGACTTGCAGACTTTCTAGATGGAGGAGCAAGGTTGAGTGAGGTTTTGTGCTTCTCCACCTCACCACCTAAGTAAAGCTTGAGCCGCTGACCAATGACCTTGAAAGTTGACTTTGAAACTGGGTCTTCTAGGGTTACGACACCATAAGGAAACACTTCTACAACCAAAAATAGACCTGACCATCTGGATTTGAGCTTGCCTGAAAATAGTTTCAACTTTGAGTTAAATAAGAGAACCTTTTGTCCTAGTGCAAAGCTTCTTAGAACAATATGATTGTCATGCCACTTCTTCATTTGTCCTTGTATATCTTAGCATTTTTATATGCTTGTAGATGAAATTACTCAAGTGCATTGGTTGCAACAATTGTTTCTCCCTACAAGCTTCAGAATCCCAATTCAATCTCTTGATGGCCTAGTAAGTATGGTGCTCAAGCTCAACAAGGAGGTGGCAAGCCTTGCCAAAAACTAGTTGATATGGGGACATGCCAAGAGGGGTTTTGTAAGCAATGCGATATGCCCAAAGAGCATTATCTAGCTTCTTCGACCAATCCTTCCTAGAAGGGCTCACAGTTTTCTCTAGAATTCACTTTAAATCTCTATTAGAAACCTTTGCTTGGCCACTTAATTGTGGATGGTAGGCTGTGGCTACCCTATGTGTCACACCATATTTAGCAAGTAACACAACTAAGTACTTATTGCAGAAATGAGATTCCCAATCACTAATAATAGCAGGAGAGGTGCCAAACCTTGTGAAAATGTTCTTTTTCAGAAAAACCAGGACCACCTTGGAGTCACTAGTTGGTAAGGCACAAGCTTCCACCCATTTTGACATATAATCTACCGCTACAAGAATATAACAGTTGCCAAAAGATGATACAAAGGGGCCCATAAAGTCAATGCCTCACACGTCAAAGATTTCCACTTCCAAAATAGAGTTTAAGGGCATCTCATTCCTCCTTGAGATGTTGCCGGTTCGTTGACATCGTTCACACTTAGCTGCAAAGGAGAGAGAATCCTGAAACAAAGAAGGCCAATAAAAACCTAATTGCAACACCTTAGCTGCTGTCCGTTCACCCCCATAGTGACCTCCATATGGTGAAGCATGACAATGCTCAAGTATAGCATTACTTTCCTCCATAGGAATACACCTTCTAAGCACCTAATCAGCACATTGCTTAAATAGAAACAACTTATCCCAAACATAAAATCTAACATCATAAAGGAATTTTTTTTTCTGATGATAAGATAGTTCAGATGGCATTAATACACTTACAATGTAATTAGCAAAGTCAGCATACCAAGGATTTGAACTAGCAAACACAGCAAATAATTGTTCATCTGGGAACATCTCACAAATCAAGGCGGGGTCCTGTTGATACTTCTCATTCTCTGACCTAGAAAGATGGTCAGCCACCTGATTCTCAGCACCCTTTCAATCTCTAATTTCAAGGTCGAACTCTTGTAGTAGTAAAACCCAACGAATCAACCTTAGCTTGATGTCCTTTTTGCTCACTAGATACTTGATAGCCGAGTGATTTGTGAAGACAATGACTTTAGTGCCAACCAAATATACCCTGAATTTGTTAAAGGCAAAGACAACTGCAAGGAGCTCCTTCTCAGTGATAGTATAGTTCAACTGAGCATCATTGAGTGTCTGGCTTGCATAATAGATGGAATAAAAGATTTGTTCTTCTTTTGGCCCAATACTGCTTCAACTGCGTAGTCACTAGCGTCACACATATGTTCAAATGGTAAGGTCCAATCCGGAGTAGTGATAATGGGCACTAAGACAAGCCTCTTCTTCAATTCCACAAAGGCTTCTATACAAGATTCATCATACTTGAATGTCACATCCTTCTCCAACAAGTTACACAGTGATTTAGCAAGCTTGGAAAAGTCTTTGATGAACCGCCGGTAGAATCCAGCACGCCCAAGGAAACTCTGAACTCCCTTTATTGAAATTAGTGGTGGAAGTTTCTCAATCACTTCAATCTTAGCTTGATCCACCTCCATTCCTTTAGGTGACACTCTATGGCCAAGTACTATGCCATCTTGGACCATAAAATGACACTTCTCCCAATTAAGCACTAAATTGGTTTCCTCACACCTCTACAACACTAGGGCCAAATTTTATAAACACTCATCAAATGAATCACCATAAACAGAGAAGTCATCCATGAAGATCTCTAAACAGTTCTCCACCATATCAGTGAAGATGGCCATTATACATCTCTAAAAAGTAGCTGGGCCATTGCACAACCCAAAGGGCATTCTTCTGAAAGCATATGTACCATAGGGGCAGGTGAAGGTTGTTTTCTCCTGATCGTCTGGGGCAATAGTAATCTAATTGTAGCCCGAGTACCCATCCAAGAAATAGTAAAACTCACGACCTGCCAACCTATCCAGCATCTAATCAATAAGTGACAATGGGAAATGATCCTTTCGGGTAACAGTGTTAAGCTTCTTATAATCCATACATATGCGTCATCCAGTGACAGTCCTGGTGGGAATCAAATCATTATTCTCATTGGCTACAACTGTCATTCCACCTTTCTTGGGCACTGAACAGGGCTCACCCATTTGCTATTAGAAATAGGGTATATGATACCCACATCCAGCCACTTGATAATCTCCTTTTTGATAACCTCCTTCATGATGGGATTGAGGCGCCTCTGATGTTCAATGGTTGGCTTATGATCAGCTTCCAACAATATTTTGTGCATGCAGATGGTGGGGCTAATACATCTGATATCTACAATGGACCATCCCAAGGTCTGTTTGTACTCCCCGAGCACTCTAAGCAACTTGGATTCTTGCTCTTCTGACAAGGATGAGGAAATAATAACTAGCAATGTGGATGACTCCCCCAAGTATGAATACCTCAAATGATCAGGCAAGGGCTTGAGCTCCAACTTGGGTGGGGTGATGACTGAAGGTTGGAGACTGGGCTTGTTAGAAGGTATGTTCAACGGTTCAAAACCTGGTTTCTTGTAAAACTTAGCAGATGCGTCAAGTAGTTTAATACATTCTATCACATTGATAATCACATATTTTATACATTGATAAACCCTCATTTTTAGTCATTTACACTCTTCATGTACTTAATTGATTGAGTTTGGTTATGTTTTGTAAGTTTGGACTCAAATTGGACTTAATTGATTTACATTATTTGGGTCTCACACTGTTTCTGTATTTCAGCCATATCTTGAGTTCTAGATGTATAATAATTATGTATCTTACCTTGTAGGAAAGATAAGAGAGAGCTCTACAACTTTCATAAGAGCTCCAGGTAAAATTCGGACATCTAGTGAAGCTAAATGGGCTTGAAAGTTAAAGTACGAGTTTTGTGATTAGAACCTAAACAGTGTGCAATAATCAGAGCATAACTCAGGCTGTAGGAATTATATTGGGCTGAAATTTGGATATTTGAAAGTTAAGACCCATATCTACAACTTTCATGAAGAACACAAGAGCTCATTCGGACAGCTAGGAGGTGATATTAGGTCTGGAAGTCAAAACAGAGGTGCTGAAACTGGGCCTGAACAGTCTGTAGTAATTGGGTCATATCTTGAGCTGTAGGACGAATTTTTGGTTGATCTTGGTGGCATTGGAAAGCTGAGACAAAATTCTACAACTTTATAAAGACCATGTTGTTTCATTCTGATGGCATCCATAAGATTAGCATTGAATGATTTTGGAGACGAAGAATCTCAATAATTTTCTACTCACCAACTCACCATTTGGCATTTTCCACTCATTCACCCACTCATCCACTTACTCTTAATCAGCCCCTTTGTCATTTTGTATCCCTAATCCTCTATAAAAGGCACCATTGGCTGATTATTTGGAGCTCTTGGTGTTAGGCTTAGTTTTTAGAAGTTATGGTTATGCTTGTTTATTATTTTCATTTGTTGTAATTTTCTCTTTCTCTAAATTGAAGTTGTGTTCATCTTTATCTTCTTTTCTCTTTTTTTCTTCTTATCTACGAGTAACTAAATCTTTATCTTACTTGGGTGAAAGAGTGAAGCTCTTGGTAATGAAATAAGGTTAGATTATTCTATTTCTTGTGCTTAAATGATATATTATCAAATAGACATTATATGTGTTGTATTTTGTTTCTAATCAATTTAGAAACCTTCTTTGTCTGTGGAGATCTTGATTTATTGTAGACAATAGGATTGGCACAGGGAATGCTTGAACTCATTTACAAATGTTGGTAGATAATTAAAGGAATCATAATATGATTACATATATAATTGAACTTTGAATGTTATATTTTTCGATTGAAACTTCCGTTGTGTGTGGATTTCAATTGAGTTATAAAAATAAATAATCTTACCTTTAATTTATTACCAAGAGTGGATCTCCTAACCCAAACAAGTTCTTAAATTCATTTGTGAACATCTTTTATTACTTTTGGTGTAGTGATAAATTTTTTTTTACCTCAATTAATTTTTCTTCATCAATTCCCCGTGGATCGACCTCGGACTCCTAAGAAATTTATTACTTGAGACAACCTACACTTGGGTTTGTATCCTTTAAATCTTGCAATCAAGTTTTTGGCACCGTTGCAGGGGACTGGATTAGAAGTTTTAATTTATTGAGGTTCTTTTTCTTTAATAAAATCTATTCTCTCTTCTCCCTCACCAGAGCAAAAGATCGGCTTGCCGATCCTTTGGTTTCTTTACTAACTCTCTAACTTTCTAACTATCTAACTTACTAACCCACTAACGTGCTAACATACTAACTTTCTAACTTTTAATTTATGTCATTTATTTTCTGCTTACTAACTTTTATTTTTCTGCACTCTAACTTTTTAATTTACGTCTTTATTTTTTGCACTCTAACTTTTTAATTTATGTTATTTATTATTGTTTTCTAACATAACGAAATAATATTTCTTCTTCTCTTCTCTTTCACCACTCTGGTGGGGCTCTGCCTCTCTTCGATTTTTATATTTTAAATTTATTTTCTACAATTTACTTTCTGCAATTTATTTTCTGTAATTTACTTTCTGCACTTTATTTTCTACATTTTACTTTCTGTACTTTCTAACTTACTAATTATTAACTCTCTAATTATCTAACTTTTTAATTTATCAGTTATCTAACTTTTTACTTTATCAATTATCTAACTTTTTACTTGTTAATATTTATTGGGTGGTTGGTTTATACCACATCCTTGTTAATATTTAATGGCTGGTGTAAATTACCGACTTGTACATTATTTTTTCTATTTTAAGTCATTTATTTATGCTTAATTGGTATCATGATTTAAATTCTGGTCGTTTAGTTAAAATTAATCCTGGTACTTTATATATTGATTTGTTTGAATCACAATCACACACAATTGACATAATGGCTGAAAATGAAAGTGTACATGATGAACATGAAAATCAACCGTTGCTAACCATGCGTGAATATTTGCAACCACCTTGAAATTCTAGTCCATCATGTTTTATTTTTCCACTTGACGCCAACAATTTTAGATTGAAGCCAGGTATGATTTCTTTACTTCCTAATTTTCATGGTTTAGAATCTGAAAGTCCATATTTACATCTGAAAGAATTTGAGGAAGTATGTATTGCTTTCAATGACCAAAATTAGACTTAAAAGATTGTTAAGCTTAAATTGTTTCCCTTTTCTTTAAAAGATAAAGCAAAATCTTAGCTTAACACTTTGAAACCAAGATCAATTGGCACATGGCAAGAAATGCAAGGTGAGTTCTTAAAGAAATTTTTTTCAATACATAAAACTAATGCTATGAAAAGACAAATCCAAAATTTTTTCCAAGATTCAAATGAAGCATATTTTCAATGTTGGGAACAGTTTAAAGATTTGTTAAATTCTTACCAACATTATGGTTTTGAAAAATGACGCATTGCAAGCTTCTTTTATGAAGATTTAACACCTGAAACTAAACAATTTGTGAAAACAATGTGCAATGGTGAGTTTCTTGATAAAGAATCTGATGAAACTTTAGCTTATTTAAACCAGTTGGCTGAAAATTCTCAATCTTGGCATAGTACTAATCCTTTTGAAAATTCAATTAGATCTAACATTGCAAGTGCTAATAAAGGAAAATATCACCTTAGTTAAGAGGAAGATCTAAATGCTAGGTTTGCTAGTTTGGCTAGAAAGGTTGAAGCCATGAAACTAAGAAAAGCAAAAGAAATCAAATCTGTGCAAAATGAAGAAATTTGTGGCATTTGTGATGGCTTAGGACACTCAACACATGAATGTCCTAAGATTCCTATTTTTAAAGAAGTTGTACATGAGCAAGTAAATGCAATGAATAATTTTAAAAGTCATTTACTTCTTCTTTTTCAGATACATACAATCTGGAATGGAGAAATCACCCGAGCTTCAGCTGGAGGAATAATAATTAGTTACAATTTGTGCAATCACCACCTCCTTAGGCACAACATGACTCTCAAAATTCTCAAGGATATGCACCTTATGTCCCACCATATAGGAAAAACCTTGAAGAAACACCGCATGCATTCATAGAAAAGCAAAAGGTCATTAATAAACAAAACAATCAAACCATGAATGACATAAAAGACACTCTTCCTAAACTTTCTTCTGCACTCACCATTCACGAGAAAGGAAAATTTCCTTCTCAATCTCAACCAAATCCCAAGGGTCAGTATAGTCTAAATGAGGGGAGTTCAGAAAACCAATAAATGGACTAAGTCAAGTCAGTGATAACTCTTAGGAGTGGAAAGGTTGTTGAAAAATAAATTCCCAAACCTTGTGAGAAAGAAGATGAACCAATTGCCCAAGAAAATGAAGAAGCTGACCAAAAGCAGACTAAACTCTCACCTTCACCCTTATTTCCTCAAGCATTGAATAATCCAAAGAAATTGGACCACTACACTGAAATTTTTAAAATTTTGAAACAAGTGAAGATCAATATTCCTTTGTTAGATGTTATCAAACAGATTCCTTGTTATGCTAAATATTTGAAGGACTTGTGCACTGTTAAAAGGAAACTAAATATGAAAAATAAAGCATTTTTGGCTGAATAGGTAAGCTTCATTCTTCAGAATAATAATGCGTTGAAATATAAAGACCCTGATTGTCCTATAGTTTCATGCATTATTGGAGAACATAAAATTGAAAAAGCTTTACTTGATCTTGGAGCTAGTGTCAATTTGCTTCCATATTCAATTTATCAGCAACTCAACTTGGGTGAGTTAAAACCAACTTCTGTAACTCTTCTACTTGCCGATAGATTAATTAAAATTCCAAGAGGAATAGTGGAAGATGTATTGGTTCAAGTTAATAAATTCATATATCCTGTGAATTTTATTGTCTTGGATACTGAACCTATGCTTGATAGTTGCAAGTCAATTCTTGTTATTTTAGGCTGTCCATTTTTAGCAACATCAAATGCTTTGATAAATTGCAGAAATGGAGTGGTGAAGCTAACATTTGGAAACATGACACTGAAGCTCAATGTTTTTAACATGTGCAAGCAACCACAGGAAGTCCTTGATGAAAAGAAAGAAGTTGAAGGAATTGAAGCCATTATAGATGATCATCTTCAAACAAAGAGTTCTTCTTACCCATTAGAAATTTGTTTAGTCAATTCATTTGAGTCTGGCATGCAACTAGAAGATGATATCTCTGAAATATGCTCTTTGCTTGATTGTACACAGGTAATGGAGTACAAGGGATGGAAGCCAAGATTTGAAGAGCTAAAACCCATGAATGATAATGCCCATGAAGAAGTACCCACACCGGAACTAAAGTCATTACCTGCTGGGTTGAAGTACACATTTTTGGGAGAAGAGCAAAGCTTTCTAGTGGAAATTCTCTCGTCTCTTACTGAAGAACAAGAAGGTATGTTAACAGAAGTACTTAAAAGGCATAAAAGTGCAATGGGATGGACATAAAAGGCATTAATTCATTAATTTGTGCGCATAGAATACATTTAGAGGATAATGCTAAAACTTCTCAACAAGCTCAAAGAAGATTAAATCCACACATGAAAGAGGTAGTTAGAGTTGAAGTCTTTAAATTGCTTGATGTTGGAATTATCTATCCTATCTCTAATAGCCAATGGGTAAGTCCTACACAAGTTGTGCCTAAGAAATCTGGAATAATAGTGGTTGAAAATGATAAGGATGAATTAATACCTACGCGAGTCTCATCTAGTTGGCGTATGTGTATTAATTTTAGAAAATTAAATGCTGCTACTAGGAAAGATCATTTTCCTTTGCCATTTCTTGATCAAATTCTGGAAAGGGTAGTAGGACATCTATACTACTATTTTCTTGATGGTTTTTCAAGTTATAATCAAATACCAATTGCATTGGAAGATCAAGAAAAGATCATTTTTACATGTCTCTTTGGTACTTTTGCATATAGAAGAATACCTTTGGGCCTTTGCAATGCTCCGGCAATATTTCAAAGATGCATGTTAAGCATTTTTAGTGACATGATTGAGCATTATTTAAAAGTTTTCATGGATGATCTAACAGTTTTTGAAAATTCTTTTAAAAATTGTCTTGATAATTTGGAAAAAGTTCTTAAAAGATGCGAAGAAAAAAGATTTGTGTTAAATTGAGAAAAATGTCATTACATGGTTACCTTAGGAATAGTGTTAGGTCATGTGATATCTTCTAAAGGAATTAAAGTTGATAAGGCCAAAGTTAAATTAATTACCCATTTACCTTCCCTAAAAACAGTCAGAGAAGTTTGTTCCTTTTTAGGACATGCAGGATTTTACAGAAGATTCATAAAGGACTTTAGTGCCATATCTAGACCATTATGTAGTCTTCTGTTGAAAGATGCACCATTTGATTGGACTCAAGAATGTCAAAAATCTTTTAAAAAATTAATTGGTCTTCTGACATCTGCCTCTATCATGCAATCTCCTGACTGGTCTTTGCCTTTTGAGTTAGTATGTGATGCTAGTGATTATGTTGTGGGCGTTGTTTTAGGCCAAAGAAAGAAAGGTAAGCCTCATGCGATTTGTTACGTAAGTAGAACTTTAAATAGTGCACAAATGAATTACACCACTACTGAAAAAGAACTACTTGTTGTGATTTTTGCACTGGACAAATTTTGATTTTACTTAATTGGTTCTTCTATTATGATTTTCACCGATCATGCTGTTATTAGATGTTTGATGTCTAAGCAAGATGTCAAACCAAGATTGATACGATGGATTTTGTTGCTTCAAGAATTCAACATCACAATAAAAGATAAGAAAGAAGCCAAAAATGTTGTCACTGATCATTTGTCCAGACTTACAATAGGCTCACCTTTTGATAGCACACCCATCAATGATTCTTTTCCTGATGAATTTTTATTTTCTGTCAATTACATGCCTTAGTTTGCTAACATAGTCAACTTTCTTGTAACATGAAAGATGCCGCCTCAATGGACGCACCAAGATAGAAAGAAATTTTTGACGGAGGTGAAAAATTTTTATTGGGATGATCCATATTTGTTCAAATATTGTCCTGACCAAATCTTTCGGAGATGTGTGCCCGACAGTGAGGTAGGCAGTGTCATTAAATTTTGTCACTCAGAAGCACGTGGAGGTTACTTTTCTTCAAAGAAAATAGCTGTGAAAATCTTGTAGTGCATATTTTATTGGCCCACTTTATTTAAGGACTGCTATACTTTTTGCAAAAGTTGTGAAAATTGTCAAAAGATAGGCTCAATTTCAAGAAGAAACATGATGCCCCTGAACCCCATCATTGTCATTGAAATTTTTGATTGTTGGGGAATTAATTTCATAGGTCCATTTCCATTCTCATTTGGATTTGTGTATATTTTGGTTGCAGTTGATTATGTCTCAAAATGGATTGAGGCGAATCCATGCCGACACAATGATCATAAAACTGTTCTCAAATTTTTAAAAGAAAATATCTTGTGTCGATTTGGAATCTCTCGAGCTATCATCAGTGATAAGGGAACACATTTTTGCAATAAACCATTTGAATCTTTAATGAAAAAATATGGTATTGCACACAAAATTGCCACCCCTTATCACCCTCAGAAAAGTGGACAAGTTGAATTGGCAAATAGGGAGATTAAACAAATTTTGAAAAAAACGGTTAACCTAAATCATAAAGATTAGTCTTTAAGACTAAACGATGCACTTTGGGCTTACTGTACTGCTTTCAAAACATCTTTGGGCATGTCACCCTATCGATTAGTCTATGGAAAACCTTGTCACTTGCCTGTAGAATTGGAACATAAAGCATTTTGGGCTATTAAAGCTTTCAATCTAAATCTTGATAATGCTTGCAAGATACGCAAATTACAATTAAATGAACTTGAGGAATTGAGAAATGATGCATATGATAACTCAAAGATTTATAAAGCCAGAACAAAAGCTTTTTATGACAAGACAATTTTGAGAAAATCTTTTGAAATTGGTCAAAAAGTTCTACTTTATAATTCTCGTCTGCACCTATTCCCTGGAAAATTGAGATCTAGATGGAGTGGTCCTTTTGTTGTTGAACATGTGTATCCTCATAGGGCCATAGATATTGAGAATCCTAGGAATGGTAATGTGTTTAAAGTCAATGGACAAAGGCTCAAACCATTTCTGGAAAACCAAGTTGATGAGGTAGAATTCATCTCTCTTTTTTATCCTTGTTATGAAAAGAATTCACTCTAATTTTGTTGCCTTATTTTTGCAGTTCTTTGTGTTACCGGTTAAGTGGTGGATAATGGCACTCCGTGACTCTCAAGTCAATTTGTTTTTTAGTTTCTCAAAATAACTGAATCCTTCTTCTCCTTTAAAATGAATGTCATTCTTTCAAACCTGAGAAAACATTTTCCTTCTCTCCCTCAAAATACTCTGAAAAAATCTATAAAGTTAGATGTGAAAGATTGAGATTGTTAATGCACAAGGGTATACCAGAAGATATACGTTGGATAATAGAAGCAAAGGTCTGACTAGCATGTGAGTCTTCAATTTCATTTAACCCATACATGCCAGGTCTTAGAAGAAGTTCGTATTCTAAAAGGAGAAGAGCAAAAAGGTTACAAGTCTGTCACAAATATGAACGATGGAATTGTAACAAGCGATGTCATTCTTTGGGGATGGTTTCTACAAATAGAGAAGATAAAATTGTCTTCATTAAGAATGGACTGTGTAAGGAGTCATTAGATGATATCTTATTGACTCTTGAGACGCATTCTTATGGATTAGTGCATTGTGAAATGTAATTGGCTAGCTGACATGGAAAATAGTTTTGATGATAACAAACATGATGAAGATGATGTATAGTTCAAGTACCAAGAGTAAGCATTGCAACAAGAAAGCAAAAATCTGATTTATGCTTAACTCACAGAGAAGAAGGTTTTGATAACAACAAAATCATGTCGAAGACCAAGTCCAAAGGAAGATTAAATGGTATAGCTTATAGGACTTAAGGTCTTTTTGTAAGAAGCCCTCTAGATATCTCAAATATGTTTTCAAATATTTAAAAATGGTTTTCACATATTAAAATACCCAACAAACAAGTTTTGAAGGTTTAGTTATGATGGTAGTTCAAATTTATGAAAAATAGCAAAGTTTAAGTTTTGAAAATCTGACCTTTGGTTACTCTTTTGATCATAACTTTCAAAATAATTTGATTTTTGTTTTGAAACTTATTTCATTTGAAAATAGACTTAAATATCTTTCCAATGACTGGTCATTTGCTTTAAACGGATAAGAAATGAAGAAGTTATGACCATTTAAAGTTGGATTTCAAAATATTTATGTGCTCTTTTTGCCAAAAACCTTGAGATATCATAAGAGAGCTTCCTAGTGCTTCAATTTGTAACATTTGCTCTAAGTGAGAGATTCTCTTCATCTATTTTCTGCTTCTGTAAAAAGGGTGAGGTATCCCTTAGTGAAATTGTGAGGGTGAGGTATCCCTCTAGTAAAGGGTGAGGTATCCCTTATTGTGAAGAAGGTGAGGTATCCTTCAAAGGGGTGAGGTATCCCTCTAGTAAATAGGGTGAGGTATCCTCTGTATGTAAAGGTTGCAAGCACCTGTTTTAAGCTTGTGTTGAATAGTAAAAAATCTCGAACCGTGTTTTGGGACTGGACGTAGGCCACAAGTGGTTGGTGGTCGAACCGGGATAAATATTGTGCGTTTTTCTTCTATCCTTCATCTCTTTATCTTCAGTAATTTATTTATTATTGCTTAATTATTTATTTACTGTTTTTTTTAAGGTTTTTTATTATCTTTGCACATATTCATCATATTGCTTCAAGAAAAAGGGTTTGCGAAAAAGTTTTCTAAATACTCAATTCACCCCCCCTCTTGAGTACTGAAGCCACTTGGGTAACATGTGGTATCAGAGCTTCGTGCTCTGGTGAAAGCTTAACCGCTTAGAGTTAAAGATCCTTGTTGGCAATCTTTAAAAAGCTTTTCAAAATGAATGGTTTTGAAATTGATAAACCACCATTCTTTGATGGTGTGAATTTTGTTTATTGGAAAGGTAGAATAGAAATTTATATACAATCTATTGATATTGATTTGTGGGATATTGTGCTTGATGGATTTACTTGCAAATCAAAACAAACTTGGAATGCCTATGAAAAGAAATGCTTTTCTTTTAACATTAGAGCTATGCAAATTTTGAGAAATAGTTTAAATGATGATGCTTATGCTAAAATTAAGAATTGCTCTAGTGCTAAAGATATATGGGATGCTCTTGATTCTATCTATCTTGCTAATAATGATTTTGTGTATAAAGTTGTATATAGAGAGCAAGAAGAGCAAAATCCTCTAGAGGAAGACAACATTGAAAAATGTCCTCAAGAACATGTTCAAAGCAAGAAAATGAGCTCAATGCCTCTTGGTGATGATGGTGCTCGATTTGAAGAAGAGGCAAAGCAAAATAAAATTGAGAAAGAAGATGTTCTTGAATGTTTGATGGACAACAATGAGGAAGAGCCAAGTATGCTGGAAATTGAGACTACTTCCAATATGGCTCAAAAGGACCTTGAGGTAAATAATGATAAATTAAATTATATTCCTTCTTATTATGAGCTACAATGTGCATATGATGAAATATATGATGGTTTGTTGAATTTAAAAAAGAAAAACTTATCTTGTTTGGAAAACATTTCCTCCATTAAAAATGAAATTGAAACTTTGAAAAATGAATATGCTTTTCTTGATGAGGAAATGCCTTTGAAAAGTGAAACCTCAACTTCTTGTGAAAAGTGCATTGATTAGAAAATAAAGTTGAGGACTTATCTTTTGAATTTGTCAAAGCTAATGATTCTAATTGCTTACATTGTATGCTTGTAAATGAGAATAAAATCAACATTATTCCACATGAAAATTCAAGCAAGGCTTATGGCAAAAATAGTTTAGAATGTAAAAATAACAAAAGGCTTAAGTTTTCCAAAGATGACTTTCAAAAGACCAAATCATCATTAAATTCAATTGTTTGCAATTTTTGTGGTCATCTAGGACATATTTCTCATTTATGCAATTATAGAAGAAATCCTTATATGAAGAAATACTATGGTATGGGTTCCTAAAGATCCTAAAGGCCCTAGTACTATACCCAAAACTGACACACAAGGACCCAAGAGAATTTGGGTACCAAAAGTCAAAAATTGAAGTATGTTGTAGGTGTGCTTGAAGGCCAAGAATGGACTTTGGATTATCAAAAGTGGTTGCTGCAAGCACAAGACTATAATAAATTCCAAGCTCTCCTTCTTGTCTCTATCAGGCTTGGACTTGCATTCATATGAGTATTTCCATCAAAAGGTAAGTTTTCATATCTCAAATATACATTCTGGACGTAAAATATATGTTTTTATGTTTGAGTTATTCGAATACCTCCCTGTGGTATTCGAATACCATTGCATCTGTATGTAAAAATCCATGTTTTTCTGATAGGTCTATTCGAATACCATCATAAGGTATTCGAATACCATACATCGATCTAATTCTTATGGTTTTATAAATTTGGTGCATTCGAATACCCAAATGTGTATTCGAATAACTGAAAATCTTCATCAAGTACTTGTTACATGCTATCTGGAGTATTCGAATACCTTACAAGGCATTCGAATACTTGCTCCTTCTGGAGTTTATAAAATGTGATGGGTATTCGAATACAGCAAGAGGTATTCGAATACAGCAAGAGGTATTCGAATACCACATGGCTGAAAGCAAGTTTTTCATCGTCCTCTCTATTTCGTTTCTGCTTCTATTCCTTTTTCTTGCATATGCAATGCAAATAACATGCTTTTAATCTTATTTCATCAAGCCTTCATTTATGCCTTATATGAAAATCACATGATGTTCTTAAATGCATATTTCTTGACTTGTTCTTGCCCTTTTATTTTTTTTCTAAAATATGCTCAATGTAATTGGCTATTGTTTTGATATACGAACAAGTGCAATAAGTGGTATATGAAATATTTAATATCTGTGTTTTTCTTGACATATGTCAGATTTATAAGAATTTGTTAACAAGTGGTAAATGCTTAGAACATCTTGACAAGTGATATCAAACAAGTGGTAAATGCTTTACATTTTGACAACAAGTGATATCAAAGTGGTATAAACATAATAACAAGTAATAACAAATGATAACAAATGATATCAAACAAGTGATTTCTTGGCCAAATTAATCGATAAATATATTTTTGCCCTTGAGAATCATTTGCTGCTTTTGCCTCATTGTTTTAAATGCTTATTGGCTTATGAGTTTGACTAACCCCTATGGATCCAACATTAATGGATACCAATGAAAGCACTCTGAATTTTGTTGTAGGGAGAACACTACCTCAAGCATAAATTTAAATGGACAAAATTCATTCAACTTGAGGACATGCATATATTGTTTTAATATGATAAAAGGGGGAGAAAAATACTTGCCCCATCTTTTTGATCATGACAAAAGGGGGAGAAAAAGTTTGAATTATTTGTTTGAGAAAAGTCAGGGGGAGAAAAAGTAAAAGTTCGGTAAGACAAAAATGGATATTGGATTCCAAAAGTAAGGGGGAGTTGTTGCGCATATCTCTGATGTAAATCACCTCTTATGAAAAAGAGGGGGAGTAAGTATGTCTAAACAATCTTTGTGAATTCCAATTTTTATGAACTAATGCTTTTCTCAATGATAGTTTGTCATCATCAAAAAGGGGGAGAATGTAATTGGCTAGCTGACATGGAAAATAGTTTTGATGATAACAAACATGATGAAGATGATGTATAGTTCAAGTACCAAGAGTAAGCATTGCAACAAGAAAGCAAAAATCTGATTTATGCTTAACTCACAGAGAAGAAGGTTTTGATAACAACAAAATCATGTCGAAGACCAAGTCCAAAGGAAGATTAAATGGTATAGCTTATAGGACTTAAGGTCTTTTTGTAAGAAGCCCTCTAGATATCTCAAATATGTTTTCAAATATTTAAAAATGGTTTTCACATATTAAAATACCCAACAAACAAGTTTTGAAGGTTTAGTTATGATGGTAGTTCAAATTTATGAAAAATAGCAAAGTTTGAGTTTTGAAAATCTGACCTTTGGTTACTCTTTTGATCATAACTTTCAAAATAATTTGATTTTTGTTTTGAAACTTATTTCATTTGAAAATAGACTTAAATATCTTTCCAATGACTGGTCATTTGCTTTAAACGGATAAGAAATGAAGAAGTTATGACCATTTAAAGTTGGATTTCAAAATCAGAGTGGTGTATTCGAATACACCATATAGGTATTCGAATACCACACCCCAGAAATGTCTCCAGAACGTGTTTTTAAGGTCTATTCGAATACCACACAAGGTATTCGAATACCACAACATAGAAAATGTTCCAAAACACATTTTTTAAGGATCTATTCGAATACCACAAGAGGTATTCGAATACCACAACCCAGAAATCACGTAACGGCTATTTTCTGGAGCTTTTAATGAATGAAATTAATACCCAACGGCTCTTTTTCTTGGAACACTATAAATACATGGTTTTGGTCATCTTTTACACTATGCCCAATGATCTGAATCATTCTTTGCTTGTGCTAAAACGTGATTTTCAATTTTACATATTTTATGTGCTCTTTTTGCCAAAAACCTTGAGATATCATAAGAGAGCTTCCTAGTGCTTCAATTTGTAACATTTGCTCTAAGTGAGAGATTCTCTTCATCTATTTTCTGCTTCGTAAAAGGGTGAGGTATCCCTTAGTGAAATTGTGAGGGTGAGGTATCCCTCTAGTAAAGGGTGAGGTATCCCTTATTGTGAAGAAGGTGAGGTATCCTTCAAAGGGGGTGAGGTATCCCTCTAGTAAATAGGGTGAGGTATCCCTGTTATGTAAAGGTTGCAAGCACCTGTTTTAAGCTTGTGTTGAATAGTAAAAAATCTCGAACTGTGTTTCGGGGACTGGACGTAGGCCACAAGTGGTTGGTGGTCGAACCAGGATAAATATTGTGCCTGCTTTTCTTCTATCCTTCATCTCTTTATCTTCAGTAATTTATTTATTATTGCTTAATTATTTATTTACTGTTTTTTTTAAGGTTTTTTATTATCTTTGCACATATTCATCATATTGCTTCAAGAAAAAGGGTTTGCGAAAAAGTTTTCTAAATACTCAATTCACCCCCCCTCTTGAGTACTGAAGCCACTTGGGTAACATGAACTTCTTAATTTGTGGAATCTCTTCAAAGATGAAGAAAAACGCTACAGTCTTGGGAATCTGACTCTAAAAGATCCTGTTTGCCAATTTATAAGAAAATTGGATGGGAAGCTTATCCTCAACTCATAGAAGGCGTTTAAGCCGTTACTGGATGTGAAATCAGAGACAGATGTGAGCCATATCCACAACAATTTATACATATTATCTTCTTCTTCTTCATATTTTCTCTAAAAAAAAGCAAAAAAAAATGTTTGAACAAGGGCGATCCGGAAGGAGTACCATGGCTTTAATTAGTTGTGGAGCCCCAGCCTTTGGCTGACCCGTCATTGACTCGGGTGGACCTTTGCACGTTGGTCCTTAAAAAAGTTCGTGTACTATGCTCTATAAAGAGCCACACTCCATAACCCAATGTTTACCACCTAGGCACTATAGAGTTGATGGACAGGCAGAAGCGTCCCACTCTGGTTATTAGTGAGAAGTAACCCGCGGCTGCCAAAGCGTATGAGGCATCTGAGCTTGATCATCTCTTTTATTAGAAGGGGCTCTCAGCGCCCTGGGATGGGACGTTCTGGATCTTGGACACTACAGGTTTCAGATTTTAGCATCTTGATTGATGTTACGAGCCCAAGTGTGAGCTCTCCAAGTTTCAGACCCAGGATAGAAACCCACGATGGTTTCTTCTTTCTCTTTTCTTCGAATAAATGGACGTGAGCTTCTACTGCACTGGTGACACGCAGTATAAAGATATGTCACTACTGCACTCATGATGCACAGTATAAAGATATGCCATGAAAACTATACATAAAGGTATGTCATCATTTGCTATTATATTTATTTTATCTTTGTATGATTTTGCTGTATTTTGGTTTTGGACAGACGATCCTTTGAGCAGGGTCCTTCAGGGGTTTCTAGACTTCTTTACCCTGATGGTTTTCTTGAAATGAAAAAAAAAAAAAAAAAAAAAAAAAAAAAAAGATTCTGTGTTTCTTAATTTCAAACTTTTCTGACATCAACCAACCTACCCTTCTGGGTGCTATTATTATCCTTTCCATTCTTTTTCCTATTTAAACACTCCATTTTCTCTATTTTCTTCTAACTCAGAATCATTCAAGGGGAAGGTGAGTATAGAAATAGAAGGTGTTTATATTCATCAACTTAAAAATATATGTGTATTTTGTGGGTCTAAGTATGAGAAGGGTTTAGAGTTTGTAAATGCAGCTACCACTCTTGGTCGATCACTTGCTGCTAGGAATATTCATCTTGTATATGGGGGAGGTTGTCGTGGGTTAATGGGGGCTGTATCGCTTGCTACATATATAAGTGATAGTCAGGTTTTAGGTGTCATTCCTAAACTTTAACTCAACAGAACATCACTGGAAAGACAATTGGGGAGGAACTTAAGGTATCATCAATTCATGAACGAATGAAGATAATGCTTGAAAACTTTGATGCATTCATTGCCTTACCAGATGATTTTGGTACCTTAGAAGAAGTTTTTCAAATTGTCTCTTAGGCCCAACTGAACATCCACCATAAACCCATAGGTTTGTTGAATGTAAATAATTTCTTTAATATTTTGTTACTTTTTCTTGACCATGTTATGGAACAGAAATTTATCACACCTTCGGCAAGATAACTTCTTATCTCTGCTTCCATTATTGATAAGTTGATTGATAAATTAGAAGCTTTTGTTCATAAACCTGACCCAACAATAACTCAAATAAATTAGTCAGTAGGAAGTAGAGAGGGAAGCAGTATGCATCGCAAGCCCGATCAGACACTCCAGTTATTTAAATAATATTAAGCTTTGATTTTATTTATTGTACTTTATTTTTGTTTAAATTTGTGTCAGATTTCTCCAACATATAATATCTTCTATCCTTTACTCATCTATATTTTAACATTGAGGACAATGTTGTGATCTAGTTGGGAGGGAAGGATAGTTAACTAAAAAAAATTTTTTTTTTTGGGAAGTATGATATGATTGTCATGGATTTACTAAACCAATGAATGATGGCATAATAAGGAGTAATTTTACTTCTGAAACGCATCTAAATTGGGAAGTATATTTAGTGATATGACTATCAGAAACCTAATTGTAATAAAACCAATTAAGGATGACAGAGTAAGGAGTAAATTTTTCCTTGGAGGTAATTTTACTCTTGAGACGCATCTTAGTTGAGGAGATAATTATTTTGTGCAGAAGTAACAAATGGATTATTGGATCTTAGCATAAATTGTCTTCTTTCTTAAAAATCACAAGCTTGGATATGAATGTTGATATGGTGGATTGAAAGTGATAGAAATATACCTTGTGAGATTTTGAGCTTATTGATTAATAGATTGAATATTTGTACCATTCTCTTCTTTCTTATGTGATTTTCACTCATGGAATTGTTACTCTTGAACTTGCTTTGATTCTTTTTTAGGCTACATTTTCACATGCCTACATAAATATGATTGAGGCATTTTGAAATAGCTACTTTGACCAAATAGTCATCCTTGTATATTTTCTCTTGTGTAACCCCTTTGAGTTTATTTGACCATTTCTTGTTTTTAGCTCATTACGTCTCTAAAAAAAAAACATGTTTTACCCAACCTTAGGGAATAAAAGAGCATTGGCTTTGTTCTTGAATAAGTGTGGGGGTGTGTGTGCAAAATGATAAAAAAAAAAGAACTGACCACTGCTGCAATTAAAGTATTATCAGAGTCTAGAATAAAGGTGGATGCTTGGAAACAACAGGAAGAAAATGAGAAGGATCGGGCCTAACAATGAATTCAATTCACCAATTTGGGATTGATCTTCAACAAAACATTAGTCAAATATTGGTGATTGTCCTTTATAATGAATGTTCTCAAACATTTTCTCCACTTTAACTGTACTATAATGCTCTTTTATTCTCTTTGGTATATATCTTCTCATATCCATATTATTCCCTCTCCTTTACCATGACTCCATTATAACCTTGAATAAAGTCCTCTTGATTTTTGTATGCATGTGTTTTGAGTAGCGGAGAAGTAGAAGATAAGCAAGCTTATGGTAGTGCAATTGTTCATAAGTTGAATAGAGTGAAATACTTACCTTTTAAACACTTGAGACATTGAGAGTGAATTCTGTGAGGATCTATCATTCTTGATTCATTCTTTTCAACTGAAGTTTCCTTGCTTGTTGGTTTGAGATGTGAAGAAATGTTACCTCTTTAATGCTTTGATCCCTTGAATTTCTAATTGCTCTTCTTGCTTCATCGAGTCTTTTAGAGTTTTTAGCTTTTGAGTCTATGTTTTTTTTTGTTTCCTAGCTTTAGTCTTCTGTGTTTTACCCAGGAGTGCAAAAAGCTAAGTGTGGGGCAATTTGATAATCATATATTTTATACATTAATAAACCTTTATTTTTAGTCATTTACACTCTTCATGTACTTAATTGATTGAGCTTGGTTATGTTTTGTAAGTTTGGACTCAAATTGGACTTAATTGATTTTTTCAGCATTATTTGGGTCTTACATTGTTTCTGTATTTCAGTCATATCTTGAGTTCTAAATGTTTAATAATTATGTGTCTTACCTTGTAGGAAAGATAAGAGAGAGCTCTACAACTTTCATGAGAGTTCCAGGTAAAATTCAGACATCTAGTGAAGCTAAATGGGCTTGGAAGTCAGAGTACGGGTTTTGTGATTGGAACCTGAACAATGTGCAGTAATCAGAGCATAACTCGGGTTATAGAATTATCTTGGGCTGAAATTTGGATATTTCAAAGTTAAGACCCATATCTACAACTTTCATGAAGAACACAAGAGCTCATTCGGACAGCTTGGAGGTGATATTGGGTTTGGAAGTTAAAACAGAGGTGTTGAAACTGGGCCTAAATAGTCTGTAGTAATTGGGTAATATCTTGGGCCGTAGGATAAATTTTTAGTTGATCTTGGTGGCATTGGAAAGCTGAGACAAAATGCTACAACTTTCGTGCAGACCACGTTACTTCATTCTGATGGCATCCATGAGATCAGCACTGAATGATTTTGGAGACAAAGAATCTCAATAATTTTTCACTCACCAACTCACCATTTGGCATTTTCCACTCATTCACCCACTCATCCACTTACTCTTAATCAGCCCCCTTGTCATTTTGTATCCTTAATCCTCTATAAAAGACACCATTGACTGATCATTTAGTACTCTTGGTGTTAGGCTTAGTTTTTAGAAGTTATAGTTAATCCTCCCACCTTAATCCTCTATAAAAGGCACCATTGACTGATCATTTGTATCCTTAATCCTCTATAAAAGGCACCATTTTGTATCCTTAATCCTCTATAAAAGGCACCATGGTTATGCTTGTTTATTGTTTTCCTTTGTTGTAATTTTCTCTTTCTCTAAATTGAAGTTATGTTCATCTTTCTCTTCTTTTCTCTTTCTTTCTTCTTATCTATGAGTAACTAAATCTTCATCTTGCTTGGGTGAAAGAGTGAAGCTCTTGGTAATGAAATAAGGTTAAATTATTCTATTTCTTGTGCTTAAATGATATATTATCAAATAGACAGTATATGTGTTGTATTTTGTTTCCAATCAATTTAGAAACCTTCTTTGTATAATGGAGATCTTGATTTATTGTAGGCAATAGGATTGGCACAGTGAATGCTTGAACTCATTTACAAATGTTGGTAGATAATTAAAGGAATCATAATATGATTACATATATAATTGAACTTTGAATGCTATATTTTTTTATTGGAACCTCCGTTGTGTGTGGATTTCAATTAAGTTATAAAAATAAATAATCTTGCCTTTAATTTATTACCAAGAGTGGATCTCCTAACCCAAGCAAGTTCTTAAATTCATTTGTGAACATCTTTTATTACTTTTGGTGTAGTGACAAATCCTTTTCTTACCTCAATTAATTTTTCTTCATCAATTCCTTGTGGATCGACCTCGGACTCCCGAGAAATTTATTACTTGAGACAACCTGCACTTGGGTTTGCATCCTTTAAATCCTGCAATCACACATCATCCCTATCTATATGTTCATGTATAGATGTTAATGATAAAGCAAAGGGATCATCAGTAAAATTAGTATGGAATGTAGTATTGACTACTTGATCAATTATACCCAGGTAAGAACATTCTTCATGGTCATTGGGAAATTTCATGGATTTGTAAATGTTAAAAGTTACTTTTTCCTCATTGACCTGCATTATGAGCTCACCTGTTTGGACATCGATCATAGTCTTACCCATGGCCAGGAAGGGTCTCCCAAGAATCAAAGGCACATTATGGTCCTCTTTCATGTCTAGAATGATGAAATCCGTTGGAAAGATGAACTTGTCCACCTTGACCAATACATCTTCTATGACCCCTTTAGGGTATATGAGAGAATGATCAGTTAGTTACAAGGTAACTGAAGTCGGCTTTGCCTCCCCCAAACCTAGCCTTTGGAAGATGGATATGGGCATCAAGTTTATGCTTGCCCCTAGATAACACAAGGCTTTTCCAAAGAATTGGCTCCCGATTGTGCATGGAATAGTGAAGCTCCCTAGGTCTTTCAATTTGGGAGGTAGCTTGTTTTGCAAGATTGTACTACATTCCTCTATGAGAGGTACAGTCTTATAATTCCCCAATTTTCTCTTCTTGGACAAGATGTCCTTCATGAACTTTACATAACTCGACATTTGTTCTAAAGCCTCAGCAAATGGTATGTTGATATGAAGTTTCTTGAAAATCTCTAAGAATTTTTGAAATTGAGCATCAAGCTTTTGCTTTGCTAGCCGGTTAGGGAAATGTGGAGGTGGTGTCATGGGCTTGTCCTCCTTCTTCTTGTCTTCAACCCTTTCCCTAGCAATTTCCTCATTTTTCTCAACCTCCTTGCTCACAACCTTTTCATCTTGTGCCACCTCTACTTCCTCTTCAAGCGATTTGGTCTTTGGATTACCTTCTATCTCCTTCTCACTCCTCAATGAGATAACCTTGCAATGCTCATTAGATGTACCCTTAGGATTGATGATGGTGTCACTTGAAAAATTCCCTGGGGGCCTATTATTTAGAGCTTGGGCAAGTTGGCCCACTTGAGTCTCAAGATTCCTCAATGAAGCTGCTTGGCTTTGCATCAATGCATCGTGGGACGCTAGCCTTGAATCAGTTTTAGTCATACAATCTTGTTGACTAGTCATAAACTGAGCAAACCTCTTCTCTAAATTAGAAGTTGAAGTTGATATTGAAGTTTGGCCTTGAAAGGGGCTCTATTGTTGAACACCTAGAGGAACACATGGTGCTTCTTTATGCTAACAAGACGAGGAAGAGCCTTGAGCATTTCCACCCCATGAGAGATTAGGATAGTTCCGCCAACTAGGGTTATAAGTATTACCAAAATCATTGTTGTGACCTGGCTGACGGAATTGACTAGCCTATTCTACACTCTCCAAGCTAGCCGTACAATTAGCAGTGGAGTGAAGATCCCTGTAACACCCCAAACTTTCTATTTATTAAACAGTAATTTTGACAGTTAACAGAATTCTACTATTTAGTGATTTCTGTGTACTGTAAAATTATTTTGAATATTCCGTCTGTATATTTGATCGTTTTGATTAATTTGCTCCGTGTCAGGAAAATAATAATTTTCGGGCCGAAAAAATTTTACGTAATTTAATTATTACTGAAAAGTCTTAATTATTTTACGTAATTTGATGTCATATTTGTGAGTTTTCTAATTTTTGTGATTTTATGTGTGATTATAAAATTTTTTACTTTTTGTGCGCTCGAAGGGGTGTATGTGGGCCCATGTGGCCATACGTGGGCTCAGGTGGGTCCCGCAAAGTGAAAATTTTTCTACGCATAGAAAAATTTGTACTGTTTAGACGGAGACAGGGGATCGTACTAAACCTGAATCCGAAGCTTGATTTTAGAAAATTTCTTTATGTATTTTATGTTCGTATTTAATTATCAAACGATAAAAATACAAGTAAATATATTCTTTCGTAGGGTTATAAGATAAAAAATAAAATTCTATGTTAAGTCAACATTAGTGGTTTGGATAACCATTATCGATTTAATCACCGTTGAAAATTTAATCTTGATTTAATTAACGGTGGAGATTTGATCTTAAAAGTGAATAGGATCAAATATAACCGTTGGATAGAAATTAAATCAAGGGTATAGATTTAGTCTTATAAATGACTATGACCATTATGAACCCTTGGATGTAAAATTAATCGATGGTGTAGATGGATCATTAATGACCATTAGATTTGAATTTAGATCAATGGTGGAGAATTGGTCATCAAAAATGACTACAACCATTTTGGACCCTTAGATGTAAAGTTTGAAGGTGTAATCTTGACCCTTCATTTTGGAGACACATTCAATGGTTAGGATTGCAAGCCAAAAATGATCCAATGGCTCAAATGAAGTCTTCTATCTATAACCTAAACCTAGTAGCTATTTTTAATCCAAACCATTCTTTTAATCAATGGTTAGGATGACTTATAGTGATGGTTATGAAATTTGTCACATTTGGAATGCATGAAGAGGAGGGGGACGGTTTGGAGAAGCAAGGAAGAGGGGAGACAACTTTGTGTAGGCTTTTTAGGCCAAAGAAAAAGATAAAAACAATAGCCAAGTGTCAAGACCATTTATTATTTTTCCTATTGATCATTAATGATCATGTTTTTCAAACTTCATTTTCCACTTCTCTCCAATGCATGCTACGGCCATGCATAGTCCTAAAGGCCAAATAATTCATTTTTTTACACTTCACATTATCACACCTTCACTTTTTCACTAAGTTTCAAGAAACCAACCAAAGAAAACTCCATTTCCTCTCCCAAAGAAGACCATTCGGCCAAGCACCCTAACTCTCTCCTCCATCACTCTTTAATTTCATACAACCTAGTTTCTTGAATCCTTACCTTATTCTAAGCAACTTTCATGTTGAAGACTTTCTCTAAATCTTCCATCTTGAAGGACTTTTACTAAGATCAAGTTCTAGAGTTTTTTGTTGGTGAAGTGTAAGGAAACTTCTTTTATTCTTTTCTTTTTCATGTTTTAAACCATGTTTGATCCATGATTCTTCTTATTCAAGCTTGATATACTAATTTTCTTGTATTTGTTTCATGTTTAAGAACTTGTGTTGGTGGAGATCTTGTTCAAAACACAAAGTAACAAGCTTTTTGGTGGTTCTTCAAGAGGTAAGAGGGAGATCCATCTCACCAACCAAGCATGGTGGTGAGAGATGGTTTTATATTTGATGGATGGTGAATCCATGTGAGGATTCCTATCCATGGTCATGTAATAATCTATGTGTGTTATGTGTTTTGATTATTTTTGCCTATGCTTGATATGCTTTGCATGATTTACTTGTGTATGCATGCTTAGTATAATTTTTATTTGTTTATATGGTATGCTTATAATATGCATGATGATATATGTTGAATATATTATGATAGATGTATGTGGAAATAAGCAAAATTTTGACTCCAAAGGCCATGGAGGAGGTCACGGTTTTGAACTTCCAAGACTAAAGTTATTATTGAAATTTTTTTAAGAACTATGGAGTTAATTTTTAGTCCTTGAACTAAAGTAAATTTCAGTTAAGACATCAACCAATTTGGTGTTCACAAAATTATATTTTCATGAATGATAAAAATTGAATGATTAGAGAAGTAAAGAAAATGAACAAAAGGTTTGTTTTGTAAAAAGAATGCACACGGTTTTAGGAGTTGTGTTTTCATGAATTTATTTTGTGTAGAAACAAGAATGGAATTTATTTAACTTAGCAGAAAAATATTTCATGGTTCCAATGGCCATCTATAAGGTTTTGATAATTTTAGAAAAATGTTTTGATGTTATAAAATATAAGAATTTTCAAATAAGGATATTGGAAAGGGAACTAAAGTGTTATCAAGTGGAATTTTCATAAATAAAAGAAAGATTGAAAGTGTTGAACTTCAAATTATTTTAAAGAGAATTAATTTTTAGAAGTGATTTAGAAATATAAAAGAAAACGTTTGTAACTTAAATTTACTAACGTAGAATTTATTTATTGGGTTTTGGAAAACGTTAGGAAATTTAAAATTAGAAACAATAATTAAATCAACTAAATGTGATTTTGTAAAATTAAATCAATAAAAAGTGATTTTGAGAAAATATATTACGGAAAAGAATTTTTGACTAAGAATAGGAAGAAAATAAAGTAAGAAATTATATTATTGTAAGAAAAGTCCAAAATAATATTTTTAAAGTTAAGAAATATTTTACGAAGGGTAAAAACGGTGAAAAACGATTTACGTAACTCAAAAACATAATTTTTAAGTTACGCGATTTGAAAAATGTTAAGATATTTCTACGCGATTTTCAAAGCGTTTAAATATTTTACACGATCGAAATGTTGTAGAAAAATCGTTGTGCGATTTAAAAACAAAAGAATATTTTTACACAATTTAGAATACCGTAGAAAATGATTACGCGATTTTTTAAACGTTACAGAAAATGTTATAAATCATTGTTTACGTAATAAAATATTACGTGACTGTGAAAACGTGACAAAAATATTTTACGAATGAGAAAAACATGGTAATGTGATTTTATTGTTAATTATACAGTAAACTTTATAGTTAAAAATCAATATATGAATACTGTACAAGAAATTGAGAAGTTTGCCTGTAATTGGCGTTAATATACGAATGTAAAACAATATTTGAACCTGGTATGAGAAATTATGTGATTTACCTTTGGTCGGTAATTGGTGCATTACATATGCATTGAAAATGGTTCGATAGACCGTATATGGCTAATTGCCTAGGAGAAACGTACACCTCTTGAGTGGGTGCGATACGCGTAGTGTAGGTCACTCGTTGACCTTGGGGGCATTGGGGTGCGGGTTGCTCACAATGGGCAGTTGGTAGCTCTTCTGTACCATGGGTTAGATTGATGCAACACACTGATGATCCGGATCGAGACACTATTCATAATCGAGATCTGATAAAGACTATCATATATGTGCTAGATGTGCAAGATATAATTATAGCACTTGGTCTGAGGCACGTGGTACCGGCAGATCTTTTCAATCAATTTCTCCAACCTGAGTTTAGCTCCATGGAGTAGAAAATCGAGTCTATGTGTTCATGCATTAACATAAATGCTCACATCTGTGAAATATAATAGTTGTGAAATATTGATTATGACAATTATACTTTTTTTTTTAAATATCTGCTTAGTGTAGATGGCATTTTCCTGTAATTATTAAATGTTAATTTTGATTGATAATATGTTGATGCCATATTTGTAATATGATGTGTTTATATGGTATGCTGTTATGTTATCTCTATGCTACCATGTTGGTATTGGCGTAGGTGATCTCACCTCTTTGTATGTATATTTGTATATTGTATTTATAATTGGCTGAAGACGTTGAGAAAGAAATAGTACAAGAAGGAGAAGAAGAACTACTTCTCACGTCTGGGAACGCAGAATTTTGAGAAGATGGAGATGCCCAGCTTTCTAGGATACGTGACATTACAGTTTCGTGGAGGTTCGGAGGCGTGGCATGTCCACTTGGATCGACAATGTATATTTTATATAGGGGACCTGAACATTACTTACAGTAGGCTTTATCAAGGGAACCCCTACTTTAGTGTCAATATTTATGTACAGTTAGAGTTTCCACTATCCATTAGGCAGTACTGGGGAGCTTACTACCGTACTCCTAGTGCGATAAGTATCGTGTCGTCTGCGCGGACACCTGTCCGTAGAGCTTCACGTAATAACAGATTCCTATCTGCTGAGGAATCTGAGGAGGACCCATCTGAGGGTTCTGCTGTTTAGTCAGACTTGGGCAATATGTTGAGTCTTAAATTATGTTTAATTACTTTGAGAACATAGTCTGTGATATAAATAATCCTGACAGTATGTGTGTAATGTATAATGATGTAAATTATGTGTGATGATGTATTATATTTTTATTTTCCGCTAAGTTTATTTTATTGTCATCAAAGAAAAAAAATTTACAATTCGTATTTTTATTATAACATCACTTTTCATGATCTTGAGGGTATTTGGGTAATTAAGTAACATAAATGTGGCACCCTACGACGGGTGTTACAATCCCCACAATGATCACAAATTTCTTCTCAGTTATTTGCTCCACTTGTTACTGAATTCACTCCCATGTGTCAATTTTCTTGGAAAGGGCTGCCACTTGAGTTGTAAGTGGAGTGAAAGCATCCACCTCATGTATATTGGTAGTCGTTCTCCTAGGAGTAACCCTTTATGCTGGCCACTGATAGTTGTTGTTAGCTATTTCCTCCAAAAGGTTATAGGCTGCATCCACCATCTTGCTCATAATAGCCCCTCCAGCTGCTGCATCAATTATGGATCGAATAGATGTTGTCAAGCTATTGTAGAAGGTATGTACTAACATCAATTTTGCAATACCATGATGTGAGCTCTTCCTTAATAACTCGTTGAATCGCTCATATGTCTCATACAAAGTTTCTCCTTCAAATTGCCTAAAGGACAAGATGTCATTCATGCACTTTGTTGCCTTCATTGGAAGAAAGAATTAATCCAAAAACTTCTACGCTATCTCTTCCCAAGTAGTGAGGGAATGCTCCGGTAAGGAATGAAGTCATGCATTGGCCCTATCCCTCAAAGAAAAAGAGAAAGAGCCTCAATTGAGCTGCATCATCAATCATCTCATGATGCTTGAAAGTATCACATATTTCCAGGAAGTTGGCTAGTGAGCATTGGGATGTTTATAGGGTAATTCTCCAAATTACACATTATTCTGAATCATCTAGATAATTACAGGCTTGATCTCAAAAGTTTACGCTTGTACAGCTGGCCTTCTAATGCTAGATCGGATTTCTCTAGCACTTGGGGTGGCATATTCCCTCAAAGTCTTTCAGTATTTGCTTCTTCCACCATCTCAGATTCATTATCCAAATTTAGTGCTTGCGCTTGTACTTGTTATTCTCTTAGCAATCTACAAAATGTCCTATCGATCTCAGGATCATAAGGAAATCAAGACACACCTTGAGTTCTTCGCATACAAGAGCCAAGTACCTGAAAAACAAAAATACATAAACAAAACTTAAAATAAAAGTTGTGAATAGATGTAAAAAATAATACAAAATCTAAATTCAATATCCGACAACGGCGCCAAAAACTTGTTAGGCAAAATCCGCAAATGCACGGGTCAACAAGTAATATATGAGAGTTAGAGTATCGTATCCCAAGGGATAAACTATTAGAGAGAATGCTAAAACTTAATCAATTTCCACAAATTCTTATCCAAGCAATTAAAAATTGAGTGGTTTGCAATTGAATTAACAAATTAAAAGGACTAAAACAAAAATGCACCAAACACCAAATCCTTAAGAGAAAGAAGAGAATGATTTAAGGCCTAGGGGTCTCTATTCACTTGCTATTTCCATGAATATATGTAATTCACAAGCAACTATCAAAGAATTAAGTTTTGTTGCCTAAAAGTACGCATTAGATAAGAGCCTATGTCTAGGACAGTTACCCATGTGAAACTTATCTAATCCACTATGTATCCATATGAGTTAGCATAAGAATCACTTATTGAGACCAAGTATTAAACACTTGCCATGCATGACCAAAGGGTATGTGTCCATCCCCTTAGTTAATCAACACACCCATACCAATTGAATGTAATTAAACATACATCAATCATACCATGTCCATATTGACAATTCCCTATTTTTAGTTCAATTGGAATGCTAAAATCATGCAATTGATGGCCAAACAATAACAAGCACTAAGCATGAGTATAAAAGAACAAAACCAATTTCATTGATAGAAACTCAACTATTTAAAAAATATTAAAATCCATAGCAAGATCCTAGAGAACCCCTAGATTAAAGTTTAGTTACACATCATGGAAGGGGAGAAAACAAATGAAATCACAAAATCCATCAAGTTACAAATCAAGATGGGAAAGGGATAGAAAGAACAAAAGTGGAGAGATTCCAAGCTTGATCCTCCCTTGATCTTGATTCTTCCTTGAATCACCTCCAATCTCAATGAATTTCTCCTCCTCTCACTTGCTTTATGGATCCTGTACTTGGTTCAAAACTGAAGATACCTACTTCTCTCTCAAAAATCAGATAATAAGGGCTAATCTCGTGTGCTTGGATTTTTTCCATGCCTAGGCATGGTTATGAATCACATGCTTTGCCTGTGCTGACCACACCTAGGTGTGGATGTCTCTACCTGGATAAGCTGACAAATTGAAAGTGCCACGCCTAGGCGTGGGTTGGCAACCCTTCCTTCTCTTTTGCATCATTCCCCATTTGAGCTCCTCTTTGCTTCCTTATCCTTTCCATGATCTTTCCATCTTGAATATCTGCTTCAAAACAATACCAAAGTCCATCAGACCATGATCAATTCAAATCCCTAAATAAAATCATCAAACATTTGATTCTTAATCAATTGAGACCACAAGCTTAAATCATCAACATTATGCTTGAATGGAACCTTTGGACTTAAAAACTTGAAGATAGCACACTCATATTCATTCAAATTCAAGTGAAATAACTTCATTTCCAAAAGTTATCAGATTTAATGCTTTGATTATTGGTATGATAGGGGTTGTGTATGTGTGGACCAGATTTTGAGGTATGCGTATCCTTTGAGATTTGATGCAATCATCATACACTAGTGTTGAAGTTAAGCTTGTCTTTGTAAGTGTAGTCTAACTTTGTTTTGCTCGAGGACTAGCAAAAACTTAGGTTCAGGGGTGTGATAACTTCATAGAATATAGTTATTTGTGCCCTTTTTCTATGCATTATTGATTGCTTTGTCCTTGTTGTTAAGCATTGTTGGAAGGCTTTGGCCCCATTTTCATGAAAATCCATATTGATGTCTTCCTTGCCAATCTGGCTGAAATGCTTCCTAATCCTTGAATGGATTGAGTTTGATTACATTTGTATTTGACTAGTTGATTTTTCAATTGCAGGATGAGCCTAAAAGAACCAACTTGATGCAAGCCAAGACCCTACATTATAAGAGAAATCACAAGACAAGCTTCAGTACATCACGTTGCGACGCTCATATGCTTACGTTGCGGTGTTCTGCTCTCTGCTAGCGCACGCTGATAACCCGAGACTTTAATACCGCGATGCAAGGAAGTGAACACCGTGAGGCTGGTGCCCTAATTTTTGCACGCCGCTCTGCGCCGCGAGTTGTATAACGTCGCAGCGTGAAGTGCGAAATCTGTTGGCCTATAAATACGTTCTACACAGATTTCTGCTCTCTCTCTCTCTTCTGTTTTTTCTCGCTCTTCCATATTTCTCTCAAACTTTTAAGGCTTTTGTCTCTCCGAGAATCCAACAGCTAGATCTTCATTTATGGGATGAAAGAGAGTAGAAGGAGCCTAGATTGGAGGTTCTCTTCATCTTGGAGGGAGATTCAAGCTTTAAGGCTCACCCTATTGGGCTTCATCTTCCGTTCTTTCTTCTTTCTTCTTTCTCTCTTCCTTTTATCTTGAAAATGAATTTTTTGTAATACATTTTCATATTTAATGAGTAGCTAAGTTGTGTATATGGTATTATTTGGATCCCCCTATGAACATTGATTGATTTGTAATCTTTTGAGCTTATATGAATGATTTGTGTTTTGTTTTATCATAATATGCTTAATGCTCTTACTTGTTTGATCAACATTTAAGTGATTTGATGAAATCTAATGAGCCTATACATAGGACTTTGGGTTTTAGATTATACATATGGTAAATGCATGTTTGATTTTATTCCAATGGCGAGGTAGATTGATTCGCTAATAGGATAGATATATACCTCTTAGCCATGTATAGTCATAATTAAGAATCAATCTTAATACTTGTTTGCTCTGGTTCTCATAGACGTATAGTGAACTAGGTAAACAACATAAAGTTATTCGATCTAGACATAGGCTTTTAACTAAGTTAGTTTGTTAGGCTAACCTAATCTAATTGTTTGTATTGCTTGAATGGATTGCATGTTATCAATTGAAGTAGGGGATGAAAAAGGATTCCCTATTTTCTCAACCAAATCTTTATCTTTTCTTTATGCTTTGTAGTTTAATTAATCAACCTCTTTTCCAAATTATGTTTGCTTGAATAGAATTAGTTAAGTTGTAGGTCAATGTTTAGCATAAGAAAATAACCATATTCCCCATGGGAACGTTCTCTACTCATCATTTTTATTATTTGAGCGACACGTGTACTTACGGTTAGCAAAATGAGCTACCCATCAATTCAATGTTGGATAAACAACTTCAACAACTTTGTCTTCGGATTCCCTTCTATGTTCTTCTCACTCCTCAATGAGATGGCTTTGCAGTGCTCATTGGAGGCACCCTTTGGATTGTTGACTGTGTCACTTGGAAAGGTGCATGGGAGCCTATTGTTGATGGTACTTGCCAACTGCCCTACCTGCGTCTCTAATGCTTTCATTGAAGCCATTTGGCTCTGAATCATTGAATCATTCTTTTCTAGATGAGCATCAGCCTTTATCATAAAGGAATCGGTCTTAACCATTAACTGCATGAACATGTCTTCAAGAGATGGTTTATTGTCTTGCACAAGCTGCCTGATTTGTGATAAAAAACCAAGAGGATAGTTAGGTCTCTCATTGCCAGATGTTGAGGAGGAAGCTCCTTGGTTGTCTCTCTAAGAGAAGTTTGGATGGTTCCTCCATCCAGAATTGTACTAGTTTGAGTATAGGTTGTTCTATTATGGGCGATAGTTCCCTACATATTGCGCACTTTCAGACGTGGAAGGGCACCTATTGCTTGAATGGCTGTCTCCACGTTTGTCACAAAGAACAAATGAGCTCTGATGAGGGCTCTGCCCCATACTGTCCACTTTACTTACAATTGCTGCCATTTGAGCTGACATCAATGTTATAACATCCACCTCATGCACTCCAGCCACCTTCCATGGAGTGTTTCTTGCAGAGGGCCATTGGCTGCTAATTCCTCCAATAGTAGAAAGGCATCATCAAAAGGTTTGCTCAATAAAGAGCCTTTAGCTACGACATCCACTATAGGACGATGTTGCGGCAACAAGCCTTTGTTGAATGAATAGACTTGATGTCATGGTTGTATAGCACGATGTGGACACCTCTTGAGCAGATCCTTGCACCTCTTCCAGGCTTCATGCAAGGATTCAGATTCTATTTGGATGAATGATGTGATATCATTCACCATCTCAGCTGTATTGGCCGGAGGAAAATATTTGTTGAGAAATTTGTTACATACCCCAAACGAAGTTGTAATTGATCTCACAGGTAGAGATTGCAACTAGCTCTTGGCTCTGTCTTTGAGAGAAAAATGGAAGAGCCTTAGGCGAATGACATCATCAGATACTCCATTATGCCTAAAGGTGTTGCAGATCTCCAAGAAATGAGAGAGATGAGCATTGGGATCTTCGTTGGACAAGCCGCCATATTGTACAGAAGTTTGTATCATTTGGATTATGGCAGGCTTGATCTCAAAATTGTTTGCACGAATGGTCGACCGTCTAATGCTAGACTGCAAGTTATCCATTTGAGGGGTTGCAAACTCCCTCAGAGGTCGCATATGGTTGTGCTCTTCTGTTGATGTATATCGTAGAGGCCGATACATTTTGTTTGTATTTACATACATTATATTATGTTTTTTTTAATATATGAGGCATTTAATTTGTTGTGTTCTTTTTTATAAACATAATAAAGTCCTTAGAATAGTAAGTTTGATGCCGTAGGATATCAAGTGGATGACTTGATCGTGAGCTCCTATTAGATAAAATACTATTCTTAAATGTCTCTGGTCAAGTATTATAGTTAATTAGGACAACAATAATGCGTTGAGACTAGTATGTACATAGACTGATGGCCACATCACACGGGTCATGGATGTGAGATATCAAGTCTTCACATGGATATATATTAAAGTAATAATGTATTGGACAGACCTGTCATGAGAACACTACATGGATCAGTATATGAGTGTCATAAGCGATTCTCATAGTGACAATGATGTATGTGGGCCTTTGACCTGAAATCACTACAATTCCTACATGAGGAGTTGTGTGTTTTAATGTTGTCAAACGTTATCTGTAATAAGGTGATTATAAAGTCAGTTATTGGACATACCGCGAATCATGCGGAGAGATGTGAGTGACCTAGATGAGATTTGTCCCTCCTATATAACAGGAACAATATCTTCGGGGGCCCTGATTGAGTAAGACTGCAAAATGTATGACCTTGCATAAATAAGTCGATATGAGATATCGATCTCATTTGTTGTTATTAAGTTTACTCGGGTATCAGGAAACAAATGATTGAACTATACAAGGGTGACACATTTCATGCCTTATGTTCAATCTAGATATCTAGACAAAGGGACTAAACTACACGAAAACATTGGTCACGGAAAGGTTATGTCAAATCATTGACGTTCTCATTACTTGGGTGACATCGATGTGTTGCTAGATACCGCTCACTACTTGTAATATTAAAATGAGATTTTAATATTACTGCCAACGTTATGAGAACCTACATGGTCGCACACATAGAGCAGACTTATTTTAATATTATTGCCAACGTTATGAGAACCTACATGGTCGCACACATAAAGCAGACTAAATTGGAGTAATTAGAATCCAAGTTGGACTAGGATTCAATCGTTGGCCGGACTCATAATAGATGAGTCTAGAGTTGTACAACTTACCTTACTACTGCTCACACTCACTTAAGGCAGTTACTATTATAAATAGTACTGTTAAAGGGGTTGCGAGGTATGTATTACAGAACCCTAGCCGCACCTACATAAAGTGAGTGAGAGAGTGACATGTTTTTTCTATTCTCTTCGCAGCTAGCACTATGTGCGAGAGGCGTGACTCTTATTTGTGGACGTTGGACGTTCGTGAGTCTGTTCGTGTGGATACCGCAGAGACATCGTTGCTGTTACGATTTTGGTGATTCACGTCACTTGTTTTGATCACGCTGCAAGAGGTAAATAATTTTAAAAACCCGGATTATGACTTTTTCGCATGGATCTTTGGTAGAAATTCTATTTTCCGCTGCGTGATATATCTGCGATTCCTAACATCATTTGCTATCTTACAAGTACCTATAACAAATAAAAAATGGAAACTTAAATTAATATGCACAAAAAGAAACTTGAGCTAGAATTAAATAAACTCATTGTTAATATTGACAATACTGAAATTAAGCTGTAGATTCCCGGCAACGGTGCTAAAAACTTGTTACGCTCTTTTACTTACCTCAAGTGCATGGATCGCACAAGTAATATAATAAAGAGTCAGATATCGTTCTCACGAGAAGTACATTAATTTTTAAAGCCAAATATTAACCAATAACTTAGTTAATACTATTCAAGAACATACAAATTTGGAAAAGAGTGTTTAACTTAATTTAAAGACTTAAATGCTGTAAATTGAGAATTAAAGTTGATGATTAGAGAATAAAGAATCTTTCTTCACTTCTTACTTCAATTGATATCAAGCAATCTTTATAAGCAACATAAACAAAAGAATTAGGTTAGCTTGAGAATCTAACTTACTTAAAAGCTTATGTCTAGGTCAATCAATCATGCTTTATTTACCTAATTCATTATATTTTCATGAGAATTAGTGTAAAATCTACTTATTAAAATTTATTCTCAACAATTACCATGCACAGTCAACAAGTATATTTTAATAATACATTTTATGGTCCTTAAGAATACATAATAAACCCAATATATTTTAAGTTAGGGTATGTCAAAAACTACTCGAGTGAGCATATGTAAATAGTAAACACATATTATATTTATTTTTGTTCATATAGTTTTATGTTAATTTTTTATTTTGTCTTTTTCTTAATTTAATATAGTCTTTATAGTTTTTATTTTATTTTTAATTTACTCTTTATACTAATATTTGGGACAATGATATGGACAAAACAATGTCATCTATCTCAGAATCTGTTTCCCATGTTAAATAACAAATTAACCAAGTTTTAACTAAGACAAATGATAATGACTATTTTAAAAATGATTATAACTATAATGTCTTATTTGCAAAGAAAATAGTCTAGGGACAATTTTTTTTTAAAAAAATATAAATTATAAGAACCAAATATATATTTTAATCTTTCAAAACTATATTTATATTAAAATTAGAAACCATATGATTCAATTTTTTTTAAAAAAAATGTTATTTTCATTTAATTTAATATATTTCATTGATCGTACAGTTTTCTTTGTAAAACAATAGTATCATAACTATAAAAAAAAATTATCACTTATAATTTATACTAATTATACATATAATTTGCTCAAATATTAGTATAAAGTTTTACTTGGTTATAAAAAAGTATAATATTTTACTTTAAAATATATATATATATATATTCAAAAATATTAGTGATGATATTAACTCAGTATTATAATATAATTTGGAAAAACGCAAGCTAAAATAAATAGGAAAACTATATTTGAGACAAAACGACATCGTATGAGAATCAATAACATACGACTTGTTTGCCTCTCCCTCTTTTATCATCGTCTCCTTGCAATACTTACAATTTCGAACAGAAAACTGCAGCCGTAGAAGAAACCAACACGTCGTCGTATGCTTCATCAACCAAGCGTTGAATACATGGAAGAAAGAGGAAACCAAGAATTGCAACACCAACAGGAAGAAGAAGAAGAAGAAATCGTTTGCTTAGACGAATCGATCTTCATCAATGACAAGTAACTCCACTTTCTCTCTCTACCTTGTTCTTACTGTCATAGACAAAGTTGTAACAATAGAGCTTTTTATGGAATTTGAAGTTACCAGCTGACGAACTTCACATTTGGGTCTCAAGATATTCAGCTCTTCTGTCTTCAATCTGCTTCAAGTGAGTTTTTTTTTTTTTTTTTAAATACATTATGTGCTTGATTAATGGTTATGGGTTGTGCTGACTGTAAAACCAAATGGGTTGTGCTTATTTTTTGGAGAAAGACTGAGTTTCATTAAAAAGTTTTTTTTTTCCTGTTTATATCTTCATTTTTTCATTTCCTTAAATTTGGTAAGTAAATATGAGATTTAAATATATTTTTAATTCGACACTCATTTTTATTTTGGTCCCTGTAGGAAAAAAGTATTTAATTTAGTTCCTATATGTACAATTGTTTTCAATATGATCCCCCCATTTATTGCCGTGATTATAAGGATCAAATTACTGTTATTAAGGTTTAGGGACCAAATTGAAATGAAAGAGTGGAATTTGTCTGTTTTTGGTGACATTTGGTTTAGATGAAATTTTGCTTAGGGAAGAAATCAGTAGAAGGCAAAAGATGAAATTCCAATGGGTTAAAGATGGGGATGCTAACTCAAAGTTGTTTCATAGGGAAAGTTGTTTCATAGGGTGGCTTCTGGGAGTCGTAGGAAAAGCCTTATTTAAGAATTGGAATTGGAGGATGGTACGGTTGTTAGGTACATGGGGGTCATTGCCTCTGAATTACTAGGTTCTACTCAGATTTATTTGCTAAGGATATGCCTGTTAGACCCTTCATTGAAGACTTAGATTGGTGCCCCATCAATCCAGATAAGGATTGTTGGTTGGAAAGGCCTTTTGAGGAGGATGAAATTCGTAGAGCTATCTTTAGTTTGGGGAAAGACAAAGCTCTTGGTCCAGATGACTTTTCTTTTGGTTTTTTTTCAAAAGTGTTGGGATATTGTTAAAGCTGACCTCCTTAGGGTGTTTACTAAATTTTTCAATAATGGTAAAATCGGAGTTTGTATGAACTCCACTTTCATCTCTCTCGTTCCTAAAAAAGACAGGTCAGTGAAGGTAAAGGACTTCCGCCCTATTAGCCTTGTTTCTAGTATTTATAAAATCATTACGAAGGTTCTTGCTTCTAGGTTGAGTGAGGCCCTTTCCGATACCATCTTGGAAAATCAAACTGCCTTTATTCCAGGTAGACAGATTCTTGATGCTGATTTAATTGTTAATGAGGTGGTGGATGATGTTAAAACCTGGAGAAAACAAGGTTTGGTGTTTAAGCTAGATTTTGAGAAAGCTTATGATCGTGTGAGTTGGGGTTTTTTGGATAAAGTTATGGACAGGAAAGGTTTTGGGCTCAAATGGAGAAAGTGGATTTTGGGTTGTTTATCTTCTTCTACTTTTGCTGTCATTATTAATGGAGAACCAAAGTCTTGGTTTAAGTGCCAGAGGGGTGTGAGGCAAGGGAATCCTTTATCTCCTTTTCTCTTTACTTTTGTGGTTGATGTGCTTAGTCTTTTAATTTTTAGAGTTGTTAATAATGCGTTGGTTAAAGGGTTGTCAGTTGGTTTGGAGGGAGTGCTTGTTTCCCATCTTCAATTTACTAATGGCACTGTTTTTTTCTTGGAGCCACATGCTGAGACTTTTGTTAACATTCTATCTATTTTGACTTTCTTTTAGGTCATCTTTGGTCTTAAGATTAATTGGGCCAAGAGTGGTTTAACGGGTGTGAATGTAGATAGTCAAATTGTGACCGTTTTTGCTACTCTGGCAGGATGCCAATCTCTTCAATGACCTCTCACTTATCTCGGCATTCCTCTAGGAGGTAATCCCCGTGTCCTATCTTTTTGGGATCCCGTGGTTTGTAAGATTTCCAAGCGGTTAGATAGTTGGAAAGGTGCTTTTTTTCTGTAAGGGGTAGGATCACTCTTATTCAGTCGTGTTTGTCTAGCATCCCTTTATATTTTCTTTCCTTTTTTCGCATTCCTGTGGTTGTGGCACAAAAAATAGAGAGAATTATGTGGGATTTCCTCTGGTCAGGGGCAAGGGAAAATAGTAGGGATCACCTCGTTAGTTGGGAGGTTTGTTGTGGACCTTAAGAAGGAGGGGGGGCAGGGTCTTGGTAACTTGGTGTCTAAGAATATTGCTTTTGTAGCTAAGTGGCTTTGGCGTTTTCCTCTTCAACTGTTTTCTTTATGGCATCAGGTGATTAGAAGTAAATATGATTTGCATTCGAATGGGTGGGAGACCAACTTTGCAGGTAGAGCAACTTATACTAGTCCTTGTAAATTTATTTCTCAGGGATTGCCTTCTTTTTCTTCTTTTTTATCCCTACATCTAGGTGATGGATCTCGTATAAAGTTTTGGGAAGATGTTTGGGTTGGTAGTGTTCCTCTTTCTGAGGCTTTTCCGAGGCTTTGTCGCCTTTTTTCTTTACACAATGCTCCTGTTTGTTAATTTTATTTTCAGATTAATCTCTCTTGGAATTTTCATTTTTTCAGAAACTTGCTTGATAGAGAGGTTACTGAGCTTCAAACTCTCTTGTCTTTGCTTGAATCTGTCCATTTTTCTTCTCTTCCTGATACTAGAACTTGGATTCTTGAATCTTCTCGATCTTTCTCTCATAAATCTTATTTTCAGTTCTTGACTCATTCTCCTAATAGAGAAAGATTCCTTTTGGAAAAACCCATTTGGAAGTCTAAAGTTCCCTTAAAGGTTAAAACTTTTGTCTGGACTGTTGTTCTTAGTAGAATTAACACTAACGACATGCTTTAGAAGCCCAGACCTATCACTGCTTTGTCTCTTGATATGTGCTTAACGTGCTGCTATGCTTCGAAATTAGGGGGTCACCTCTTTTTGCACTGTTCTGCAGCAAATTATCTCAGGAATAAGTTGTTTGGTTTTTTTGGAGTGGCATGGGTCTACCCTAAGGATTTGCATCATTTTATTCTAACTAAGTTTAGAGGTTTTGACTCTCGCAAAGAAGTAAAGATCCTTCGGCAGTGCTCTATCTTCGCTATTTTGTAGTGTTTATGGTTGGAAAAGAATGCTAGAATTTTTAAGGGGCTTTTCTCAAGTTTAGACTTTATTTGGGATAAGGTTCTCCTTTTGGCTTCTCTTTGGTGTTCAGCTCATGGTTTCTTTGTTGATGTTTCTTTGGTAGACATGCAGAGAGATTGGCTTGCTTTGTTGCATGCTACAATCTCATAGGTTTCAGCTATGATTTTTTAGAGGATTACTTATCCTCCTTCTTTGTACTTTTCTTCTCTCTTCTAATAATATTTTTTTTTATATAAAAAAAAGGATCAAATTATGTGAAGTATAGGGACCAAACTGAAAATGAGTATCATGTATAAGGACCAAAAATATAAGTTAATTTTAACTTATATTTTTGGTTCCTATATGTGACACTCATTTTTAATTTGGTCCCTATACTTCACTGTGTTATAAATGGCAAATGACAGTGGAGACTAAATTGAAAATGATTGCATGTATAGGTACTAAATTGATTTTTTTTTTTGTTAGGGACCAAATTGAAAATTAGTATCACGTATAGGGACAAAAAATATATTTTAACCTAAATATGATTATAATCATGTTAATGGTTCATTTGACTGTGCACTTCAATGTTTTCATTTTTACTGGAATTTTAATTGAGGTGAAAGTGCTCATTCTTAATAACCATGTAAAATAGGGTTAGCAAACAAAAAATGATTATATAAAGTAAAAAAATCAAAACTAATTGTTGAAAAATGGAGTGTTTGAGAGAAATTGTGTGTATCTAGGCTGCGAACCATCACTTATTTATAGTGTGATTGTGATCAGTGATCACAATCAATCAATGAGTAATTAGGAACTAATCAGTAGCTTACACTAATGAGTAGCTTACTGCCTTACTTACAGCCTATTTACTAGCTAACAATCAGCAATCATCATAGTTACAGACTTACAATTGACCATATATCCAAACATAAATATTAATATTCTGACACTACTATTAATATTGGCCATTTCTGCAGATATCCACATTATGGACATTTACTTGGCTTGTGTTGGATATTTGCATTGTAGTTAAGACAGCAGCTTGCTTTTTTTTTTTTAATTACATATACTGACTTTGGTAACTTTGAATTTCTTATAGGTAATTGACACTGCTATCCATTTTTTTGTACTGATTCCTTAGAAAGTAATTTTAATGTGCTTTGAATTTGATGTATGATGATTGTATGGTCTGTGGCCGAGTTTGAATATGTGATAAGCTTAATTAAATATTTTTCCACAAGTTCTTCTCTAAAGCTATTATTCATTTGACGGGCCCAGGTTCTGAATGAAAACTGATTCACTATGTAGAATTGGTTAACTATTTGGGATTCAATCCTCAAAGAAAATGTCAAATAGAAAATTTAGATTAAAAGTACTTTTTAAACAAAAATTGGAGTCAAACATGATATAACAATACATAATTGGGAACTTAGAAGCTTTTGTATAAACTGGAATGCATACACTTTTCTGTGTTCTTTTAATTTGTGTCTTTTTTACTTTCTGTATCTTCTATTAGTTTGGGTCAGAATGCTAATTATCTTTTGAATCAGCTGATTTTGATTTGACAGGGCAGCTGGTATGGCCTGGAGCCATGTTGCTGAATGATTATCTTTCAAAAAATGTTGAGATGCTTCAGGGTTGCACTGTCATTGAATTGGGTTCTGGTGTTGGTATGTATTCACCTTTAGATTATTTTATGTTTTTAGGAGAAACAATGTATCCTTAACATGTTCCTAGTTAGGATACTGAAGGTGAATTTTCTTGTGTAATCACTTATCGTTCATGATTACCTTGTTTTAGGAAATGAATTACTTATCTTTGTAGTTAGTTTATTGTCTTCCAAAACGTTACTGGATAGCTATCCTTATCTTGTTTAACATTTAGATCTTGATGCTATGAGTGGTTCCTACTTTGAATCACAGGTATTACCGGAATACTTTGCAGAAGATTCTGCCATAAAGTTGTGTTGACAGATCATAATGAAGAAGTGCTCAAGGTAGGGTTATGAAAATCTGTTCCTATGACATATGGTAACATATCCCTAATTATCTGCTATAATAGACTAATTATACTATCTCCTCTCAGATCATAAAGAAAAATATAGAGCTGCATTCATGTTCCGATAATACTAGTCCTACTTCACACGGTGAGTAAAATAACTTCTAAATGAAGATACATGTTTTGATTCACTGAATTTTATATTTAATATATGTGCAGAATTAGTAGCAGAGAAACTAGAATGGGGGAACACTGATCAGATCAATGAAATTTTACAAAGACATCCAGGAGGTTTCAACTTCATTCTTGGAGCTGATATATATATCCATTATGTATTTAATCCCATTTTTATCATACTTAAGAACTATGCATAAATGCCAGAAAAAATTGGCAACATAAGATATAGGTAAATACATAGATATATGCTAAGCTAGTTATTCATATTTGTCATCCAAGCCAATGAGCCAACCATCTGTGCAGTTTCTTTTATAAAATCATATAAATTATGGTTTCTTATGCTCCTGATGGGATTTGAAGGTTATCTTTTTTCTGAATCTGACATTTTTCTTGTGAGGACTTAGATCAATAGCTGTTTTTTTTTTTTTTTCTAATAAGGAAATCGGATAGAAAGCTTTGCATGAATTGCAAAGTCATCTCTAGAGAGAACTTGACTACCCAATACAAGGTTTTGGTTATGGATGTACGGGTTAATATGAGAGTAAGGAGAAATTGTCGAGACAGAGTCCCAAGGATCAAATAGTGGCAACTAAAGGGAGGAAAACAAATGCTCTTTCAGAGGAGGATTATGGAGGAAGAGATTTGGGAGATATAAGGGAGTGCAAATGATATGTGAGACGAGATGGTTAAAGGGATTAGGAAGGTAGCAAAAGAGACACTTGGTGAATCAAGAGGCTTTGGATTCAAGGATAAAGAATCTTGGTGGTGGGATGCAAGTGTACAAGATAAGGTTAAGGTTAAAAGAGAATGTTATAAAGCTTGGCATGTGTGTAAAAACAATAAAAATTGGAAAAAATATAAGACAACTAAAAAAGATACTAAGAAGACAGTGAGCGAGGCGAAAGCTAAAGCGTTCAATAGGTTATATCAATCTTTGGGCACCAAAGACGGAGAAATGAATATTTACAGGCTTGCTAAAAGTAGAGAAAGGAAGACAAGAGACTTGGATCAAGTGAAATGTATTAAGGATGACGAGGGTAAAGTCTTGGTTACGGAACAAGACATCAATGATTGATGGAAGAGTTATTTTTACAAGTTATTTAATGAGGGACATAGGACATTAGGGGACTCGGACATTCTAATCACTAGATAGGAGGATCAAAATAAAACATTTTATCGTAGAATTCGAGAGTTTGAGATAAAAGAAGCTTTGAAGAGGATGAATAATGGAAAAACGGTCGGACCGGATAATATATTTATCTAGGTGTGGAAGTGCCTAGGAGAGAAAGGTATAAGCTGGCTCACAAAGCTGTTTAATGAGATCTAAGAAAATGCTAAATGAATGGAGGGGAAATACTTTAATTCCTATTTATAGGAATAAGATAGATATACAAAACTGTGCAAATTATAGAGGGATTAAGCTCATGAATCATACCATGAAATTATGGGAAAGAGTAATTGAATAGAGATTAAGACAAGAGACTCATATTTCAGAGAATCAATTCAGTTTTATGCCTGAGAGGTTAACCATGAAAACAATCTATCTTCTACGAAGATTGATGGAGAGGTGTCGGAAGAAGCAAAAAGACCTACACATGGTTTCCATTGATCTGGAAAAAGCCTATGATAGGGTGCCAAGAGAGGTCTTGTGGAAGGCTTTGGAGAAGACAAGAGTTCGTATCGGTTATATTCGAGCAATCCAAGATATGTATGATGGGGTTAAAACAAGTGTGAGAACATAGGGTGGGATTACAGAAGATTTTCCTATAACTATAGGACTGCATCAAGAGTCAACTTTGAGTTCATATTTTTTTAGCTTAGTCTTGGATGTGCTTAGTGCACATATCTATGAGCCGGTGCCACAATGCATGCTTTTTGCAGATGATATAGTCTTAGTTGGAGAGTCGAGAGAGGAAACAAATGGGAAGCTTGATCTATGGAGACGAGCTTTGGAAGAACATGACTTCCGTCTAAACAGGAGTAAGACGGAGTATATGGAATGTAAGTTCAATAAGAAGCGTGCTAATATTAGCTTAATGGTGAAAATTGGGGACCACACCATACCACAAATCAAACGGTTTAGGTATCTTGGATCTATCATACAAAATGACGGAGAGATAGAGGGAGATGTAAACCATAGGATTCAAGCTGGATGGATGAAATGGAGGAGTGCTTCAAGAGTTATTTGTGATAAAAAAGTGTCTCTCAAGCTTAAGGGTAAATTTTACCACACAGCTATAAAGCCCGCGATGTTGTATGGTACTGAATGTTGGGCGGTAAAAAGTCAGTAAGAACATAAGATCAGTGTCACTGAGATGAAGATGTTGCGCTGGATGTGTGGTCATACAAGACATGATAGGATTAGGAATGAATGCATTAGAGAGAAAGTAGAGGTAGCACCTATTGTTGAAAAGATGGTAGAATCTCGTCTTAAGTGGTTTGGACATGTAAGGAGAAGACCCTTAGAAGCCCTGGTAAGAAGAGTAGATCAGGTAGAGGATAGTCCAATAGCTAGAAGTAGAAGGAGACAAAAAAAGACTATAGGTGAAACAATTAAAGAAAATTTAGATTTAAATGACATTTCTGAAGACTTGGTTTATAATTGAACACAATGGCGTTATTTGATCCATGTAGCCGACCCCACCTAGTGGGAAAAAGCTTGGTTGTTATTGTATTTGACCTCTTGACATTCTTCTTCACTTTCATCATAATTGTAAATCTTTTGCTAGCTATGATTTCTTCTTGCTCAAATCTCCATGGTTTACTTGTGTTGGATATCAAAACCATATTGTCATAGCCTTGTGAGGACTAACTCCAGTTCTTTGCTGAAATGAATTAGAGGATCAAGTGACAGACAATGCAGAATTTCTGTGATACTTGAAATTAAAATATGTGCATTTGATCAAGATTTTGTGCAATAGTATTTCGTTTTCATCGAAGAAAAATTCATTTCAGAAACCTTGACAATGCATAAGCTTTCAGCAGTCAAGCATCCCTATGCTTTTTGATACTGTTAAACAGCTCCTGCGGGTCAGAGAGGGCAGAAAATGCAAATTCATACTAGCCTATGTATCACGAGCTAAGACGTATGTAACTGAGCTTGTTATTCTTCTGTTTTGTTTATTTTCTTGATTTAATGAATATTACTTTACTACTTTACTGTTTTATTGACAACGTACTCATATCTTATAGATTGACTGGATTTAGTTTTGCATTTTACTTTTGATGTGTCTAACATTTATAGTATTAGATAGCCTTAGGAATAGATATTAAGGGGGTGTTTAGAAACTCAAAACAGCTTCAATCCAATCTAAGATTTTAAATACAATTTTGCTCCATTTGTGAGCTTGAAAATCTTTCCACATGTCTAACTCAGTCGTGGGAGGGACGTTAGTCTTCCTTTTTGTTTTTTTTTTTTTGAAAAAAAAAATAAAAGCATTTTACCCTTTGACTTTTTTTTCTATTTATTAGGTTTCTATTAGAGACTTCAAAATACCTTTCTGTATACAAGTTCCATGAATTTTCTCCGTTTGAATGTGGCTATTCTTTTATGATGTTTGGGCTTTAGTGATAATTTTGTATCCCATGAGGTCTCAATTGTGAATTGCAGCTTCCTCCTGCCTCCTGCTTTGTCCCTAACAAAGGTCTCAATTTTCTGCTGAGCTTATATCTCATATCCAACAAATTATTTACCATAAGCATTGCATTATTTGATTTGATTGCTATTAAGAGATGTTGTGATTTGGTCAAAAGTATCAGCATTGTTCTCAATCAAAATTTCTTGCCTTGCAGCATGGACTCAATGATTATTATTGAAGCTTCTAAGCATCGGATGCAGATGAAAGAAGTGCTTGGAACCCGGGGTATTGTTGGGAATCTTGAAGGAGTCATCTTTGAAATTACTCTTGAGTAAAAGCATTAAATATATTGTAGTTTGAGGTTTTCAGAAACAGACATGGTATATGACAACCAAAACTGATTTAGGGTGAGCACTGGCTGGTATTTTTTTCCCAATGGAAAGCTGCTCAACCGTCCCTATGTCAATCTCTGCAAACAGCATGGTGTTGATGACTCAGGAAATCCTTGGATTTGATACAGGGGCGATAAAGAACATGCAATAAAGGGAGCCTATCTTGTAGAATCTATCTTCCAAAATGTAATCTTCTATTAGAAGGAATACATAACCAACCACTTAAGATTTTCAAGACAATTTGATTGAATTGACCAATTGTAGAGTGTATCTTCCGAAACGTAGTTTCTTTGGAACATTGGAAAGGTCAGGAGGAGTGGGAAAATCATTTTGCCTGTCATAAAGTATGACAAGAAATTTTCTATCTTATGATTTATTATTTTTTAGGGAATTAATTAATTTTTTAAAATGCACTAAGTCAATATGTTGTGCGCTTTTTAGATTACACCAACACGAATTTAGTCTCGATTGATGTACAAGCTGGTTGGACGATATTCTTTCAAGCCAAAAAAATGGTCAACGTAGGCTTTCATATTAAAATGCTATTCTAATATACAAGCTAAAACCTCCATTCTATCTATTTTGTTGATTCTAGAATTTAAAATTTGAAATTTAACATTTCGCGATAAAACTTGTGAACGCCACAAGACAAGATTTTTAATACATATAAGTCGTTTCACGCGACAAAACTTGTGAATCTAAGACCAGATTTTGTTAATACATTAAGAATAAGTTTAATGATAAGTTTCTGTTCATCTTCACGCAAGACAAAACTTGTGAATGCCGCAAGACAAATAACTCGGTTAATACATTATGAATAAGTGGTTAATATAAGTTCCAGTGAATCCAAGAAAGATCTCAATAATCGGAAGTGGTTAATACGTTAGGAATAAGTGGTTAATCAAGATAAGTTTCTGTTAATACATTCAAATAAGTGGTTAATCTATATCAGTTTCTTGTGAATCTGAGAAAGAGTTCCCAATAATGAATAAGGTTAATACGTTAGTAATAAGTGGTTAATCAGTATAGGTTTCTGGTGAATCCAAGAAAGAGTTCCCAATAATGAGTAAGTGGTTAATACGTTAAGAATAAGTGGTTAATCAGTATAAGTTTCTGGTGAATCCAAGAAAAAGTTCCCAATAATGAGTAAGTGGTTAATACGTTAGGAATAAGTGGTTAATCAGTATCAGTTTCTGGTGAATCCAAAAAGCGAGAAATAAGAAGCGAGAAATTAAAATATTGACATACAAAAAAGTCAACAAACATACGTACGGAAACATACGGTGGAGGAAAGTTGGAGTATTTTCGTTGGACGAAAAATGTTTTCCATTCTAATATACAAGCCAACCTGCATTCTATCTACTATTCTTTTTTTAACATTTCAGCAATGTTTTACATGTCCGCAAGATCTAAGGCCAACTATTTTGAAAAGCAAAAGGATGAGAAAAATATTTATGTTCCAAATCAATATCTCAAAAATGAAGGAAAAGTAAAGAGAAAATTAAAATGAAAGATGCTATATTTCTTGATAACTATATTGTACATAAATTACTTGCAAGGGTTGTCATAGTATCCATTGAAAATTATGTAAATAGTAGTATATTTATTGTATAGATTAATTAAATCATAATTAAATCATGTAATTATGATAATTATGATTTTTGCATTTATTATAATAGGTCTATATAATACAATTTTTATTGTGTAGTTTAAACACATGGTTTCACAATTTTATATTTTTTTTTTTTTCTGTCTCAACATAGTATCTAGAGCTTAAAGAAGGGTAACCCTAAAATCGTGTGCGCCTGATGGACCTACTGTCCACTGGTGAAATTTTTTTTCCGGCCAACCAAGTTTCATCTCCAGTTTGTCGGTTTCCCTCTGTTGTGTCCTTTTTCTGGAAACAGTCCTCTTGTCCTCCCCTGTCTGCTGCCGTTAGCCCTTGTCCGCCATCGTCCATGACTTTCTGACGACTTTTCGGTCGGCGACCCCATCTCCAGAATCGACTCCTCTTGCTCAGTCAATACCCAAAGACCCAACCCTAACCCACCATCGACGCGATCTCACGTGCTGACGTGTGGGGCCTTGTCTCTAGTCGTGACTTGTACTGGCGTGATCGTCGTCTCATTTCCAGCTAGATCCTGGCCACCACCACCTCAACTTGTAATCAGAACATCTTTGTCTCTCTCCAAGAATTGTTTTGGTACTTTTCTGACTAGATTTCAGCCACCACGACCTTAACTGCACATCTCTGTCTCTCTCCCAGATCTATTCAGGTACCTTGTGCTTCTGTTTTTTTTTTTGGCACTTTGTGTTTTGATCTATGGCCCCCATTGCTTCGATGAACACCATAGACTCATCCGCCCAGCCAAGACCATCTCGAGCTGAGTATGCAGATTTTTTACAATGGTTTGCACAACGTAAGTCCTATAGTTCCTCTGCTCCAACGGCTGCCTATGTTGACTTTCTGAAGTGGTTTGAGCAACGTCAGACCTCTAGTTCCACTCCCTCTGTTGCATATATTGGTACTTCATTTGCTTGTCTCTCTTGTTTCCCATCCATTAGTACTTGGGTTCTTGGTTCTGGTGCAACTAACCACATTTCTGGTAATAAGACTCTTTTCTCTAAACTTTCTCACAATGGTTATTTGTCTATTGTCACTTTAGCAAATGGTTCTAAGTCCCAATCCCAAGGGATCCACACTACCCATCCTTTCTCTTCTCTTTCAGTAGACTCTGTCCTTTATGTTCCTGGGTCTCCTTTTAATTTTCTTTTCATTAGTCGTTTGACTCGGTCTCTTGATTGTATGATTATCTTTACTAAAGACTCCATCATTCTGTAGGACTGGAGTTTGGGCCAGATTCTTGGCATCAGATGTGAGTCCCATGGCCTTTACGAGTTCTCCAACCCCTCCTGTGTTTGCATTGTCAAGGCTTCGTCTTTCACCATCCAAGCACAGTTGGGTCATTCTAGCCTTCCTAAACTACAAAAATTGGTGCCCAACCTCTCTAAGTTGTCGACTCTCCCTTACGAGTCATGTCAACTAAGAAAACACACCCGTAGTCCATTTCTCAGTAAAGTCAACAATCTAGAGTCATCTCTTTTTGCTTTAGTACATTCTAATGTTTGGGGTCCCAGTCATACTGTTTCTACTCTAGGGTTCAGATATTTTGTCACTTTCATTGATGATTACTCTCACTGCACTCGGTTATTTTTTATGTAAAATTAGTCTGAGTTGTTTTCAATATTTCAGAACTTTTACCATGAAATTAAAACTCAATTTGGGGGTTGCTATATGTAGTTTCCGTAGTGATAATGCCTGTGAGTATTTGTCTCAACCATTTCAATCCATTATGGCTTCTCATGGCATTCTTCACCAAACCTCTTGTGCCCATTTCCCTCAACAAAATGATCTAAACAAAAAAAATAGACATCTCGTAGAAACAAATCGGACCCTTTTACTTCATGGTGATGTTCCTTTCTGCTTCTCGGGCAATGCAATTCTTACTACTTGTTATCTAATTAACTACATACCCTCCTCTATACTTGATCACCATGTCCCTTACTCTATTTTATATCCCTATCAACCTTTGCATTCCCTACCACCTTGCATATTTGGGTCTACCTATTTTTTTCATAATCTCACTCTTGGTCTTGATAAACTTTTTGCCCAATCTATTAAGTGTTTTTTTCTTGATTGCACTTGGTCCCAAAAAGGTTATTATTATTTTTTCCCTGATCTCTGACATTACCTCATCATGACCGATGTTACATTCTTTAATTCAGTTCCATTCTTTCAGTCTCATTTCTCAACTCTTGAGCTTATCTCTAAGGTCTTATCCGTTCCTCTTCCTCTTATCACTGTTGAGTCAGATACACCTCCAACCCCCCATGTCGAGAAACCTACCACTACTATTTGCCCTTTCCAAGTCTATCATCGTTGGCCACAACCACCTCCACTGCCCTTACCCCCACCAAAAGCTGTAGAGGTCAATGTGGACTCTTCTCCGGCACTAATTCCTTTATTAGCTCCAACACTGCCTACTGAGCCTGACCTTCCTATTGCTTTCCGAAAAGGTATATAGTCTACTCCTAAATCTTCTCCTCACCATGTTACTTTGAATTATCATCTCCTATCTTCTTTGCATTATACTTGTCTTTCTTCCTTGTCTTTTGTATCTATGAAGATAAGGGTCACACTCAGATTGTTGGATACTCATATGCTAATTTGGAAAGTTCTCCTCTTGATAGAAGATCCACTTCTGGGTATTGTGTATATATTAGGGGTAAATTGATATCCTAGAAAAGTAAGAAACAACATGTGGTCATAAGATCAAGTGTCGAAACAGAATATCGAGTCATGGCCTTAGCTACTTATGAACTCATTTGGTTAAAACAACTACTTAAAGAGCTTCGATTTGGGAAGAGTATGCAAATGACACTCATTTGTGATAATCAAGCTGCATTGTGTAACATCCTAATACTAGTACTAATAACATATCCAGAATTATGCATTAGTAACTAGAATTAAGTATGTCACGTATAATTAATAAAATAAATTTAAATTACATTTTAATAATATACAGAAAATATGAGCTTGAAGCGGAATAAGATAACGTACATATATTAAAGAGGATAATATACAACGTATTTTACATTACTCATAAATTATATAATTTGTTACAACATACTAATTACACATCACAAACACAAATCTCGTCAACATTATTATACATTTTCGTCTTCTATCTCCTTGCTGAAGCATGCGTCCTTGGAAATATTATGGAAATACAAATAAAAAGGGGTGAGAATTCTAGGAATTCTCAGTAGTATAAATAAATATCCGTGTCATCGTAATACTTCTAGCTATTTCAGGGAAAAATCATTTCAAAACTCATTTTATAACGTACGAAGGTGACAAAATTCAAATTCAGTCCTTCCTCCTCCCAAAACAGAAATCGAATTATTAATAGTTTATGAAAGCATTTATTATCACATATCACAATTCACATCCACAATTATTTTCAAAAACATATTTCCAAACAAGGATCATAATTTATCAAATAAATTTCAATTTCATCATAATACTCATTTAAATCACTTGGCAGTAGTCTGCTTTCAGGTTGGTACACTTTGTAACATCCTAGAAAATCATGTTAGGCTTGTAATTAGTTACAAAGTTAATATATTACTTGTTTAGCATGCCAGTCAAGTTTGGTGACAAACCGAGTTAGTTTAGGTACTTTGTTACAACCCCGAGTGTGAAAAGTCGCCTAAAATGACTCAGCAAATAGCATAAACTGCTATTTGAAGGGAAACAAGTTTAGATAATTTGTTTCTAAGTCACAAATAAGTTAAGAAAGGTGTAGTTAAAATTTTAGAGAAATCGGAGTTGATTTGGTATTTTTAGGCATACTGGTTGTACATTTTAATATCGAATTTACCCCCAGCAGATATAGAAAAATAGAGAAAAAGTACAACATGATTTTTAATGAATCTTAGGATTTATTTCGAGTCCGTTGGAAGTTAGAATGCTGGATTTGGAGAAATCCAAGTGTTCATAGCAAATAGGGAATATCAGTACCAAATTAGTGGTTGGCTTATAAGAAGCCAAAATGAGTTTTTCCTTCTTCATTCCACGGCTGAAGCAGAAAACAAAGGAGAGAAAAGAGAAGGGAGAAACCAAGGGAAGAGAAGGGAGAAAAGGAAGAAAAGGCTAGGGAATCAAGAATCAAAACAAAGAGAAAGATCCAAGAGTAAGTTCAAGGCTCCAAGATCATCTTGTCTTCAAGAGGTATGGGTTTTCTACTTATCTCCTTCTATGTTTATCATTTTCACCATAATTGCACCTTTGGTGCTTAAAGTGTCAAAATGAGATATAGATATGTTTTATGAGATTTTCTTGCTTAGATGAGTTATAAGTAGTGTTTGTAACTTGTTCATGCTAAGAGTTTGGATTAGAAACTAGAATCTAACCATTTGGACCTAAACTGTGCAAACTATGGATTTTAGGGTTTTAATGGATGATTTAGTGTTTTGATCCAAATTAAGAGAATCAATAGGTTGTATTAGTGTTACAACACGTTTAGAGGATGATGGTGAAGCTAGAAATCACCTAGGAACCAATTTTGGATGATTGGAAGCCAATAAAATTTGAATGGAACAGTAACTCGCAACTGCAGAATTATGTAGAATCTGAGTTCTGCATGTCACGCCGCGGCATGGTCCGAGGCGTGAGTATGCCGCGGCGTGAAGAGTTGCATACCGCAGCATGGGGCCGTTTTTTGCCCAGAAGTTGCACCCGAGAGTTGGGTGTCGCGGCGTGAAAAGTTTTGTGTCGCGGCGTGACACCCTGAAGCTTCAAAAATGTTGTTTTTGAATGTTTTAAGTTCTTTAGTTGATAGTATCCTTTAGTTATGCCTAGTAGAATGTGTTGAGGCACTAGAGAGGGTATTTCTTAGATAGAAAAACCTAGAGGCATACAAGAAAAGATAAGAGTAAAGTTGTACATCCATTAGACATGGATTGCCAAAGATCAAGAGTTTTAGTTTCCTAAGCAGCTTAAAGTTGCACATATGTCACAAGAGAGGTGACAAGAGATTTAAGAAGCAAGATGGCAATAGTAGAGTGCCATAGTGCCTAATTGACAAGAGTTGAGGGCCAAGGTGCTGAAATGGCAATAGTAGAGTGTCATAGTGCCTAAGTGGCAAGAGTTAAGAGCCGAGGTGCCAAGTTGGAAAAAGTTAAGTGCCAAAGACCCTAGCTGACAAGGGTGAATGCCATAGTGCATGAAGAGCTCTCAAAGAGTGAAAGAGAGTTAGTAATGCAAAGATAGCAGTATACTAAGTCTAGTTGGCATTGGTTCAATGTCGTAGTGCATGAAATGTTCCCACAGAGAAGAGGTAGAGTTAGTAATGCAAGATGGACTTAGTATGAGATCATGTGGTGGTTATGTTAGAGTTAAGACATAACTCCGCATTTACACACACATCACACTTCACATATGCTTGCCAATCCCTAGAGAACAGGTAGTGGAGGTATCCACTCAGTTATGGTGGCGATATCCACCTAGTTAAGGTAGATTACTTGGTGATCTACGGGTGTAAGAGGTCATGTGTTGTGATAACAGACTTCGTTCCTAAATAATAGGCTATAAGGGGTCACAGGTTATTATGGCAGAATTCCTCTATGCCTAGGGGTATAGGAGGTCAGGTGTTGTGATAACAAACTTCGTTCCTAAAAATAGGCTATAAGGGGTCACACGTTATCATGGCAGAATTCCTCTGCGTCTAGGGGGAATAGCTGAGTATTCATGACATTGCACCAAAACTATCATACACTTTTTCTTTTAATATAAACATACATTATTCCATCATTGCATTATTTAATATTTTGTTTAGTTTGAATATATTCGTGTGATTGTTGTGTATGTGTTGCTCTGTGCTATCAGTGACAACTGTATGGGCAGTTATCTAGTCGATGATTTCAAATGATTGTATGAGCGGTTGTTTAATATCATCGTGGTTTCGGTTATCAGAACAGAAGTATAGTTTGCTAAAGAACGTTACATAAAGAGAGAGTTGTAATTGTTTCTTATGCAGGAAGTATTAGTTCAGTTGGGTTTATTCACTGTGAATGTTTAAACTGTTGGTTTTGGTATACTTATACTGAGAAATGTGATTTCTCACCCTGTTTGTTGCCATGTAAATCCAGGTGAAAGTTCAACCAAAGACAAGAAGAAGAAGTATGAAGACAAAGATAGTTTTTATACTTTCTAGTTTAAAGCTTGTATTTATTTACGTGCTTTTAGTTGTATGAAGTTATGTATACAATGAGCCTTTTTGTGGTAATGTTATATGTATAACTTTTAGTTTTTCGCAAGGCTCTCCATTATTATTTGCTTAAATGATATGAATTAGTACAATGTTAAGTTAGAAGTAGCATAACTAATACTGCTTATCTAGGTATATTTTGATATACTAGGTTACCGGTATTAGCGTGTTATACACTTCAACCTATTTATGACCATTCGTCAGTCACACAGAACTGCTACAGATAATGAGTAACCCAGGCCACATCTAGTGAATGAATGTCCACCCTTAACTTAGAGTTATGAGTAGAGAAGGAATATTCATCTTCAACTACTGAGATAGGGAGGGAATCATTCATCCTTACACTATCAACAATCTAGGATCACCTCCAGTAGAGAGGGAATGTTCATCTTCAACTATTTTTATCTAGGAAGAACTTGAGCAAAGAGGAAGGGAATGTCCATCATCAACCTCAACTACTTTGGAAGGGAGGGAATGTCCATCCTCATACTTCATGTAACATCCCGAAAATTAATAATTTCAGGATAAATAATCATTTTACAATATTTGGGATTTTTAGGAATTTTTCTAGATTTTTCTGAGAACGTGGAATATTTTAATATATTTCTCGTTTTACGTGCACATTGGGCAGAATTGGCAAAACGACTGTAACGCTCCCAAAGTTAGAAAATTTTATTACGAATAGTCATTTTCTAATATTTGTGATTTATGTGAATTCTTTCAGAATTTTTCGGAAACGTCGGATATTTTAATATATTCTTCGTTTTACGTGCGTATCGAGCAGAGTCGGGAAAACGACTGTAATGCTTCAAAAATTGGAAATTTATATGACAGACAGTCGTTTCATAATATTTGCAATTTTTGAGAATTTTCTGGGAATTTTTCGGAAACGTCAAATATTGCAGTATATTCCTCGTTTTGCGTGCGCGCTGAGCGGAATTGGGAAAACACGATATTTTCTCTGTGATCCTTGAACTATGGATAAGTCGACGGGGGATATTACTAAACCCGAGACTTGACACAGTTTACGAGGTTTTGCAATTTTTCGAGAAATCTTACCAGATAAAATAAATCAATACAGTGAAAAATTCATCTGTCAGATTAATTAAATACTGACTTCTGTCAACTGTAACTATTATCCATTGGATAATAGTGTGTAATAAAAATACTATCACATTATCCTAATGTAATCCACTTTATGTCTAATCAAGTCACTTTAATTCAAATTTAATGTTTAAAAATCAAAGCTTCTTTGAGAAGCTTTGACCAAATATTGACCCAAATACCCTTAGCTTCTCTTAGAAGCCAATTTTCACTCTCTCTTCTCTCACCATGCACGGCTGGAATGCAGCCCAAGGGAAGGGAAATTGCTTCATTTTAATTATTCAACTATCACCTTAATTCATTAATTTCCAAAAACACTTTCTCTCTCATCATTTCTTCTTCTTCCTTCTTCAACCTTTCTCTCCTCCTTCTCTCTAGCAACTCCACGGCCAGCCCTCTCCTCAACCACTCATCCATCACAAAAATTTAAACTAAATATATTTTCTCAATCCTCTCAACATTCTAAACACTTTTTCTTCTTGGAGTTTCTTGAAAATCCTCCATTTTCATCATCTTCTTCAAGCTCCAACTTTGAGCATTTTGGGTAAGTTTCAAGACCACTCTCCCTCTCCTTCTATTTTTGTGATTATGGTCTCTTTAATGACCATCCATGGTTCATTTTTCAAGCCTTTATGTTGTTTTAACAAAGTTGAATTTTTAGGATTTTTGGAGAAGTGCAATCCGAAAATTCAAGAAGCTTCCTTGGTGTTCTTCTTGTTTTCTACACATTGGTAAGAGGGAGACTACTCACTTCAACCACTTATGGTGGTGAGGAGACTTTGTATGTGTGTTGATGGGGAAATCCATCCTTGTATGCTCTTTGTATGCTTGCTTGAATTATAAATTTTGTATGATTTAGTATTCTTGAATTTGATTGATACTTGATTATGCTCTTGAATATGTTTGATATATAAAATGTGCTTGATCATGTTGGGGTTGCTAAATGGAAAATTTGGAGTTTCCTACCTCAACATGGTGCCACAGTTTTGACATTGAATCTTGGGCACTTGGATTGATTTTAATGAACTAAAAACCTAAGTGAACTAATGACAAGAAGTTAATACCTAAAAGAGAAAGAAAGAATGGATTTGAAGACTTGAAATGGAAGAAGGTGATTTGCGATTCACTATAGGGAGGCTCACGGTTTTAGGCTAGGAAGTGTAGGTAAATTGTGATTTAATTATGACTAGGGTAAGACTTAAGTTGATCAATGGATGGATGAAATTAAATGGAAGAAAATTTTGGAATGGAAACCACTATGAGGGCTACGGTTTTGGAGCCAAGAAATTAGGACTTTAGGTGAGTTAATTTAATAAGTGAACAATTTAAAAAGTGTTAAGAAAAGGGCATGCAAAATGATAACTTGAAAGGATTTGAAATTGAAACCATGGTGAGGCCACGGCCTCTAAGACATTTTTGAGTGTAAGTATGTGATTGTGGTAATTTGGAGTCATAAGGAACTAGGTAATTAGAAACCTATGTAACGAAAAGGATAATTAATGAGTTGGAAGAATTTAATGAAATTAAGACTTCATAAATTTTGAAGGAATAAGAGTGAAATTATCATAAGACTTAAGGAAATTCTAAGTGAGTGAAGAACATGAGAGTGTGAGGCCTAAGAGCTTAAATAAATTGCAAGTTATGGGAAATTGGATTGCTTAGGAGTATTGAATTGATTTCAAGAATTGTTTTTGAACATGAACCTTGAAAAGGGAAACAAATTCTAAGTTAGGATTCATAATGAACCTAATGATGCATCAATTGACTTGATCTTTATGTTATGATGTTATGGGTCCATGTGAGTGACCATTTGTATATTGATGCTTATATTGGCCTAATGTGGTATATTATGGAATTGTATGAGATTGTGAATCATACATGTTTATGCATAGAGTCTTATGCATTGTGATTGTCCTTGTGGACTGTTGTAAGGCCAAGTTGCCTAGGAGATTGAACACACCTTAGTGCGGGTGCGAATAGACAAGTGTAGGTCATTGGTTAACCTTGGGGGCGTCGGGGTGCGGGTTCCTCGCAATGGGAGGTTGGTAGCTCTCCTGCCCGTGGGGTAGACCGATGCAAACGCACCGACGATCCGGACCGAGACACTGTCCTATATCGTGATCTAGTGTAGAATGTATGTACAATGCCATGATTGCGCATGAGAAAATTTATTGATAGCACTAGCCTCGGCAGCCGAGTTACAGACATGTCTCCTGATCTTTCTCTCTGACTGTTTAGGTTTAGCTCCATGGAGTAGGAATTTGGGAAAACATGCATGTGAGTCATGATATACCCTGTCATTGTTAATATTTATTTCTCCATAACTATGTGATTTAATTATTCTTGTGATAATTATCATTCGTTGTGTTAAATTCTAGAATTATTATTGTGATTTGTCCGATATTGTCAAATCTTGCTATTGCCTCTATTCGTTTTCGCTTTACTATAAATATCATTGTTGTTATTGATTCTTATCATTGCTTACAATTGAATTACTTTTATTAAAAATTCCGCTGTTGCCGTTAATAAATATATGAACTGTATTGCTTTGTGGGCGCTCTGCGCCGTGTCATTTTCTTACTACCGTAATGATAATGAAGGATGGGTGTCTCACCTCTTTCCTATATTTTTGTATTTCTGTTTTATATTTATATTGATAAAAGATCGTGAGGAAGATGAAGAGGGACCACACCTTGGTTGATTGGATTGGGCATTTGGACAAGATTTCTTCGGCTACGTACGAGTGCAGTTGCGTGGAGGCATTGATGCCTGTCGTGTCAATTGGGACCGAAGCGTCATGTACACATGGGGTTGCGGCTTTGTCTGCTGGTAGTACCCATCCCTGGGTTACTACTTTTCCCCCTTTTTGTGTTTTATTCCCGCTGTATTCTATTTGACTCTGTAATTGTTATATTATATGTTATCGGTGATTTGTATTAAAGATGACTATAAAATATACATATATATGGAAAAATGACTTTTATTTCAGTGGTTGTATTATGGCTTGAATATGTTTACATTTCATTCGAGGGTCATATTTTCTACCTATGCAAATTGTCAAAAAAAAAAATATAGACTCTTGATTAATTAAATTACTGTTATTATGACTGTGACACACTTGGATTTAGTAACTATGGTATAATGACGATTATGCTCCGGTTGCTACATCAAGGGGTGTTACACTTCAACTTTAACCTAGAATGATCATAGTTCAATCTCTTGGCCAGATAAACATAAAGGCTACTCATATAAATCAAGTCACACATCAAGCCATAATTTCATGCATAACTACAACAAAATTTTGGCTACAAAAGAGCAACACTTTGCCTTAACAAATTTAACCATTTAAGTCACCATTTTCTTTGCTCATAAATAGACATAATTTTGGTTAACAATTGGCAGCAATTACCGTGATCCAATCAACTCAGAGTTCAACCAATTTTCTCATTAAATCCAACATTTCAATTCAATACAACATGTAATAGAAAGTGAAACTCAATTTGGAAGTAAGAAAGATAGTTTGGCCATGGGTTGCACATCCATGAATACAACCAAGTCAACTTCAAAGTGTGAACGTTTGACACACATATATATACACATGGTTTCTGCCATTAATTCAAGAAAAATTCAAAGTCAATTAGAAGTTATGGCCGTGAGACTCACTAAAGCATGGTTTGACCATGATTTTCTTTAAATCAAATCATAAGCTTAAGTCAACATTTATTAGATGAACAAAACAATTTAAATGTAAAGAACCTCTAAATATTTTAATTTAGCTGTAGCATATAAAACCATGAACATAAGTAATTTGTCTTTCTCAATTTCTTATCAAAGTCAAGATCACAAAATCTTCTCAAATGACCATTGATGAGCATAATAATAAAAGCGTAAGTCACAGGCACCACCCCATTAGTCAATTAAACATACTAATTTAGAAAATCAAACATGTACACTAATTGAATCACACTGTCACACTTAGAAAATTATAGTGTGAACATAGAAACAAAAGTCCACCTTTAACAACCAAGTCCAACCGGGTATACACTTAAGCCATCAAAACACAAGTCAATAATGGTAGCTTTCAAGAAAATCAATTGTGAATACATACCTTCAACAATTCAACAATTCAACGAGATGTGAATACATTCAACAACCAAAATTTTACTTGTGCTAGCAGTGAGCATCACAAGCTCATTCAACAATCCAAGAAAGAAAAAATGAAATAAAAACCAAAACCCTTACATACCAAATCTATTCACAAAGTATTCAAAATCAAAGAAACAAGAACAATTGAAACCAATAACTATCCAATAATTTTTTTTTTCAGCCGTGAGCATTATAAGGCTAGAAAACAGAATTTTAATATAAGAAAAGTATAGAAGAAGAAAATCAAATAACCCCTACCTCAATTCCTAGTACCTTGTAGCTTGGTTCTCCAATTTTTTCCTCTCCTTTGGCCTATGATTTGCTCCCTTCTTCCTTGTCCTTTTTGGCAGCTACTGTGTTGGGTAAGAGTTGAGGAAGAACCATGTGAAAATTGGAAGAAATTTGATGAAAGGTGTAAGAAGTCAAAGTGGAAATGAATATAAAGGAAGCTTCACGTTAGCTTCCTCCTTGTTTCCTTTTTATTTTTCTCCCTTTACTTTGTGTAGCTACTGGTCTCCTTAAAAACTGAGAGGAAATGCAGAGGATGAGACGAAAAGATGAGGAAAGAAAATGAGTAGAATACTTTAGAGGTTTGGACGATTTTGACTAAAAATTTATGACCAAAAATTAATCTTGGAACTTTTATATCTGTTAATCACATTTTAATTTTTCAAGTATCCATAAGTCTTATAAAAAATTTTAGGACTTAACTTAGTTTTCAGATCTAATTTTTCATAATTTTTCATATATTGCTATTCGTTAGGTAAGCTACACTACTTTTCTCAAATTAAATTGAACTTGTAAAGTAAGTAAATATATCTGCCTTAACTTATCTTTTATGTTAAAATATTTTTCATATCTTACTTATCATGTTCATGAAATTTCACAATTTTTTGAATTACTTAGCTGTTCCATTACTGTTTCATTAATCCTTCTTTAGTATCCTTAAAAATACCAAACTTGCCTTGTTGCTTCTTTAAAATTTTCTACAACTCTTATCAATGGTTCTTAGCTAAAAAATAATTTTTTTATATTTATTTCTATTATATCAATTGTTTACGCAGATACTTTAATTATTTTCTTGTGTTTAATGTTATAGAATTACTCTTAAACTGATTCAAAAAATTATCTGAATTAACATATAACTCTTACCAATGTTACTGAGCTTCTATAACTCTGATTATAATCATTAGGTTAAGGAGGATGTTACACATTGCATATCGCCTCTAATCCAGTATTACATGAGAGGACCAAACATATTGAGATAAACTATCATTTTATTAGAGAAAAGATCTTATCAGCAGACATCACAACTAGCTTTGTCAATTCAAATGATCAGCTAGCAGATGTTTTCACTAAGTCTTTGAAAGGTCTTTAGATAAGCTATATTTGTAACAAGTTTGATACATATGACCTATATGCTCCAGCTTGAGAGAGATTGTTGAAAACTATATAAATAGTGGTAAATCCATCGTATAGGCTAACTAAATCTTAATCAAATAATGTAATTATGGTAATTAGAATCTTTGTATTTATTGTAATAGGTCTATAAAGTTCAATCTCTGTTATATAGTTTAGACACACAGTTCCGCAATCTCTATACTTCTCTTTTCTTTGTCTCAATAGTATCTTCATGGGGATGATATTAGTTGAAAATTATTATTGATTATTAAATAAATGTTTAGAAGTTTAAATATAATTAGCATCTAATAAATATTTAATAACTCACACTGAATACTAGTATCCACAAAAAAAATGTTTTGAAGTAATCCCTTTATTTGCAATATACTTTTAGTTGAATACAATTATATGATATCTAAATAAATGATAGAACATATATTTTCTTTTCAATTTATCCTTTCTATTTTTTGCCATAGAAGGTTGATCTAGAAAATCCTATAGGTTTTAATTAGTAATTAACTCAGACATGTCAACATAACACACACAAGACACATATATACACACTAATACATGCTACACTTGGGATGGATAAGGTGAAGGGGGGATTAAATTGTCCTTGGTAATTTATGTTTGGTCTTTCTCTATGTTTTCAAGTTCAAAAGGATGTTTTTATATGATTTTATGAAGATTTGGTTGAGTTTACTCCAAAGGAGTTAGGCTCGAAATGAAGATCACCAAATTTGAGGAATTCTTAACCTTTTTGTGTTATAAAATGGACGTAACTTGAACTACAGAGGTCAAAATGAGGTGATTATGATGGTGTTGGAAAGTTAAGAAAGAGAGCTATAACTTTCATGAAGACTGGGAAGGCCAAATCCTACTCCAGATATCCACACCTCCCTAGTGGGAAAGTCTTATATAGGCCAGATCTGGGGGGGCGTGCGCCATACACAAATCATATGTTTTGAGATTTATCCAATATCTTTTCATTACTTAGGGACTAATTAAGGAGGTTGAGTAAAGAATACACCTCTATTAGGATAAATATCTTATAAAAAGACCAAGGATTATAGGATTGAAGGAGCTTTAAGACCAAGGATTGGAGGCAACAAAGATTGAAGAACAAAGGTTGAAGGTGTAACATCCCAAAATTTATTTATTTTATTATAAATATTCATTTTATAATATTTGTGATTTTTAAAAGTTTTTCTAGATTTTTTTGAGAACGCGAAATATTTTAATATTATTTCTCGTTTTGCATGCAAACTAAGCGGAGCCGGAAAAATGAAATATTTTTTCCAAGAACCTTGATTTGTGAAAACGTCAACGGGAGATCTTACTAAACTCGAGATTGGACACGATTTACGAAGTTTCATGTTTTTTGAGAAATTTTATCTGATAAAAATAATAAATCGCTATGTAATTTTTATCTGCCGGATAATTAATACTGACTTCTGTCAACTGTAACAATTGTCCATTAGATAATAGCATGTATTAAAAATCCTATCACATTATCCTAATGTAATTCACTTTATGTCTAATCAAATCCACTTTAATTCAAATATATTGTATTTTAATCAAAGCTTGAAGCTTTGACCACCAAATGACTCATGTACCCTTAGCTTGTTAGGGAAGCCAATTTTTCCCATTCTCTCTCTCCCATTGCTGCAGAAATGCATGCCCAAGGGGAGCAAATTTTTGCTCCCCCACTTAACACATTTTATCAAAATATCTCTCGTTTCATCCTACACTTTCTCTCTCCTCAAGTTTCATATTCATTTCTCTCCACCTTCTCTTTTCTTCTTCTCCTTCACCTCACGGTTTTGCAGCTCAAAGGAGACCATTTCCTTTCATTTCTCACTTCACAAACACCATTCTTACATTCCCCTTGTCATCCTCTACACTTTCTATTTGAAAAATTTCTTCAAAATCCATCATCTTCTCCATTGTCTTCCAAGACCAAGCTTCAAACTTTAAGGTAAAGTTTTCATTTTTTCTTTTCCTTTTCTTCATTTTCATGTTCCATGGTCTCATTGGAGACCAAAGATCCATCTTTTTCTAAGCTTGGTGTTGATTCTTTGTGTTGGAAATATCTAGGGTTTTTGGACCCAAAATCGAAACCACCAAGAAGCAACTAGGAGGCCATTTTCGTGTTCTTCCTTTAGGTAAGAAGGAAATTTACTCACTTCAACCATTATTGGTGGTGAGAAGACCTTTGTATGATTGTTGATGGAGAAATCCATATTTAAATGCTTACTTTGTTTGATGATTTTGTATATTTATGTGTTCTTGATTGAGGTTGATGATTGAATGATGATTTTGAATGCATTGGAGGTGTTGGAATGTTTGATAATGTTAGAATTAATAAATAGAAAATTTGAGGGTTTCCTACACTAATGTGAGGCCACGGTTTTGGCCTTGGATTTTAAGGGATTGGATTGATTTTGTGCGAGATAAGATTTGAGTGATTAGGTATCAAGTCATTAATACATAAAATGGAAAGAAATTGGAACTTTGAAGACCTAAGGAGGCCACAGTTTTTAGAGAAAATTTTGGGTTCAAATGATGCCTTGGTGTATTTTTGGAAATTAAGGACTTAGAGATATACATAATCCATAATGAGATGGAAGAATTAAATTGAGTAAAACTCTGAAGAGAACCATGGTTTCTAAATGTTATTTAACCTAAACTTCTCATAATTGATCAAGACCTAAGATGTTGGAAATGTTGGATTCCATAACATGAAATTGTGATAATTGACGAACCATAAGTATATATGTTAATGTTGAGAATTGGTTCTATGTTATTGTGAGTCTCTATGTGGAACTAAGTACTTGATGAAATTATGACATGTTGATATTGAGAAATGATCATATGCCATTATGGTATGCTTTTTGATTAATGCATCATTGATAAACATACATAATGTACATTGCATCGTCATACATATGTGTTATCCGTTGGACATTATTGGGAAGGCGATGTATGCCTACGAGATTGAATAACACCTATGTGCGGGTGCGAGTAGACTAAGCGTAGGGTCATAGTGGTTGGCCTTGGGGGCGTTGGAGTGCGGGTGTCTCACAATAGACAGTGGTAACTCCACTGGGGCCGTGGGATAGACCGATGCAAACACACCGACGATCCGGACTGAGATGCTGTCCTATATCACGATCAACTGTTGAGGTGCCATGTATAAGCCATTTGCGCAAATGTTTTTATGAGATATAGCACACTATTTTTAAGGCTACTAAGATATTGACATAACTCCTTGATCATTCTCTCCGAAATATTGATTTCTAACTCCATGGAGTAGGATTTTTGGTACCATAATGCATTGTGCGCTGTTAGTTGTCAGTCTCTTATCGCATTGAGCATGAGCACTTATGATTGTTGAAACATTTGCTTTTACTATCGATATAACTACCTGGTTTGATAAGCTATTTACTACCTGAGATTCTGCTGTTGTTTCTCTTTTATTGCTTACTTGATTATTACGGTTATTTTTAATTATTCTGTTGATAAATATATGTATTGTAATGCTATGTGGGTGTCCAGCGCCATTCTGTTTTCTTGCTGCCATTTTGGTAATGAAAGCTGGGTGTCTCACCTCTTTTCTGTATATCTGTACTTCTGTTTTAAATTATGTATTACCGAGAAGACGCTCGGGAGGAAGAAAGGGAAGCGCCTGAGTTTCCTGGCTTCTGGCCCGACCACGATTAGTGCTGATCAGAGATGTCTTCGCGTCCGTGCCAATTTTTGGGGTATGCTAGGATGACCTTTCATGGAGGACCCGCCTGTTGGCATATTAACTTGAGCACAGACCGATGCATCTATTACGGGGAGCTGACTATGTCTTTGGCGTGGGATCGCTACGACCCGCCTGTTTTTCACTTCACAACCTTTGTTCATTTAGAATTTTACTTGTTTGTTAGAGATTTGTGGGATGATCTTTATTACACCCCACAAGAGGACTCTTTCCTTTCCACTGCTCGGGCTTCTGCTCAAAATTCGGTCGCTCCAATGGCGATATCATCGGATGAGGAGGACCCTGCTATGGTCCCTTCTCGTTAGTCTTAGGGGCTGATACTGTCGGTGGTTACTGATGGCTAACCATTTATCTTTTTGGAAAGCCTGACGTTTTGCTGTATTTGATGGGTGTATATTTGTATCATCTCGGGTGGGTAAATCTTTTGCTTTTTGTATAATTTATGATGTAATTAAACAGGCTAATGCATATAGATATATAAATATAAATGTTATGTATTAATGTATGGTTTAGTTTATGTCGGTTTTCACTGCCATTGTTTTAACTATTATCTCGCTACAAAAAAACCTTTAAGTTGACTCTTTCGAAACTACTTGGTAATAATACAATTTATTATAACAAAATAATAATAATATATATATGTCATTTAAAATGAACCTATACACCTATAAAATGAACTAGGTCTTAGTCTACAATGTAATTATTTTCCATAATTTATTTCGTTCTTACTTCACTATGATGTGATGTTCCTTCTTCGTGAGATAAGAAAAATGAGTGTTACAGAAGGCAAGATTGAGAGAGAAAGGGCATCCATCTAAGACATCTATAGTTCTTTCTTCTTCTACTTTTATTTTTTATAAGATTGATTCATGATTGTATCTCTATCTTTTTATCTTGTTTGTGCTTTGATTGCCATGTGCGGCTAAATTATCTTTTTCTAAGGCTAAGATGAAACTCTTTACTTTATTATATTGAATGTTTGATTTTTCTCTTCATTAATGAAATAATTATTGTTTTTTATTCTTTCCTAGTGTTCTTAATGCTTGGGGTATGTTGTGCACCATACTTGCATGATCTTAAGTATTAGGTGAAGGATTGAGAGATGAAGTCTAATGCTTAATAATCTAAGAATTAGACTTAGGAATTAAGACCTATAAATAGGCTTGATTCTTCAAGGTTTAACATGATATCATAGAGCTTCATGAGTTTGAACTAATTTGATTGCCATGAGAATGAAGTTGAATTTATTTTAACACGTTTTTAGTGCTAAGATATTGTGCTTTAAATAATTTGGGATAGATCGCCTTAAAAAACATAGATAATCAATAATAAAGGACAATTAATATTCATCATAGTGGGTAATTGTAGGAGATTCCTAATCCTAGGTATTTAATGCTTGGTTGAACTCTTATCTCTCTAAATTTATTAGTTTTATAAGTTATTTTATTGTTTTTAATTTAATTGTATTTGATTCCCATTTTTTATCACTCAAATAATTAAAACTATTGTAATTTGGTAATCATACGATCTTCATGGGAACGATACTCAACTTATCACTTTATTACTTATTGACGACCCGTGCACTTGCGGATTTTGCACAAGAAATTTTTGGAGCCGTTGCTGGGGCTCAATGTTGATTTCAAATTATCAATGATTTAATTAGTATAGACACTTTATTTCTCTTTTAAGTTCTTTTTACTTTCACTTGTTTTTGTTTTTCTTTTTAGGTACTATATCATGTCTATGCAAGTTGGTAGGTTAGATCTATTGAGCTCACTTAATGTTGAACTTGATGATTACATTGAGAAGTTATACAATTTCAAGCCTCAAAGAAACCTATATTCCAAAGCGATATTTTTTGATCCAGACCAGTCATTAAACTAGTAAATAGAGTGGTTTAAGATTTTGATGTTCAACCGAAATTAGACCGAGTTTGAATCAGAGTTTTATGTATATACATATATATTTTATAAATATATAATAATGTGTAAGAAAAATACAATATAAATATGTGAAGTTTATAAATAAAATCAAAAGAAAATATTTAAACGCATTTCTAACATAGTTAACTTAATTTATCACATTATTAAGAAGAGAAAGACTTAATTTTGGTTATAAATTGAGGAACAAATAATTAGTAAAGTTAAAAAGAATTTTAAAAAATTCAAAAAAGAATTTTGATAAGTTCAACTGTGTGCTGGTTCATATGGGTTAATCGATAAAGGATAAATTTTTTTGGTTCTTTATCGGTTTTTGAAAGTCCGATTTTAAATGTGGATTAGACTAGCCGGAGGATCGGTTCCTAGTTTTTTCGATCAACTGTCTGGTCTGGTCCGATTCTTAAATCTATGTTCCAAAGTATATAATCATGGTTGGAGGAATCATAATAATTTCTCTTGGGGGAATCAACAAATTCAAATGCACCAACCTCTTGCTAGACCACCATTAAGCTTCCAACAATAGGGTGCTCATGATCAAATGTCCTATCCACACCCAACTCAAAATCCAAAGTCCAACTTGGAGTTATTGATGGAAAATTTTATACAAAAATGAGGTGTCAATACTCCAATGACTTACCAATAATCGCCCTGAAGTGAGAAGTCAAATTTGGACATTCTTGTGGAGAATTCATTAAGCATCAACAATGTCAAAATCAATCATTGAACAAAAAATTCAACAATGAAGTGAAGCTCTCCAACAAATCACATCAAGGCTTGACTAATTAGCTACACATAATAATTGATGGTTTCTCTAGATATAAATGAGTGATATTCCTTAGCCACAATGATGACTCTTTTAAGGCTTTCAAAACTTTTTGTAAGCAAGTCCAAAATGAAAAAAGTTTTTGCATAACTACCATATGGAGTGATCATAAAGGAGAGTTTGAGAGTGCCTCTTTTAGAAGTTTTTGTGATGAAAATTATATTATTCATAATTTCGCTTGTCTAAGAACTCTTAAACAAAATAGAATTGTGGAGAGAAAAGAGTATAAGACTTCAAGAAATGGCTGGAATTCTCTTATGTGACACTGATCTTCCTAAATATTTTTGGATTGAGGCAGTCAACACCTCTTCCTATGCTTTAAATAAAGTTTCCATTGTAAGCTCCAAAGCCCTTTTATTTGTCAGTTCTGCCTATTATGTTTTAATGATAACCAACTATGTTGAAAATTATAATGTTATATTCTTAAGTGTTTTGAATGAGCTAATATGTTTTCTGTCGAGTTCTTCTTTATGTTTAAATATTGTACGACTTAAAAGTTGGTTGGAATAGCTTGAGAACATAATTTTTCAAGTATTAAGAAAGTTCGTTACTAATATAAGAGGAATCCCTACTAACTTGAGAAAGTTCATGATACACCAGAGAAGGTTGATACAAACTCAAGTGTTGAGAAAGTTCACACCAAGCTCAATTGAAAAAGAAGAACTCCTCCAGAATATGTTGAAGATCAAAACACGTTTAAAGAGCTATCTATCCACCTACTATGTCAAACAATTTCATTATATGGAGATGACAAAGAAGCTAAGATTGAAGCCTATCAGAAGCTGAGAAGATTAGCAGAGAAAGTTAGAAGTGAGATAGTTTAGGATGAACATTCTATCTTACTAACACATTCTACCTTCAAGTTGAGTTATGCAAAAGGACAATGCTAATGGCTAGTTGTAGAAACAAGTAAAATGGATTGTTAGAGACTACAACAACTAGTTTTTAAAGCTTATAAAAAGACCTTAGTTGGAAGATTTGAAGGATAGAAGCACCAAATACGAATAGAATAATGATCACATTCTTCTAAACCTTTTCATCTATACTACCTACTGCAAATTCAATTAAATCCTTTGTAGGTGTTGTTTGAGCTCTATATTACTGTGCCACTCTAGAATTGATTTTGAAAGGTACCATTGTACTTAAACTCATATTCTTCCTACTTTGATTCTTGAGCATGTAAATGAGCTAGTGGATTGTACAAGTTGCTAGTGAGTTTCTAATTTAGCCTAAAGAGGATTAGGAAGCAAAGAATACTTGTACATTAGCCTAGAGAGGTTGGGTGTTTCAAATAATATTCAAACATAGTCAAAATCCTAGTTAATAGCTAGGTACTAGATATAGCCAACGTGGTTTTGGGCTGAACCAATATAAATATTTGTGTTAAGTTCTCTCTGACCCTATCTCTTGTTTACTAGTTTCACACTTAAAGATTTCAAACTTAACCATTAATGCTTGAAGTTGGAAAACTAATCTGTTAGTTATATTCACTCCATTAAAATCAAGTTTTCAATAAAAGGAACTAATAGCTTTAAACTGAGACAAAACTCTGCTTTCAGTAATTGCACTGTTGTTAATTTTCAAAGTAAAGATCATAAAGAACTATAAGTTCTTTAAGGTGTTTTTCATAAGTTAAGTAACTGTAAGTCTAAGCTGAGAAATTTTCCAAGCTCAACCAACTCTTCTATTTGCTACACCTATTTATCAGTTTAAATTGTTACAACTTAAACCTTTTCACCTTTACTCTGTTTAAGTATTTAACTTTCTCACCTCCAAGTATATTAAACTTTATAAGAAGGTTGATCATTTCAAATCATAGGTTGCAAAAAGAGGAAATAATTCAACCCGCCTTCTTGTGTCATTGCCAACTTCATCCATAAGGCCAATACTATCGAAGACACCTTATCAATTGTGGAAGGAAAGGAAACCCAATATTTCATATTTTCTTGCATCTGGGTATGAGTGCTTCATATTAAATAATAAATATTAGTTAGGAAAGTTCGATTCCAAAACTGATAAAGGCGTCTTTCTTGGATATTCATTATCTTCAAAAGCAAATAAAGTCTATAACATGAGAACATTAGTAGTTAAAGAAAGTATACATGTTGTTTTTAATGAAGCTAACCATCTCAATGAGAAAGGAAAGAATGCATATCTTGATGAAGAGATGGAACAACTTAGTCTGAATGAGAAATGTCAAAAGTCAAAGGAGAAGGAAGATGAGAAAGATCAAAATGCTGAAAAAACCAAGTCAGAAAGTGAGAAAGTTGAATTAAAGGATAAGAAAGCTTAACATGATTCTCTAGAACCTTCTCAATTACCAATAGAATGGAAGCAACATCCTTCTCACCTAAAAGAATTGATCATTGGTGATAACCATAGATGGGGCGAGAACCATATTATCTTTTAGAAGAGGAAGCCACAACAACAACTTTGCATTGCTTTCAGAAACAGAGCCTGAGAGCATTGATGAGGCATTTCAAGAAGAATCATGGATAGAGGCAATGCAAGAAAAACTTAATCAATTTGAGAGAAACTCAGTCTGGAAACTTATACCAACCTTCAAAATCATTCACTAATAGTGCAAGATATATTTTCAAGAACAAATTGGATGGAAGTGAGAATGTGGTAAGAAATAAAGCAAGGTTAATAGCACAAGGGTATAATCAACAAGAAGGTTTTGACTATGATGAGACATTTTCCTTTGTAGTCAGATTAGAACTAATAAGAATACTACTTGCTTATGATGCAGCTAAAGGTTTTAAGTTGTTTCAAATGGATGTTAAAAGCACATTCTTAAATGGTTTCATTATAACACCTCAAAAATTGATAATTTCATGATAAATAGTCATTTTATAATATTTGTGATTTTTGTGAATTTTTTTCGAAAATGTTGAATATTTTAATATATTCTTCGTTTTGCATGCGCACTGAGTGGAGCCAGGAAAATAAAATATTTTTCCCGAGGCTGGTAAACCTTGAACTGTGAAAACGTCGATGGGAGATCCTACTAAACCCGAGGTCGGACACAGTTTACGAGGTTTGTATTTTTCAAGATTTTTATCTGATAAATAAAAAAAATCACTATACAATTTATTATTCGTAGGACAATAAATACTGATTTTCGTTAACTGTAACAATTGTCCATTGGATAATAAATTGTAGTAAAAATCCTTATCACCTTATCTAGAAATCTACTTTATATCTAATCAAGTTGACTTTTGTAAAATCTAAAAAAGCTTCTCAAGTAAGCTTCCTACAAGCTTTACCAAGCTTCTATAACACAATTTTCCCTCCTCTCTCTCTCCCACACCCCACAACAATGGCCATTTTGGGGAACCAAAAATTTGCTTATCACTCATCACCTTTTCACTTCTAATTTTAAAACACAAAAGCTATTACTTTCTCTCTCTACCATTTCTCTTCTCTCATTTTTCTCTCAAGCTTTTCTCTTCCTATTCTTTTCTCCTCTCCATGGCACCAACACCATTGGAGACCATCTCCACTAGCTTGCTAAAACTACTTCTATTTCTTGTTTCCTCTCATCATCCTAAGGCTTTTCTCTTTGGTAATCATCTTCAAAATCTCAACATATTCCCCTCCATTTTCTCACCCACCTCATGGCCAAAGACTCCATTTTTGGGCCATCCAAGCTTTTCTCTTAAACAACCTCATTTCCTACCTTTTCTCATCACCTAGAACATTTTTCTCTTTTGTGGCCATCACCAAAATCCACCATTTTCGTTTTCCTCCATCAAGCTTTAAAGTTGGAGACTTTAAGGTAAAAGTTCATAGCTTTCTCATTTTTCCATCTCATTTTCGTGATCCATGGTCACTTTGGTGATCATGGTGATCTGTTAATAATTTCAGTACGTTAAATGCCTTTTGTTTGATCTAATGGGACTCCAATGTGCTCAATTGTTGATATTTAGCTAAGTTTCTGCTTTAGAGCTTAATTGGATGTTTATTATGAAACTATGCTTAAATGTGGTTATAAATACTCATAAATGAATTATGCATTTCAGGATATCTTTGAGTGTTTGAGTCCATTAGCATTGAATCGAACTTGATGACCATTTAAGGAGAAAGATGAATGCTTAAGAAGATTGGTTTTATCTCTAGAAGCAAAGGAAAAGGAGCAGTTATGAAGATTCAAGGTTACATTTGAAGAAAGTGGTAAACACGACCCATGTTAAATGCACGGGGCAAGCCGTGTATTCCTCTGACTATTTGAAGATTGGGTCAAATGATATTTTTGGATCAACACAGCCCGTGTAAAATGACACGGGGTAGGCCGTGTACATCTCTGTCTTCACAAGGAAAATCAATTTTCTGTCTTGACCAATAACATGACTCGTGTCATCAGACACGAGTTGGACCGTGCTTTTCTCTGACTTTGAAATTAGTTAGAGTTTTGTCACCAGAATCAAACATGGGTTAAGCCGTGTTATATGACACGGCTCGTGTCAACTGCTTAGGAATTTAAATTTGAGTTTTAATGCTAAATTAAGTGTCAACCTATAAATAGGATTGCTTAGAGTCCCTAAAAGGGATCTGGACAGAGAGAGCCATCAAGGAAACTGAGGGAAACACGAAGACCAAGAAAGAGAGAGGTTCGATTTAAGATTGGAGATTCGGATTCGAGCAATCGAAGATCAATCATTCTCAAACCTTGGAAACTAGTTTGATCTTTAGTTTTCTTTTCCTTCTTTTGTTCTGAACAATGTTCTTCTTTAATTCTTCTTCTGTTTTTGAATTTACCATGTGTGGCTAAACTTTTTGATTGGTTAAGGGAGGATGAAACTCTGGTTTTGATTGTGTGAATCTTGCATATTTCTTTATATCAATACAATTATGTTTTTATTCATATGTTTCTGTTCTTAAATTAATATAAAGATCTTTATATTCTTGCCAAATTTCAAGAGTGGTAAAACTATGATTGCTATGCACCGTTGCGGTGGTAGAACTAGTGAAACATATGATCTAAGTAATTTAATCCCGGTGTGTGATTAGATCTTAGTGTGATTAGTTTTCTAATTCTTAATGCAATCATTAGGTTTGCTTTACAAATAACTAATGGTTAGGGTTTGATTTGAGCGGTTGCTGAATTAAGCGAAACTTAAGGAAAACAAGGGATTTATCTCACAATTACATAAGAGCATAATTGATCATGTTGGTATAAAGAGTATGTGAGCTAGCATAATCATATAAATCTAGTAGTGGATTCTATCTCTTAACCAATATCTTTAATTTGGTAATTCAATTTGTGTTTATTGTTTTGGTTTATATTTAATTTCTTTTGTTAGTTTTAATTAACAAAACCCCCTTTTTTACTTTTTACTGTTTATCAGAGTTTAATTTAGAAATTGGATTGATAGTGTCAATTGAATTAATTCTCTGTGGATCGACCCTTGCTTACTACAACCGGTTGCAAGGTTTTTATATTTTGGTGGAACTTGGCAACTGTTTTTGATATAATTCTTAATCATATTCCACATCACACCAAATTTTGGCGCCATTGCCGGGGAACTAATTTTCTAATTACACTATTAATTTGTTTCCTATTTTTCTCTCTATTTTTGTTTTAATTTTAATAGTTTCAGTTGTTCTCTTCAACTGTCTTGCAGGTGTTCATGTCCGGGGAAGAAGTGAACGAGCAATTGAGAAATTTAAGGCAATACTTTGAACAAATTAGCTCGTAACATCAACTTCCCCCCCAATTCACATCTGCTGACGTTGAAGTTGCCTGTCTTATAGACCTTTCAAGTTCTGAGGCATTTGAGATATCTGAGCCACTTGAAGAAATAGTGATGGCAGAAAATACGTTGAGGATGTTGGGTGCTCCGGACTTGGACCAACAACCCCTGTGCATAGAAATTCCTGAGAATGAGGAGGCTTTTGAGTTGAAATCTGGTTTAATCCATCTTTTGCCATCTTTCAATGGACTAGTCGGAGAAGACCCTAACAAACATCTGAAGGAAATCCATGTTGTGTGTTCTAGCATGAAGCCTACAGGAATTTCAGTGGAGCAAGTCAAATTGAGAGCTTTTCCGTTTTCCCTGATGGATTCTGCAAAGGAGTGGCTATACTATTTACCACCCGGATCCATCCAGTCATGGCAGGACATGGCTCGAGCTTTCCTGGATAGATATTTCCCTGCTTCAAAGGCCGCCACTATCAGAAAAGAAATTTGCGGTATCCAACAAAGGCATGGGGAATCACTTCATGAATACTGGGAGAGATTTAAGAGATTGTGTGCCAGCTGTCCTCAACATCAAATCAGTGAACAACTTCTGATACAGTACTTCTATGAAGGTTTGCTAATGATGGACCGCAACATGATTGATGCTGCCAATGGAGGAGCTTTGGTTGATAAGACTCCTCGAGAAGCTAGAAACTTGATATCTAAAATGGCTGCAAACACTCAACAATTTTTCACTCGACATGACACAGGAGTGAGAGCAGTCAAAGAGGCCGGCTCAACTAGTTTGCAGTAATAAATGACCCAGTTGACTGCCATAGTTCAGAAGCTGATGGACAATGGGCAAACACAAGTACAGGCATATGGGATTTGTTGCTCTTCAGGATATCCCACCGATAAGTGTCCCACTCTGCAAGAGGACACAAATGAAGAGGCCAAGGCAGTAGGGGGATTTTCTACACCATCTAAGAATTACAACCCCTACTCCAACACATATAATCCGGGGTAAAGAGATCATCCTAACTTTAGCTATGCAAAACAGCCCTAAGCTCAACCTCAAGCTTATGGACCTCCAAGGTTTCTGCAAAGACAAGCACCTTTTCCTCAGAGGCAGCCACAAGTTCAAGCTCCTAGACAACCTGAACCTTCGTTGGAAGAGTTAATGAGACAAATAGCCACCAACAATATTCAATTTCAATAAGAAACAAGGGCCACAATCAGTACCTTGCAAAACCAAGTGGGATAGTTAGCCACTGAGATCAACAAGGTTCAGAGTCAGATTTTTGGGAAACTTCCCTCACAGCCAGAGGTAAACCTAAGAGAAAATGCTAGTGTTATCACCGTGCGAAGTGGGAAGACACTTGACGAACCCACATCTTCCCAAGTCACTGAAGATAAAGCTCAAAAGCCTAAGGAGGTAGAAAAGGAGGGGCTCAATTCTAAGACCCCTAAGGTAAGTGTTTCTGAACCACTCCCTAATTATGTCACTAAGGCCCCTTTTCTGAGTAGGTTGGTTAAAAATAAGAAAGAAGAAGCGGATAAAAAGATCTTAGAGACTTTTAGGAAAGTTGAAGTTAACATTCCTCTGTTAGATGCCATTAAGCAAGTGCCTAGATATGCTAAGTTCTTAAAAGAATTATGCACTAACAAAAGGAAGTTGAAAGGTAATAAGCGGGTTCAGGTGGGAACAAATGTTTCAGCTGTTTTTAATAAGAAACTCCCAACTAAATGTAAGGATCCTGACACATTCACTATACCATGCACTATTAGTAATTCCAAGTTTGAGAGGGCAATGCTAGATTTAGGTGCATCCATTAATGTCATGCCTTTTTTCTATTTATGCATCTTTACATTTAGGACCTTTAGAACTAACTGGAGTTATCATTCAAATGGCAGACAGGTCTAACGCATACCCTAAGGGGGTTGTTGAAGATGTTTTGGTGCAGGTAAATGAATTGGTGTTTCTGATAAATTTCTATGTGCTAGACATGGAGGAGGACAAATCTCCCAACTCTGCCCCCATTCTATTAGGGAGACCATTCCTAAAGACTGCACGTGCTAAAATTGATGTGCATTCGGGGACATTGACAATGGAATTTGATGGAGAGTTGATCAGATTCAATATCTTTGAAGTTATGAGATACCCGAGTGATGTGCACTCCGCTTATGTTATTGATTCCTTTGATGTCTTTGAATCTTTAATTTCTGCTATTTTTGAGTCTGATCAATTTGATGCCCTTAATACAGTTTTGACTCACAGTTTAGATTCCCAGGAATCAAAGAAGGATGGCAAAGGAGAGCCATGGAATGAGGAGATTGATGAAGTAGTAGCAGCCTTGCATACGCTCCCTTCCATTTCAGAAGGACATAAGATTTCGTATGTTGAGCTACTTATTACCACAGATATACCTAAACCTTGTGTTGTGCAAGCACTAGAGTTGGAATTGAAAGAATTGCCTGCCCATTTGAAATATATATTTCTAGGTGAGAAGGATACACTCCCGGTGATAATTGCTAAATCCCTTACCCAAGAGCAAGAGGAGAGCTTAATTTCTGTGTTAAAGGAACACAGGACAGCCATTGGATGGACTATTGCAGACATCAAAGGTATTAGCCCTTCCATTTGCATGCACAGAATCTTAATGGAGGAGGGGGCTAAGCCAGTGAGAGAACCACAGAGGAGGTTGAATCCTCCAATGATGGAGGTTGTAAAGAAGGAGATACTGAAGCTCCTAAGTGTGAGGGTCATTTATCCCATTTCTGACAGCAAGTAGGTAAGCCCGGTCCTGGTAGTACCAAAGAAATCTGGCATTACTGTGATAAAAAATGCTGAGAATGAGCTTATTCCCACTAGATTACCGACAGGGTGGCGTGTTTGTATAGATTATAGAAAATTGAATGCTGCCACCAGAAAAGACCACTTCTTTTTACCCTTTATTGATCAAATGTTGGAGAGGTTAGCTGGTCATTCTCATTATTGTTTCCTAGATGGATTTTCAGGTTATAACCAGATTGCTATCGCTCCGGAAGATCAGGACAAGACCACTTTTACTTGTCCTTTTGGCACCTTTGCTTATAGGCGAATGCCTTTTGGACTTTGCAATGTGCCAGGGACCTTTCAGAGATGTATGATGAGTCTATTTTCTGATTATATAGAGAACATCATTGAGGTCTTCATGGATGATTTTAGTGTATTTGGGAATAGCTTTGAGAAATGCTTGGAACATTTAGCATTGGTTTTAAAAAGATGCATTGACACTAACCTTATTTTAAATTAAGAAAAATGCCATTTCATAGTTGAAGAAGGTATTGTGTTAGGTTATGTAATCTCTGCTAGGGGCATTGAAGTCGATAAAGCTAAGGTGGAGCTTGTGCATTCATTACCCCCACCCACTAGTGTGTGGGACATTCGTTCTTTTCTTAGTTATGCAGGTTTCTATCGGCGCTTCATCAAAGACTTCTCCAAAATATCAGTACCCCTCTGCACACTTCTCCAAAAAGATATGCCATTCCATTTTAATGAGAAGTGTATGGAGGCTTTCATTAAACTTAAGGAGTTGATGACCGAGGCACCTATTATTAGGCCACCAAATTAGGAGCTTCCATTTGAGTTAATGTGTGATGCAAGTGACTTTGCGGTAGGAGCTGTATTGGGACAACAAGTTGATAGGGTTCCTTATGCTATTTACTATGCATCATGGACCCTAAATGATGCTCAACTGAACTATTCCACAATTGAAAAAGAGCTTCTTGCTGTCGTTTTTGCTTTAGAGAATTTTAGATCATATTTGATTGGTTCTAAAGTAATTGTTTTTTTTTTATCATGCGGCATTGAAGTACCTTTTGGCAAAGAAGGAGGCGAAGCCAAGATTACTCCGATGGATCCTGTTGCTCCAAGAGTTTGACTTGGAGATTAAAGATAAAAAAGGGAGTGAAAACCTGGTGGCAGACCATTTGAGTAGGTTGGTGACTAAAGAGGAGGACATACCTATCCAAGAAAGCTTTCCGGATGAGCATTTAATGGCTATCACAACCATCATTCCGTGGTATGCTGATATTGCCAACTACTTGGCCACCAAGGACTTTTCGGAGGGCCTAAACAAGGCACAACGAGACAAGCTGAGGAGTGATTGCAAGTATTATATTTGGGATGACCCTTACCTTTGGAAGCATTGTGCTGATCAAGTGATTCAGAGATGCATTCCGGATTCAGAGACTCACTCCGTTCTCTCTTTTTGTCGCACCTATGCCTGTGGAGGACATTTCGGCACGAAGAGGACAACTAATAAAGTACTTGACAGTGGTTTCTACTGGCCCACCATCTTTAAGGATGCTTATAACTTCTGTAAGTCATGTGACCGCTGTCAAAGAATAGGTAATATTGGTCCACAAAATCAAATGCCTCAAACTCCAATAATCTTTGTGGAAATCTTTGATGTTTGGGGTGTTGACTTCATGGGACCATTCCTTCCTTCTTTTGGTTTCTCCTATATTCTTTTAGCTGTGGATTATGTTTCAAAATGGGTGGAAGCTAATGCCACTAAATCTGATGATTCTAAGACTGTTGTGGATTTTGTGAAGTCTTATATTTTTTTCAGGTTTGGTACTCCCAGAGCCATCTGATAAACACATATTTTATTCATTAAGAAACCCTTATATTTAGTTATTTACACTCTCCATATTCTTAATTGATTGAGTTTGACATGATTTTGTGAGTTTGAGCTCAAATTGGTCCTAATTGAATATTTTCAGCATTATTGAGATTTTACACTGTTTCTGTATTTTGGTCATAACTTGAGTTCCTGATATCTGAAAATCATGAATTTTATCTTGTAGGAAAGCTAAGAGGAAGCTCTACAACTTTGATACCATCCGATTCAGATGTGAAGGGACCTAAGTTTACATGGAAGGAATGTTCTGTCAGTAGAATCCGAACAGTGTGATCATAAAGTCTATCTCAAGATTAATAAAATGGGCTGAAATTTGGACAGTGGATAGTCAAGATCCAAATAAACAACTTTCATGAAGAACACATTTTCAGAAAAAGAAGTCTAGTAGGATTTTGAGCTTGCAAGTCGGAACAGAGGTGCTGAAGTTGGGTTTGTTTTTGGGACATATCTTGGGCTTTGAAGCCAAATTGGACGAACCAGATATCCATTTTATAGCCAAGACAAGGATCTACAACTTTCATGAAGAACACTTTTCGTGGTTCTGAAGTATAGTGGGTCGTTTTTGGCTTCCAAGTCAGACGACGAGTCCTCAACCACCCACTCATCCATCCACTAATCCACTCATCCATCCACTAATCCACTCATCCACTCATCCACTCATCCACTAACTCACCCATTCATCCACTCATACACTAATCCAACCACTTAACCACTCCACCCACTCATCCACTAATCCATCCACTCATCCATCCACTCACCCATTCATGTCCATAATTTCCCACTCACCAAAAGTCCTTTGGCATTTTTCACTAATTCAACCACTCAACCATTCCACTCACTCATCCACTAAACCAATCCACTAAACCAACCCACTAATCCATCCACTCAAACACTCCACTCACTCACCCACTCATCCACCCACTTCCCTTTGTCATTTTGTTACCTTAGACTTCTATAAAAGGCACCATTTATCATGAACAAGATGTAACTCTCCTTCATTTTCTCTCTTAGTTTCTTGTTTGTTCATAGTTTTTCTTGTGATTTCTTTCTAGCTATGTGTAACTAAACCTCCCTTGGTTAAGGGGGTGATGAACGCTAGTATTAATGTTGTAAACTTTGCATATTTGATTATTTCAACACGGTTATGTTTTTATTCATATATTTTGAATCTATTGTTGGTATGAAGGTTTTGTACTTGTTCCTACTTTCAAAGTAGTAGATCTAGGTTTATTATGCGGTTGCGGTAGTAGATCTAGTGGGATGTATGATGTTCATGTGGGTATAATTATCTTTGTGCTATTTGCCAGTTATAAAAGTGGTAGATCTGGGTTTATTATTTGTGTTGCGGTATTAGATCTAGAGAAATATATGTTCTAAGTAATTTAATCCGGTGTGTGATTAGACCTTAGTGTAATTGGTTTTCTAAATCTTAATGCAATTTTTGGATAGTTGTAAGAGCGGTTGCTTTATGACTAATCGGTGATTAGGAGTTGATTTGAGCGGTTGCTAAATTGGCCAACACGTAAGGAAAGCAGAGATTTACTCTCACAATTGCATAAAAACATAATTGAGCATGTTGGAATAAAAGGATACATTATCATATAAATCTAGTGGTGGATTCAATCTCTTAACCAATTTTCTTATATTGTTGATTTCAGTTTGTTTATTGTTATCTTTGAAGTCTGTTCATTGTTCATCAAAACTCCAAAAACTTGTTTATTGTTAATCGAGTCTAAATTGGGAATTGTTTAATAGTGTTAATTGAATTGGTTTCTGTGGATCGACCCTTACTAACTACAACTAGTTGTAAGGTTTTTATTTTCTGGTGGGCCTGACAACTGATTTTTATCTTAATTTTAATCACTACATCCGCACGCATCACCATCATTAGTGATCAAGGAACAGATTTTTGTAATAGAATCTTTAAAGCCCTTTTGAAGAAATATGGTGTGGTGCACCAGACCTCTACTCCTTACCATCCTCAGACGAATGACCAAACTGAGGTGTCCAATCGAGAGATCAAGTCTATCCTTGAAAAAACTGTGAATCCAACGTGCAAGGATTGGAGTACTAGACTTGATGATGCTTTGTGGGCTTATCGGACTGCATACAAGACCCCGATTGGCATGTCCCCATTCCGATTAGTGTATGGGAAGCCCTGTCACTTGCCAGTAGAACTGGAACATCGATCTTACTGGACTATCAAGCAAGTTAATTTGAACTTGGAAGGTGCTGGAAAGCAAAGGAAGCTCCAAATATAGGAGTTGGAGGAACTGAGGAATGAGGCCTTTGAGAGTGCCCTCATTTACAAGGCCAAGACCAAAGCATTCCATGATCACATGATCTCCAAAAAGAGTTTCAACAAAGGCTAAAGAGTGTTGCTATACCAATCCAGACTCAAATTATTTCTAGGTAAGCTACGTTCTAAATGGATTGGACCATTTGTTGTAACTACTGTTTTTCCTTCTGGTGCAGTGGAGATCATGAATGAGGTATTTGGAAAGACATTCAAGGTCAATGGGCACCGTCTCAAGCCTTACCATGAGCTTTCGGAGAATACAGAAGTTGAGGACATGCCTCTTCTCCATCCATCTTATGCAGAACAATGAGGAGCACCGCAATGTCTAGCTGAGGACAATAAACCAAGCGCTTATTGGGAGGCAACCCAATCAGATTTACTTTCTTTTCCCTTTCTGTTGTTTAGTTTTTTTTTAGTTTAGCCATTTTAATGTGTTTCTTGCTTAATGATACTTGTGTCTTTGCCGGTATTTGTGTTTTGACTTACTCAATTTTGGTTTGATTAAATGAGTTCACGGTTTGTTAAGTGCGTGCATTCATGAGGAGCAGGTTAGAGTGATTTTACAAGTCTGAAGCCTACACAGGGTGGGCCATGTCCATTGACATGACCTGTGTCCCCATGACAGTAACCCTTGTATCTTGACAGAGAGGTACACGGGGTGGGCCATGTCATATGACACGGCCCGTGTTTTCGTAGGTTGCAGGTTCTGTATCTTGACAGAGAGGTACACGGGGTGGGCCGTGTCTTATGACACGGCCCGTGTGATCATGCCCAGCAGAACACTGGTTTGGTAGAGGAGTACATGGGTGAGGTCGTGTCGTACTCGTGACAGACTTCACTTAACCCTATTTTAGGGTTTCTTTTTTCCTAAATTCCCAATGTTCTCATCTTCCCTATGCAGCCCCCTGTCCCTCACCTCCATCTCCTCCTCCAAAACAACCTTTTTCTTCTATTTTCACCATCTACATCCACCATTTTCAACCATTTTTTCACTTTCCATCTCTCAAATTTCTCTTCCCTCTTTCTTTCTCCTTCCATTTCCCACAATTGTCTCCATCATTCTCCCTACCCACGCACCCACCATCATCACCACCACAATCTTCCATTGTTTTGCCATTTTCAACCCCATTTCTCCCCACATTACTTCTCCCTCAACTACTTTTTGTTTTTTTCCATACCCTATCCTCTATATTCCCTATCACCCCACCATTCTATCGTTCACGGTCCCATTCCATTTCCTCCTTTTCTTCATTTCTTCTGATTTCCTCAGTGATGGGTCCTAAGAAGCGCATTAAGGTCACAATTGCTTCCTGTTCACACCACCCCCATCGTACCTCCTCTAGGCATGCACGATCTCCATCACCCCCACGTGAGCCCTCACCACCTCAGGTACCAGTCAATCCTATAGATAGAAAGGTAGTGGTTCCCACTAGATTTTTGGATGTTGATACCCTTAAGGCTATAGGGTTGCATGATGAGGTTTTTGTATTATTGCGTAGGATTGGCTGGGTAGATTTTGCACTGTTGAAAAGGCCTATATTTGTTGAGTTGACTAGGGAGTTCATTTCTAGTTTTAACCGTAAGTTGTATCCTCTGAGTGATCAGGATAAGTGGCTTGGCGAGATCACATTTAGGCTGCTAGGCAGCGCTCACTTTGTTAACATTCACTTGTTTCATGCTATTTTTGGTTTTCCTGAGGGACACAATATGCTACCCCATGATTTTAATCCTAATCGTGTGTGGTCTGCTCTGACTGTGTCTGGGTCTGGTGACTATGACCCTAAGAAGTCTAAGGCTTCTAGGCTTAGGTCCCCTGCACATTGATATATTCAGAAATGGTTAGCTAATACCATCTGTGGTAGGTGGGACAGTCAAGGCACAATTAGCCATTCTGAATTATTTTTCCTGCACTGTATGCTTGAGAGAAAACCCGTCAATGGGGGGTATTGGCTTTGTAATCAGTTTCACCATGTCGGGACCACTTTAGCTGGCCGTATAGTGATGGAGGGGTATGTCTCTACTATTGCTGCTCATTTGGATTATCTGGATCTGCTGGAGGAGGCCCCGGTTCAGGGTACCAATGCTATTGATGGGGCTATTTTGGTGTCTATGAAGCTGTGCACCCGTCAAAATGGTGCTCTCATCTTGATCGGAGCTGATGGATCTACCCTGCCTAGGACAGATCCAATCCCTGAACCTCATGAGAATGTTGCAGTCTCCCTACCTCTAGAGTTTGCGGATGATGCAAGACCTTCCCCTCAGCCTGGCACTGCCTCCTATGATGTTGTTTTGGCTCGGATTGACCGCCTAGAGCTGGACCATGCTGCTCGCTTCCAAAGATTAGAAGATCACTTTAAATCATTGGAAGTCTCTCGTGATCAGCGGATGGATGCCATTGATGACAAGCTTGATCTCTTGCTTCAGCATTTCTCCCACCCCCTCCCCCATCTTGATGTATTTTCTTTTCTTTTGGGATATTGCATTTGACTTTGCTGGCTTAGTGGATATTGTCTTGGTCACTATTTTGAATTTGACTGTGCTTTATGATGCCAGAATCAATTTCTTTGCATATGCTTTACTGATTTATTCGGGTTCCTTTTATCTGTTGTGGATGCTTTGACATTGAGGACACTATCTATTTTAAGTGGGCGGGGAGTGGACCTTAATTGTACATTCTGACATTCTGATCTCAATTGCATATGCGCATGTCTTTCTAACTGGTTTTTAGAGTATGTTGAGCAATGAGCAAGCGATTGATTTTTTTTTTTATCGATATGTTTTTAAGCCTAAAGGAACTGACTTTCTTGCTTCTAAACCTGCGCTGAGAGGTTTTGAAAATTGAAAGGGTTGATTCAAACATATGATAAAACTGGGGCCTAGTGAGTTTTTTGAGCCTTGATGTGGATGACTAATTTTAAGTCATTTCTGTTTTTTGTTGAATGATTCCACTTGTGATTATATGTCCTTTAGAACTTGGTTTGACTCTCTTTTAAACTGCAAATGATCACTGCACATTTTTGAGATGTTAAAGGCATTTTTTTCTTTCAGCTACTAGCCAAATAGTTGTCCTTGAATTTTGATCCATTGTTTCACCCCTTTGAGTCTGAATGATATCCTTTCTTTTTGTTATAGCTCAATACAAGCCTAACAGTGAAAAACTATTGCTACCCTACCTTAGGGAGTAGAAGAGCTTGATAATTATGTTAGGCATTGTATTTGAATAAGTGTGGGGGTGGTTATACTTTAATTATGCTTTTATTAAAAAAAAGTACTCTAAAAAGAGAAAAGAAAGACATGAAAAAGAGAATGGAAAAGTTGATTGTTGAATGAAGAAAGTCCAGCAAAAGATGAAGATGGATTCAAAAGTGGTGGGGTGATTGTGCAAAAGCGTTTGATTCTTATATTCCCCTTTGCTCTTCTATTTTTGATGGTTTAACTTTGTTTATCCTTGATATATCCTACCTTGACCTCGACTTCATTACAACCTGATTAAAGACCTTTTGATCTTTGTGTGCATGTGATTTAGGTGGTGGAGAAGTAGAGGCTTGTCAAGCCTATGATAGGACATGTTTTCATGAGTTGGTTGAGAGTAAATGCAAGCCCAAAACACTTGAGTGAAAGAGAGTATATCAGTGAGGATCTATCATGTTGATTTCACCCTGATATTGGATTAACCTGACTTGTTAATTTGGATTAATGAGAGAGGAAATTCCTGATGGCTTAGATTCCTTGTAAGGACTAAATTGAGTAGATCTTTGCTCATTGTTTAGCACTCTTGCTACTTTTTAGGAAGCATGTGCTTGATTTTATGTTTTTGCTTAGGAGTGCAAAAAGGTTAAGTGTGAGGGTATTTGATCTGTTAATAATTTCAGTATCTTAAATGCCTTTTGTTTGATCTAATGCGACTCCATATGTGCTCAATTGTTGATATTTAGCTAAGTTTCTGCTTTAGAGCTTAATTGGATGTTTATTATGAAACTATGCTTAAATTTGGTTATAAATACTCATAAATGAATTATGCTTTTCAGGATATCTTTGAGTGTTTGAGTCCATTAGCATTAAACCGAGCTTGATGACCATTTAAGGAGAAAGATGAAAGCTTAAGAAGATTGGTTTTATCTCTAGAAGCAAAGGAAGAGGAGCAATTATGAAGATTCAAGGTTACATTTGAAGAAAGTGGTAAACACGGCCCGTGTTAAATGACACGGGGCAAGCCGTGTATTCCTTTGACTATTTGAAGACTGGGTCAAATGATATTTTTGGATCAACACGGCCCGTGTCAAATGACATGGGCTGTGTACATCTCTGTCTTCACAAGGAAAATCAGTTTTCAGTCTTGACCAATAACACGGCCCGTGTCATTAGACACGGGTTGGGCCGTGCTTTTCTCTGACTTTGAAATTAGTTGGAGTTTTGTCACCAGAATCAGACACGGTTGAGCCGTGTTATATGACACGACCCGTGTCAACGGCTCAGGAATTTCAATTCGAGTTTTAATGCTAAATTAAGTGTCAAAACCTATAAATAGGGTTGCTTAGAGTCCCTAAAACGGATCTGGACAGAGAGAACCATCAAGGAAACTGAGGGAAACACGAAGACCAAGAAAGAGAGAGGTTCGATTGAAGATTGGAGATTCGGATTTGAGCAATCGAAGATCAATCATTCTCAAACCTTGGAAACTAGTTTGATCTTTAGTTTTCTTTTCCTTCTTTTGTTCTGAACAATGTTTTTCTTTAATTCTTCTTCTATGTTTGAATTTGCCATGTGTGGCTAAACTTCTTGATTGGTTAAGAGAGGATGAAACTCTAGTTTTGATTGTGTGAATCTTGCATATTTCTTTATATAAATACAATTATGTTTTTATTCATATGTTTCTATTCTTAAATTAATATAAAGATCTTTATATTCTTGCCAAATTTCAAGAGTGGTAAAACTAGGATTGCTATGCGCAATTGCGGTGGTAGAACTAGTGAAATATATGATCTAAGTAATTTAATCCCGGTGTGTGATTAGATCTTAGTGTGATTGGTTTTCTAATTCTTAATGCAATCATTAAGTATGTATAAGAGCGGTTGCTTTACAAATAACTAATGGTTAGGGTTTGATTTGAGCGGTTGCTGAATTAAGCGAAACTTAAGGAAAACAAGGGATTTATCTCACAATTATATAAGAACATAACTGATCATGTTGGTATAAAGAGTATGTGAGCTAGCATAATCATATAAATCTAGTAGTGGATTCCATCTCTTAACCAATATCTTTAATTTGGTAATTCAATTTGTGTTTACTGTTTTGGTTTATATTTAATTTCTTTTATTAGTTTTAATTAACAAAACCCCTTTTTTACTTTTTACTGTTTATCAGAGTTTAATTTAGAAATTGGATTGATAGTGTCAATTGAATTAGTTCTCTGTGGATCGACCCTTGCTTACTACAACCGGTTGCAAGGTTTTTATATTTTGGTGGAACTTGGCAACTATTTTTGATATAATTCTTAATCATATTCCACATCACACCACATGGATGCCTTTTTCAAGCTTTGATTGTGATTCTTGTGAGTTTGATGTTCTTAGGGTTTCCTTGAGGGTGGAGGACGAAATTTCTAAAGAAAAAGGAGCTTGTTTTCCTTGTTATTTCTCTTGGTAAGAGGGATACTATCCACTTCAACCTCTATTGGTAGCGGGAAGCTTGTTGTGTGTTGATTTTGAGAAACCCATGTTAGGGTTGCTCTCTTGATTTTATGGATTTTCTAATGATCATTGTGTTGATTTTCTCCTTTGTGGTTTTATTGGTTGTATTTGTCTATGTTGGTGATGTTGGATTGATTGTGTTGGATTGGAAATATGAATTTGAAGCAAAAGTTCCTTGCTTTTCCTATTGGGGCTCACAACCATAACCCTTTTAATAGGGTGTTCATGGTTAAAATTTTGTAAAGAGTTAGAAAGATAACTAATCAAGTGAATAATGATCAATGGAGAAATAAAAAGCTAGAACCCCTAATTTCCTTGAGGCTCACGGCCTCTTAAGGTGGGAATGCTAAAAATGTAACGTTAAAATAGAGACTTGGGTAATTAGAAAATTAGAGATTTATTAGAAGTTCATAACATGAGAAGAATAAAGAATAAGACTCTATCCGATAACTTAGAACAATTTTGGACTTAAGGAAAGAACAAGAGAGTGTGTGAGACTTAGAGAACCTTATAATGATTTTCTAAGTGATTATGAATAAGTTAAAGTAAAGAACTTGACTAATTAAGAGAGATAAAGATTGAATGAGAATTTCAAGAAATTCCTCTAGAGAGAGATTTTATAAGAAATGTTTAGTTAAAGTGAAATTCCATAATGAATCTTAAAACGTGTGTTGTCATATTTGAGAATTTGATAATATGTTATTATGGGTCCATGTATGGGACCAAAATTCTGTTGATATTTAACTTGGTCAAAGTGTGGCGTGTTATGAGAAAGTATATTATTGTTAAATATACATGAATATGCATTGAGTCATCATGCATTGTGAAAGTCCGGTGGACTTTGTTGTAAAACTGTATGCCTAAGAGATTGAATCACATCTTAGTGCAGGTGCGAATAGACTAAGTGTAGGTCATATTGTTGACCTTGGGGTCGTCGGGGTGTAGGTGTCTCACAAATAGATAGTTGGTAGCTCATCTAGGTTGTGGGATAGATCGATGCAAGCGCAGCGACGATCCTGACCGAGACACTGTCCTATATCGTGATCTTGTGAGAATGCCGCTATATAAAGCCTTGTTGCGCAAATGATTGTTTTTTTAGAAAGCACTTGATTTTATGGCTGACGAGATACTGACATGTCTCTTTGATCATTCTCTCTGATGTTTTTGTCTAACTCCATGGAGTAGGATTCCTAGTACTGAATGTTGGATTTTGGTACCATGTGCACGTGCATAGTGGGTTAACATATTTTTTGGAATTTATTCATATGATGATGGAACTGTTGTTTATTGATGTATAATTGCCTAAATTTGTTAATTTGTTTATTATGTGAATCTTGATGCTGATTATTATTCCTGTTATGCTATGTGGCCATCCTGCGCCGTTCTTTTTCTTTACTGCCATAATTGGTAGTGAATGTAGGATGTCTCACCTCTTTTCTGTGTTTATGCTATTCTGTATACTTATGTGTTTCTCTGAAGACGTTGGTGAAGAAGGGGAAGTGCACGAATTCCTCAATTTCTGGCCTGACTTTGATTAGTAGTTGTTTGGAATGTGATGTCCCGTCCACGTGGCTTGTTGGGGTATGTTAGGCTGACATTTCATGGAGGTCTGGACTATTGGCACATCAACCTGAGCACGGATCGTTGTATCTATCATGGAGACGTGACAATGTCTTTGGCATGGGGTCGTCATGATCTGCCTATTTTTTGCTGCTAATGCACATTTGTATTTAGAATTTTACTTGCCCATTCGTGATATGTGGGGTGAGCGTTACTACTCCCCATAAGAGGATTCATTCTTATCCTCTGCACGAGGCCCTGCTCGTAACTCGGTTGCTCCGATGATGATTTTCTCTGATGAGGAAGACCCTGAGAAGGATCCAACCACGATTCCTTCTCATTAGTTTTTAGGCTGATGCTGTTGATAGCTTTTGATGACTATCTATAAATCTTTTTAGGGGCCCAATGTTTTGTCTTTTTGGTGGGCTATATATGTGTAATCATTTTGGGGCATGTAAAGCTTTTACTTTTTGTATATCTGCTGATGTAACTAAACAAGTATGGTATAAGTATATATATGTGTTGGATGGTTTACTCCTTATATTAATTTTCGCTATAATTATGTTTCATCATTTTCTTTTAAATGTCAAAAAAAAAAAGAATTCACCAAATTAATTATACGTTTTTAAATGAACATGCTTACCTATATTAAAATGAACCGGGTCCTAGCTTGTGTTTTATTTTCTGCATTTTGGTCTTGGTGTGATGTTTGTTCCTCAAAATGGGGTGTTGTACTAGTTTGGTATCAGAGCCTCGGTTTAAGTTTTCTTTTGGGTTTTTGTGGTTAGGCCTATCTTATTTGTGCTGTGTGATTCTCTGTGTTTGGTATTCCGAAAGGATACATCTAATTCTTCCTTGTGTTTTGTTCAGTTTACTCTGAAAAAGCGTAATGGCACGCGGTGGAGGTATTGTTGCAACTGTTGAAGCCATGCAACGAATGGCAAACTTATCGCACAACAAACTGAAAGAGTTGCTCAACAGTAGGAAAGGGTTGCACAACAGCTAGAAGCATTTGCTGATGCTCAAAATCTGTCAAAGTTCTATCGTGACAACCCTCCTTTGTTTAAGGGGGAATTTGATCCAGAGAAGGCTAGTCTTTGGATCAAGGAGCTGGAGAAAATTTTCAGAGGCATGAACTGTGCGGATGACAAGAAGGTAACTTATGTTGCCTTCATGCTGATCGGAGACGTGTTGGATTAGTGGAACAGAGCACCGAGACTACTACAAGCTGAAGGTCATGTAATCACCTAGGAGGTATTCAAGGATAGATTCTTGGAGAAGTATTTCCCAGCAAGTGCAAGACATGCAAAAGAGATGGAGTTCCACAGTTTGAGACAAGGGAACATGACTGTCAGTGAGTATGCTGCGAGGTTCGAGAGCTTGTCCAAATTTTCAACGTATTTCCAACATTAGCCAGATGAGGTGTGGAAATGTCAAAAATTTGAAGAAGGATTGAGGCATGACGTGAAAAGGGTGGTCATAACTTTGAGGATCAACCAATTTTCAGAGTTGTTGGACACGTGTCGTCGAGTGGAAGATCTGGATCAGGTGCGGGACACGAAGAATCATAACTTTGGACCTACTAGGTTCCAAAGAGGAGGTGGCAACAATGCAAACCGCTTTCAAAAGAAACCATATTCCCGACCATCGGGAAATCAGCAACAGTCACCTGGTGGAGGTCCCAGTAGAGGTTCTGGTGGAAATCGAATTGGTCAGAATGTGGCGTCTACGCTAAAGTGTAAGAAGTGCGGGAATGATCACCTAACAAGGGATTGCGCCATCAAATGAATCATCTATTTTCGATGTGGAAAGCCTGTGCGTATCTCTCGTGACTGCAACCAAGCCAAGGCAGAGCCTTCAGTCAACACTACACGAGCTGCAAAACCACAAGCGGGAGGTCGAGTCTATACCATGAGTGGAGCGGAAGCCTCCGAATCTGAAGATCTGATACAAGGAAGGGGTACCATAGGAGGTAATCTTTTGACTGTATTGTATGACTCTGGGGCAACCCACTCTTTCATTTCTTATGATTGTGTGCGATGACTTGGTTTACCTGTGTCTTCCTTACCTTTTGATTTGACTATTTCTACCCCTACAGCTAAACCTGTTGTTACCACCAAAGTTTGTTTAGATTGTCCTTTAATTGTTGAAGGTCGAATCTTTTCTATTGATTTGATCTGTTTACCTCTTTCCTAGTTAGACGTAATTTTAGGAATGGATTGGTTGTCTTCTAACCATGTCCTGTTAGATTGTTCTAGTAAGACCATAGTTTTCCCTATGGATGAAGTTTCTAGATTTTTGACGGCCAACCAAGTTCAAGCTTTCTTGAAAGAAGGAGCTTGGGGATACATGCCATTGTCTTCCTTAAAAGTCGAGAGCAAAACTGATGTGAATGCAATTCAAGTGGTTAATGAGTTTTCCGAAGTCTTTCCTGATGATGTACCTGGTCTACCGTCGGAGAGAAAGATAGAGTTCACCATTGATCTTGTGCTTGGATTTGGTCCTATATCTATAGCGCCCTAAAGGATGTCACCAACAGAGTTAGTTGAGCTCAAGAAGCAGTTAGAAGAACTGTTGGAAAAGTAGTTTATTAGACCCAATGTATCACCACGGGGAGCACCAGTGTTGCTAGTCAAAATGAAGGATAGGACTTCACGTGTGTGTGTGGACTATCACCACTTGAATAAGGTCACAATCAAGAATAAGTATCCACTTCTGAGGATAGATGACTTAATGGATCAACTGAAAGGAGCAGTAATGTTCTCTAAGATCGATCTGCGATCGGGCTACCATCAGATTCGAGCAAAGGTGGAAGATATTCTCAAAATGGCTTTTCGTACCCGTTACGGTCATTACGAATATCTTGTGATGTCGTTTGGTGTGACGAATGCCCCTGCCATATTCATAGATTACATTAATAGAATCTTTCATCCTTACCTGGACAGATTCGTTGTTGTCTTCATTGACGACATTCTGATCTACTCTGAAAATTAGGAGGATCATGTTGAACACCTCAGTGTAGTTCTCCAGATTCTGAAGGAGAAGAAGTTGTACGCCAAGCTGTCGAAGTGTGAATTATGGCTAGAAGAGGTCAAGTAAGGAAGGGATTGCAGTAGATCCATCAAAGGTGGAAGCGATTCTGCAATGGGAAAGGCTGAAGATAGTGACAGAAATTCGGAGCTTTGTGGGATTAACTGGATATTACCGGAGATTCATTAAAGGATTCTCTAAGATAGCAGGGCCTCTCACTCATCTCACGAGAAATAATCAAGCCTTTGAGTAGACTAATGCTTCCAAAGAGAGTTTCCAAGAATTGAAGAAATGACTAACCACTTCACCAGTGTTAGTTCTACCTAATCCAAGTGAACCCTTCGAAGTGTATTGCGATGCTTCATGCCAAGGATTAGGATGTGTGCTTATGCAAAATAGAAAAGTGGTGGCTTACGCTTCGAGACAGTTGATGGGATTTAATTATGATTAAAAGTTTCAACCCAAGTGTAGGTTGTCTCAAGTAATAAATTCTCGGGAGTTCGAGATCGATCTACAGGGAATTGATGAAGAAAAATATATTGATTTGAGGTAAAAAGAAGATTTGTCACAAAATTAAAGATGATATAAGTTATTCACAAATAGAAAAGATTTGCTTGGATTAGGAGATCCACTGTTGATAATAAATTAAAGATAAGATTATTTCTTTTTATAACTCAACTGAAATCATGCATAATGAAGATTCCAATCGGAAGATTTAACATTTAAAGTTCAATCATGTAATTATATTATAGTTCCAATAATTATCTACTAATACTTGTAAATCGTCAAAAGCATCCATTGTGTCAATCCTATTGTCTACAATGGATCAAGATATTCATTATACAAGAAGAGTTTCTAAATTAATTGGAAACAACATATAATACATATAAAAGTCACATAAAAATATATCATTTAAAGTACAAGAAAGAAATAAATCTAACCTCAAATTTATTATTAAAAGCTTCACTTCTCACCCAAGCAAGATGAAAATTAATTACACATGAGAAAGAAGAAAATAAAAAGAAAAGAAAAAGGAAAAGAAAAACAAAGGAGAGAGAGAGAGAATTTCTCTCCTGGAACCAGCCTCCCTCTCTCTGCCCGTCCCCCCTATTTATAGAAAATTTGAGGTTACTGTGCATATGCATAGTAACCTGCATAGTAATACTTAACGATTAAGTATTGCGCAGTAACTTGCATAGTAATACAAACGTAACAGATGACATTTTTCTTTTTATTTTTTTTTATAATAATACTTGAGCAAACGTGTATAGTCGTGTCTCATGTTTTCTTCATTTTTGAGAAAAGTGGTCTTCATGAAAGTTGTAGGCTTGGATATTTGCTTTAAAATGGCTTTGGTCTGAGTCCAAAATCATGCCTAGAACTCAAGATATGGTCCAATTATTTGCAGAGTTTTTAGGCTCAATTTCAGCTCCTTTGTTTTGACTTCAAAGCCCAATATCACCCATTAGACCTCAGAATCTAAAAAAGTGTTCAACGTGAAAATTGTAGGGAATTGTCTTAGCTTTCCTACAAGACCAAAATCACATCAAACAGATATTTGCAACTCAAATTCTAACTAGTTTACTAAATATTGCCAAAGAGATAATTAAGGTTAATTTATGCAATAATTTGTTTAATGATCTAATTCAGCTTAATTGAACCTTAAGAAGCCTAGTGAGAGGATTATAAAATGTATAAAATATAGTGTTATCAAATTCCCCCACACTTAACTTTTGCACTCTGGGCAAAACATAAAAGACAAAAACCAAAGAAAAATGACATGTGACTCAAAAACTAAAAACTCTAAAGGATTTAATGACTCAAGAAGAGCAACCAAACATTCAATGGATCAAAACAATCATGAGGTAACATATCTTCATATCTCAAACGAACAAGCAAAGAAACTTCAGTTGAAAAGAATGAATCAAGAATGATAGATCCTCACAGAAGTCACTCTCAATCTCTCAAGTGTTTAAAAAGGTTAGTATTTCACTCTATTCAACCCATGAATAATTGTACTACCATAAGCTTGCTTATCTTCTACTTCTCCACTACTCAGAACACATGCATACACAAATCATGAGGACTTTATTCAAGGTTGTAATGAGGCCATGGTAAAGGAGAGGGGAATATGGATTTGACAAGTTAAAAACCAAAGAGAATAAAAGAACATGAGAGCTGAGTTCAATTAACAAGCATGAAAGTTCATCCCAACTCTAATGCATATTCCCTTTACATATTTTTCCTTTCCTTTTTGCCTTGTTGGCCCTTCTTTACACATTTATTTTTTTTTTATGAACATAACTATACACATACATTTTTTTTTTCAATTAGGCACTCTTTCCTCTTTCAACAACCATTTTGCACACACACCTCCACACTTGTTCAAGAACTCATTCATTAACAAAGCTAATGTTCTCTTATTCCCTACGGTCAAGTAAAAACATGATTTTTCATTTAAGGCACGTAATGAGCTAAAAACAAGGAATGGTTAAATAAGCTCAAAGGGGTTAAGCAAAGGAAAATATACAAGGTTGGCAGGAATCAGAGAATTTCCAAGAAGTCATAAGAGTGCTTGATATCATATTGAAATAATATGCTACTGAACAAGGCTGGTGATTTGGTTAAAGTAGCTATTTTAAGAAAAATGCCTCAATCATGTTTATATAAGCATGTGAAAATGTAGCTTCAAAAAGAATCAAAGCAAGTTCTAGAGTAACAATTCCATGAGTGAAAAAAAATATCTCACAAGAAAGAAGAGAATGGTACAGATATTCAATTCATTCATCGATAGGCTCAAAATCTCACAAGGCACATATCCATCATTCTCAATCCACAAAAATTTCAACATCCATAACCAAGCATGTGATGTTTAAGAAAGAAGACAAATTACTCAATCATGCCAATTTTCCTGAATTAAAATTGCTACTTCTACACAAAATAGTTATCTACCCCAATCTAGATATGTCTCAAGAGTAAAATTACTATCACAGCAAAATTTACTCTTACTCTGCCATCCTTAATTGATTTAGGTTAGAAAATTATTGACAAACATATAAACACATTAATAAACACATGTCCTAATTTTTTTTCTTTTTTTCAAAGAATTTTTTTTAAACAATTTTTTTACATAATTATTCACACAACAATTATTCACATTATCTTTCCCCCCAACCAGATCACAACATTGTCCTCAATGTTAAAACATAGAAGAGTAAAGAATAGGAGATATTACCTGTTGTTGCAATTACTGAAAAGAGAAACCTCACACAAATATAAACAAAAACAAAGTACGACCAAAGATTGAAATTATTTAAACAGATGAAGTGTCTTGACTGGCTTCTTTTTTTTTTTTACTGCTTCTCGCAACATTTCCTTCGGGTCACTTCTTGCTTTTTTTTTTGGCCGACACTATTTACATCCCCATAAAAAGGCTTCGAAATCTGGGAGGCATTTAAGTCGACTCAATAAAAATACAAACGAAATATTAAAAACTTAGCTTTGGTAGATAGGATCTTCTACCAAAGTCTCGACTACATCTGGATCCTTCATCTCAAGTTATATCTTCAACTCCTGACCATTTACCTTCCTCCAATTTAATTTCATGAGAACAGACCAGGGGACGACCACATTTTTTATCAGGAAAACTCCAACCTTTATTAAGCAACTCCTTAAACTTTGGACTCCATCCCTGAGTGTCATGATCCTGAGTTAAATAAAAGTTAGTACAATTATCAAATACATTAGATGGATTACTAATAAAATTAAACTCAGAATTCACAAGAAGATTCTCAAGGGGATCAAAATCAAAGGTTGTAGAAATTCCCTTCTCCATGATTGAGTCAATCATGTATGTATGGTGACCTTTGTCATTATTTTCTGGCTTAACAGGACTTTTTGTCACCTCAGGTTCCTTGGGTAACTTGACATCACTACTATCGTGATTCTTTTCCACATCCTCTAGCTCATTCACACTCAAGGACTTCATCATTCTAGACACTTGGCTCTTTATCTCCTTATTTTCTTCAATAACATCTTCATTCCTAAGAGTTATCATAGAATTGACTGAATCTATTTGTTGGCTTTCTGAACTACTCTCATTTAAACTGTATTGACCCTTGGGATTTAGTTGAGGTTGAGAAGAAAATTTTTCTTTCTCGTGAATGGTGAGTGCAAACGTAAGTTTAGCAATAATGTCTTTTATGTCAATCATGGTTTGAGTGTTTTGTTCATTAATAGCATCTTGCTTTTCTATAAATGCATGCAAAGTTCCTTCAAGGTTTTTCCTATATGGTGGGACATAAGGTGAATATCCTTGAGAATTTTGAGAATCTTGTTGTGCCTGAGGAGGTGGTGGCTGCATGAATTGTGTTTGATTATTATTTCTCCAACTGAAATTTGGGTGATTTCTCCATCCTAGATTGTAAGAATTTAAAAAATAAGAGGTGAATGACCTTTTAAAATTATTCATTGCATTTACTTGCTCATGCACTACTTCTTTAAAAATAGGAATATTAGGACATTCATTTGTCAAGTGTCCTAATTCATCACAAATATCACAAATATCTTTAATTTGCACAGATTTGACTTCTTTTACTTTTCCTAATTCCATTGCTTCAATTTGTCTAGCCAAACTGGCAATCCTAGCATTTAGATCTTCTTCTTGACTAAGATTATATTTTTCTTTATTAGCATTTGCAAGGTTAGATCTAATTGAATTTCTAGAAATATTAGTATCATGCCAAAATTGAGAATTTTCAGCCAACTGGTCTAAATAGCCTAAAGCTTCAACAGGTTCTTTATCAAGAAACTCACCATTACACATTGTTTCCACAAATTGTTTAGTTTCAGGTGTTAAACCTTCATAAAAGAAGCTTATAGTCTGCCATTTTTCAAAACCATGATGTGGGCAAGAATTTAACAAATCTTTAAAACGTTCCCAACTTTGAAAATACTCTTCATTTGAATTTTGGGAAAAAATTTAGATTTATTTTTTCAAAGCATTGGTTTTATGTGTTGGAAAAAATTTCTTTAGAAACTCACTTTGCATTTCTTGCCATGTTTCAATTGATCTTGGTTTCAAAGTGTTAAACCAAGTTTTTGCTTTATCTTTCAAAGAAAAAGGAAACAATTTAAACATAACAATCTCTTCAGTGCAATTTTCATTATTGAAAGCAATACAGACTTCCTCAAATTCTTTTAGATGAAAATATGGACTTTCAGATTCTAAACCATGAAAATTATGAAGTAAAGAAATCATACCTGGCTTAAATATAAAATTGTTAGCATTAGTTGGGAAGACAAAACATGATGGACTAGAATTTCGAGGTGGATGCAAATATGCACGCATAGTTTGCAATGGTTGATTTTCATGTTCATCATGTACATTTTCATTTTCAGCTAATGGTGGTTGATTTTCATCCATTATGTCAATTGTGTGTGATTGTGATTCAATCGGATCAATATATAAAGTATCAGGATTAATTTTAACCAAACGACCAGAATTTGAATCACGATACCAAGTAAACATAAATAAGTGACGTAAAATAAAATAAAAGTAATGTACAAGCTGGCGGGATAAATCGTCCATTAAATATTAACAAGGGTGTGGTATAAACCGCCACCCAAAATAAAATATAATAATAATAATAAAATAATAATAATAATAATAATAAGTAAAAAGTTAAATAATTGAAAAAAATAAAAAGTTAGAGAGTTAATAATATACAAAAAATAAAATGCAGGAAATAAAGTGCAAAAAATAAAATACGTGAGAAATTAAAATGCGAGAAAGTAAAGTGCGGAAAGTAAATTTTAAAATATGAAAAGCGGTGAGAGTGGTGAGCCCCACAGATAGGTGAAAGAGAAGAGAAGAAGAAAAATTATTTCATTAAGTTAGAAGGCAAAAAAAAAAAAACAGAATTTAAAAGTTAGATGCGGAAAATAAATGACGAATTTAAAAGTTAGATTACAGTAAAATAAAAATGAGAAATTAAAAGTTAGAAAGTTAGTAAGCACAAATCGTAAATAATAATAATAATAATAAGAGTAAATAAAAAAAATGTTTACAAAGATGGGGTAATAAACCAACCGCCAAATAAAAGTAAAAAATACAAAAAATAAATTACAGGAAAGTAAAAGGGAGAGTTACCCCCACTGAGTTAGTGCGTAAAAATAAAAGGGAGAATTAACCCCACTGTAAAAGAAAATAAAAGGGAGAATTACCCCCACTGAGTTAATATATACAAAAGGTTAATTTTTTATTTTTTATTTTTTAAACTTTTTCTTTATTTTTTTACTATTCATTATTCATTATTCACTATCACTATTTACTATTTACTTTTTACTATATACTATTTACTTTTTACTATTTACTATTTACTTTTTACTATTTACTATTTACTTTTTACTATTTATGTTACTATTCATATTACTATTCATACTATTCACACACACAAAAAATACTAGTTAGTGCGTTAGTAAATAGATAAATAAAAATGAAAAGAGTAGAGGAGGAATATACCTGATAGTGAAGTTTACTTACAGAAAGAGAACCTCAATATATTAGAACTTCAAATCAAGTCCCCGGCAACGGCGCCAAAAACTTGATGGGATTTAATTATGATTAAAAGTTTCAACCCAAGTGTAGGTTGTCTCAAGTAATAAATTCTCAAGAGTCCGAGATCGATCCATAGGGAATTGATGAAGAAAAATATATTGATTTGAGGTAAAAAGAAGATTTGTCACAAAATTAAAGATGATATAAGTTGTTCACAAATAGAAAAGATTTGCTTGGATTAGGAGATCCACTTTTGATAATAAATTAAAGATAATATTATTTCTTTTTATAACTCAATTGAAATCATGCATAATGAAGATTCCAATCGGAAGATTTAACATTTAAAGTTCAATCGTAATTATATTATAGTTCCAATAATTATCTACTAATACTTGTAAATCGTCAAAAGCATCCACTATGCCAATCCTATTGTCTACAATGGATCAAGATATTCATTATACAAGAAGAGTTTCTAAATTAATTGGAAACAACATATAATACATATAAAAGTCACATAAAAATATATCATTTAAAGCACAAGAAAGAAATAAATCTAACCTCAATTTATTATTAAAAGCTTCACTTCTCACCCAAGCAAGATGAAAATTAATTACACATGAGAAAGAAGAAAATAAAAAGAAAAGAAAAAGGAAAAGAAAAACAAAGGAGAGAGAGAGAATTTCTCTCCTGGAACCGGTGTCCCTCTCTCTGCCCCTCCCCCTATTTATAGAAAATTTGAGGTTACTGTGCATATGCACAGTAACCTGCATAGTAATACTTAACGATTAAGTATTGCACAGTAACCTGCATAGTAATACAAACGTAACGGATGACGTTTTTCTTTTTATTTTTTTATTATTATTTTTTATAATAATACTTGAGCAAACGTGTACAGTCGTGTCTCATGTTTTCTTCATTTTTGAGAAAAGTGGTCTTCATGAAAGTTGTAGGCCTGGATATTTGCTTTAAAATGGCTTTGGTCTGAGTCCAAAATCATGCCTAGTACTCAAGATATGGTCCAATTATTTGCAGAGTTTTTAGGCCCGATTTCAGCTTCTTTGTTTTGACTTCAAAGCCCAATATCACCTATTAGACCTCAGAATATGAAAGTGTTCAACGTGAAAGTTGTAGGGAATTGTCTTAGCTTTCCTACAAGACCAAAATCACATCAAACAGATATTTGCAACTCAAATTCTAACCAGTTTACTAAATATTGCCAAAGAGATAATTAAGGTTAATTTATGCAATAATTTGTTTAATGATCCAATTCAGCTTAATATCATAAAATGTGTCAAAACTAACTTAATTAAGCTTAATTGAACCTTAAGAAGCCTAGTGAGAGGATTATAAAATGTATAAAATATAGTGTTATCAACAGTTGTGAGTGCATGAGAAGAACTACCCAACACATGACCTGGAATTAGCGGCTGTGGTATTCGCTTTGAAGATATGGAGACACTTTCTTTAAGCGACGATGTTCAACATATTTAGTGACCACAAGAGCTTGAAGTACCTGTATGACCAAATGGAGTTGAATATGAGATAGCGAAAGTGGTTAGAATTTCTAAAAGATTATGATTTTCAACTTCAGTATCACCCTAGAAAGGCAAACGTCGTGGCAGACGCTTTGAGCAGGAAGATGCTTAGTATCTTTGCTATGATGGTCAAGGAAAAGGATTTGATAGAGCAATTCAGGGATGTATGGTCCTCTGTGGAATTGGCACCAAGGAAGATCTGTATGAACATGGTCACTATTTCAAATGACTTAATGGAAGACATACGAGAGAAACAGAAAATTGACAAGTTTTTGCAAGAAGAAAGGGAGCTGATGAAGTAAGGTGGTGTGACAATATTAGAGGAAGGAACTGATGGAATCCTAAGATTCAGAGGTAGAGTTTGTATACCCAAGGATCAAGAACTTAGGAAGTATATTCTCGAACACGCTTACACGAGCTAGTTGAGTATGAATCTGGGAATAACCAAGATGTACCAAGACCTGAAACGGTTATTTTGGTGGCACAGAGTGAAGAGTGATGTTGCCAAATGTGTGTCGTCTTGTTTAGTTTGTCAGAAAGAAAATGTTGAACGCCAGAGACCGTCATGAATGTTGCAACCCCTAGCTATTCTCGAATGGAAGTGGGATAGTATCGCGCTGGACTTTGTGGTTGGATTACCAAAGACCAGAAAATGTTACGATTCAATATAGGTAATCGTTGATTGGCTTATGAAGTCAACACATTTCTTACCAATCAACATAAGCTACAACATGGAGAAGTTGACTCAACTGTATATTAGTGAAATCGTTAGGCTGGATGGTGTACCTACCAGTATCATTTCTGATAGAGATTTAAGGTTCACATCAAAGTTTTGGCAAAGTTTACAAGAAGCATTAGGAACTAAACTTCAATTGAGTTCTCCTTATCATCCTTAAATTGACGGTCAATCGGAAAGAACAATTCAATCATTGGAGGATTTGCTCAGAGCTTGTGCTTTGGAACAAACTGGAAGTTGGGATGAAGTTTTACCATTAGTAGAGTTCACCTACAACAATAGTTTTCACTCGAGCATGGGATGGCACCCTATGATGTTCTATACAGACGATGGTGCAGAACACCTTTGTGCTGGTACCAAGATGGCGAGCGCCTTACTATTGGACCTGATCTTATATAGCAAACGACTGAGAAAGTCAAGATGATTCAAGAAAAGATGAGGACGGCTCAGAGTCGACAAAAAAGTTATGCGAACAAAAGAAAAAAGCCTCTTGAGTTTGAGGAAGGCGAACATGTGTTTTTGAAAATCACGCCTACAACTGGGGTCGGTCGAGTTCTGAAATCTTGAAAACCTACTCCCAATTTCCTTGGGCTTTACCAAATTCTTCGCCAGATAAGTCCAGTAGCTTACCAAATAGCCTTACCACCTTTTCTTTCTAACCTTCATAATATTTTCCATGTATCGCAATTGCGAAAATATATTCCTGACTCGAGCCATGTCATAGCACCAGACATAGTACAATCAAAAGAGAACCTAACTTTTGAGACACCTCCTGTAAGGATTAAGGATAGGAGAATAAAGCAACTCAGAGAGAAGAAGATCCCATTAGTAAAAGTAATTTGGAATGATACAATCGGAGATGCAACATGGGAGTTAGAAGACAAGATGAAGGAGTAACATCCACAACTATTCTAAGGTATGCAAATTTCGAGGATGAAATTTCTTTTTAGAAGGAGAGAGTTGTAACAACCTGAAAATTGATAATTTCATAATAAATAGTTATTTTATAATATTTGTGATTTTTGTGAATTTTTGTGGATTTTTCCGAAAATATTGAATATTTTAATATATTTCTCATTTTGCATACGCGCTGAGCGGAGCCGAGAAACTAAAATATTTTCCCTAAGACTGGTAAACCTTGAACTGTGGAAACATCGACAGGGGAACTTACTAAATCCGAGGCCAAGCATAATTTACAAGGTTTACGTTTTTCAAAATTTTATCTAATAAATAAAAAAATCATTGTACAATTTATTATCCGTTGGACAATAAATACTGATTTCTATTAATTGTAACAATTGTCCATTGGGTAATGCATTGTAGTAAAAATCCTTATCACCTTATCTAGAAATCTACTTTATGTCTAAACAAGTTGACTTTTGCAAAATCTAACAAAGCTTCTCAAGTAAGCTTCCTACCAAGCTTCTCAACGAAGCTTTACCAAGCTTCTATAACACAATTTTCCCTCCTCTCTCTCCTTTACTCCATGGCAATGGCCATTTTGGGGAGCCAAAAATTTGCTTATCACTCATCACCTTTTCATTTCTAATTTCAAAACACAAAAGCTATTGCTTTCTCTCTCTACTATCTCTCTTCTCTCAGTTTTCTCTCAAGCTCATCTCTTCCTCTTCTCTTCTCTTCTCTTCTCCACGGAACTAACACCATTGGAGACCATCTCCACTAGCTTGCTAAAACTACTTCCATTTCTTGTTTCCTCTCATCATCCAAAGGTTTTTCTCTTTGGTAATCATCATCAAAAACTCAACCTTTTCCCTTCCATTTTCTCACCCATCTCACGGCCAAAGACTCCATTTTTGGGCCATCCAAGCTTTTCTCTTAACCAACCTCATTTCCTACCTTTTCTCATCACCTAGAACATTTTTCTCTTTTGTGACCATCACCAAAATCCACCATTTTCGTTTTCCTCCATCAAGCTTTAAAGTTGGAGACTTTAAGGTAAAAGTTCATAGCTTTCTCATTTTTCCATCTCATTTTCGTGATCCATGGTCACTTTGGTGATCATGGATGCCTTTTTCAAGCTTTGATTGTGATTCTTGTGAGTTTGATGTTCTTCGGGTTTTCTTGAGGGTGGAGGATGAAATTCCCAAAGAAAAAGGAGCTTGCTTTCCTTGTTATTTCTCTTAGTAAGAGGGAGACTATCCACTTCAACCTCTATTGGTAGTGGGAAGCTTGTTGTGTGTTGATTTTGAGAAACTCATGTTAGGGTTGCTCTCTTAATTTTATGGATTTTCTAATGATCATTGTGTTGATTTTCTCCAATGTGGTTTTATTAGTTGAATTTGTCTATGTTGGTGATCTTGGATTGATTGTGTTGGATTGGAAATATGAATTTGAAGCAAAAGTTCCTTACTTTTCCTATTGAGGCTCACGGGCATAACCCCTTTAATAGGATGTTCATGGTTAAAATTTTGTAAAGAGTTGGAAAGATAACTAATCAAGTGAATAATAATCAATGGAGAAATAAAAAGCTAGAACCCCTAATTTCCTTGAGGCTCACGGCCTCTTAAGGTGGGAATGCTAAAAATGTAACGTTAAAATGGAGACTTGGGTAATTAGAAAATTAGAGATTTATTAGAAGTTCATAAAATGAGAAGAGTAAAGAATAAGACTCTATTCGATACCTTAGAACAATTTTGGACTTAAGGAAAGAATAAGAGAGTGTGTGAGACTTAGAGAACCTTATAATGATTTTCTAAGTGATTATGAATAAGTTAAAGTAAAGAACTTGACTAATTAAGAGAGATAAAGATTGAATGAGAATTTCAAGAGAATTCCTCTAGAGAGAGATTTTATAAGAAATGTTTAGTTAAAGTGAAATTCCATAATGAACCTTAAAATGTGTATTGTCATATTTGAGAATTTGATAATATGTTATTGTAGGTCCATGTGTGGGACAAAAATTCTGTTGATGTTTAACTTGGTCAAAGTATGGCATGTTATGAGAAAGTATAATATTGTTAAATATACATGAATATGTATTGAGTCATCATGCATTGTGAATGTCCAGTAGACTCTGTTGTAAGACTGTATGCCTAGGAGATTGAATCACACCTTAGTGCAGGTGCGAATAGACTAAGTGTAGGTCATATCGTTGACCTTGCGGTCATCAGGGTGCAGGTGTCTCACAAATAGATAGTTGATAGCTCCTCTGGGCTGTGGGATTGACCGATGCAAGCGCAGCGATGATCCTGTATGAGACACTGTCCTATATCGCGATCTTGTGAGAATGTCGCTATATAAAGTCTTGTTGCACAAATGATTGATTTTTTTTGGAGAGCACTTGATTTTATGGCTGACGAGATACTTGTATGTCTCCTTGATCATTCTCTCCGATGTTTTTGTCTAGCTCCATGGAGTAGGATTCCTAGTACTGAATGTTGGATTTTGGTACCATTTGCACACGTATAGTGGGTCAACATATTATTTGGCATTTATTCATATGATGATGGAACTATTGTTTATTAATGTATAATTGCCTGAATTTGTTAATTTGTTTATTATGTGAATCTTGATGCTGATTATTATTCCTGCTATGCTATGTGGGTGTCCTACGCCGTTCTATTTCTTTACTGCCATAATTGGTACTGAATGTAGGACGTCTCACCTCTTTTCTGTATTTCTGCTATTCTGTATACTTATGTGTTTCTTTGAAGACATTGGTGAAGAAGGAGAAGTGCTCGAATTCCCTAGTTTCTGGCCTGACTTTGATTAGTACCTGCTTGGAACATGATGTCCCATCCACGTGGCTTTTTGGGGTATGTTCGGCTGACATTTCATGGAGGTCCGGACTACTGGCACATCAACCTAAGCACGGATCGTTGTATCTACCACGAAGATGTAACGGTGTCTCTGGCATGGGGTCGTCATGATCTCTCTGTTTTTACTGCTAATGCACATTTGTATTTAGAATTTTACTTGCCCATTCGTGATATGTGGGGTAAGCGTTACTATTCCCCACAAGAAGATTCATTCTTATCCTCTGCACTAGCCCCCACTCGTAACTCAGTTGCTCCGATGATGATTTTCTCTGACGAGGAAGACCCTGAGGAGGATCCAACCACGGTTCTTTCTCATTAGTTTTTAGGGGTTGATGTTGTTGATAGCTACTGATGGCTATCTGTAAATCTTTTTGGGGGCCTGATATTTTGTCTTTTTGGTGGCTATTTATGTGTAATCATTTTGGGGCATGTAAAGCTTTTGCTTTTTGTATATCTGCTGATATAACTAAACAAGTATGGTATAAGTATATATATGTGATGAATGGTTTACTCCTTATATTAATTTCTGTTGGGAATTTGCGGATCAAAGTCTCGCAGCGGAATAATAGAATTCCCTCACAGGATCCATGCGAAAAATCCATAATCCGAGTTTTTAAATTTTTTACCTCTTGAAGCGTGATAGACACAAGCGAAGTGAATCACCAACATCGCAATAGCGACGATGTTTCTGCGGTATCCACACGAACAGACTTGCAAAAGGAGTCACGCCTCTGTTTTCATAGTGCTAGCTGCGAAGAGAGGAGAAGAAGACCTCACTATCTCTCACTCACTTTCTGTAGGTGCGGCTAGGGTTGTGATGTAACCTAGTAGCAGCCCCCTTAGCAGTATTATTTATAACAAAGGTTGCCTTAAATGAGTGTGAGCAGTAGCAAGGTAAGTGGTGCAACCCTAAACCCATCTGTCATGAGTTAGGCCCACAGTTGAATCCGAGTCCAACTTGGATTCTGATTACTCCAACTTAGTCTGTTCTAAGTGTGTGACCCTGCAGGTTCTCATGACGTTGGTAGTAATATTAAAATCTCATTTTAATATTACAAACAGTGAGCGGTATCTAGCAACACATCACTTGCTACCTAAGTAATGAGAATGTCGGTGATTTGACATAACCTATCGTGACCAATGTTTCCGTGTAGTTTAGTCCCTTTGTCCGGATATCCAGATTGAACACAAGGCATGGAATGTGTCACCCTTGTTTAGTTCAATCTTCGATTTCCCGATTCCCGAGTAGACATAGTAATAGCAAATAAGATCAATATCTCATATTGACTTATTTGAGCATGGCCATGCATTTCGTAGTCTCACTCAATCGGGGGCCCGAAGATATCGCTCTGTTATGTAGGAGGGACAAATCCCATCTAGGTCACTCACATTCCTCCACATGTATTGCGGCATGTCTAATAACCAACGTTATGATCATCTTGTTACGAGATGACGTTTGATGGCATTAAAACACACAACTCCTCATGTAGGAATCGTAGTGATTTCAGGTCAAAGGACCACATACACCATTATCACTATGAGAATCGCTTATGACACTCACGTAACGATCCACGTAGCGTTCTCATGGCGGGTCTGTCCAATACATCATTACTCTAATATGTATCCATGTGTAGACTTGATATCTCATATCCATGACCCGTGAGATATGGTCATCAGTCTACGCACATACTAGCCTCAATGTATTATTGTTGTCCTAATTAACAATAATACTTGACTAGGGACATTTAAGAATAGTATTTTATCTAATAGGATCTCACGATCAAGTCATCCACTTGATGTCCTATGGTATCAAACTTACTATTCTAAGGACTTTATTATGTCTACTAAAAAGAACACAATAAATGAAATGCCTCATATAAAATAACATAATATAATGTATGTAAATACAAATAAAATGTATTGGCCACTAGGGCATACACCAACAATTTCCACTATAATATGTTTCATCATTTTCTTTTAAATGTCAAAAAAAAAAAGAATTCACCAAATTAATTATATATTTATAAATGAACAAGCTTACTTATATTAAAATGAATCGGGTCTTAACTTGTGTTTTATTTTTCACATTTTGGTCTTGGTGTGACGTTCCCTCCTCAAAAAGGGGTGTTACATTCATAAATAAGGAAGTGTATGTCCATCAGTCATCTGGTTTCAAATAATGTTTTTAAGCTCTCAAAATCCCATTATGGTTTAAAGCAATCTCTAAGAGCTTGGTATGAGAGGTTAAACAACTTTCTATTAGAAAATGAATTTACCTTATTTAGGAAGCATTTAAAAAATGAACACTTAATTGTCCAAATATATATTGATGATATATTTTTGGATCCACTAATAAGAATTTGTGTAGTAAATTTTCTAATCTTATGACAAGTGAATTTGAGAAGAGCGTGATGGGAGAATTGAAAATCTTCCTTGGGCTGCAAATTAAGCTAGACAAAGACAAGAAAGGTAAAAGTGTAAGTGAAAATTTTTATAGAGGTATGATTAGTTCTTTTCTCTATTTAATAACAAGTAGGCTAGATATTGTATTTACTGTTGGATTATGTGCAAGATTCCAAGCATGTCCTAAAGAGTCTTGTCTCAATGCGATGAAGAGAATCTTTTGATACCTACTTGGAACACTCAACTATGGTTTGTGGACTAAGAAATGTGCTAGTTTTGATTTAGTAGGATATTGTGATGCTGACTTTGCTAGAGATAGAGTTTAAAGGAAAAGCATAAGTGGTGCATGTCACTTCCTAAGCAATGCCTTGGTGACTTGGTCAAGTAGGAAGCGAAATTCCATAGCCCTTTCAACTGTGGAAGCTGAATATGTCTTTGCCTCCAACTATTGCTCCCAACTCCTATGGATCAAATATCGATTAGAGGATTACTCCATAAGGTATAATCACATTCCAATTTTATGTGATAACACAAATGCTATTAATCTTTCAAAGAATCCTATAAAACATTCAAGGTCAAAATAGATTGAAATTAGATGCCATTTTATTTGGGATGATGTAAAAAAAAAGATTTTAGCTAAATTTTTTTTTATATTGACCATCAATGTGCATATATTTTCACTAAACTCCTTAGTGAGGATAGATTTTGCCTTAAAAGAGACAATCTTAAGATGTATGCTCTCAAGTGATTGATTTTCGAAAGATAATTCATGTTTATTGCATAGTGTTTATCTATTTTATATGTGATTATATGGTTAAAATGTTGATAAGGCATTAAGAACACTTGCTAAGAGATTTGAAGGTGATTTGTAACTTGAGAAAGTTCAAGCTTCATATGTAAGAAAGTTGGTGAGAGAGTTACGTTAACCAACCTTCTCAAGGTTTCAACCTTCTTAGAAACCTAATCTTCTTAAGTTATTCTTAAACCAATAGTCATATTATCCTAACACCATCTCTCGTCTTAAATTCAAATTTACTATGCTGAAACGATCATGTTTTATTATCAATGGTTATATTTACCTTATATAAAGCCTAATCTTCACTCATTCACTATGCTTATCATTCAAATTTTAGTTTATGATTAAAAATCTCTCGCTCTCTTTTCACTTATCCACTCTTTTATATCCACTTTCTCACCTCACTCATATACCTTCATTCTTTCTCAAATCTTCATCTATTCTCCCTATGAACAATATGAGGGTTTAGCATTCTACTCTAAAAGAGAAGGCCACTGATTCAAAGCCATCATCTAAAGAAAAAGAAACTTTAATGTCCTCTATAGCAAGTTCTTCCTTAGAAAATGAGAAGGAGAAAACCTCTAAACCCACACCTTCTCAATCCAAAGGAAAGGAAAAGATGGTTGTTTAGAAGCGTAGGAAATCTCCTAAAGTTATGTCTAGTACATTAAAGTCAACATCACCTAAAAAGAAGGCAAGGATAGAAGAAGGAAAACAAGCTTCCACACAACTAGCTCAAGCTCCATCTAGCTACACATCTAACCCCAAACAAGTGAAGGAGAAACTTGACAACTAGTTCAAGTTCAAGAAGACTGTCCAAGAAGAAGCATTTTGTTTGAAGAAATGACCAAGGAAGGAAGAGACATAAGGGACAATCTTGCTACAATTAAATGGCATCAATTCTTTACAATTTCTAAGAAAGTATATCCTTTTCTCTATCAGAGGTTCTATGCTACTACAATAATGGTGAAGCAATCCCCTTCAATCTCATGCAAGCTCAGAAGGATCCAAATCACTCTTGATATGGACACACTCTCTAAACTCACATAAGTTTCCATCAAAGGACTAAAGGCTTATAATGAAGCTGAATGGTATATTGGCTATGGAAGATGGGAGGAGGAAGTAATTGACACACTCTTCCTAGAAAAAACCAAGCCTCACCTAGCCAACAACCTCAAGTTAATGGGAAAGTTTCTATATTCCCTAGTGTGTCACATCATCATGCCCAGAATTGGTGTAACACCCCCCTTAGGGCATCACATTTCTGACTACCAACTCCCAATCTAAAAATGATTTCATAAAAGGTTTGAGTTATAAAAGATGGGTTTTAAAATTTCTTTTCATTAACGACAGAAATATAAACTTACTGAAATTCATAAGTATTACTAAAAATATATTTAAACTGATTAATATACAATATTGACACCAATTAATATTTAACAATTTAAAGAGAAATATAAAACTAATAGACTCTCTTTTTAACAGTAGCAAACCCCATGACGGGTCCTACTTAATAACACGGTAAAACACTAACGGTAAAACTTAACATACTTATTCCATCTTGTATCCATTTTGATGCATCAGACATCTATTCCCTGTTCACACTGCACACTATCGAATCTTGAATTGCTACTCCTCAATGTTGTCACCAATCTCAGAATATCTGCCACCCGTTATGTCTAAGACAACTCGTTCCTTCTACTATATAATTTTTACAACACAAACACAACAAAACAATATAACAAAGAGGTGAGATCACCTACGCCAATACCAACATGGTAGTATAGAGATAACACAAATAGCATACCATACAGATATGTCATAACATAATTCCAATAGTGCACTCAACATTAATCAACTATCATTATCCAATTATTTATCAGTTCAAATATCATTCAATAATAACAATAATGGCATCAACATTATTTATCATCATCATCATCCAGTATTTCTCAACAGAACAATTGTCATAGTCAATATTCCTTAATTAATATATCACATAAATATAAATGCTCAGTTTCATGCATGTGCACATAGACTTAATGTCCTACTCCATGGAGTTAATACTCAGTTCGGAGAAGTTGATCCGAAAGATCTGTCTGGACCAAAATGCCTCAGACCAAGTGCTATAATCCTCATTTTGATTTTGCACATCTAGCATATACATGACAGTCTTTACGAGATCTCGATTAAGAATAGTGTCTTAGTCAGGATCATCAGTGCGTTGCATCTGTCTAACCTACGGGAAGAAGCGCGACCAACCACCCATGTAAGCAACCCGCACCCCGATGCTCCCAAGGTCAACAAGTGACTTACACTACGCATATCGCACCCACTCAAGAGGTGTACGTCTCTCCTAGGCAAATAGCCTCATACAGTCCATCGGACCTTTCCATTGCATGTTCAATGCACCAATGCCAATCATAGGCAAAATTTATTATTTTCTCATATAGTGTCCATACACTAGTTCATGCATATAAAATGCACCAATCCCAAACACAAGCAAAATTCACCATTTCCAATGCATGTTCAATGCACCAATTGTAACACCCCTTTGGAGATGCCACACATATAAAGAAAAATAAAATAAATAAATAAAATCTACCCAAGTTATAAACCATTTATTATATAATAATATGGGTCGTAAAGTAATTTCGATAAAGCAGTTATTAAAAATAAAATATTGCGGAAAACATAAAATAAACAGAACGACACCACTCATAATATACATATGTTCTAAGTTATAAGTTATACAAATAATTTACAACTATAATTACAAATATTTATACAGAAATAGTAAAAAAAATAGTAAAAGAGTCAATATATACATCCATACGCAGACGCGCCCAAAAAAAACATCAAGCATATTTACTCCTCTGAAGGATCACTCTCAACATGAAAATGATCATCAGGAGACAAATATCCCGGATGTCTCGACACTCGGCGATAACGTGATCGCGCAGTCGATACGATACTTATCTCACTAGGCTCCGTGGTCATACCACCAAAATGACGCCTAATGGATAAGGGTAACTCTAAGTGTAGAAATACTGTCGTAGTCATGATCGGCTCTCCATCAAACCGATGACGTAAGGTCACAGTCATCCGTCCCGCATACGTCACCGAGTCTCTATCTCCTCTCATGTGCCACGAAAGCGATCCACCGTGAAACTCCAGAGTCACGAACCCCAAAAATCCGGGCACCGCCATACCAAAACTAATCAATCCAGTGGGTATGGATGATCAGATGGTTCTTGATCGTCAAACTGGTCGTCGGCTAGCTGATCTTCCTCCTCCTCGGGGTACAGAACCTCAAGAGGCTGTTCCTCTTCTTCGAACTCTTTACCATATAAACAGGTATATACAGAAAACACATACATTAAAGAGGTAAGACAATCTAAAATCACCACAGACATGGCCAATAAGAAGACGAAAAACAACAGATATACAGTTCATGCAATATGAAAAGCTATAACATTAATAAGTAACAGAGTAGTGTAAAGATTCAAAAAGATGTAAATATTCCAACAATACACCATTACAGATAAAATAAAATAAGAAACAAATGCTACAATACAACAATAGATAAAACAAATACAAGTAAACAAATAAATCAATATAATAAACAGACAAGACAAAATAAATAGATAAGACAAAATAAATAGATAGATCCCAATAAATAAATATAAAACACACCCTACTCCATGGAGCTAAAAACACACAAAGATATCAGAGAGAATGACTCATAAAAATCTATTAGTACCACGGCTGCCCAACCAACTATTGCTCTGTTACACGTTGCGTCTATAGCCCCACGACACAGGAATCCATCATCCAGGCGTGGTGTAGTTCACGGTCGCACGTTGTGGCACTACAGGCAAATGTACTACTAGACTTTACAAATCTCGATTAAATATAGTGCGTGTCGAGTCCATTAGTGTGCTATCGATTTACCACTGCCCCATGGAGCTACCAACTGTCCATATATGGGATCCCGTACACTAACGTCTCCAAGTTCATTAGAACAATGAACCACACTACGTTTATCGCATCGACAACACGATGTGATTCGTCTCGTCAACCAAAACACCAAAAAATTTGGCATAAACACAATACATAATTCCAAAAATATGAAATTATGAAAATGCCCTCAAGATAATAATATGCCCTCAATGGCAGAAAAATAAAAGCATATACGGGTTCACATTTTCCCGACAGTGAAAAAAATCTTCAAAAGCCTGTACGGGTTCACATTTTCCCGACAAAGAAAAAAAAATCCTCAAAAGCCTGACGGGTTCACATTTTCCCGACAGCGAAAAATAAATACAGTAACGGTCAATCACGTAGAAATTTTATCGCGTTTTCACAATCTCGTCGTTTTTACAAACGTTTTGAAATCGCGTAAGTATATTTTTCTGTTTTCAAAATCGCGTAGGATTTTTAATACGTTTTCTCAATCGCGTAAGATTTTTAAATCATTTTCTTGACCGAATTCCTTAAAATTTACTATTTAAATAAACAGAAATAATAAATAATACTTTTAAGCTACGTATAATATTTTTCCATACCCGTATATCTTGTCTTTTGGACATCTTTTCTATCTTATTTATCCGTTTTTACTAAAAATTGACAGTATTTTGCTTAGAAAATTATATTAATAGTTTCCTAATTTTACCGTAAAAATTCTGTTTATTAAAATTTTAGAACCATATACTTAATCCTTTTGAAAACTACTAACATGCTTCAAAACACAGCATGAGCTATATGTTAGAAATTTTTGAAAGTTACTGTATTTCATTTCTAATAACAAAATCATTAGTTCTAAGTTCTCAAACTTATTTCTAATTGATTCTTTTCTTTAAAACTCATTTTAGAAAAATTCTTTTTAACACATATTGCATCCTTATACTGAGAAAAAGTTTGGATTAAATTTTAGATATCAAGAATATCTAGTTTGGCATGTTGGCCGAATTTCCTAAATCCTTTGAAATTGATTTCTAAATTATTTCTCATCTTCTAATTATATGTCAAACTTATTGTATTGTCTAAATTCTTTTAACTATTGTTTTAGAAAATGGTTTTTGAAATCAACACATTCATTTTAGGCATGTTGGCCGAAAATATTTAGTTTTACCATTTGATTTCTAAATTCATTTTTCATGATCTAAACAACTTGAAACCTTCTTAATTCTCCTAGGTTAATTAAAATTCCTTTTAAGAAAATTAAGAGAACATTTTGGTTCTCCATTTTGTTAGTGGCCGTGAGCCTCATGGATGTGTTCTTTGGAACACACATGCATTTCCTTGACATGTTATTCACATCCTATACATTATCATGCAATTTTATACTTTATCATGCAATTCTAACACGTAATATTATCAAAGCTTATAGACATGCAAATTAAAACTAATAGACATGCAAAATTATTACAATCACCAAACAAAGAAAGCTACTAACAAACACCACATAACTACTAACAAACACAAAAATTAACAAATACACACATAATAACCACATCACCACCGAATCCTTATGGATTCTACAAACACCACAAATTACTCCATCTTCTTACCACCACCAAGGGATGATAAGATTAGTCTTCCTCTTACCTTAAATGAAGACAAATGGTATTCTTTCACTCCTCCTAGGGTTCGGTTTTCTCCACCAAAGTACCTAGCAACTCAAACGAAAATCTACAAGTTACTAACCATGAAAAAGAACCTAAACCATGGATAAATCATGGCTTAGAACTTTGAAAAAGAAGAGAGAAAAGAAAAACAAGAGATTTCACCTCCTTGGTACAAACTTCCAAGTTAGTTTTCAAGCTTCAAATGCAAGAATTTGCAAGAACTCTCAACTAGAGATGTTCTTAGGATGGTGTTTAGGTTTAGAAAAGTTGGTTAGAAGAAATTTTAGGTGATTGGATGGTATGGTTCTTGTCTTGGCCGAATGGTGAAGGAAAGAAACAAGAATGGTGGCTAGGGTTCTTGGATGAGAGAGAAGAGAGAAAAACAAGAAAGATGAAGTGGTATTTTGGTCTCCTAACCCCACATGGCCGTAGCACTTCATGCATGCAAGGTGGCCAAATGGTTGGCTTCATCCAAGCCATGGATTGCATCAAAGGCTAGGATTAAAACTTGCTTAACAAGCTTGTCTCCTATTGGTTGATTATTGATGACTCACAAGCCTAATCACACTGTTCATTAATTACCAACTTAGTCACTGGTGAGTCACTTGTTACGAAAAGTTCTACCGCTAATGATGATTAATTAAGCTACTTGATCTAACCATTCTCGCTAATTGTGGGTCCCGCAAAACATTTAGGGTCCTTTGTCATTTTATTATCTTGACTAATAAAATAATATTATAATATTATAAAATTATTTTATTTGTGATCAAATCCTAAAAATTAAAAGATTATTTCTTGTCTCATTCATAATCGGGTTTAGTAAGATCCCCCAATTCTAAATAATAAAATAAGATTTCTCCTAGAAAAAATATTATTTTCCGCCTCGAGCAAATCACACAAAAAGTCCATATAAAATCACAGACAGTAATATTGGACATTAAATCAAGTAGAAAACAATTAAAAACAGCAAAAACAGCACGTTTGGGACGTAATGGTCATTTTCCCATTTTTTTCCCACAACGTAGCTAATCGTCCAAAACGTTCAAATAAAATTACAGACAGTATTAATTGTCTGTATATCATCCAGAAAAATTAAAACAGTAGCTCGAAAAATTTTTTATTTTACCGTCTCGGAACAAATTACGTAAAAAGACCAAATAAAATTTGAGCCTGTATAAACGTATTTGTATTTCATGCAGAAATCAAGAAACAGTAAAATAGGGACACAACGGTCATTCACACGAAAGCTTGAAAAACAGCAAACAGTACATTCAGAATATTTTCTAAAAATTGGGGTGTTACACCAATGCCAATCATAGGCAAAATTCACCATTTCATATTCAGGGTCCACACATTGGCTCATTCTCAGTTTAATTTCATAATCTCATAATCAGAGTCCACACACTGGCCCAACAGTAATCATACTGTATTTTCAACAGCAAAATCATATTATAGCATTTTTATAGTCACAAAACACTTTCGTCATGTTTTCACAATCGCGCAACATTTTTGTTATGTTTTCACAATTTTGCAATGTTTCTGTTGCGTTTTCAAATCGCATATTGATTTTTCATTGTTTTCTCAATTACGTAAAAATATTCCACCATTTTTAAATCGCGTAGCGATTTTTCAACAATATCTCAAACGTGTAAAAATATTTAAACACTTTCCAAATTGCGTAGAAATATTTCAACGTTCCTCAAATCGCGTGAAAATATTTAAACTTTTTTTAAATTGCGTAGCTTAAAAATCACTTTTTTACGTTACGTAAATCATTTTTCACCATAATTTCATTATGAAAAATATTTCTCAACCTTCAAAAATTCCATTTCAACCTTTCTCAAAATAATATGACTACTCACATTATTTTTCACATTTTCTTACTCAAGAAAATCCTTTTCGCAATTTATTCCACAAATTCACAATTCCATTGAATTAAATCAATGTTTCTCACTTTAAAAATTACTAACGCTCTCCAAAACCCAAAGGATGAGTTACACGTTAGAAAACATCAAATCACTCTTATATTCTCCATTTTTCTCAAATCAATTCCAAAATCAATTTTTCTTCAAAATAAATTGAGGTTCAAACACTTTCAACCTCTCTTTGTCTTTCGTAAACGAAATTCTATTTTCCAAGTAACAAAACACCTTGTTACCATTTTCTTTAATCCTTGTACTAAAACACTTTGTTCAAACACTTTGTTTCTACTTTGAAATCACTTTGTTTCATAAAACCAAAACTATTCCAATCTCCCAAAAACCGTGGTGTCTTTTGTAACATCCCGAAAAGTGTTTATTTGATTATAGATGATCATCTTCTAATATTCTAGATTTTTAAGAATTTTTCTGAAATTTTTCGGAAATGTTGAATATTTTAATATATTTCTCATTTTGCGTGCACACTGAGCTGAGACCTGCTGAGGTTAGTTTAACACCCCAGAAATTATTTATTTTATTACGAATAGTCATTTTCTAATATTTGTGATTTATGTGAATTCTTTCAGAATTTTTCGGGAATGACGAATATTTTAATATATTTTTCGTGTTGCGTGCATATTGAGCAGAATCGGGAAAACGACTGTAATAGTTCAAAAATTGGGAAATGATTAGACGAATAGTCGTTTTACAATATTTGCAATTTTTGAGAATTTTCTGGGATTTTTCTGGAAATGTTGAATATTTTAATATATTCCTCGTTTTACGTGTGCACTGAATGGAACTGGAGAAACGCGATGTTTTCTCCGTGAACCTGGAACTATGGACACATCGACAGGAGATCTTACTAAACCCGAGGCTGGACATAGTTTACGAGATTCTACATTTTTCAAGAAATTTTAACAGATAAAATAAAAATAATATGTAAAATTTATCTATCAAATTAATTAAATACTGATTTCTGTCAACTGTAACTATTATCCATTGGATAATAGCATGTAATAAAAATCCTATCACATTATCTCGATGAAATCTACTTTATTTCTAATCAACTCACTTTAATTCAAATTTAATGTAAAATAATCAAAGCTTCTTTGAGAAGCTTTGACCAAACAATGACCAAGAAGCTCTTAGCTTCCAAGGGAAGCCAAAAACTCTCTCTTCCCTCTCTCTCTCTATGCACGGCAGTAGCCTCCAATTGGGAAGGAAATGAGTTGCTTTTCATTAATCCATTTTACACTCAAAAATTCATTTAACCTAAAAACACTTTCTCTCTCTTCTTCTTCTTCTTCTTCTTCATTCTTCATTTTGTTTTCTCCTCCTTCTCTCTAGAAACCCCACGGCAGCAACCCCTCTCCCCCACTCAATCTTCACAAAAATTTCAACCAACCACATTTTCTTAATCCTCTCCTTCTCCTAAACATCTTTCTTGCTTGGAACATCTTGAAATTCCACCATTTTCATCACCTCCTTCAAGCTTCAAAGTTAGGGTTTTTGGGTAAGCTTCAAGACTCTTCTTCTCTTCTCTTCATTTTCGGTTTCAAGGGTGTTTTTGTGACCACCTACACTCCATTTTTCAAGCCCTTATGCTATTCTAACTAAGTTGAATTTTCTAGGGTTTTGGGTGGCACCAATTCGAAATTTCAAGGAGATTCTTGGAGGTTTCTCTTGATTTCTTCACTTGTGTAAGAGGAAGACACTCCTCCTTAACCTTTATTAGCATCTAGGAATCTTGGTTGTGTTGTTTGTGAGAAAACCCTAATGAGGGTTTTTCTTTAAATTGATGGATTAATTGTTTATATGCTTAATTTATGATGTTTGTGACATTGGATTGATTGGTTATGTATTTTGAATTATTGGATTGGACTGAATGGCTTGGAAATTGAAGAAAAAAATCATGGAGAGTGCCTCTAGGAGAGGCTATGGTCTTGAGCCCAAATTGGGGTTCTTGGTGAACTAATTTAACAAGTGAACAATGAAATGAATTAAGAGTATAACATGTATTGTGATGACTTGACAAAATTTGGGAATTGAATTCCTTGAGAGGCCACGGCCTCTAAGGCCTTTTGAGGCTTAATTATGCAACTTTAGTAACTTAGAAGCTTAGGTAATTAAGTAGTTAAAAATCCATGTAAGGAGATAGGTAATCAATAAATTGGAAGAATTCAATATGATTAGATATTTCATAAATTTTAAAGGAACCATGAGTGAAACTTTCATAAGACTTAGGGTAAATTCAAGAGAGCAAGAACAAGAGAGTGTGAGTCTTTAAGAGCTTAGAATGATTTACTAATTGTAAAAGAATGGATTACAATACGAAGACTAAATTAATCATAAGAGTTTAATTGGAAATGGACCTTGTAGGAAAGACAAAATTTAAGTTAGGATTCATAATGGATCTAAGAATGTACCATTTGGCTTTATCTCAATATTAAGATATTGTGGGTCCATATGAGTGACCATTTGTATATTGATGCTCTCTTGGCCGATTGTGGTATATTATGGAATTGTATGAAATTAATGATCATACATGTTCATGCATAGAGTCTTATGCATTGTGAATGTCCTGTGGACTGTTGTAAGGCCAAGTTTCCTAGGAGATTGAACACACCTTAGTGCGAGTGCGAGTAGACTAGTGTAGGTTGTGTTTGACCTTGGGGGCATCGAGGTGCGGGTCCTCCACAATGGGCAGTTGGTAGCTCTCATACCCGTGGGGCAAACCGATGCAAACGCACCAACAATCCGGACAGAGACACTGTCCTATATCGTGATCGAGCGTGGAACGTCTGTACAATGCCTGGATGTGCACGTGAGAATTAATGATTTTAGCACTTTGGCTGCGGCAGCCGAGTTACAGATATGTCCCCTGATCTTTCTCTCTGACTGTTTGTGTCTAGCTCCATGGAGTAGGAATTTGGGAAAGCATGCATGTGCATCGTGAGATAATCTGTCATTGTAAATCATTACTTTCCGTAACTATGAATTGTCTGATCATTACTGTAATGAATTTTTGCCTGGAATTGTTTATTCGCTTACTGTTAGACTTACTGCTTATTATTTGGAAATGCTGTTCTAAATTGCTATTTGGGCGTGTTGCGCCATTTTGTTTCTGGATGCTATAATTGGTAATGATGGTAGGATGTCTTACCTCTTTCTTGCATTCATATTATTTACTGCTTGTGTGTATACAGTATCTACCGAAGACGACGGCAAGGAGGTTGAAGCCCCAGATTTCCCCGGCTTCTGGCCAGATCGAGACTAGCATCTACAGAGGACGATGGAGGCACGTATGCACGGATTTGTAGGCGATGTGGGTCTGACCTTCCTTGGAGGGCCAGAGTGTTGGCACATCAACTTGAGTTCCGATCGTTACGTTTATCTGGGGGACGTGTCGATTTCTCTAGCCTGGAGACGTCATGAGACGCCTATTTTTACCTGCTATGTCAGCCTGCGACTGGAGTTCTACTTGCCCATCCATGAGATGTGGGGTGATTGTTACTACACCCCGCAGGAGGACTCTTTTGATTCCACTGCTCAGACTCCTGCCCGTGCCTCTGTGGTCCCGATGGAGGTTTCCTCGGATGAAGAGGATCCTGCTGAGGACCCTGATACGGTCCCTCCTCCTCTGAGGGACTGATTTTTCTGGTAGCTACTGATGGCTGCCAGGGTTTTATTTTGGGGGCCTGATGTATTATTTTTGGTGGGCTGTATATTTTGATATTCTAGGGGATGTGTATGTAAAATTCATAGGCAGGTATAGTTTTGCTTTTTAGAAATTTCCAGGCTTGTATCTAAAGTACAGTTAATATTTAAATATATATGTATATGTGCATGTCATTCAGATGTGAAGTTTATTTTCTGTCTTACTCTTTACTGCCATTCCAGCTTCGTCACTTAGTTTTATTTATTAATTAACAAAAAAAAAATACATACCACTATTTTACTCATGTATTAAAGCATCGAATAAGTTAACCTTAAACTAAATGAACCGGGTCTTAATTTAGAAAAAATTTATTTTTTGCATTTTCATTTATGTTTAATAATGTGACGTTCTCTCTCCAAAAAGGGGCGTTACATTAAGTTGGTATCAGAGCCCCGGTTTATGTTACTTTGGGTCTTATGTGTGAGTCTGTCTTATTTGTGCTGTGTGAATCTCTGTGATTGGTGTTTTGAATGAATCTCTCTGACCTTCCTTGTGTTTTTCAGTTAATCCGATTCAAGAGGAAGTAAGATGGCGAGAGGCGGAGAAATGGCAGCTGCTGTAGAAGCGATGCAGTGGATGGCGGAAGTCATCGCGCAGCAAAATGAGCGTGCTGCTCAACAATAAGAGAGAGCTACCCAACAACTTGAGGCAACTGCAGATGCACAAAACTTAGCAGAATTTCGTCGCCACAACCCTCCACAATTCAAGGGAGAATTTGATCCAGACAAGGCTAGTTTGTGGATCAAGGAACTCGAGAAGGTTTTCCGTGGCATGAACTATGCCGGAGATAAGAAGGTGAATTACGCTACCTTTATGCTTGTCGACAATGCTGAAGACTGGTGGAACAGAGCCCAGGGAGCACTGGAGGCCGAAGGGCGCGACATCACATGGGACTTGTTCAAGGACAAATTCTTGGATAAGTACTTTCCTACTAGTGCAAGGCATGCAAAGGAGATGGAATTCCTCAACCTGAGACAGGGGAACATGACCGTTAGTGAGTATGCGGCCAAGTTTGAGAACTTGGAGAAGTTCTTAACGCATTATCAGCATCAAACGGATGAAGTTTGGAAGTGTTGGAAGTTCATTGAAGGGTTGAGGTACGAAGTGAAGAAGGCTGTAATCACTCTAAAAATTTAAGTATTCTCAGAACTATTGGACACGTGCAGTGAAGTTGAGGCCTTGGAACAAGCTAGAGACTCGAGGAGCAAGAACTTTGGGCCTGCGAGGTTCCAAAGAGGTGGAGGCAATAGTTCAAACCACTTCTAAAAGAAACCCTATTCCTGACCGGCGGGAGGTCAACAACAAACTGGTGGAAGTTCTGGTGGAGGTTCTACTGCGAACCGGACTGGTCAGATTATGGTATATCCTTCTAAATGCCTAAAGTGTGGAAAAGACCATCACACGAGAGATTGCATGATCAAGGGATTTATCTGCTTCAGATGTGGCAAACTGGGCCACATGTCCAGAGATTGAACCAAGCAAAGACCGAACCTTCAATCAATGCAACTCAAGCCAAGAAACCGCAAGCCGGAGGTCGAGTCTACACTATGAGCGGAGCTGAAGCCTCCGAATTCGAAGACCTGATTCAAGGAGAAGGCACCATAGAAGGTAATCTTTTAAAAGTACTGTACGACTCTGGGGTAACCCATTCTTTCATATCCTATGACTATGTGCTACGACTTGGCTTACCTGTGTCTGAACTACCCTTTGATTTGACTGTCTCAACCCCTACTGACAAACTGGTAGTTACTACTAAAGTCTATTTGAAGTGTCCCCTAATTGTTGAAGGTCGAAGCTTTTCTGTCGATTTGATCTATTTACCTCTCTCACAATTAGATATAATCTTAGGGATGGACTGGTTGTCTTCTAACCATGTTCTGTTAGATTGCTCTAGGAAAACCATAGTCTTTCCCATGGATGAAGATTCTAGATACTTGATGGCTAACCAAGTGCGAGCTTTCCTGAAAGAAGGAGCTTAAGGATACATGCTGCTATCTTCTTTGAAAATCGAGAGCAAGGCTGATCTGAGTACTATTCCAGTAGTGAAGGAGTTTCCTGAAGTCTTTCCAGAAGATGTACCTAGTTTACCACCGATGCATGAGATAGAGTTTGCTATTGACCTTGTACCGGGAGCCGGTCCCGTGTCTATAGCACCTTATCGAATGTCGCCAACGGAATTGGCAGAACTTAAGAAACAGCTAGAGGAGCTTTTGGAGAAACAATTTGTTAGACCGAGTGTATCACCCTGGGGAGCGCCAATGTTGTTAGTTCGAAAGAAGGACGGTACCTCAAGATTGTGTGTGGACTATAGGCAGTTGAGCAAGCTGACGATCAAGAACAAGTATCCACTCCCAAGAATCGACGATTTGATGGACCAACTGAAGGGAGCAGCGGTATTTTCAAAGATCGATCTGAGATCTGGATACCATCAAATAAGGGTGAAGACTGAGGATATACCCAAGACTACTTTTTGTACCCGATACGGTCATTACGAATACCTTGTGATGCCATTTAGTGTAATGAATGCACATGCTATCTTCATGGACTACATGAACAGGATCTTTCGTCCTTATTTGGACAAGTTTGTTGTCGTCTTCATCGACGATATCTTGATATATTCCCAGAATCAGGAGGATCATGCTGAACATCTCAGCATAGTTCTTCAGATTCTGAAGGAGAAAGAATTGTACGCCAAGTTATCGAAGTGTGAGTTTTGGTTAGATGAAGTTAAGTTTTTAGGCCATGTGATCTCGAAGGAAGGGATCACCGTGGATCCATCAAAAGTGGAGGCAGTGTTACAATGGGAACGACCGAAGTCAGTAACGGATATTCGTAGCTTCGTGGGTTTGGCCGGATATTACAGAAGGTTCATAGAAGGGTTTTCCAAAATTGCTGGACCGCTCACTCAATTAACAAAGAAGAACCAAGCCTTTGAGTGGACCGATAGCTGTGAGCAAAGTTTCCAAGAGTTGAAGAACCGGTTAACCACCTCACCAATATTGGTGCTACCTGATCCAAATGAGCCATTCGAGGTGTACTGTGATGCTTCATACCAAGGATTGGGGTCTGCTCTTATGCAACATAGAAGAGTGGTGGCTTATGCTTCGCGACAGTTGCGAGTGCATGAAAAGAACTACCCGACGCATGATTTGGAGCTAGTAGCTGTGGTTTTTGCTCTGAAGATATGGAGGCATTTCCTTTATGGAGCGACGTTCAACATTTTCAGTGACCACAAAAGTTTGAAGTACTTGTATGACTAGAAGGAGCTTAACATGAGACAACGGAGATGGTTAGAATTCCTGAAGGATTATGATTTTCAGCTGTTGTATCACCCTGGCAAAGCGAATGTCGTGGCAGACACCTTGAGTAGAAAGACCATCAGTGTTTCTGCCCTGATGATTAAGGAAAGAGACCTCATAGAACAGTTTAGAGATGTTTGGTCATTTGTTAAGTTGGAACCCGAAAAGATTTGTATGAACATGGTCACCATTTCAAATGAACTAATGGATGACATACAGGAAAAGCAGAAGGTCGATGGATTCTTGCAAGAAGTGAGAGAACTGATGGGGCAATGTAAAGAAACAGAATTTGAGGAAGGAACGGATGGAATTCTGAGATTCTGGGGTAGAGTTTGTATTCCCCGTGACCAAGGGCTTAGACGATATATTGTGGATCATGCTCACACCAGCATGCTGAATATGCACTCAGGCATAACGAAGATGTACCAAGACTTAAAGAAGTTGTTCTGGTGGCATAGGATGAAGAGCGATGTCACTAGATGCGTATCGACTTGTCTAGTTTGTCAAAAAGCTAAGGTGGAACATCAAAGACCTACAGGATTGCTGCAACCATTGTCTATTCCTGAATGGAAATGGGACAGCATTGCAATGGATTTTGTTGTGAGTTTGCCAAGGACAAAGAAAGAACACGACTCAATTTGGGTAATAGTAGATCGACTCACAAAGTCAACTCATTTTCTCCCGATCAACATAAGGTACAGTTTGGAGAAGCTGACCCAGCTGTATATTGGAGAGATCGTTTGGTTGCATGGTGTGCCTACGAGTATTGTTTCGGATAGGGATCCGAGGTTTACTTCAAAATTTTGGCAGAGTCTACAGGCATCATTGGGAACAAAGTTATGTCTGAGTTCGGCGTACCACCCACAAACCGATGGTCAATCGGAAAGAACGATCCAATCTTTAGAAGATTTGCTTAGAGCTTGTACTATGGAACAGACTGGATGTTGGGATGAAGTTCTACCACTGATAGAATTCACCTACAACAACAGTTACCATTCAAGTATAGGGATGGCACCTTGTGAAGCTCTGTATGGACGACGGTGTCGGACACCATTGTGTTGGTACCAAGACGGTGAGCGTCTCATGATTGGACCAGATATCATTCAACAGACAACTGAGAAGGTCAAAATGATTCAAGAGAAGATGAGAACTGCTCAGAGCCGGCAAAAGAGTTATGCGAATAAGAGGAGAAAGCCTCTTGAGTTTGAGGAAGGTGAGCATGTATTCTTGAAAGTCACACCCACGACTGGGGTCGACCGGGCTTTGAAATCTAGAAAACTCACCCCAAAATTTCTTGGACCTTACCAAATTCTATGCCGGATAGGTCCAGTAGCTTACCAGATAGCCTTACCCCCTTTCCTTTCCAACATACACAATGTTTTCCATGTGTCACAACTGCGTATTTACCTAACCCAAGTCATGTCATAGTACCAGACACAGTATAATTAAAAGAGAACTTGACCTATGAGGCGCCTCCTGCGAGAATCGAGGACCGACGAATAAAGCAACTTAGAGGCAAGGAGATTCCATTGGTGAAGGTGATATGAAATGAGACGACTGGTGATGCGACTTGGGATCTGGAGGACAAAATGAAAGAGCAACACCCATATCTTTTCTAAGGTATGTAAATTTCGAGGACGAAATTCCTTTTTAGTTGGGGAGTGTTGTAACATCCCGAAAAGTGTTTATTTGATTACAAATGATCATCTTCTAATATTCTAGATTTTTAGGAATTTTTCTGGAATTTTCCGGAAACGTCGAATATTTTAATATATTTCTCATTTTGCGTGTACACTATGCTGAGACCTGCTGAGGTCAGTGTAACACCCCGAAAATTATTTATTTTATTACAAATAGTCATTTTCTAATATTTGTGATTTATGTGAATTCTTTCGGAATTTTTCGGGAACGATGAATATTTTAATATATTCCTCGTGTTGCGTGTATATTGAGCAGAGTCGAGAAAACGACTGTAATAGTTCAAAAATTGGGAAATGATTAGAAGAATAGTCGTTTTACAATATTTTCAATTTTTGAGAATTTTCTGAGAATTTTCTAGAAACGTTGAATATTTTAATATATTCCTCGTTTTACGTGTGCACTGAACGGAACTGGAGAAACGCGATGTTTTCTCCGTGAACCTGGAACTATGGACACGTCGACGGAGGATCTTACTAAACCCGAGGCTGGACACAGTTTACGAGATTCTACGTTTTTCAAGAAATTTTAACAGATAAAATAAAAATAATACTGTGCGAAATTTATCTGTCAGATTAATTAAATACTGACTTCTGTCAACTGTAACTATTATCCATTGGATAATAACATGTAATAAAAATTTTATCACATTATCCCAATGAAATATACTTTATGTCTAATTAACTCACTTTAATTCAAATTTAATGTAAAATAATCAAAGTTTCTTTGAGAAGCTTTGACCAAACAATGACCAAGAAGCCCTTAGCTTCCAAGGGAAGCCAAAAACTCTCTCTTCCCTCTCTCTCTCTCTCTATGCACGGTAGCAGCCTCCAATTGAGAGGGAAATGAGTTGCTTTTCATTAATCCATTTTACACTAAAAAATTCATTTAACCTAAAAACACTTTCTCTCTCTTCTTCTTCTTCTTCTTCTTCTTCATTCTTCACTTTGTTTTCTCCTCCTTCTCTCTAGAAACCCCACTGACAGAAGAAATAGCCCCTCTCCCCCACTCAATCTTCACAAAAATTTCAATCAACCACATTTTCTGAAATCAAATCATTTGTTCATTTTCATTTTTCACTTTCTTTGCAAATCCTTAAAATCATCAACTCATTGCTCTTTTCATTTAAAACTCATGATTAATAAAATACTTAGAATCTTTTTACTCAAAAATCACCCTTGAGGCCGTGTGCCTCTATGGTTCTTTGGAACCAAAAATTATTTTTCTTTTCATCATCAAATCATGACATATATATATATATATATATATATATATATATATATATATATATATATTTCATCATTAATACCACAAGCATGCCATAATTAAGACAATAAATCATACTAAGCATGCAAGCACAAATAAACCATGCTAAGCATATAAACCATATAAACACATAAACACTCACAAATAATTACATGACCATGGATATGAATCTTCGCATGGATTCACCATCCATCAAATACACAACCATCTCTCACCATCATACTTGGTTGTGAGATGAATCTCCCTATTACCTCTTGAAGATCCTCAAAAGCTCCTTGTTTTGCTTCTTTTTCCAAGTCCTTCACCACCAAGGGCTTCTCAAATACAAAATAAAACATACACATAATTAATATATCAGACTTGAATAAGAAAACCATGGATTAGAATCATGGTTAGAACCTTGAAAATCAAAAGAAAAGTGAAGATTAATAAACTTCACCAATAAAGCTTCAATCTTTAGCTTGAAGAACAAGGTTGAAGATGAATGATTTAGAGAAAGTCTCCAACGAAAGTTGCTTAGAATATCATGTAGATTCAAGATCTATGGTTGGATGAAATTAAAAGAGATTGGATGGTGATTTTAGGTGGTATGGCCGAAATTCCTCTTGGAGAACAAGGATGAAGTTTTTGATTTTTGTGAAAGAAAGCTTCTTAGACTTGGTTAAGATAAAGAATGAAGTGAAAACACTTAGTTTTCCTTCCACCAATTTCGTAGAGCTCCATGGAAAAATCCTTAAAAATCATAAACAAATGTTAAAATCAATAACAAGTGTAGAAATAGGTAAACCATGGTTCAAGCATGACTTAGAAAATTAAAACTTGAAGTTTGGGTGAAGAGATAAGAACTTTACCCTTTATGATAGAAACTTGAAGCTTGGATTTGAAGCTCAAGATGAATGATTTTGTGAAAACTCATCACTAAAGATGTTCTTAGAATAAGGTAAGGATTCAAGAAATAAGGTTGGTTGAAATTAAAGAGTGATGGAAGGCATTCTTGGGTGCTTTGGCCGAAACATGCATGGAGAAAGAAGGAGAGAAAATATTTGATGAAGTCTTGGCTTTTTGGAGAAGACAAAGATGAATTATGATAACAATAATGTGGTCTTCAACTTTGCTAAGCTCTTAAGCTCCTCCAAAACCGTCCCCCCTCTTCATGCTTCTCTTTATGCATTCAATAAATGACCATAATAATTAGCCACCATTTTAAGCATTTCTAGCCATTGATTAATTCAATGGTTAGGATTAAGGTAGACTTTTGACTAGAAGACTTAATCTAGGCCATTAGATCTTTCTCCTTGAAATCCTAGCCATTAGATGCATCTCCAAAAATGAAGGGTCAAGATTGCTCCTTCTTACTTTTAATCCAAGGGTCATAATTAGTCATGGCCATTTTAGAAGACCAAATCTCCACCATTGATTAAATCCAAATCCAATGGTCACAAATGATCCATCTCCACCATTGATTTAATCCGAATCCAACGGTCACAAATGGTCCTAGCCACTTTGTAAGACCAAATCTCCACCCTTGATCTAAATCTAAATCCAATGGTTATAAATGGTCATAGCCATTTTCTTAGACTAATCCTACACTGTTGATTAAATCGACGGTTGATATCAAAGTCTTCAATATTAGACTTGCTTCCTATTGGTCTGTCAAAAGAATTAAACTTGTTTCCTATTGGTCCGTCAAAAGTTGTCATAACCACTATTGTTGACTTAAGTAGTATAATTTCTATTTTTATCTGCTATAACCCCACGAAAGAATATATTTGCTATATTTTTATCGCCTGATAATTAAATACAGTACAAAATACAGTAAAAGAAATTTTCTAAAAACTATTTCCGGATTCAGGTTTAGTAAAATCTCCTGTCTCTGTCTAAACAGTACAAATTTTTCTCTGCGTAGAAAAATTTTCACTTTGCGGGACCCACCTGGGCCCACGTAAGGTCACCTAGGCCCACAAATGGCCCAAAAACAATCAGAGAAATATAAAAATTTATAATCATCCACAAAAATCACAATTATTAGAAAACGTATGAAAATTAAGTCAGATTGTTAAAAATAATTAATAGTCAAGCGAAATAAATACTTAAAGATTTTCTCTGGCCCGAAAATTATTATTTTCTTGACACGGAGTAAATCACTCAAAACGATCAAAAGTACTGACGGAACACTCAAAATAATTTTACAGCACACAGAAATCACTAAACAGTAGGATTCTGTTAACTGTCAAAATTACTGTCTAATAGATAGGAAATTTGGGGTGTTACAGTACTCCCCCTCTAAAAAGAAGTTTCATCCTCGAAACTTGATAAACCTGATTTCACATCCTCAAAATAAATATGGATATTGTTCTTTTATCTTATCCTCCAACTCTTATATTGCTTCTCCACTTACATCATTCTAAACGATTTTAACCAATAAAAATTCTTTGTCTCTCATTCAACTTCTCCTGATCAAACAGATATCTCAGATTCCTATAATTACTGAAGATGTTAAATTTTACTCCATAAAGAAAGTATATCCATACTTCTAATACAACACAACATCTACCAACTTCCATTCATGCGTAGAATAACTTTTCTCAAGTGACTTCAATTTCCTAAAATCATACCCTACAACTCTTTTATTCTGCATAAGCACACATCTTAAACTTTGATGTAATACATCATAATACACCTCCAATGGTTTACTGAGATTAGACAAAACTAATACCAGAAAAGTACTCAAACATATTTCAACTCCTAAAAATTCTCCTTGTATGCATTAGTCCATTCAAACACTTAATTCTTTTTTGATAAGCTAGGTAAGAAGTCCTACGATCCAGAAATTTTCCAGTATTCCCATTACTAAGTTTGATTTTTCTCACTGAAAAACTGTTTCAACCTTTGAAGGATCCACTACGCTTCCGTTGTGTCACTCTGATACTATGACATGGATATAGATAGGAATATCCTTTCTTGCAAATTGCGATACATGAAAAACATTATGAAAGACAACAAAACTATCTGATATGTTACTGGACATATCCAACAAAGAATTTGATATTGCCCGATTTTCAGGAATGAATTTTCTAGAATACTAACACTTTATTGAGACAATCTCATCGGATATGGTTGGAAAATAACCAGTCCGTTTCAAAGATCATATCTATTTATAAAAGAAATAAATAGATTAAACTAACACAAAAATTTGATCTATAACAATAATTCGAATAACTCGAGTAACACGATAGGCTAGCAATGGAAACAGAAATAAAGAAATCAGAAGATCACGAAGACACAGATAACACCAACATATAATTGATCTACTCAATCATATGCTATAAAGAATAGGTAAAGAATTACCTTCTACAATATAGTCTCCCTTGTTTGTGTCTTCAGCTCAGAACACTCTCGTTCCATTCGACGTATCGACTCTCCCTACTACTTGAGATTTACTAACAGAAAACTCTGTTTACAATGGAACACAATCTCTAAAAATATGTCCAAACTTTTCACACTTAAAACAATTTGTTTCCTTGAACATATAATCCTTCATTAAGTGTCCCTTTCCACTTCACGTACAAAACAGTAAACACATCACGGTCCAAATGGGTTTACTATTTCAAGCACTACCTCCACACTTTCACTACTTCTGCTGATTTCCTGGTGATTGTAATTATGTTTCCCATTGAAATCAATCACTTTCCTAATATCCCTCCTTTAGAATACCCAATTCCAAAATTACGAAATCTTATATTCCGAAACTGATTCTCTTCCATTAGATCCTGAATCTCAACTTTCAGTTCCTGCTGTTCAGCGATCCTCTGTTCTTGTTATACTATCATGTCAGTTATTCTCCGCATTGCTGCCGTAGTGGTAACCATATTATTAGTGTCACGTTCCGCTTCCACACACGTACGTCTACCACGAGCCATTTCCTTTCTTCAAAGACAAACAAATCAAAATAAAATGGATCTGGTATCCATTCCAAATAACATTGTTTCCTTTCAGAAATCAAACACACAGAGAACATAACACAAGCAAAACAGACTTAACCACAAACCCCAAAAGACTCAAATCGTGCTTTGATACCAACTAATGTAACACCCCCCTTAGGGCATCACATTTCTGACTACCAACTCCCAATCTGAAAATGATTTCATAAAAGGTTTGAGTTATAAAAGATGGGTTTTAAATTTTTTTGTCATCAACGACAGAAATATAAACTTACTGAAATCTATAAGTATTACTGAAAATATATTTAAACTAATTAATATACAATATTGACACCAATTAATATTTAACAATTTAAAGAGAAATATAAAACTAATAGACTCTCTTTTTAACAGTAGCAAATCCCATGACGGGTCCTACTTAATAACACGGTAAAACACTAACGGTAAAACTTGACATACTTATTCCTTCTTGTATCCATTTTGATGCATCAGACATCTGTTCCTTGTTCACACTGCACACTATCGAATCTTGAATTGCTACTCCTCAATGTTGTCACCAATCTCAGAATATCTGCCATCCGTTATGTCTAAGACAACTCGTTCCTTCTACTATATAATTTTTACAACACAAACACAGCAAAATAATATAACAAAGAGGTGAGATCACCTACGCCAATACCAACATGATAGTATAGAGATAACACAAACAGCATACCAAACTGATATGTCATACCATAATTCTAATAATGCACTCAACATTAATCAACTATCATTATCCAATTATTTATCAGTTCAAATATCATTCAATAATAACAATAATGGCATCAACATTATTTATCATCATCATCATCCAGTATTTCTCAATAGAACAATTGTCATAGCCAACATTCCTCAATTAATATATCACATAGATATAAACGCTTAGTCTCATGCATGTGCAGATAGACTCAATGTCTTACTCCATGGAGCTAATACTCAGTTCGGAGAAGTTGATCCGAAAGATCTGTCTGTACCAAAATGCCTCAGACCAAGTGCTATAATCCTTATTTTGATTTTACACATCTAGCATATACACGACAGTCTTTACGAAATCTCGATTAAGAATATTGTCTCAGTCAGGATCATCGGCGTGTTGCATCGGTCTAACCTACGGGAAAAAGCGCGACCAACCACCTATGTAAGCAACCCGCACCCCGATGCCCCCAAGGTCAACAAGTGACTTACACTACGCATATCGCACCCACTCAAGAGATGTACGTCTCTCCTAGGCAAATAGCCTCATACAGTCCATCGGACCTTTCCATTGCATGTTCAATGCACCAATGCCAATCATAGGCAAAATTTATTATTTTCTCATAGTGTCCATACACTAGTTCATGCATATAAAATGCACCAATGCCAAACAAAGGAAAAATTCACCATTTCCAATGCATGTTCAATGCACCAATGCCAATCACAGGAAAAATTCACCATTTCATATTCAGGGTCCACACATTGGCCCATTCTTTGTTTAATTTCATAATCTCAAAATCAGGGTCCACACACTGGCCCAATAGTAATCATACTGTATTTTCAACAGCAAAATCATATTATCACTTTTTTATAGTCACAAAACACTTTCGTCGTGTTTTCACAATCGCGCAATATTTCTATTACGTTTTCACAATTTTGCAACGTTTCTATTACGTTTTCAAATTGTATATTGATTTGTCATTGTTTTCTCAATTACGTAAAAATATTCCACCATTTTTAAATCGCGTAGCGATTTTTCAACAATATCTCAAACTTGTAAAAATATTTAAACACTTTCTAAATTGCGTAGAAATATTTCAACATTCCTCAAATCGCGTGAAAATATTTAAACATTTTTCAAATTGCGTAGCTTAAAAATCACGTTTTTAAGTTACGTAAATCATTTTTCACCGTAATTTCATTACGAAAAATATTTCTCAACCTTCAAAAATTCCATTTCAACCTTTCTCAAAATAATATGACTACTCACATTATTTTTCACATTTTCTTACTCAAGAAAATCCTTTTTTGCAATTTATTCCACAAATTCACAATTCCATTGAATTAAATCAATGTTTCTCACTTTAAAAGTTACTAACGCTCTCCAAAACCCAAAGGATGTGTTACACATTAGAAAACATCAAATAATTCTTATATTCTCCATTTTTCTCAAATCAATTCCAAAATCATTTTTTCTTCAAAATAAATTGAGGTTCAAACACTTTCAACCTCTCTTTGTCTTTCGTAAACGAAATTCCATTTTGCAAGTAACAAAACACCTTGTTTCCATTTTCTTTAATCCTTGTACTAAAACACTTTGTTCAAACACTTTGTTTCCACTTTTAAATCACTTTGTTTCATAAAACCAAAACTATTCCAATTTCCCAAAAACCGTGGAGTCTTTGGCCATTGAAGCCATCAAATACTTTTCCTTTATAAAATCAAGGTATTCACAAACCTTCAAAACCGTGGTACTTGTTTTCAAATGACCATCAAATATTTTTCCTTCTAAATTAATATGATTTTACACAAACAAAACCATTAAAAATTCCTTAACAAAAACCATGAGCACTTCGTCTTTGAAATTAAATCATTTGTTCATTTTCATTTTTCACTTTCTTTGCAAATCCTTAAAATCATCAACTCATTGCTCTTTTCATTTAAAACTCATGATTAATAAAATACTTAGAATCTTTTTACTCAAAAATCACCCTGGAGGCCGTGTGCCTCTATGGTTCTTTAGAACAAAAAATTGTTTTTCTTTTCATCATCAAATCATGACATATATATATATATATATATATATATATATATATATATATATATATATATATATATATATATTTCATCATAAATACCACAAGCATGCCATAATTAAGACAATAAATCATACTAAGCATGCTGTAACACTCCAATTTTTGGTTAATTATGTTTTTGCCCTTATTGTACTGTTTTTTGATTTCTGTGTGTTATAAAATTAATTTGACTGTTTCGTAACTGTATTTGATTGTTTCGTGTGATTTGCTCCGAGTCAAGAAAATAATAATTTTCAGGCCGAAAAAAATCTTGTTTGATTATTTGGAGCTGGGCGATCTTACTAAACCCAATCTGAATAATACACATATCATTTTTTTTATTTTTTAGGATTTTTCTGTATAATAAAAATATTTATCATGCAGAAAAATTTGTGGGACCCACATTTGTTTTGTGGAAGCCACGTTTGGGTTTGTGGGACCCACTTTTAGGAAAAGTTTACCAACGTAAAAGGCTTGTAAAATTCTAGACCAAAAGGTTAAAAATCCATAAAAATGGTTAAATTTAGTAGATTAGTTAATTTAAAACTTATTTTAATAGATTAGTTAATTTAAAATCTAATTAAGTTAATCTAAAGGGTTTAAGTGATAATTAAATAGATTAAAACCTAATTAGTTTTTATCAAATTTTAGTTAGACAAATGTATTAGTATAATTAAGTAGAAGATTAAGGATTCTACGTAAACTAATGATTAACAAAAATACAAAGGAATCTAACTAACTTTTAATTAAACCTAATTAGGAGGACTTAAGCATAAATAAGTTATTAAAAATCAATCAAATTTTGATTAGAATTCCTATAGCTATTTTTGGATCTATGCATGCATTATGCATTCAATTATGCACTCAAATGCAATCATGGAGATCTAGGTGCTTAGTCATCCACCATCCAAATCATCAAAGGCAATTATGTTAGCAAAATTGTCAAAAAAGGGGGCTGCATTTGTCTTGGAAGTCTACGGCCATGCATGATGGGGGGGCTATTATTCACTTCAAAATCATTCATTCAATTATTCTAATTCATTCTCTCTTTTCTCTCCTACCCAAAGAAACCAAAGAAAACTTTCAAGTCTTCATTTCCCACACCATTCGGCCAAGTCGCTTCAATGCACTTCCATCCATCAAAAAGTTCATCCAACTTCATTTCCTAAATCTAAACCATATTCTAAGAACATTTCTAGTTGTGAGTTTTTGCAAAATCATCCATTTGGAGCTTGGAAAATCACTTTGAAGTTTCTTTCCTATAAGGTGAAAATTATTGTTTCTTGTTTCTAATTTGATTTTTGATGTTCTAAGCCATGATTGATCCATGGTTTATCTTTTTCATCCATAGTTTATGACTTTATAATTTGTTTAAGCTTGTTAGGATTTTTGTTGAAGCTACACAAAATTTCTAAGGAGGAGTCCAAGGAGATCTTGTCTTCCTTATAGGTAAGAGGGAGATTTAATCTCATCAACCATGTGTGGTGGTTAGAAAATGGATGTATTTGTGGTGAAGAATCCATAAGGATTCATTCACTTGGTTGTTTGTTGTCTTCTCTATTTGTGATTGTTTATGTGTGCATGTAATTTGCTTTTCTATTTGTGATTTATTATGCATGCAAGCATGTTTATAGCTTTGATATTTGGTATGTGTTTTATTATTGCTTTAATATATGGTATGTGTTCATAAATATATGTATATGTTCATGGATCTATGATAATTATTGTTGGATGTGCAAATATGTTGAGACTTGCAAAAGTGTTCCAAAGAACACAAGATGAAGAGCTTATGGTTTTTACTATGAAAAGAGAACCAATATGTTCTCAACCATTTTTATAAGAGGATAACCTAATTGATTTAATTAAGTTAAAGGATTTTTCAATGATTTAATGGATGAAAAATAATTTTAAACATGGTTTGTATAAAAATGGTGATTTTCAGCCAAAATATATTTTTAATGTTTAATTGATCCAAAATTTATTTTCTAAGTGTAAACTAGTTTATTAACCTAAAACGAATTCAATTATGATGGATTTTTAATAGTCAAATAAGTAAATGAATTTTTACTAGAAGTCTAGTATGGTAAAGAAATAAATTTTAACACTTGAAAAATACTTATCTTTGAGTTTTTAAAGTATGTTAGCAATTTTCAAAGTGTATTTTATGGTTATAATTAAATAAAGGAATTTTTAAAGGAAAACGTAGAAAATATCATTTAGTAGATTTTCTAAACGAAATGCTGTCAAAATTGATTAAAAATGAGCAAGTAATGAAGAACGTTTCAAAATGATATTTAGAAAGCAAGGAAATATTTTACGTAGTTGAAGAATAAAAATAACAGTAGAATAATTTATTAAATTTGAATTTTTGAGAAAAACGTCAAAAATCATTACTTAGGGTAATTTTTGTAAGAAAAATGGAAAATAATGTCTAAATAATATTTTTAGTTTTGGAAAGTTTAAAAATTTAATTTGGAGCATCAAGAAATATTTTATACAGTGAAAAACAGTAGAAATAGTTTACGCATATTTAAAATGATGATTTGTAAACAACGCGATTAAGAAAATGATTTAAAAATGTTACGCGATTGAGAAAACATTGAAAAATATTTACGCGATTGAAAAACGTTTGTAAAATGTGACGTAATTGTGAAAATGTGATAAAATATTTACGCGACTTATGGAAACAGTAAGTTTTAATGTCGGGCCAAAGTGGTGGACCCGGACATGTTGGGAAATAGTACTGTCAAGTGAAGACGTACTGATTTTGGAAAATATTAATACTAAGGATATTTTTGTAATTATGATTTATGGTGATAATGAACGTAATTTTTGTAATTATGGATCATTACATACATAGAGTGGTATGTCAATTTGGTTGAAATTGACGATTGACTGACGAGATGAATTACACCGTGTTGCGGGTGTGATAGGCGTAGCGTGTTCATGTGGAGAACTTGGAGGTGTTAGTGTGCAGTAGATTCCACATGTGGACAGTTAGTAGCTCCTCTGGGCCGTGGTAACTGAAAACACACACTAGCGATCTCGACAAATACTATTCTTAATCATGATCTATTGGGGACTATCTGGTACTATGCCTGGACGTACACGACGTATTTGACTGTATACTATTCACTTGACGTATTTGACTGTGTGCCATTCACACGACGTATTTGACTGTGTGCTATTTACACGACGTATTTGACTGTGTAATAGTTGGTTGAGGCAGCCTGATGTGCGGACATGTCTACCGGATCATTCTCTCTGATGTTTGTGTTTAGCTCCATGGAGTAGGAACGAGTCTGAGTACATGACATATTTAATCTGCATCACTGTGTGAATAGTTATAATTTGATTTATGATATTTTGCATCTATGACATTTATACTTGGTTGAGATATGATATATGTTGTGCTAATATGATTTTGTTGTTTTAACCGCTACATCTGTATGTTTTGTCGTTTTTTCTTCGCTATACTTTTGGTAGTGATGTAGATTGTCTCACCTCTTTGTATATACATTTTTCTGTATTATTATTTATGTTCCGTAAAGTCGTTGAGGAAGTAGAACAGGAGCAGCCGCTGGATTGTCAATATAACGAGGAGTAGCAACCGAGTGACTAGTTCGAGGAAAGCGAACCTCGAGATCATCCATATCATATGGATTGATTGCAGTGTGGTATGGTGTTATCAGAGTATTTCTATCTTCTGATGATCTTCCCGAGGAGGATTCTTCGGAGGATCAGAACTTTTAGTGTTATGCTTGGGCTAGTTTATGGTTTGCTTTAAACCAGACAGTTTGTTGTTTTAATTAAATAGTTTGTAATATGTAAATTATTTGTACCTATTAAAAAAATCATATGTATAATTATGGTGTGTATGTAATAGTTTGTTTTATTTTATGTGCTGTTTATTTTATTTTATAATATAATGTGTTTTAAAAAAAAATATTTTTTTACAACCTATATTATTATATATTACGAAATAATTTATAACTTAGGTAGAGGTTATTATTATTGTTCGGAAATGTGACATCCCCAGTAGGGTGTTGCATTTAGTTGGTATCAGAGCCCAAGTTAGAGTCTTTTGGGGTTGTGGTTAGGTCTGTTTTTACTTGTGTTGTGTGATTCTCTGTGATTGGTGTCCGAAAGGGTACATCTGACTTTGTTTTGTCTAATTTGATTGAAGAAGAAGAAGATGTCTGGCGGAAGAGGAACGCGTGCAAACGTGAACCGTAATGTTGACCCAATGATTGCAGCTGCTGAGGCTATGCAGCGTATGGCAGAGGTGATTACGCAACAAAATGAACGAGCAGCTCAATAGCAAGATGCGACTGCTGATGCTCTAAACTTGTTTGAGTTTAGGCGCAATAACCTGTTGTAGTTCAGAGGTGAATTTAATCCAGAGAAGGCGAGTCTTTGGATCTAAGATCTCGAAAAGATATTTGAAGGAATGGGGTGCGCCAATGATCGAAAGGTGACGTATGCTACATTTATGCTGAGAGGGGATGGTGAGAACTGGTGGAGAGGAAGCCGACGCTTACTACAAGCTGAGGGAACTGAAATTACCTGGGAGGTATTCTGTGAGGTATTTCTGGAAAAGTACTTTCCTGGCAGTGCTCAACATGCTAAGGAGATTGAATTTCTTGGTTTACGTCAGGGCAACATGACTGTCAATGAATATGCTTCTAAATTTGAGAGCTTGTCTCAGTTCTCAGACTATGCTCAAACTCGACAGAATGATGCGTGAAAATGCTATAAGTTTGAGGAAGGGTTGAGGGTAGAGTTGAAGCGAGGAGTGCTACCCTTAAGGATGAACCAGTTTCATGCTTTGGTGGACACATGTGTACGACTCAAGGAGTTGGAGCTGTCACGTGATCCAGTAAATCGCAACTTTGGACCAACTAGGTTCCAAAGAGGAGGCAACAACAACAACAATAACAATAGCCGGTTTCAATGCAAGCCGTATTCGAGACCACCAGGGAATCAGCCTCAACGTCCATCTATCGGGGGAAGTTCTAGTGGCAACAAAGCTAGTACGAATGTGGCGTTTACGCCAAGATGTTTTAAATGTGGAAAGAGTGGCCACATATCTAGAGACTGTTCAATCAAAGGGCCAATCTGTTTCAAGTGTGGAAGGCCTGGGCATGTTTCTAGAGAATGTAACCAGTCAGAAAGGAAGCCAGTTGTGAGCAATGTTCGTGCTACTCAGCCGCGATCTGGAGGGTGAGTGTACACGATGAGCGGGGCTGAGGCTTCTTAGTCTGAAGATCTTATTCAGGGGAAAGGTGTCGTAGCAGGTAATCTTTTGACTGTACTATATGATTCAGGTGTGACGCATTCATTTATTGCATATGACTGTGTGGATCGGTTGAAATTGCCTGTGTCTTCTTTGAGTTTTCAATTGATTGTTTCTACACCAACTGCCAAGCCTGTTGTTACATCTAAAGTATGCTTGAACTGTCCTATTACCATAAATGATCGAGTCTTTTCAGTCAATTTAATTTGCTTACCTCTTGTTGAAATAGATGTAATATTAGGAATGGATTGGTTATCTTCTAACCATATCCTATTAGACTGTGCCAATAAAACCTTAGTTTTTCCTAAGGATGAGGATTCTGGATTTTTAACTGCTGTCAAAGTCAAATCTTTGTTGAGGGACAGAGCTTAAGGATACATGCTGCTATCTTCTTTGGAAGTCAAGAGTGAAAAAGATGTGAATGCTATTTCAATCATGAATGAATTTCTGGAAGTTTTTCCTGATGATGTACCTGGCTTACCACCGAAAAGAGAAATCGAGTTTGCTATTGATTTAGTACCAGGAACATGTCCTATTTCGATTGCACCATATAGGATGTCGCCATCGGAATTGGTGGAGTTGAAGAAGCAATTAGAGGAATTGTTGGAAAAGCAGTTTGTGCGACCGAGTGTTTCACCGTGGGGAGCGCCAATACTACTAGTCAAGAAGAAGGATGGAACTTCTCGTCTTTGCGTAGACTATCGTCAGCTGAACAAGGTCACAATAAAGAACAAATATCCACTTCCAAGGATCAATGATTTGATGGACCAGCTGAAAGGAGCAGCTATTTTCTCTAAAATAAATCTGCGATCAGGTTATCATCAGATTCGTGTCAAGGTTGATGATGTGCCTAAAACAGCTTTTCGAACTCGTTACGGGCATTATGAGTATCAGGTGATGCCGTTCGGAGTGACGAATGCTCCTGCTATATTCATAGACTATATGAATAGGATTTTTCGTCCGTACCTAGACAGATTTGTTGTCATTTTTATCGATGACATTCTGATCTATTCCCAAAATAAGGAAGAGCATGCTGAACATCTCAGTATAGTTCTCCAAATTTTGAAGGACAAAAAGTTGTATGCAAAATTAGCAAAGTGTGAGTTTTGGTTAGAAGAAGTTCAATTTCTGGGCCACGTGATTTCGAAGGAAGGTATTGCGGTGGACCCGTTGAAAGTGAAAACTATTTTGCAATGGGAGAGGCCGAAGATGGTAACCGAAATCCAAAGTTTTGTTGGATTGGCCGGATATTATCTGAGGTTCATTGAAGGTTTTTCTAAAATAGCTGGACCTCTTACGCAACCCACAAGGAAGAGTCAAGCTTTTGATTGGACGAAAGAATGTGAGGCGAGTTTTCAAGAGTTGAAAAAGAGATTGACGACTGCACCAGTGCTGATTTTGCTAGATCCTAACGAGGCTTTTGAAGTGTATTGTGACGCTTCTTACCAAGGGTTAGGATGCGTGTTGATGCAGAACAGAAATGTGGTAGCCTATGCTTCAAGACAGTTGAAGGTTCATGAGAGGAACTACCCAACGCATGATTTAGAACTCGCTGCAGTGGTTTTTGCGTTGAAAGTGTGGAGACATTTTCTGTATGGAGTTGTGTTCAATGTCTTCAGTGATCACAAGAGTTTAAAATACTTGTTCAATTAAAAGGAATTAAACATGAGGCAGAGGCGATGGTTAGAGTTCTTGAAGGACTATGATTTTCAACTCCAATACCATCCGGGAAAAGCAAATGTGGTAGCGGATGCTTTAAGTAGAAAGGTGATCAATGTTTCTACCATGATGATAAAGGAGGAAGAATTGATCAAGCAGTTTAGAGATTTACGGTTGTCAGTGGAATTGGCACCAAGAAGAATTCGTCTAAGTAGAGTAACTGTTTCGAATGACTTGCTGGAAGAAATCAAGGAAAAACAGGATAAGGATCCATATTTGTTGAATGAGAAAGAATTTTTAAAGCTAGGTCATAAGGCAACAGTTGAGGAAGGATTTGATAGAGTCTTAAGGTTTAAAGGAAGGATTTATATACCTGATGATCCCGAGCTGAAGCAAGCAATTTTGGACGAAGCTCATGCTAGCAAGTTGAGTATGCATCTGGGGATGACAAAGATGTATCAAGATTTAAAGCAGATGTTTTGGTGGCCAAGGATGAAGAGAGATGTTGCGGAACGTGTGGCGTCTTGTTTGGTTTGTCAAAAAGCAAAAGTGGAACATCAAAGACCAACCGGTATGTTACAACCTTTGACTATTCCAGAATGGAAATGGGATAGTATCTCAATGGATTTTGTTACTGGATTACCAAGAACTAAGAAGGGTCATGATTCTATATGGGTTATAGTTGATAGGCTTACGAAGTCAGCACATTTCTTGCCGATCAATATCAAGTTTTCGTTGGAACGATTAACCCAGGTGTACATTAGTGAAATCGTTAGACTTCACGGTGTACCCTCAAGTATAGTTTCCGATAGAGACCTGAGGTTTACGTCAAGGTTTTGGCGAAGCCTACAAGAAGCCATGGGGACTAAGTTACGTCTGAGTTCTGCTTATCATCCACAGACTGATGGTCAAATGGAGAGGACTATTCAATCGCTAGAAGATCTATTGCGTGCTTGTGTGTTAGAACAACAAGGGAGTTGGGATGAATTTCTGTCTTTGATAGAATTCACTTACAATAATGGTTTTCACTCAAGTATAGGGATGGCACCCTATGAAGCACTATATGGGCGACGATGCCGAACACCTTTGTGTTGGTATCAAGATGGGGAAAGTATGACCATTGGACCTGATCTTGTGCAACAAACTACGGAGAAGGTGAAGATGATTCAGGAGAAAATGAGGACAACTCAGAGGCGACAGAAAAGCTATGCTGACAAGCGGAGACGACCTCTTGAATTTGAAGAAGGTGAGTATGTGTTTTTGCGAGTAACACCTACGACTGGTGTCGGAAGGGTTATCAAATTCAAAAAACTCACTCCTAAATTTATTGGACCTTATCAAATCATTCATCGGATAGGTCCTGTAGCCTACCAAATAGCCTTACCACCCTTTTTATCCAATCTCCATAATGTATTCCATGTGTCTCAATTGAGAAAATATATTCCTGATTCAACGCATGTCATTCAGCCTGATGAAGTACAACTGAAAGATAATTTGACATATGAGACACTTCCTGTTAAGATTGAGGACAGGAGAGTGAAGCAGCTTCAAGGGAAGATGATTGTATTGGTAAAGGTTATATAGAATGAGGTAACAGGAGATGCTACCTGGGAGCTAGAAGACAAAATGAGGGAGCAGTACCCACATCTTTTCTAAGATACGATAAATTTCGGGGACGAAATTTCTGTTAGTGGGGGAGAGTTGTAACACTCTAATTTTTGGTTAATTATATTTTTACCCTTATTGTACTATTTTATGATTTCTGTGTGTTATAAAATTAATTTGACTGTTTCGTAACTGTATTTGATTGTTTCGTGTGATTTGCTCCGAGTCAAGAAAATAATAATTTTCAGGCCGAAAAAAATCTTGTTTGATTATTTGGAGCTGGGCGATCTTACTAAACCCAATCCGAATAATACACATATCAATTTTTTTTATTTTTTAGGATTTTTTTGAATAATAAAAATATTTATCATGCAAAAAAATTTGTGGGACCCACATTTGTTTTGTGGAAGCCACGTTTGGGTTTGTGGGACCCACTTTTAGGAAAAGTTTACCAACGTAAAAGGCTTGTAAAATTCTAGACCAAAAGGTTAAAAATCCATAAAAATGGTTAAATTTAGTAGATTAGTTAATTTAAAACTTATTTTAATAGATTAGTTAATTTAAAATCTAATTAAGTTAATCTAAAGGGTTTAAGTGATAATTAAATAGATTAAAACCTAATTAGTTTTTATCAAATTTTAGTTAGACAGATGTATTAGTATAATTAAGTAGAAGATTAAGGATTCTACGTAAACTAATGATTAACAAAAATACAAAGGAATCTAACTAACTTTTAATTAAACCTAATTAGGAGGACTTAAGCATAAATAAGTTATTAAAAATCAATCAAATTTTGATTAGAATTCCTATAGCTATTTTTGGATCTATGCATGCATTATGCATTCAATTATGCACTCAAATGCAATCATGGAGATCTAGGTGCTTAGTCATCCACCATCCAAATCATCAAAGGCAATTATGTTAGCAAAATTGTCAAAAAAGGGGGCTGCATTTGTCTTGAAGTCTACGACCATGCATGATGGGGGGGGCTATTATTCACTTCAAAATCATTCATTCAATTATTCTAATTCATTCTCTCTTTTCTCTCCTACCCAAAGAAACCAAAGAAAACTTTCAAGTCTTCATTTCCCACACCATTCGGCCAAGTCGCTTCAATACACTTCCATCCATCAAAAAGTTCATCCAACTTCATTTCCTAAATCTAAACCATATTCTAAGAACATTTCTAGTTGTGAGTTTTTGCAAAATCATCCATTTGGAGCTTGGAAAATCACTTTGAAGTTTCTTTCCTATAAGGTGAAAATTATTGTTTCTTGTTTCTAATTTGATTTTTGATGTTCTAAGCCATGATTGATCCATGGTTTATCTTTTTCATCCATAGTTTATGACTTTATAATTTGTTTAAGCTTGTTAGGATTTTTGTTGAAGCTACACAAAATTTCTAAGGAGGAGTCCAAGGAGATCTTGTCTTCCTTATAGGTAAGAGGAGATTTAATCTCATCAACCATGTGTGTGGTGGTAGAAAATGGATGTATTTGTGGTGAAGAATCCATAAGGATTCATTCACTTGGTTGTTTGTTGTCTTCTCTATTTGTGATTGTTTATGTGTGCATGTAATTTGCTTTTCTATTTGTGATTTATTATGCATGCAAGCATGTTTATAGCTTTGATATTTGGTATGTGTTTTATTATTGCTTTAATATATGGTATGTGTTCATAAATATATGTATATGTTCATGGATCTATGATAATTATTGTTGGATGTGCAAATATGTTGAGACTTGCAAAAGTGTTCCAAAGAACACAAGATGAAGAGCTTATGATTTTTATTATGAAAAGAGAACCAATATGTTCTCAACCATTTTTATAAGAGGATAACCTAATTAATTTAATTAAGTTAAAGGATTTTTCAATGATTTAATGGATGAAAAATAATTTTAAACATGGTTTGTATAAAAATGGTGATTTTCGGTCAAAATATATTTTTAATGTTTAATTGATCCAAAATTTATTTTCTAAGTGTAAACTAGTTTATTAACCTAAAACGAATTCAATTACGATGGATTTTCAATAGTCAAATAAGTAAATGAATTTTTACTAGAAGTCTAGTATGGTAAAGAAATAAATTTTAACACTTGAAAAATACTTATATTTGACTTTTTAAAGTATGTTAGCAATTTTCAAAGTGTATTTTATGGTTATAATTAAATAATGGAATTTTTAAAGGAAAACGTAGAAAATATCATTTAGTAGATTTTCTAAACAAAATGCTGTCAAAATTGATTAAAAATGAGCAAGTAATGAAGAACGATTCAAAATGATATTTAGAAAGTAAGGAAATATTTTACGTAGTTGAAAAATAAAAATAACAGTAGAATAATTTATTAAATTTGAAATTTTGAGAAAAACGTCAGAAATCATTACTTAGGGTAATTTTTGTAACAAAAATGGAAAATAATGTCTAAATAATATTTTTAGTTTTGGAAAGTTTAAAAATTTAATTTGGAGCGTCAAGAAATATTTTATACAATGAAAAATAGTAGAAATAGTTTACGCGTATTTAAAATGATAATTTTTAAACTACGCGATTAAGAAAATAATTTAAAAATGTTACGCGATTGAGAAAATGTTGAAAAATATTTACGCAATTGAAAAACGATTGTAAAATGTGACGTAATTGTGAAAATGCGATAAAATATTTACGCAACTTATGGAAACAGTAAGTTTTACTGTCGGGCCAAAGTGGTGGACCCAGACATGTTGGGAAATAGTACTGTCAAGTGAAGACGTATTGATTTTGGAAAATATTAATACTAAGGATATTTTTGTAATTATGATTTATGGTGATAATGAACGTAATTTTTGTAATTATGGATCATTACATACATAGAGTGGGATGTCAATTTGGTTGAAATTGACGATTGACTGACGAGATGAATTACACCGTCTTGCGGGTGTGATAGGCGTAGGGTGTTCATGTGGAGAACTTGGAGGCGTTAGTGTGCAGTAGATTCCACATGTGGACAGTTGGTAGCTCTCTACGGGCGTGGTAGCGAAAACACACACTAGCGATCTCGACAAATACTATTCTTAATCATGATCTATTGGGGACTGTCTGGTACTATGCCTGGACGTACACGACATATTTGACTATGTACTATTCACACGACGAATTTGACTGTGTGCCATTCACACGACGTATTTGACTGTGTACTATTTACACGACATATTTGACGGTGTAATAGTTGGTTGAGGCAGCCTGATGTGCGGACATGTGTACCGGATCATTCTCTCTGATGTTTGTGTTTAGCTCCATGGAGTAGGAACGAGTCTGAGTACATGGCATATTTAATCTGCATCACTGTGTGAATAGTTATAATTTGATTTATGATATTTTGCATCTATGACATTTATACTTGGTTGAGATATCATATATGTCGTGCTAATATGATTTTGTTGTTTTAACTGTTATATCTGTATGTTTTGTCGTTTTCTTACTGCTATACTGGTAGTGATGTAGATTGTCTCACCTCTTTGTATATACATTTTTCTGTATTATTATTTATGTTTTGTAAAGTCGTTGGGGAAGTAGAAGAGGAGCAGTCGTTGGATTGTCAATATAACGAGGAGTAGCAACCGAGTGACCAGTTCGAGGAAAGCGAACCTCGAGATCATCCATATCATATGGATTGATTGCAGTGTGATATAGTGTTATCAGAGTATTTCTGTCTTCTGATGATCTTCCCGAGGAGGATTCTTAGGAGGATCAGAACTTTTAGTGTTATGCTTGGGCTAGTTTATGGTTTGCTTTAAACCAGACAGTTTGTTGTTTTAATTAAATAGTTTGTAATATGTAAATTATTTGTACCTATTAAAAAAATATATGTATAATTATGGTGTGTATGTAATAATTTGTTTTATTTTATGTGTTGTTTATTTTATTTTATAATATAATGTATTTTAAAAAAAAAATTTTACAACCTATATTATTATAGATTACGAAATAATTTATAACTTGGGTAGAGGTTATTATTATTGTTCAGAAATGTGACATCCCCAGTAGGGTGTTGCACATGCAAGCACAAATAAACCATGCTAAGCATATAAATCACATAAACACATAAACACCCACAAATAATTACATGACCATGGATATCAATCCTCACATGGATTCACCATCCATCAAATACATAACCATCTCTCACCACCATACTTGGTTGGTGAGATGAATCTCCCTCTTACCTCTTGAAGATCCTCAAAAGCTCCTTGTTTTGTTTCTTTTTCCAAGTCCTTCACCACCAAGGGCTTCTTAAATATAAAACAAAACATACACATAATTAATATATCAGACTTGAATAAGAAAACCATGAATTAGAATCATGGTTAGAACCTTGAAAATCAAAAGAAAAGTGAAGATTAATAAATTTCACCAATAAAGCTTCAATCTTTAGCTTGAAGAACAAGGTTGAAGATGAATGATTTAGAGAAAGTCTCCAACATGAAAGTTGCTTAGAATATCATGTAGATTCAAGATCTATGGTTGGATGAAATTAAAAGAGATTGGATGGTGATTTTAGGTGGTATGGCCGAAATTCCTCTTGAAGAACAAGGATGAAGTTTTTGATTTTTGTGAAAGAAAGCTTCTTAGACTTGGTTAAGATAAAGAATGAAGTGAAAACACTTAGTTTTCCTTCCACCCATTTCGTAGAGCTCCATGGAAAAATCCCTAAAAATCATAAACAAATGTTAAAATCAATAACAAGTGTAGAAATAGGTAAACCATGGTTCAAGCATGGCTTAGAAAATTAAAACTTGAAGTTTGGGTGAAGAGATAAAAACTTTACCCTTTATGATAGAAACTTGAAGCTTGGATTTGAAGCTCAAGATGAATGATTTTGTGAAAACTCATAACTAGAGATGTTCTTAGAATAAGGTAAGGATTCAAGAAATAAAGTTGGTTGAAATTAAAGAGTGATGGAAGGCATTCTTGGGTGCTTTGGCCGAAACATGCATGGAGAAAGAAGGAGAGAAAATATTTGATGAAGTCTTGACTTTTTGGAGAAGACAAAGATGAATTATGATAACAATAATGTGGTCTTCAACTTTGCTAAGCTCTTAAGCTCCTCCAAAACCGTCCCCCCTCTTCATGCTTCTCTTTATGCATTCAATAAATGACCATAATAATTAGCCACCATTTTAAGCATTTCTAGCCATTGATTAATTCAATGGTTAGGATTAAAGTAGACTTTTGATTAGAAGACTTAATCTAGGCCATTAGATCTTTCCTCCTTGAAATCCTAGCCATTAGATGCATCTCCAAAAATGAAGGGTCAAGATTACTCCTTCTTACTTTTAATCCAAGGGTCATAATTAGTCATAGCCATTTTAGAATACCAAATCTCCACCATTGATTAAATCCAAATCCAATGGTCACAAATGATCCATCTCCACCGTTGATTTAATCCGAATCCAACAGTCACAAATGGTCCTAGCTACTTTGTAAGACCAAATCTCCACCCTTGATCTAAATTTAAATCCAATGGTTATAAATGGTCATAGCCATTTTCTTAGACTAATCCTACACCGTTGATTAAATTGACGGTTGATATCAAAGTCTTCAATATTAGACTTGCTTCCTATTGGTCCATCAAAAGAATTAAACTTGTTTCCTATTGGTCCATCAAAAGTTGTCATAACCACTATTGTTGACTTAAGCAGTATAATTTCTATTTTTATCTGCTATAACCCCACAAAAGAATATATTTGCTGTATTTTTATCACCCGATAATTAAATACAGTACAAACACAGTAAAAGAAATTTTCTAAAAATTGTTTCCAGATTCAAGTTTAGTAAGATCTCTTGTCTCCGTCTAAACAGTACAAATTTTTCTATGCGCAGAAAAATTTTTACTTTGCGGGACCCACCTGAGCTCACGTAAGGCTAGCTGGGCACACAAACGGCCCAAAAACGATTAGAGAAATATAAAAATTTATAATCATTCACAAAATGACAATTATTAGAAAACGTATGAAAATCAAGTCAAATTGTTAAAAATAATTAATAGTCAAGAGAAATAAATACTTAAAGATTTTCTCCGGCCTGAAAATTATTATTTTCTTGACACGTGGTAAATCACTCAAAATGATCAAAAGTACTGACGGAACACTCAAAATAATTTTATAGCACACAGAAATCACTAAATAGTAGGATTCTGTTAACTGTCAAAATTACTGTCTAATAGATAGGAAATTTGGGGTGTTACAATTGGCAACATTGAGAAGATTCATGATGCAAATACAGTGGCTATATATCATACCAAAGAATCCATATTACATCATTCTAAAATATATTATTTATACAATTGAGAACACTAAGATGACTGCAAACCTACCACATGGAATACTACTGACCAAGGTATTCAAGCTTTTCAAGGTTGATCTATCCAACAAAAGTCTAAGAAACAAGGACTAGTCTTCTCAAGTAAGAATCTTAAGCAAATGCATATGGAGAAAAGAGAACCAGCAGATAGAGAATCTAAACTAAGATAAAATGTGAGACATGGTCGACCCCCAAGGCCTTAAAAGGAATAAGAAAAACTAAAAGTAGTTGAAGAGGAAGTGAAAGTGTTTGTTGAAGAGGAAAAGGAAAAAGTGGAAGAAGAAAAAGTAGTTCTTGAGAAAGACCAAGAAGAATTGGAGGTGGAAGATACCATTGAGGAAGAAAAGAAGAAAAAGAAAAAGGAGAATAAGGATAAGAAAAATAAAGAAAAAGAAAAGAGAAATAAGAAAAATGAGGTTGAGAAAGATATAGATAAAGAGAAAGAAAAGGCAAAGACAAGTGAAAAAAAAGAGGAAGAAAGAGAAGCAAGATAAAAGAAAGAAGAAGAAGAAGAAGAAGAAGAAGAAGAAGAAGAAGAAGAAGAAGAAGAAGAAGAAGAAGAAGAAGAAGAAGAAGAAGAAGAAGAAGAAGAAGAAGAAGAAGAAGAAGAAGAAGAAGAAAATTAATAAAGTTATAGCTGAACCTTCTAAACTTGTAATTGACCTTTCAGAGGATCAAGAAGAACCTTTTCAAGTCCATGAAAAGGAACCTTTAGTGGCAGAAGAACAAGATATTGAAGAAAAAGTCTCTGTTGAGGATATTTCAATCATATCGACTGATGAAGAAAGAGCTGAGAAAGGTGAGAAAACTTGAGTAAATCTTGCCATCTACACATTTGTTAACCCCAATATTGTTGTAAGTCAACATTCTCATAGAATCCTTAAAAGAAGGAAGCACGAACTTGGAGGGTCCCCATATTTCTCTAAGAAGGGAAACACATTAAAGAAAAGATCAAGAAGGAGATGAAAGACAAGGAAGAGGAGAAGGAGGAGGTCAACAAGACAGAAAAGGAGATATTGAGAAGACTGAAGGTGAGAAGGTTAATGATATTGAACCTTCTCTTCCTCAAGATGACCAACTTGTAGAGCACGAGAAAGGAGAATATAAAGATTCAAAAAGAACCATCTATGCACTAAGATATGAGGAAGAACAATCTCTACCTTTCTCAAGCCCTCACTATGACTCACCTCACTTTGACTCTCTAATATATGATGCCACTGCACTAAGAGTAGAACCTAAAGGAAGTACTCACACACAGGTTTTGAAAGGTGTTGATGAGGATACTAAGCAACTAGTATCACTAGAGAAATAATTCCTTTTGGGCTCTCATCTGAATTTGATCGATGAAGAAATTATTTAGATGCCTTAACTACCCACTCAAGGCACTAAAATAGAAGCAAGTGAAGCTCACCATGGTCCCACTCATGTTGAACCCCTGAAGTCAAGAAGCTTCAAGGAGAAGTGTGTTGGCTCTAAAGCCCTTCTAGTGGTCTTTGTACCTTATGTTTTGATGATTAACAAACTTACATATATTGTTACTTATCCTTCTAGTTATTTTAACAAGTATATTAGTGTGCAAAATGTAACATCCCAATATTGTTATTCCGATATATTTAACATATATGTGAACAAACGATACTAGACAAGTCACTTTTGACAAAACCCATAACATTCATATTAATAAATCATTACGGAGAGCCACGTTATTAAAGGATTATATATATGTATATATATATATACATATATATATGTATATATATACATATATATCTATATATATAGACACACACACACACATCTGAGCCTCAAAGGGCATACAGTTATACATAACCTTGCACAAACTAAACAAACATACAATATATACAAGGTAGCCTAAAAAAGCATTTATACTATGCTTCCTCAGACATCTTCCTCTTTCCTTTTGAAACGCCCCCACCTGGATTTACATGGAAATACAATCGGGGTGAGAAATCACAATTTCTTAGTATAAGCATCCCAATACCAGCTTTTATCCATAACATGAATAAATAAAACTATAAACATTCAATTGCACCTACAACATAATAATGAGCCAATGCTCATCGACACAAGAATATTAGCATACAAAATATGTAACATTCACAAGGCAATTTATGACTATATCCTTAAACAAAACTGTCAACGATATTATACAACTGCCCATACGATCGTAAATATCATCGATTAAGGTAACTGTCCATAGAATCACCATGCAAATGCAATGCTTGTTATGTTGTATTTTTATGTCTAATATGTCTTAAGTCAATGAAAATGCAATGAAGTAGAAATAGTGTTGGCACAATGTCATGAAACTCAACTATTTTCAGAAACTATAATTCCTTTTTACTTCTCTGAGTAGTAAGGCTCCAACCTTCAACCACTACCTGGCAATGAATAGACTATTCCATCTCACAACAATAAGTGTACGATTACCATATTATGTACCATTCACAGATATGTGAAAATAGCAAGTGTGTGAGAAAACATGCAAAGTGATATTTAACACACATTCAACGCCACATCGGTTACTATCCTTCACGAGCTCGTAACTAATGCCCTTAAACGTGCCCATCCTCCTCCACGAGATTTTTTCTAGCTATCAACTTAGGAATACTCACATACTCACCTTATGTGTCATTCCCATCACCTATCATCATCACAAATGATAACAAAATCGATATCATGCCTACTTACAATTCTAAACACTAAACCAAGCATTTCACCTCTCAAAAGATGCTTAATTTTCAAAACTTGTAGATATATGCCATAAGGTTATTCTCCCCAAGAATTACTCCAATTTGTGTCTCAACACACTTAGGAAAACATATATGAATGGTCACAACACTTAGGAACTTTCAAAAATATCAAAAACATATTTTTGATGATTCTGGAGCTTATACCGCGGCACCACTTATGCCATGTCGCGGCGCCCTGCTCTCGGGTTCCAATACTAGAAGTGCATCAATCTCACGTTGTAGCATGAAATCATTGCGCCGCGGCGCTAATAGCAGAACATGGATTCTACAGAATTCTGCAGAATTCGGGTATTGTTCCATTGGAACAAGTTCCAATTTTTGGCCACTCCAATTTAGTTTCTAGGTGATTTAAGGTCCTTAACAAGTTCACTAACATATAGGAATCATCAATCATTAACAAAAACCTCTAAATTGGATCCAAGGACCAAAATCATCATCCATGACTTAACTTTTCCCACTTTTAGCATCAAAGGTCCAAATGACAAATTCTAAGCTTCTAACTCAAACTCATTGCATGAACAAGTCATAAATAACCAAAGAGACTCATTCAAGCAAGAAAAACTCTTCAAACAACTCTAAAACCCAAAATGACCTATTAAGCACCAAGTGTGCTTCAATGATGAAAATGGAAGAAAAGAGTAAAGAAGAACACAATAACCCCTACCTCTTGAATCAAAGATGGTGAGGATGATGAAGCCTTAACTTTCCCTTTCCTTTTCCTTTCCTCTTCTTTCTCCTTCCTTGCTTGGATTTCCTTTGCCTTTCCTTTGGAAGCTGCAACCGTGAGAGAAGTTGAGAGAAAATAATGAAAAATATGAGATAAAACATCTCATTTCAGCCTTCAAATATCAACGCTACCGTGAGACACTTTGGTCACTTAAGTGACCATGTGTTAATTCCTGATCTGCTAAGAACACTTAGATTTCACCAAATCCAGTTTTCTTAAAGCCAACAAGCTTAAAATAAATCACAAGATTCATAAAAAAATCTTGTTGAACTAAAACCACCATTTTTCATATCAGCTGCTAGTCAATCCAGCATTAAAACACACAACTAATATGCTTAAAAATATCAAACTAACTCTGATAAATCTCAAATTTTAACTAAACTTTTTTCAACACATTTGTGACTTAAAAGCAAGTTCTCCACACTTATTTCCATTAACTAAGTAACTTAACCCACTTTCAAGGTAAAAAAATAACTATTTTCCACACATAGAATTGTAGCAAAGTACCTAAACGTGCTCAGATAGTCACAAAACTTAACAGACATGATAAACAAGTATTGAGCTATCTCCGTAACCATATATAAGTCTATCATGTTTTCCAAGGTGTTACACAAAATACTTCTAAGGAAAAAAGTTGTATATCATTTGCTAACAAGTCTTAACCCTTGTACGAATCAAATTTGAATGTTTCTAAAGTTTAAAAGAGTTCTTATGACTTATATAGAAGGAAAAAATTTTGTTTTAAAATATTTGAAAACATAGAAAAAGCTAGGACATTTGCTCAATCAAGTCAAGTCCTTTTATCATGAAGCAACCTTGTCTCAATGCCAAGCATTGTTGTCGATTTTTCACAAGCGCATAGATCGTACAAGTAGTAAAATAAAGATCATTCTCATAAGGATCAGTTAATTACTAACTCTTACGATTACTTTGATTATTTAAGTGAATAAAAATCAATAGTGAAAGCTAAATTAAAATCAAAACAATAAAGAAAGCAAATAAATCAAGAAAAGTCAAGATTCAACTAAGGTTTAAGGCCTAGGATTGGGAATCCACTACACTACCCCTTATGCTAAATTGCAATATTATCTTTGTTAATGTTCAATTATGTTCTTGAAGACAATTTGTCCTAAATTATTTAAAACCCAATTTCTTGGCACTAAAAACGTGCTAAAACTTCATCAATCTTATTCTCATGGCAATTAATCCAAGTTCCAACCCATTAAGATTCATGACAATCATTTAACCCTCGAAGGATTTAAGCCTATGTCAAGGTCTCAATTCCTAAGTTCAATTCTTAGATTATCAAGCAATTAGATTTCATCTTTTGATCCTTCACCTAAAGCCTAAGATCATGTAAATATGGCCAACAACATACCACAAGCATTAAGAATACTAAGAATGAATCAAGAACAATAATTTCATTAACAAAGAATCAAATTAACAATTCAACATAAAGAAATAGTGAGTTTCATCACAATCCTAGAAAAAGGGGATTAGCCACTCATGATAATTAAAGATAAACAAGAACAAAAGGTAAAGAAACAATCACGATTCCAAAATAAAAGAGAAGATGAAGAAGATAAAGATGGAGAAGATGTCTTCAATGGTTGAACTTTAATACTCTTGCTCTTGTCTTTTGAATCCTAGCCTCCAATTCTTGTGCCTTTCAAAGTTTCATATAGTCTTTCTTCCTTTAGGCTTGAGAGTTTGCTCTATTTATAATTGTTTGGGGGCAAAACAACTTAATTTTCACGTCAGGAACCGTCACACGACCATGTCTCCCTTCGACACGGCCGTGTGAGCTTAAAAAATAGCATAATTATGACGTAGAGGGGAGACACGGTCATGTGACCAAGAGACATTACCGTGTCTACAAGTCAGAAGCTTCATTGGAGTTAGACAGGGTCGTGTGAGCTTGACAGAAGCATTTTCCAAATTAGACATAGTTGTTTCTAACTCCTAAATTACTCAAAATGTCATTCTTTGGATAAGTGGTCTTCATAAAAGTTGTAGATCTTTTTCTTAGCTTTCCAATGCCACCGGAATCACCTCGTTTCGATCTCTGTAGCTCAAGTTATGCTTATTTTATCGTGCAAAGGTCAAAAACTCTACGAATCTTAGCCATATAAATTCTGAGCTCAACTCCATTGCAATGGATCCATCCAAAGCTTCGTAGAACCATGTCAAAACATCTCTTTTGGACTTAAAAATATAGAGAAAGACCAATCATAAGATACCAAGGATAAATAAATTAAATGTGGCATAAATTCTAACATAAATCAATCAAAGCACACCTAAATCCACCTCAAATCAAGCACAAGATGTGTGTATTTTATCCACACATCAAATTCCCCCACACTTGATTTTGCTTATCCTCAAGCAAAGAATAGGAATTAAAAAATGATTAAGCTCAGTATCAAGAAACACAAATCAAGGGAAATTCCACAGTTTAAAAATTCAATTAAACTCAGCAATCAAATCCAATCAAGCTAGAAAATTCAACACTTAATACAATTAGAGGATTGAGTCTAGCTTGCACCTTTTCTCTTTACCAACCATTTGAGATCACTCATTTTTCCATCGCTCAAGTGTTTAAGGACAAAGAGATCACTCAATTTTTTCTTGAAAAATGCAAAACCATATTCTTGGTTATCAATCTCATCTCCACATCCCAATTCAAATACATAACAAGAATCAAAAGGACTTTTTCTAGTTGTAATGGGGCCAAGGGTATAATCAACGGTAGGAAAAAGATAAATAAAGGTAAAGAACAGTTGTGGATAAAGCTATGCAAAATAGAATCAGGTTGAGAGGATGATCAATTGAGCATAATGTATAAGGATATAACCAATTCTCACTTTCAACCCAATATTCTCATTATTCTTCACCAATAATCTCTTTCTTTCTTTCTTTTTTTCTTTTCAAACTTTATTTATTTATTTATTTTTTATTTCAACCCTTGAAGACAAAATTAACTTTTCAAGACCTTTTAATTAACACATTAGATGCTCTAAAGAATCCAGCCTAATTATTCAATTGGGTATTCAAAGAAATCAATTTCAGGCTCAAAGGGGCAACTAATGGATTATTTTCTGAATACAACTAATGAATTATTTTCTCAATATCACTCCAAAAGGAAAAATAGGATTTTGTTATGAAAAATCCAATCAAGAAAGCTCAAAACTCACTTTCTAGCTAATGTTAATAAAGAAATTAAATGCAAGTAGACATGACTAATTTCCCAAATAAAATGCTAAATGTTTCAATACTTAATTGAAAAAGATTGCCTTGCACAAAAATCAATTCATTAACAGTGGGCTTCCCTCTCAAACGTATCTCAATCAACTTAGAAACAATCAAGAAATTAACACACAATTCCAGCTTGATTCGATGCAATACTCAAGTGTTCATCGTCCCCCCACACTTGAAATAAACATTATCCTCAATGTTTAAATAAGAAAAGAAATAGAACAAAAGACAACGAAACTTCTCTGAAAAAGGAAACTCAAGATCACGAAGGTTATGGGAGAGGGTGGGAGTGGGAGGCGTGTAGCCATGAACTCATACATCTACACAAGAAAAATAAAGCAAAAACTGAAAAACAAAATGCAATAACTACATGCGAAAGTAAAAAAAACTAAAAGAAAGAAGAAAAATCTTTTTGACGGCCGACAACTATATACATCTCCCGACAAAGGCTCTCGAACTAAGGGAGGCACCTAAGCTGACTCAACAATAGCTAACTACAAAACAAAAAAAGAAGAATGTTAATCAATAAGTAATAACAAAATAAGAACAAAATAAAAATAAGAGAGTAGATAAAAAAAAAAGAAAATTTTGGATTGCCTCCCAAGAAGCGCTAAGTTGTAGTCATTAGCTTGACTATGGGTTGGGTCTATGCTTAGGTGACGTCAATGGAGTGGTGCTTAGTCCCTACTCAATCTTCACAGTGTTTCACTCTTTGGTTATTTATCATGAATGCCTTATGGTCTTCTTTCTTACCTCAAGCACACCGTAGGATAAAACCCGAATAATCTTATATGGTCCAGACCATTTTGACCACAACTTACCAGGACAGAAATGTAGAAGCGAGTTATTAATAAGAACTTTATCTCCAAGCTTAAATTCACGCTTCTTGGCACACTTGTCATTCCTCTTCTTTGATCCCTTCTTGCAGGGCTTGACTTTCTTAAAGTTTATGGCATCCTTGGGCAAGGTTTTCTCTAGCACATCTTCAACCACAAATTCCTGTATATCTGAAAGTATAACTCTATCCATAATATCAGTAACATCAATGCGATTATATGAATAAATGAATTAGGATTGTTTTCGGAATTAAAAACATTAAAAACTACTTCCTCATTATTTAATTGCAAAGTCAATTTTCCTTTATGGACATTAATGATAACCCTTCCAGTGGTGAGGAATGGACGTCCAAGTATGATTGGGATTTGAATATCTGCCTCCATATCAAGCACAACAAATTCAACTGGAAAATAAAACTTTCCCACCTTCAAGGGAACATTCTCTAGAATGCCAATAGGACGTTTAATCGACCTATCAGCTAGTTGGAGAGAGATGGTGGTCGGTTTGAGCTCCCCAGTATCAAGTTTCTTCCATAGAGAAAGGGGCATAAAACTCATACTTGCCCCAAGATCACACAAAGCCTTGTTGATGTGCATATCCCTAATTGAGCATAGAATTGAGAAGCCACCCAGATCTTTAAGCTTAGGAGGAAGCTTGTTTTGAATTATCGCATTGCATTCTTCCATCAAAACAACAGTCTCATAATCTACAAGCTTTCTCTTATTGGAGAGAATCTCTTTTAAGAATTTAGTATAATTGGGCATTTGAGATAGCACCTCCATAAAAGGAATATTTATGTAAATCTTTTTGAGAACTTCCAAAAACTTTCCAAATTGGTGATCAAGCTTCACCCTTTGAGACTTTTGAGGGAAAGGCAAAGGTGGAACATATGTTAATGGAGGAACATACCTTCACTAATTTCCAGTAGGGCTGTGCATAAAAACCAAATGAACCAAACTGATCCATGAACCAAACTGAACCATTCTTAAAATAACTTGAACCAGTTTTATTTTATAAAAACTTGAACTAATTTATTTCATTAAATGGTCCGGTTAACCATTTTTTATTTTAATTCAGATAACCACATTATCATTGAACCAATCCATTTCAAATATCAAAAAACTTACAAACGAAACTAGATTCATCTCTCCACTTCCACTGTAATTTTTAGAAATTCATCTCCAACCTTATGAACCCTACCCCCCAAATTACTGAACCCTAACCCCAAATCGTGCACCACGACTTCTTTAATCGGCGACATCTTCAAGCTTTTGCGTAGAGAGACCAAATCGAAGTCACGTTTCAGGATCGAGGGTATTGCGGGATTTGGAGGGATTGGCAGAGGACGAGACAGAAGGGTGGTGCTGAGTTTCTGCTGTGTTTGGGTAGACTCAGACAAGGTGAATAGGCCAAAACCGAAATCGAGTTTCTACTGTGTTTGGGTAACATAATTGTTCTTTTGTTTCTACTATTGAATATTAAGTTAATTGTAATGGGATTCTATGATCTCTAGTTTTTTCATTTCAATTGGTGTATATCAATGATTCTGATGGCTCTGTATTGATTATTGCACCTAAATTTAAGTTAATCAATTCTATGGTATTGCTTGTCCATACATGAATATCAGTTGCTTGATGAAATGCCTAGGCCAAGTTTATTTGTTCTGACGTTGATGGCTAGAAGAGTTTGTTTGACCTTTTCCTTTAAATGTTAATCTTATGATTGCTTATTACATGTTAACCATTCTTTGAACCTCCTGACAATAATAGAGATTATCAATTATGGAAATGTGCTAAATTCACTTTTACTGAAAGACCAAATTGAACATTCTGTAAAGAAAGTATTGCAAAAGAGAGAATTCTGTAATGAAGGAAGAAAGGAAAAAAAGTTCTAGATATTGACCTCTCTTCAAAATTCTAGTATGGTGTGCCTTTGTAGAGTGTAGACAAATACGTTTCTGCTACTTTCAATATTTTATTTTATTTGTAAAATATTAAAGCTCTTAAATATTTCTGAATATGAATGAATGAATGAGATATCACATAGAGGAAGGATTTTCTTCCTCCGTAAAACATCATAATTAACCATATTCTATGTAAACACAATAGGCAGCGCAGGGTTCTGTCATGTGAAAACAAAGAGAATAAAACATAGAGGGGTGCTAAATTATGCTGCACTTATTTTAACAAATATGCCAATTATTAAATAAGTTTAAAATGTCTAGGAACTAAGTTTGAGATGATTTAGCCTTATCCTCCTGAGATAATTTTCATAATGCACTTTGCAATTGAATGTACTAGTATTCCATGGCAATTTTGTATTCAATTGCAAATGATAGAGCTAAGCTTAACTTTGCCAAGATCTTGGGTTGGATACAGTGAGGCACCAATAAGTTAACTCTTTATTCGCCTTGGAAAAGCATATGAGTGGTAGTTACTATCAAGCAATCAGAAAAGGCAAGTTGGGAATCCATTGATGACATAACTTTTAGAATGTTTTATTCTCTTTTAGATGTTATTCTAAATGACAACTATCTAATCTCATCTACCAGAATAAACTAGCTGTAGCTAATATAAATAGACATTCTATGGAGCTCAAGTAATTCAGCAGAGCAAAGCAAATTCTTCAATTCACTTAAACCATAGTTAAGAAACTCTTGCACTATATAATTACTCAAATATTCTAGCAATGGATATGGTGGCAAGGTTGACTGCTGACAAGCCAGTGGTGATCTTCAGCAAGAGCACTTGTTGCAAGAGCCATTTTGTGAAGGCTCTCATATGCAGCTTTTTCTTCAAAAATATGCTTCAATATTTTATTTGTTGCACTTGCATATAAGTTTATCTCCTTTGAATCTGTGAATGTTATCTTTAGTGCCTGAGTTATAATATTGCAATGAAAAAGTACCAATGGAAATTATAGTATGTGGAAATGCCATCTTGTCTAGCTTTCACATTGGGATCAATAATTTGAGTAAACTATTCATCATTCTAGGTTGTTAATATGGTTAACTTAACCATATATACATGATATATATTGTTTAAACTGGTTAGTTGCAGTTCAAGTTGTTTAAATGCTGTCCTTTTTTTTTGTTAAGAAGGAGATGGAGATTTTGGAAATAATTGATGTTGAGGTTAATAATTGACTTCTTATTTTACATACAGATGTCATCAATGGGTGATCTGAATGACTTTTCGGTCTCGGATACAACAGAGCATCTGGTTTCTACTCCACCAGTTGTCTCTGACACTGCTGGTGTGTTACTGCCTCGCCCTAATGGGCGTAGAAATCGGTCTGAGGCTTGGAAACATTTTTCTGCAGAGTGCAGTTTAGATAAGAAAGCTAGATGCAACTATTGTGGTACCTTGATCAAGTATGATAACGGAACAAGTGCTATGCATACTCATTTGAAGAGATGCAAGGATAATCCAGATAAAGATGAAAGTAAAAGGCAAAAATCGATTTCATCCTCAACGGCAATCGCAGAAGGGCATGTTGTTTGTTCTCCTTTATATGCCAAATTTGACCAAGAAGCCTATCGGAATCAACTTGTGAAGATGTTCATGGCAGCTGAGCTCCCTTTTCGATTTGTGGAGAATGAAGCTTTTTAGAAGTACACGAATGTGTTGTAACTAAGATTCAGTATCCCCTCACGCACTACATTAGCACGTGACATTTTCATGCTATGGGATACAGAAAGAACGAACTTGAAGAAGTTTCTTTCGCAACATTGTTGAAAAGTCTGCCTCACTACTGACTCATGGACTTCATGTCAAAATATGAGTTATATATGTTTGACTGCCCATTTCATTGATAATAATTGGGGGCTTCATAAGAAGATTCTGAATTTCTGCTAAGTCACAAATCATTCAGGAGAGGTTATGGCTAAGACTATTGAGATGCACTTGAGTCGTTGGGAGTTGAATTGTGTTTTTAGTTTGACAGTTGATAATGCTTCATCAAATGAAGTTGGGATTCAACACCTAAAAAGGAGGCTAGCATCTTGGAATGACTTAGTTCTGAAGGGAGATTACATTCATATGCGTTGTTGTGCGCATATTCTGAATTTGATTGTGAAGGAGGGGTTGAAAGAGATTAATGATTCTGTTTCGAGAATCCGCAGTGCAGTGAAGTATATAAGATCTTCTCCTTCTAGATTAAATAAATTCAAGGCATGTGTTAAGCAGGTGAAGATTGAATATAAGGGTCTAGTTTGCTTAGATGTTGAAACTAGGTGGAATTCGACCTATCTTATGTTGGAGGCAGCTTTGAAGCACCGAAATGCATTTGAAGAGCTTGAGATACTAGACAAGAAATATGTTGATGAGTTGAAAAAGAGAAAGGGTGTGCCTACTTGTGAAGATTGGGATTATGCTTGCTTAATGTTACCATTTTTGAAGATCTTCTATGATGTTACTTTGCGCATTTCTGGTACTTCTTATGTTACTAGCAATATATATATGCAAGAGGTATTTAGAATTGGGAAGAGGATCCACCAATCCTGTGGCTCCGAGGATATAAGTGTAAGTATGATGGCTGAAAGGATGAAGAAGAAATATGACAAATATTGGGGAAATCCCAATGGTCTAAACATCTTGTTGCTAATTGCTATTGTATTTGATCCTAGGTATAAACAAGGATATGTCAATTGGTCAATTAATAAGATATTTGATTTGGATGAGGCGGTTAAATTACAAGATAAGTTGGATTCTTGTTTGGAGTCACTTTTTGAGGAATATAATAGTCAGGAGGGGGGGTCTCAAAGTGATACACAAGAAGCACGAGTTGTTGAAACTGATGATGATGATCCTTATTGTTGGAATCAATTTTTAAAATCAACTGGGTGCAAATCTAATGCCAAATCTGAGCTAAAGAAGTATCTGAAGGAAGATTTAGAGACTAATCCAGACTTGGATATTCTAAGTTGGTGGAGGCTAAATTCAAGTCGATTTCTGATTATTGCAAACATCGCTCGGGAGTTGCTGGCCATACGTGTTTCCACTGTAGCCTCTGAGTCAGCATTTAGTACAGGAGGAAGGGTGCTTGATCCTTATCGTAGTTCCCTAACACCTAAAATGGTGGAAGCCCTTGTCTGTACACAAGATTGGCTGAAAGGAACACCCTTCTCATTGCTTTCTAAAGAGGACTTTGAGCAGCTTGAGAGATTTGAGCGAGGTAAGTTAATATTAATGTTCCACATTTATGTTGCTACTTATTGCTTATTATATTATGTTTTCATAAGTAATGAGATGTTGTTCTTTTTTGCAGATATGGTTTCTCAACAAGATGTTCCTTGTTGTTCTGCTATTTCTCTTGATGATTGAAGGGGATACATTTTCTTGTATTTGTTTTATTGCTATTTTTTATCTTAGGATAATTGTGCATTGGACTGATTTTATATAACAATGGCTCTATATAGTTCAATTACTAGCAAGATGCAATGTACTATGATTTGCTAATTGAGTTTATGCTCATTTTCAGCGAGGGAAAGCATTTTGGAAATTTTATGCTCATTGAGTTTGAAAGTGAATTTATTTATTGGATTATTGATAACTAAATGGTTTCAGAGTTGAGACCTATAAAATAGAACAGAGAGACTCTAATAGCTATATTTCGTTGCTGATTGATAGCTTCAGTTGAGTTGGTGAATATACTTTGTATTTGTATTCAGAAAATGACAGTGGAGAATAAAATGAATGATACCAGTGACCACTTTCCCATAGGAATGCGTGTTCTTGCCGTTGACGATGACCCCACATGCATATTGATTTTGGAAACTCTGCTCCGAAGATGTCAATATCACGGTTTACTTTTTCTACTCTTCCTTATGTTTTTTATTTGTGCTTTCTTCTTTCAATATCCTTAGGTTCAGTGTGAAGAATTTGTTATATCTTTTGGTCTTGACATTCCAATATGAATACTTCTATTAATTAATTTTTTTTGCAGGGTATATTAATTTAGTTCTAATTTTCAGTCAACCCCAACTCTCTAACGTTGTCTAGTTTTCATTTTTCTTAATTTTTTATGTTGTTTCTGAAATGTTGGGTTCAAATTCAATAGTGGTAGTAGTAGGAGGTTTCTGGAATAAGTAACATATCTCTTTTTGTTTCTTGTCTCTTCCCCTAGCTTTGATTTCAATGCAGGATCTAACTACTTGTTCACGATTATAATTATTCTTTGATGAACATTCTGCAATTGTTTTGTGTTCTGGATGTATATGCAATGAATGTGCTATATTCTTTCTCTTTCAGAATTATATTTATTTTAGTTATGGCTGGTGGATTTTGTAGTAACCACTACTAATCAAGCAATAACGGCATTGACGTTGTTGAGAGAAAACAAAGACAAGTTTGACCTGGTAATTAGTGATGTGCATATGCCAGACATGGATGGATTTAAGCTGCTTGAGCTTGTGGGACTTGAGATGGATCTACCTGTCATAAGTAAGTGGGAATCTTACATGCAATCTTAAGCAGTTCATCATTTTACTATTTCTTCATTTTGATTCCCATTACTGATTATTGATATAATGGTTTGAACTGGTTTTTGAACCAATTGATAGTTGGTTTTTAAAAACGCAAACCGATTCAGAACCGGTTTTAAATCCAAACAGAACCGGTTCTAAATCCAAACCGGTTTTGAATCCAAACCGGTTCTAAACTGGTTCTAAACCGGTTCTAAACCGGTTCACCAAACTAAAACCGGTTCGGTTCTAGAGAAAACAGATTTGGTTTTTTGAACCGAACCATTTTTTGGTTCGGTTCAGTTTTTTATGCCAAACCAAACCATGCCCACCCCTAATTTCCAAGCCATTTCCATCATCTTCATCATCATCATTAATCAAAGAGGAGGTGGTCTTGAGAGCAATTCCCTTCTTTTTCTTGTCAAGCTCCTCATTTTGGTTGAGTCTATTCAACTCTAATTCATGTTCTTGAAGCTTGCCAAAAAGTGTGGCCAATGTCATTGTTGCTAGATTTCTTGATTCCGAGATAGCTGTCACTTTGGGTTGCCAATGCCTGCTTAAACATCTCAACACTTTGTTAATAAGATCTTCGTTAGGAAAAGTCTTTCCCAATGAAGCAAGATGATTTGTAATATGTGTGAATCGTTTTTGCATTTCTTGAATACTTTCACCTTGGTTCATTCTAAAAAGTTCATACTCATGAGTAAGAGTATTTATCCTTGATCTTTTCACTTCACTAGTACCCTCATGAGTTACTTGTAAGGTGTCCCACATTTCTTGGGCAGATTTACAATTTGAGACTCTAAAGAACTCATTATACCCCAAAGTTGTGGTAATGATATTTTTAGCTTTCAAATTGTATTGAACCTTCTTTTTATCATCATCCGTCCATTCACTTCTTGGTGTATTAATTTTTACACCATTTACAACTTGTGTGGGAACAAAAGGACCATTTTCAATAGCATCCCACATGTCTAAGTCAATAGCTTCAATAAAAATTTTCATTCTTTCTTTCCAATAAGCATACCCATCCCCATTGAAAAAGGGAGATCTATAAAAAGAAGAATTTTCAGAAGAAAAACCATTTGAAGCCATCACTCTTTTAAAGCTGCTAAGCTCTTTATACAAGAGTCTAGCTCTGATATCACCTGTTACCAAGTGGCCTCAAACTCAAAAGGGGGGGTGAATTGAGTTTGTGAAATATTTTCGCAAATCTTTCGCAAAGTACTTATTTATCAAATTTTCGTTAAAGCTATTGTTTAATTGAAGTGAATAGATATATGCGATCAAATGAACCACTTACAAATAAACAACCCAAGATAGAAAGTATTCAAGCAAAGCTAAAAAACAAACTCAACTCAAGCATATATAGTTAAAGTACAAAGTAAAGAGATAGAGTTTAGAAGAACAAACGCAAGGATTTATCCTGGTTCAGCCACCCCTTGTGACCTACATCCAGTCCTCAAGCAAACCACTCGAGATTTTTCACTAAACTTCAAGCTTGAACGGGTGCTTGAAAACCTTTACACAATAGAGCACTCACCACACCTTGGGATACCTCACCCTTTGTGCTTGAGCCTCAAAATTGGGATACCTCACCCTTTTCACTAGAGAGATACCTCTCCCCCTTTACAACCTTTGAAGGATGCCTCACCTTCTTCACCACAAGGGATATCTCACCCTTTACAATCTTTGAGAGATACCTCACTCTCTTTTCTCTATAGGGATACCTCACCCCCTTTACAAAGAATCAAAGTGTTTACAAGATGAAACTCTCACAAGAGTAGATTACACAAATTGAAGTCCTATGATGCTCTTCAAGAATATCTCAAATATATACAAAAATAGAGCAAAAGAGATTTAATGATGATTCTCGGATTAGAGTGATTGAATGGTGTTTCTCAATTGTTGGTTAGCCACAAATGATGCCCCAAGAAGTGTATTTATAAGCTTTTAGATCAATAGAGCCGTTGGGGGCTTTTGTGGCAACATTAAATGCTAAGAAAATATAGTCGTTGGGCATGTCAGAATGCTGGTAATTGATTACACACTCATGGTAATCGATTACATAGCTGTATGAACGTGTTCTTGGCTTTCTGGGCTTGTGGTAATCAATTACCAAACCTGTGTAATCGATTACACGCTCTCTGACTTTCTGGTAATCGATTACATAATTGATGTAATCGATTACATGACCGTTTTAACATGTTCTTGCCTTTCTGGGCAGATGGTAATCGATTACAATATTGATGTAATCGATTACAAGGCTTCTGTTTAGCCTATAATCGATTACCACACACATGTAATTGATTACATTACACTTTAAACACATTTTTCAAGCCCAATTAAGTCACCAGGCCATTTTTATCATTGGGGTTCTTGGGCTAAACAAGATTTACAAATGTTTAACATAATCCAAGATTGAAATCAACATTTCTTTAAAATATGAACTTTGAAAAACAAGTTGATTTATGAGATCTTTGAAAAACCATTTGAATATAATTGAGATACCTTGAGAGCATTTCACATTGATGTTCTAAGACCTATATCAAATATACCTCTTTTGATCTTGGTTTTCTTCTTTTGGTCTTGGTCTTTTCTTTTGATCTTGGTCTTCATCTTGACTTTGTTATCATCAAAAACTCATTTGATATGCTTCAAGACATAAGCATTCACAACCTAGACACATAAAAAAAGAGTGTCCTTAGCTAAAGAAATCATCACAGAGTTCAGAAAGAAGAAAATACTAATGACCACATAGGAAGACCTAGATGATGAATTTTATGAAGAAGATGATGTTGCTGAGGAAGAAAATTTGTGTATGCTGGCAAATACTAAGAATGATGAGGATGAGATATCTGATAATGAATCTCTTATTCCTTATCATGCATTGCAAAATGCCTTTGATGATATGTTATATGACTCAAAACAACTTTTTTCTACATACACTTCTCTCAGGAAAAGTTTTCTAAAGTTATCTAAAGATTTTGATTCCTGAAACTTGAGAAAGACATTGTAATACCCTAATACCGATAACCTAGTATACTGTGCGTATACCTAGATATACAATATTAGCTAGGCTACTTCTAACTTAAATATCATACTATTCCATATCATTTAAACAAATAATAATGGAGAGCCTTGCGAAAGACTAAAAGTTATACATACATTCCTGCTTCAAAAGAGCACATTATATACATAAACTTTTTTATTTAACTTAAAGCAACATAAATAAATACAAGCTTAAGAACTAAGCATAAAAAAACTATCCTAGTCTTCATACTTTTTTTTCTTGCCTTTGGATGAACTTCCATTTGGATTTACATGGCAACAAACGGGGTGAGAAATCACATTTCTCAGTATAAGCCTACTATTACCAGCAGTCTAAACTTTTGCAAAGAATAAACCACATTGAAACTAATAAATAAACTAATACTTCCTGTAGAAGAAACAATGATAAACTTCTTCTCTATGTAGCATTTCTAAGCAAATGATACTTCTGTTCTCATAATTGAAACCATGATGATATCAAAAAAATAGCCCATATAATCATTTGATATCATCGACTAGACAACCGCCCATACAGCTGTCACCGAAGGCAAAATGCAACACAAACATAACAAAAATGCAAATTCTAATACAAACAATAAATAAATAATGCAATAGTGAGATGATGTATGATTATGTTCAAATAAAAGTGTATGCAAGTGTAGGTGCAGTGTCGTGATACTTAACTATTCCCCTGGGTATGGAGGTATTCTGCCATATTAACTTGTGACCTTTGGTTATCATAACAAGTATCCTCCTTAACCTACCAAGTAGTCTACCTTAACTGGGTGGATATCGTTACCAAAACTGAGTGGATGCCTCCATTAGCACTTCTCTAGGAATAACAAGTATGTGTGAAAGGTGATGTGAGTGTGTGAAAATGCAGCATTATGTCTAACTCTAACATAACCACCATATAATTCTATACTAAGCCCATCTTTGTATTACTAAATCTACCTCTTCTCTTTGATAGCACTTCATGCACTAAGGCATTTAATCAATGCCAACTAGACTTAGCACACTACTATCTTTGCATTACTAACTCTACCTCTTCTCTTTGAGAGCACTTCATGCACTAAGGCATTTAATCAATGCCAACTAGACTTAGCACGCTACTATCTTTGCATTACTAACTCTACCTCTTTCTTTGAGAGAACTTCGTGCACTAAGGCATTTAATCAATGCTAACTAGACTTAGCACACTACTATCTTTGCATTACTAATTCTACTTCACTCTTGAAGAGCTATCACACATTATGGCATTCACCCTTGCCAACTAGGGTCTATAGCACTTAACTTTTGTCATCTAGCTTCTTAACTCTCTTATCACCTCTGTTGTGACATCTGTACAACTTTAGGTTGCTTAAGAAACTAAACTCTTGGTCCATGGCAATCCATGTCCAATGGATGCACACCCCTTTTCTTTACTTTCGATTGTATGCCACTTAGTCTTTCTATTTAAGAAATACATCTTCTAGTGCGTCAACTATCTTTACTAGGCATAAACAAAGGATTCTATTAACTAAAGAACTCAAAACATCCAAAAAAACAACATTTTAGACCTTCAGGATCTCACACCGCGACACAAAACTATGCATGCCGCGGCATTTCGCTCTTAGGTGCAACTTCTGGATAGAAAACTACCCCACACCGCAACAAGCAACTCTCGACACCACGGCATGCTCACTCATCTAGCCACGCCTCAGTCCACGCGCGGCATGCCCAGCAGAACTCAAATTCTGCAGAAATTGTGCACTGTTCTATTCAACTTTTCTTAGCTTCCAATCATCAAAAATTGGTTCTTAAGTGATTTCTAGCTTCACCAACATCTTCTAAACATGTTGTAACACTTTTACAACCTATTAATTCATACTCAAGAACCATCTAGCTCCATAAATGGATAAATCCAACTTTCTTATTCTCATTAAGCTAAAATCATACTAACTAAGTCCTTGAAATCAAAAACCAAGCCAAAAACATGGATTTGACTACTCAAACCCCTATTTCCATTGACAAAACCTATGTTCATTCAAGATGAATGAAAGGAATAGATGAATAGAAATCCCCTACCTCTTACTTGGATGATGATCTTCAAGCCTTGATCTTGGTCTTGGATCTTTCCTTTTTGCTTTCCTTCTCTTCCTCTTCCTTTCTCCTCTTTCTTTCTTCTCCTTTCTGTCTTTTTCTTTTTCTTTTTTTTTTGTTTTGGTTTCTGCCGTGAGTGGCAAAGTCTCACTTTGCTACTTATAGCAAAATTCTCATACTGTTAAGAACACTTAGATTCCACCGAATCTAGCTTTCTAACTTCCAACAGATTTGAAATAAATCCTAAGATTCATTAAAAATCTTGTTTCACCGTTATCTTATATTTCTATATCTGTTAGGGGTCAATCAGGTATTAAAATGCACAACCAGTATACCTAAAAATATCAAATTAACTCCAAAAGTTCTCAAACTTTAACCACATCTTACTTAGCTTATTTATGACCTAGAAACAAATTATCCATATCAGTTTCCCTTCAAATAGTAGTTTATGCTATTTTCTGAGTCATTTTAGGCCATTTACCATATTTTGTGCTGCAGCAAAGTACCTAAATCAACTTAGATTGTCACAAAACTTATCTGACATACTAAACAAGAAATATATTACCTTTGTAACTAATTACAAGCATAACATATTTTTTTCGGGATATTCCAGACATATTAACACTTGAGAATGATGAACTCAATGAAAAGAATGGTCATCTTAAGACTTGCATTGAACTCAAAAGAGATGACTCTTCTCGTGTATCATCTGTTAAAGTTAAATTTCTAAAAGAGAAAGTAAAACAACTTTCTAATGACCTTATAAAGTTTGTAAATGGAAAGAAAAATCTTGATATATTGCTTGGAAGTCATAAATATGATTTTGACAAAGCTGGATTGGGTTACAACATATTTAATTCTCAGAAACATGACAAATACCTAATTATTAAGTCTTTTGATAGCTCTATTTATAGATGCACTTTCAGACACAAGTTTGGTCACTCACTGAATATCTACTTTCATAAAAAGAAAGTAGAAACAAGGTTACAAGAAAGAAAACTAATCAAAAAGGACCCAAAATGATCTAGGTACCTAAACCCCAAGCATTTATTTCTATGGAAATGTCTGAAGACAAATCAAAAGAGACAAAAATGATATTTGGATAGTGGATGTTCAAGGCATATGACAGGAAGTTGATACCTTTTTTTTTTGTCACTTAAAGAGAAGGATGGAGGACAAGTAACCTTTGTTAACAACTCAAAGGTTGAATTCATCCGTGTAGGTAGGGTTGGTAAGAACCCTTCCCCTACCATTGATTACGTTCTTCTTGTTCATAGTTTAAAGTATAATCTTCTGAGTATTAGACGGCTTTGTGATAAGGATTATAAAGTTATATTTGAAACTTCTCAATGCATAGTAAAGGATTCCAAATCTGATGAAACTCTTATGACTGCCAAAAAATATTATAATTTCTATACTGTGTTTTTAGATAATCTTTCAAATCAAAATATAAAATATCTCTCATCTATTTATGATGAAAAGTGGTTATGGCTCAAAAAGCTTGGTCATGCTAACATGAAAACTATTTCTAAACTGCTAAAAATGATCTTGTAAAATGTTTACCCAAGATCATATTTGAAAATGATATGCTTTGTGAAGCATGACAAAAGGGTAAATAGACCAAAACTTCTTTTCAATCAAAGAATGTTGTTTCAATTACAAGACCACTTGAGCTTTTACATGTTGATTTGTAAAGTCCTACTAGAACTAGTAGTCTTGGTGGAAAGAAACATGATTTTGTCATTGTGGATGACTTTTCAAGATTCACATAGGTACTCTTTCTTAGCCACAAGGATGAATCTTATGAAGCCTTTAAAGTCTTCTATAGAAATATTCAAAATGAAAAAGTATTTTGTATTATTGTTGCAAGAAGTGATCACAGAAGAGAATTTGAAAATATATATTTTAAAACCTTTTGTGATGAAAATGGAATCACACACAATTTTTGTTCTCGAAGAACACATCAATAAAATGGTGTTGTGGAAAGGAAAACTTGTTCCCTATAAGAAATGGCTAGAACTCTTCTGTGTGAAAGTGGCCTTCCAAAATATTTTTGGGCTGAAGCATTAAATACATCTTGGTACATTCAAAACAGGATTCTTATAAGGTCAATACTCAAGAAAACTCTATATGAATTATGAAAGGGAAGAAAACACAACATTTCTTATTTCTATATTTTTGGATTTGAATGCTCTATTCTTAACACCAATGATCAACTTGGAAAGTTTGACTCAAAGGTTGACAAAGGAATATTTCTGGGCTACTCAACATCTTCTAAAGCTTTTAGAGTTACCAACACTAAAGCCTTTGTGGTAGAAGAATCCATGCATGTCACATCAATAACGCCAACAAGTCTTTTGAGATCCATAAAGCATCTAATCTGGATGAGGAGTTTGAAAACATGTCTCTCAGTGATAAACCAAAGATGCCCATCATCATCATTAAAGCAAAGAAGTCGATTAATACTCTTCTGATGCATTCCTAATGTATATCTCAAATCTTTTGATGATCATAAATCTTCTGATGACTTTTGATGCTGCCAAAAACTCACCTGATCAAGCTTCTGAAGCTAGTGCTCAAAGAAGATCTTAATTCCCAAAAGAATGGAATTATGTCTCATCCCATCTAAAAGAACTTATCATTGGAGAGCCTTCTTTGGCATGAGAATGAGAACAACTTTGAGAAACAGCAACAACATGGCACTCATCTCTCATGTAGAACCTAAGTAAATTAACAAAGCTCTACCAAATGAAAACTAGATTCTAGCTATGCAAGAAGAACTGAATCATTTGGAAAGAAACAAAGTGTAGAAATTTGTGCCTAAACTAGAAGATTACTTAATCATTAGAACCATATGGGTTTTTAGAAGGAAACTAGATGAATCTGGTAATGTTGTGAGAAATAAAGTAAGATAAGTTGCACAAGGGTATAATCAACAAGAAGGTATTAATCTCAATGAAACCTTTGCACCTATAACTAGACTAGTGAAGTTGGCAGCAACACAAGAAGAGGAGTTGAATTGTGTTTCTCTTTTTCCTAAAAATTAACTTTCTCACAACCTTCTCAAGTAGGTACCCTTGGAGGTGAGAAGGTTATAGCTCAATACAGGCTGTTAGTGAGAAACTTCAGATATAATACTTGACAAACCAAGGTGAGAAGCTTTAGTAGTGAGTGAAAACAACCTTCTCACCACTTCAAGTTCCTTTTTTTTTTCTAAATCAATTTGAATCTAATAACTTCTTAAAGATTATGTCCTTGATTTAAATACTTGAGAATTAGTGAATAAAACCAATTCAACTTATACACGTTGTCAAAATCATATTCAAAGAACTTTCTCAAGAACACACTTAGATATTTTATCTTTAAAATATTTGAGTAAGCAGATGTAAAATGAAATAAGAAGGGGAGAAAGATCACACCAAATATTTACATTGGTTCACCCCTAAACCATGTGAGGCTACATCCAATACCTAGCAAAACACTAAGATTTCCACTAGGTGAGTATTCTTGAATGAACCAAGCCTCTCTAGGCTTATTTACAAGTATTCTTTGCCAACAACATCTTCAGGCTAGCTACAAGTATTCTTGAAAATAGCCTTTTTAGGATGAATCCCAAGTATTCTTTTGCAGCCTCTTCAGGACAACACACTCAAAACAAGTGGCTTGGACAACCTAACAAGCTCACTCATTACAAGATAGAATCAGAGGTGGAAAAAAGTGTTTGTTTAACTTGTCTACCTCTCGTAATCACTCTAGAAGTGGATACAAACACTTATACAGATCAATAACAACACCTATTGTTAGATTTTCAATGATCAAATTCAGGTAGGTACAGGTGAAAAGGTTCAACTCTTGTCAGCTTGTTAGAAAATATTTTTTAGCAAAGTTCTCCAGTTGATCTTCAGGCTTGATCATTTTTATAGGCTTTGAAATATGTCTGTTGGGCACTACAAACGATGGTTGTACTTGCTGGTTGTAGGTGACCGTTATTTTGTCCTTTTCTTAGACACATCAGCATTCTGCTTTAAGGTGAGAAGGTTCATCAGAAACTTTCTCAAGGTCCACCTTCTCACTGAGTCTTTTCAGCTTGAAGCTTCTTAAGTTCTTTCTCACCAATTTTCTCACCTAACCTTTTCATGCTTGAAGACTTCAACCTTTTTCGCTTTAATCTTCACCATCTTAGTGATAAATCTTCATTCTTCTTGATGGTAAAGTTAGTTTGAGCTTCTTCTAATGAAGTAATCACTTGTGGGAGTTCTATTTTGCACAATGTTTCAATCTTCTTAGGATCTTCTCACATTGAGCTTTCTCATGTTCTTCAAGAAGCTTCTCAAGACTCGAACTTTCTCAAGTCAAAATTTGATCTGTTCAAGTCATTTCAAATGATCAAACAACTTCCTTACACTTTGTTTTAGTCTTGAAAATCTTAATAACACATAAAATACTCCACACAGATTAACTCTAAATGAATTAAGTGGTGAGAAGATTCAAACCATATTTTCAACATAGTTGTTATCATCAAAACAAATTATGCAATGTTAAGAATTAAATGGGTTTTGGAGCTTACAATTAGAAACCATCAAAATTTATGCTTACTTATGTTGCTTTTAAAAAATTTATGTACATCAAATTGATATTAAAAGTGCTTCTCTAAATGGTTTCATTTTTTAATAAGTTTATATTAAGCAACCCCATAGTTTTGAAAACAAAAGATTTCCAAATCATGTTTTCAAGCTTTCTAAAGCCTTATATTGATTGAAGCAAACTCTTGAGCTTGGTGTGATCATCTTAGCTCCTTTTTGTTGAAAAATAGTTTCACTAGAGGAAAGATTGATACTATGCTCTTTATAAAATTCTAAAAGAAAAATTTCTTGCTTGTTCAGATTTACATTGATTATATAGTTTTTAGTTCAACTTATGAGCTTCTGTGCAAGGAATTCTCAAAGTTAACATAAAGAGAATTTGAGATGAGTATAATAAGAGAACTCAAATTCTTTCTAGGCTTACAAGTCAAACAATAGAAGGGTGGAGTCCTAATTCATCAAGAGAAGTACACAAAATATCTTCTAAAAAGATCTGGTATGGACTTAGCCAAACCCATAAGCATACCTATGCACCCTTCTGAAGCATTTGATAGTGATAACAAAGGTAAATTAGTTAGTGAGAAACTCAATAGTGGTATGATTGGATCGTTTTTATACTTCATTGCTAATAGACTTGACATCTAATTTAGTATATGCATGTATACTAGATTCTAATTAAATCCTATAGAATCTCATCTTAAAGATAGTGGGAGGATCTTTAGATATTTACTTGGAACTCGTAACTTGGGATTATGGTTTGAGAAAGATTTTATTTTGATTTATAGGCTATTGTGTTGCTGATTGTGCTGGAGATCATGTGGAAAGAAAAGTACAATTGAATGTTGTAACTTTCTTAGAAAATCACTAATCACCTAGTCTAATAAGAAGCAGAACTCTATTGCACTATCCACAGCTGAAGCAGAATGTGTATCTACATCAAGTTATTGTACTCACTACTTTGGATCAAGCAACAATTAGAAGACTACTCTCTTCAGTACTCTAAAATTCCAATATTATATGATAATACCGGCACTATTAACCTCTCTAAGAATCCCATTCAACATTCTAGATCTAAGCATTTTGACATTAAGCATCATTTCATTAGAGATTATGCTCACAAAGGTAATGTTGAGCTTAGATTTGTTAAAATAGAAAAACAATAAGCTGGCATATTCACTAAACCATTGTATGAAGATAGATTTTGTTTCATTAGAAATCATCTTCATATATGATCACTTTCACTACATGATGCATTATCTTATTACTTTTCTTATTTGAGAAGTCTATAGATTAGAAGAATATTGCTTAGTTCAATAAAAAAAGTCTTCTGATAAGAAAAGTTAACTCTAAGAAGAGTTACAAAGTTCAGAAGAGATAAACATCATTTGATCAAAAAAAGTGTAAGGAGAAAAGTTATTCAACCGCTCACTGATAACAATAGATAAGATTTTATTGATGCTGACTCTGCATCACAACAGTAATATAGTCATTGTGATAGTAGTAAATTCAAACGGATGTTGCGTTGTCAGATCTTCTTTCTCCTCTCAATGATAATATTTTAGCGCCAATATAGGGAAACCAATAGTGAAAGGTTAACCCACTTGCACCCCTATCAATTTGAAGTTGTCTCTCTCATCTTATACTCTTGCTCTAGCTTCGAATTACGATACTTTCTTCATCTTCCTTAACCAGCTCATATCCAACATATTCTTGAATTCAAAGTCATCACCATTTGCAAAAAGGCACTGCAATGAAAAATGTAGTGAGAACCCTACCACCAAAAGAAAGTAACTCATCTGAACCTCAAACTCTAGCATAGCCTTTTGAGCGTCACATTTCTGAACCTCAACCCACCAGAAGAAAAAAAAAATTCAAACAACTCTTATGTAATAGCCTAATACTGACACCTTAGTATGTCCGACATATACCTGGATAAGCAATTTAGTCATGCTACTTTTAACTTAAACATCAACTAATCCATAACATTTAAATAAATAATTATAGAGAGCCATATCTAAAAGTCATACATATATACAACTTTTATATCATCAAAGCAAATATAAATAATTACATAAGTTTTGAACTGAAAACATTATAACTAAACTAATCTAGTTCTTCTATTCTCTTCATCGTCTTACCCCCTTGTAGGGCTTTGACCTGGACTTACATGGAAACACAATCGGGGTGAGAAATCATAATTCTAAGTAATGGTATTCCAAAACTAGACATTTATAAGATATAGATACAACCTTATTATATAAGAAGTAAAATATGTTATGAAAGTCTTCTAATCACTCATCTTTACTCATTAAAGTAAGCATACTGTACTAAAATCTATAGTCTAGTTATCCATTAACATGATATAAATACTATACGAATATCAATTTTTAATGAATAACACTTCTAGCATCGAATTAACAATTGCCACAGGTAAATGAGACTTTACTCACTACCTCTAGAACATTCACATTTTGATTTTAAGTAAACGTTCAACAAGTAATATTATAATATGACATTAAACTCATACACTTAGCTTAGTACATAAATTCATCTCTTCTATGATATGACAATTCTCATAAAAATTGTAATATATCACAACTAGTTCATCGATAAACACGTTATAAGTACCACACAATTAATTTTCTTCTATGAATGAACTTACTAACTTAGGATTTAGGATTTGCAACAGGTGATAGAGGCTTTACTCTATACCATTAGAATACTCACATTTCCTTACTTTATGTGAATATCCACTAATTAATCCATTATCCTTAACTAACTCAATTGAAGATAAGACAATCATTCTTGCAATTGTCAAATATCAACATTTCTTGGCAAAATGGTTATCTCAATCCTTCACTTGGAATAATTAACTCATCATTCACCTAGAATAGGATTTAACTCATCCTTAGCCTTGTATAGGATTTATCTCATCCTTAGCCTAGCATAGGGTTTAACTCATCCTTAACCTAACATAAGATTTAACTCATCCTTTTGCTATGGATATTAAGCTTGACTTACTTAATTTCCCTTGGTAGAGAGATTGACTCACTCTTACTACCATTTAAGTGAGTGCTTTTCTGACTCCTCATATTGCTAGACAAAGAGCTTAACTCAGTACTTTGTCCTAGGTAGAGTGCTTTTCTCACTCCTTTACCATACTTGGTAAAGTCTTTTTCTCACTCATTTACCTCTCACTCCTTTACCATGTCAATGTGCTTTTCTTGTAACACCCTAATATAGATATCTGGATATATCATAGTTTCACAATGATATATAAAGATAACGGTACTAGAAATGTCACTTCCTCATACTTTATTCTAACATATATCTATAATCACAACTGAGTAATTATAGAAAACCTTGAGAGATTGCGAAAAAACTTAAACCTCATACATATAAATATACAAACTTAGCCACATGAGGGCTTATTATAATACATTTAACGTAAAATGTAACACCCCTTTGGGGATGCCACACATATAAAGAAAAATAAAATAAATAAATAAAATCTACCCAAGTTATAAAACATTTGTTAAATAATATTACATATTGTAAGACAATTTCCCGATAAACGAGAATATTGTTAAATAAAATAATGCGGAAAAATAAAATAAGCATCACAACATCACACATAATTTACATATGATTTACATTATAAGTGATATAAATAATTTACACCTAAAACTACCAATATTTAAACAAAAACAGTAAATAAGGCAATAAAAGAGTCAATATATACAGACATACGCAGACGCGCCCAAAAAAAACATCATGCATATTTAATCCTCTGAAGGATCACTCTCAACATGAAAATGATCATCAGGAGACAAATATCCCGGATGTCTCGACTCTCGGCAGACATGAGACCGCGCAGTCGATACGAGTGTCATCTCACTAGGCTCAGTGGATATCCCACCCCAATGACGCCTAATAGATAAGGGTAACTCTAAGTGTAGAAATATTGTCGTAGTCATGATCGGCTCTCCATCAAACCGATGACGTAGGGTCACAGTCAGCCATCCTATATATGTCACAGAATCTCGATCTCCTTGCAGATGCCAAGCCAATGAACCTCCATGAAACTATAGCTGTACAAACCCCAAAAATCCTGGCACTGCCATCTCCCACAGTCAATCCAAAGGATATGGATGATCGGATGGTTCTTGGTCGTCGAACCGATCTTCCTCTTCTTTGTTCCTCTTCTTCCTGGGTACAGAATCTCTAGAGGCTGTTCCTCTTCCTCAAACTCTTTACCATATAAACGGTATATACGAGAAAACACATACAATAAAGAGATAAGACAATCTAAAATCACCATAAACATGGCCAATAAGAAGACGACAAACAACGGATATATAGTTCATGCAATATGAAAAGCTATAACATTAATAAGTAACAGTAGTGTAAAGATTCAAAAAGATTTAAATATCCCAACAATATACCATCACAGATAAAATAAAACAAGAAACAAATGATACAATATAACAATAGATAAAACAAATACAAGTAAACAAATAAATCAATATCAATATAATAAACAGATAAGACAAAAATAAATAGATAAGACAAAATAAATAAATAGATCCCAATAAATAAATATAAGACACACCCTACTCCATGGAGCTAAAAAAACACACAAGTATCGAGAGAATGACCCGCCAAATCTATTAGTACCACGGCTGCCCAACCAAACTATTATTGCCTCTGTCTCATGTCGCGTCTATAGCCCCACGACACAAGAATCCATCATCCGGGCGTGGTGTAGTTCACGGTCTCACGTTGTGGCACTACAGCAATGTACTATTAGATTTCACGAAATCTCGATTAAATATAGTGCGTGTCGAGTCCATTAGTGTGCTATCGGTTTACCACGGCCCAATGGAGCTACCAACCGTCCACATATGGGATACCGTACACTAACGTCTCCAAGTCCATTAGAACAATGAACCACACTACGTTTATCGCATCGACAACACGATGTGATTCGTCTCGTCAACCAATCCACCAAAAATTTGGCATAAACTCAATACATAATTCAAAAAATATGAAATTATAAAAATGCCCTCAAGATAAAATATGCCCTCAATGGCAGAAAAATAGAAAGCTCAGACGGGTTCACATTTTCCCGACAAAAAATCCTCAAAAGCCTGTACGGGTTCACATTTTCCCGACAGCATAAAATAAATACATCAACGGTCAATCGCGTAGAAATTTTATCGCGTTTTCACAATTCCATCATTTTTACAAACGTTTATAAATCGCGTAAATATATTTTTCTATTTTTGAAATCGCGTAGAATTTTTAATACGTTTTCTCAATCGCGTAGGATTTTTAAATCATTTTCTTGTCCAAATCCCTTAAAATTCACTGTTTAAATAAACAGAAATAATAATTAATACGTTTAAACTATGTATAATATTTTCTATATCGTATACTGACTTTTGGACATCTTTTCTATCTTATTTGTCCGTTTTTACTAAAAATTGACAGTATTTTGTTTAGAAAATTAATAATAATGGTTTCCTAATTTTTTTCGTAAAAACTTTGTTTATTTAAATAAACCGGATAATTTAATCTTTTAAAAACTCCTAACATGCTTCAAAATATAGTATGAGCTATATGTTAGAAATTCTTAAAGATTACTGTATTTCCTTTATAACAATAAAATCATTAATTTTAATTCCTTAAATTAATTCTAATCTATTGATTTCTTAAAAACTCTTTTTAGAAAAAATTCTTCTTAACATATAATGCCTTCTTTATACTTGAAAATGGTTTGGAATTGATTTTAGAAACCAAGAATATCTAGTTTGGCATGTTGGCCGAATTTCCTAAATCCTTTGAAATTGATTTCTAAATTATTTCTCATCTTCTAAATATATGTCAAACTTATTGTATTGTCTAAATTCATTTAACCATTGTTTTAGAAAATGGTTTTTGAAATCAACACATTCATTTTAGGCATGTTGGCCGAAAATACTAAGTCTTACCATTTGAGTTCTAAATTCATTTTCTTTGATCTAATCAACTTGAAACCTTCTTAATTCTCCTAGGTTAATTAAATTATCTTTAAGAAAATTAAGAGAACATTTTGGTTCCCCATTTGGTTACAAACCGTGGGCATTATGGAGTGTTCTTTGGAACACACATGCATTTCCTTGACATGTTGTTCACATCCTATACATTATCATGCCATTCTATACTTTATCATGCAATTCTAACACATGCAATATTATCAAAGCTTATAGACATGCAACTTAAAGCTTGTAGACATGCAATTTATTACAAACAACAAATAGGAAAGCTACTAACAAATACACAACCACATCAAATAAGCTACTAACAAGCACACACATGAATCCTTATGGATTCTACAATCACAAAATCAACTCCATCTTCTTACCACCATCCATAGGTGATAAGATTTGTCTTCCTCTTACCTTAAATGAAGACAAAAGGTTTCTTTCACTCCTCCTAGAGCTTCGGTTTTCCTCCTCCAAAAACCTAGCAAGCTTAAACAAAAACTACAAATTACTAAACATTAAAATAGAGCTTAAACCATGGATAAATCATGGCTTAGAACTTTGAAAAAGAGTTTAGAAAAGAAAAACAAGAGATTTCACCTCCTTGGTCAAATCTTCCAAGTAGGTTTTCAAGCTTCAAATGAAGGATTTTGAAAGAACTCTCAACTAGAGATGTTCTTAGGATTGTGTTTAGGTTTAGAAAACTTGGTTAGATGAAATTTAGAGTGATTGGATGGTATAGTATCAAGCTTGGCCGAATGGTTGAGAAAGGAAGCAACAATGGTGTTTAGGGTTCTTGGATGAGAGAGAAGAGAGAAAAATGCATGAAAGATGAAGTGATCTTTTGGTCTTCCAAACCTCACTTGGCCGTAGACATCATGGCTTGCAAGGTGGACATTTGCTTGGCTTCATCCAAGCCCTTGGATGCATCAAAGGTCAAGATTAAGCCTTGATTAGCAAGCTTGTTTCCTATTGGTTGCTCCTAACCTAGTCATTAGCCCTAGTCACCATGCATAGTCACTAATTAACCTAGTCATCTAGCTTAGTCACTATGTTCAAGAATGTTCCTTCACTAATGATGATTAATTAAGCTATTAAGTTAACTGTTTAGCTAAACGTGGGTCCCGCAAAATATTTCCGAGTCCACTGTCACTAAATTATACTGACTAATAAAATAATATTATAATAATACAAAATTATTTTATTTGTGATTAAATCCTAAAAATTAAAAGATTAATTTTAGGCTCATTCAATTGGGTTTAGTAAGATCCCCCGCCTCGAATAATTAAAAACAGATTTTACCGGTCCAGAAAAATATTATTTTCCCGACAGTAGCAAATCACACAAAAAGTCCATATAAAATCACAGACAGTAATATTGGACACTAAATCAAGTAGAAAATAATTAAAAACAAGCAAAAAAAGTACAAACAAAGACGTTCGGGACGTAATGGTCATTTTTCCATTTTTCCCACAACGTAGCTAATCATCCAAAAAGTTCAAATAAAATTACAGACAGTATTAATTGTCTGTGTACCTTCCAAAAAAATTAAAACAGTAGCTCAGAAAAACTTTTATTTTACCGTCTCGAAACAAATTACGTAAAAAGATCAAATAAAATTTGAGCCTGTATAAACATATTTGTATTTCATGTAGAAATCGAGAAACAGTAAAATAGGGACACAACGGTCATTCACACGAAAGCATGAAAAACAGCAAACAGTACATTCGGTACATTTTCTAAAAATTAGGGTGTTACAACTCTCTCCAACAAATAAAAATTTCGTCCTCGAAATTGTAACATTCCTCAAAACAAATGAGGATCTTGATCCTTCATTTTATCTTCCAGCTCCCAGGTAGCTTCACCCGTCACATCATTCCATATGACCTTCACTAGTTCGATCATTTTCCCTCGAAGCTGCTTTACCTTTCTGTCCTCAATTCTGACAGGTAAAGTCTCGTAAGTCAAATTCTCCTTCAACTGTACGTCATCTGGTTGTATAACATGCGTCGGATCTGGTATATACTTTCGTAACTGAGACACATGAAACACGTCATGCAGATTCGACAGAAACGGCGGCATAGCGATCTGATACGTTACAGGACCTATACGTCGGATAATCTGATACGGTCCAATGAACTTAGGAGTAAGTTTCTTAGACTTAATAACTCTTCCGACACCAGTCGTAGGAGTAACTCTTAGAAACACATGCTCACCCTCCTCAAATTCAAGAGGTCATCTTCGTTTATCCGCATAACTCTTCTGTCTACTTTGCGTCGTCTTCATCTTCTCTTGTATCATCTTTACCTTTTTCGTAGTCTGTTGTACAAGATCTGGTCCAACAGTCATGCTTTCCCCATCCTGATACCAACATAATGGTGTCTGACATTGTCTTCCATACAATGCTTCATAAGGTGCCATTCCGATGCTTGAATGAAAACTATTGTTGTAGGTGAATTCTATCAGAGATAAAAATTCATCCCAACTTCCTCGTTGTTCCAAAACACAAGCACGCAACAGATCCTCTAAAGACTGTATAGTTCTTTCTGTCTGACCATCTGTCTGTGGATGATACGCTGAACTCAGTCGCAACTTGGTTCCCATAGCTTCTTGCAGACTTCGCCAAAACCTTGACGTAAACCTCAGATCTCGATCAGAAACTATACATGTAGGTACACCATGTAATCTGACAATTTCACTGATGTACAACTGGATTAATCTTTCCAATGAATACTTAATATTAATTGGCAAGAAATGAGCCGATTTCGTAAGCCTATCAACTATAACCCATATCGAATCATGACCTTTCCTTGTCCTTGGCAAACCAGTAACGAAATCCATCAATATACTATCCCATTTCCATTCTGGAATAGATAACGGTTGTAACATTCCAGCTGGTCTTTGATGTTCCACTTTCGCCTTTTGACAGACTAGACAAGTTGACACGCACCTAATAACATCACTCTTCAATCCATGCCACCAGAATAACTTCTTCAAGTCTTGGTACATCTTTGTTATGCCTGGATGCATACTCAATAGACTAGTATGGGCATGTTCCACAATATATCGCCTCAGCTCCCGGTCACGAGGAACACAGACTCTACCCTGAAACCTCAGGATTCCATCAGTTCCTTCTTTGAACTCTATTGTCTCGTCTTGCTTTATTTGTTCTCTTATTCCTTGCAAAAATTCATCGGCATTCTATTTTTCCCTTATGTATTCCATCAGCTCGCTCGAGATAGTAACCATGTTAATACAGATCTTCCCCGGTTTCAACTCAACAAATGACCACACATCTCTAAACTGTTCAATGAGCTCCTTTTCCTTGATCATCGAGCAGAAGCAATCGATAATCTTTCTACTTAAGGCGTCAGCCACGACATTCGCCTTGCCAGGGTAGTACAACAGTTGAAAATCATAATATTTCAGGAATTCTAACCATCTCCGCTGCCTCATGTTCAGCTCCTTCTGATCATACAAGTATTTCAAGCTCTTGTGATCACTGAAAATGTTGAACGTTGCTCCATAGAGAAAATGTCTCCATATCTTCAGAGCAAAAACCACAGCGGCCAATTCCAAATCATGCGTCGGATAATTCCTCTCATGAACCTTCAATTGTCGAGAAGCATATGCCACAACGTTCCGATCTTGCATCAACACGCATCCTAGCCCTTGATAAGAAGCGTCGCAATACACATCAAAAGATTTCATCGAATCTGGTAGGATCAACACCGGTGCAGTTGTTAATCTCTTCTTCAACTCTTGAAAACTGGCTTCACGTTCTTCCGTCCATTCAAAAGCTTGACTTTTCCTCGTAAGTTGTGTAAGTGGTCTAGCAATCTTCGAAAAACCCTCGATAAACCTCCGGTAATATCCAGCAAGTCCAACAAAACTTCGAACTTCTGTTACCGTCTTAGGTCTTTCCCACTGTAAAACAGTCTCCACTTTAGATGGGTCTACCGCAATACCATCTTTGGAAATCACGTGACCTAGAAACTGAACTTCCTCCAACCAGAATTCACACTTAGCCAATTTCGCATATAGTTGCTTCTCCCTCAAAATCTGAAGAACAACACCCAGATGTTCAGCATGCTCTTCCTTGGATTAAGAATAGATTAGAATGTCATCTATAAATACAACGACAAATCTGTCTAGATACGGACGAAAAATCCTGTTCATATAATCCATAAATATGGCAGGAGCATTCGTTACCCCGAATGGCATTACCTGATACTCATAATGTCCATAACGAGTTCGAAAAGCAGTTTTCGGTATATCTTCTCCCTTGACACGAATTTGGTGATAACCAAACCTCAGATCTATCTTGGAAAATATCACAACTCCTCTTAACTGATCCATCAAGTCGTCAATTCTTGGAAGCAGATATTTATTCTTGATAGTCACCTTGTTCAGCTGACGATAATCTATACAAAGCCAAGACGTTCCGTCCTTCTTCTTGACCAAAAGCACTGGTGCACCCCATGGTGAAACACTAGGTCGCACAAACTCTTTCTCCAACAGCTCCACCAATTCCAGTGGCGACATACGATACGGTGCAATTGAGATAGGACCCGCTCCTGGTACTAAATCAATTGAAAACTCGATCTCCCTCTCGGGTGGCAAACCAAGTACGTCATCAGGAAAAACATCAGGAAACTCGTTGACAACAGGAATAGTATTCACATCCTTCTCATTCTTAACTTCTAGAGAAGACAATACCATATATCCCTGCGCTCCATCTCTTAACAAAGACTTGACCTTAACAGCAGTTAAGAACACAAACTTTTCTTCCTTAGGAAAAACTATGGTTTTACTTGCACAGTCTATAAGGATATGGTTAGAACATAACCAGTCCATCCCTAAAATTACATCTATCTCAACAAGAGGTAAACAAATCAAATTGACCATAAACAAACGGCCCTTCACAACAATAGGACAATCCAAACAGATCTTAGATGTAACAACAGGTTTAGCAGTTGGCGTAGATACACTCAATTTAACATTCAGAGAAGACACAGGCAACTTCAATTTTTCCACACAATCATAGGAAATAAATGAGTGTGTAGCACCGTAATCATACAATACAAATGAAGATTACCTCCAATGTCTCCTTCTCCCCGAATAAGATCATCGACTTATAAATCTCAGATCCCATCATTGTATATACTCGTCCTCCTGACCTTGGTTGAGTACTTCCGATTTTTGCTGATTAGCTCTAACATACCGAACACCAGGTTTCTTCTCTGGTTGAGTACAATCTTTCGACATATGCCCAGGCTGTCCACAGTTAAAACAGACTGTCCCCATGATTGTACAATCTGGAGATATATGGCCCTTCTTACCGCACTTAAAACACGTTGGCGTAAACACCACCTTCTGCCCTGCTCCACTACCGCGTACACTTCCTCCAACTGTCGGTCGCTGAGTTTGATTTCCTTGTGGTCTAAAATACGGCTTGCGCTGAAACCACCTTCATGCAGAAATCGAGAAATAGTAAAATAGGGACACAACGGTCATTCACACGAAAGCTTGAAAAACAGCAAACAGTACATTCGGTACATTTTCTAAAAATTGGGGTGTTACATAAAACTTACAGAACAAATATAAACTTATTACATAAGTTCTGTCTACTTAAAGCAATAAAAACTACTCTAGTCTTCATGCTTTATCTTCTTACCCTTAGCAGGGTCTGTACCTCTGTACCTGTGCCTTCGCCTGCATCTGTGCCCGTGCCTACATCAATGCCTGCATCTGGATTTACATGAAATAACAACTGGGATAAGAATTAACATTCTCAGTAAAAGCAATTCCAATACCAGTTCTCTATAACATGGTATATAACAAATATATAATAAATGCTATAATTCTAACTTAGGAGTTTCCTCCTCTTTTCTCATAACTGTACACTTTCTTATAGTGTGATATCTACCGATAGCCTATACACTGTTAATATATACAACGCCCATACAGCTGTACATACCAACAGTGACGGACAATGCCCATACAACTGTCCGTGAATGCAATGATAATGATATGTAATATGAATATGCCTAAGGAATCCTAAGAGCATGTGAATGAAATACAAATGCAGGGTTTTGTTTTGAAATACATGTAAAAGTTTATTTTGAAAACAAAGAAGTTTGCTAGGAACTAGTTAGTATATCATCCAGTGGTAATTCGAGGAAAAGCTTATCCTCATATTACACATATCCTGGCACGCTGAGAAATTCGGGCCTCATCCTTACTCAAAGAGTGTCTTTGGATTTCTCACTTATCTCCTTTGGCCTTGGCACCATCGAGACATCAGGGTTATGTCCTTCTCAAAAGTCCTTCGGACACCCCTCTATCTCTTTTTGCCTCCATGAATGACATTAAAGGATACTCACCAGATCGATCCTACTTGACCAATTCATAGACTTACATTCGTACTTATATACTTAGTTCCTTTACGATCTAAGTATATTCTCCTAGGAACTTTGGCTTCTTATGTTTACCCTTTATAATGAGGAGAATCTATAACCTCATACTATATGTAACCTTAGCACTTGGTTAGAAATACTTGTCCCCTTAGGAACTTCTCTGATTCCTTACCTTCTGGCTAAATGACCTCGCGTCATATAACGTTACATTCTCAGGTAAATATTACCAGTCCATTTCTCATAATGGTACCTAAACACCACCTCATCACTCCTATCTCTTAAGTGATTTCTAATGCAATACTATGTTGTTGAGGTGTTAGATACTCACCTATGGCAAACCACTAATCTTGGCTGCCCTAAGGTTCTTTTTCCTCAGATATATACTAGCTTAACTGACTAGTGTGTGAAAAGCTTAGTGTTATGTTTACCTCTTACATAAACACCATCTTACTCTCTTATAGACTCCACTCATCCTAGTGAAAGAGTCTATCTTAACTAATGCCTCATCTACCCTTGCTTAAGGAAATAAATGAGCATTTCTCTAAAACTTTGCATAATTCACTCAACTTTAACCAAAGAGAGTAATTCATGCATCTAACTTTCCTTTCTATCACACTTCTAGTAGTAGCTTATACTACACTTGTGTGCTAACATACGTATTCTAGTTGTATCTAGTTTTTCCTTCTATCACACTTCTAGTAGTAGCTTATACTACACTTGTGTGCTTAAGGTTCCAAATACCTCTTTAACTATTCTAAACTCATAGAATGCTTAAGAACTTGACTTCCACACTTTTGTTAGTATCTAAGGAAGTAAATTCCCTTTATCTTATACTTCTAACTCATCTTTGCTAATACATGAGTTATTGCATATTTCTATTCTACGTTATGATTATGACATCTTCTTAGTCACAATTCATCTTATTGTGTATTTAGCAATATACCAAGTCTCATTTAACTTGAGACTTAGTACCTTAACATTCCCTCTTTGGAACTAATACACAATCTTGTTTCCACTCAAGTGAATCTAACTCAAGAGTGGTTCTTACTTGCAACTCTTTGTCGTTCAAGGTCTTAGGTATCTTCCTAAGCTAATCCACTACTCTTGGATATTCTAATGTTCATACCTTTCTCGTTTTCTACTAGAGTGCATACTATTATGCATACTAGCATACTCATCTTCATTGCACCATCTCATCACATCTTAAGTGATATCTAATGCAACACTAAGTTGCCTAAGGTGCTACTAAAGATTCTAGTGTTCAACTTTCTCAAAAACACCTCAAATCTTGCCTAAAAAGACTGATTTTCAAGATTGCACCAAACATGCATCATAACTTCTAAAATTCTGAATTTTTATGAGCACATAGCTCTTTCTCATATCTTTCCAATGCCACAAACCTTGCTTCATTTGGCTAAGTGTAGCCAAAGTTATGCGACATTTTGCAGTGGCTAAAACAGGGCATTTGATTTTGATCTGACTTTAAATTGTAATTGGGAACAAACCACAAATGAGATAACTCTGAAATTTTACAAGCAAGAAGCCTTACATCTTAGCTTCAAAATGCCATTAGTCTCATGTCGATACTACATCGGAGCAAGAAATTATGCAATCTAGTTTACTGACTGCCAGAATGCCTTTTTCTGCAGAATCTTCCTTAGATTCAAACAGAAACTGGTATTGATTGGCTTGCTCAATAATTCTAAAATTTTTACCACATGAAGCCTTATGTCTTAGCTTTCAAATGGCTCTAGAATCAACTCATTTCGATATCGATAGCTCGAGTTATGCTCAAACAACTACAGGCTGTCAGAAATGAGTTTTCTCTCTATTTTGGGTCTATTCGAATACCTCTAGTGGTATTCGAATACCACCCACGAAAATTCCCCTTCTGGAGCTGTCTGTGATGTTTTATTCGAATACCAACCTTGGTATTCGAATACCACACTGTAGAACAGCACTCCTGGAGCAGAAAACAGTTGTGTTCCTTATTCCATTAATTTCCTAAACTTGATCCAATCTTCAACTCATGGATTCTAGGTGATTTCCAATCACAACTAAAGTTCCTAACCACATAGCAACCTTCATATGCCTCATACATGAAGAAAGAAATAGAAGATGAAGAACTAGATAGCAAACACCCCTACCTCTTGGTCTTGAAGATGAAGATGAAGCAAAGATCTACTTGATTCCTCTTCCTTAGTGATTGATTCTCCTGTTGATCTTGCTCTTCCTCTCCTCCTCCTTCTTCTTCCCCTTTCTCCCTTCTCCCATTTCTCTCTTTTGTTTCTTTCTTTCTCTGTTTTTCTTCATTCTACCGAGAGAGAAGAGAGAAATAGAGGGTGGGACGTGGAGGGAATTAAGTGAAAAGATTAACTTAAGTTTCTACACTGAAACTTATATCTGCTAAGGACACTTGAATCATGCTAATTCAAGTTTCTTAGCTTCCAACAACTTTAGAATAAATCATAGGATTCATCTAAATTGTTGTTTCACCACTTTCATGATTTTCTATATCTGCTGCTAGTCATTCGGTATTAAAATGCACAACCAGTATGCCTAAAAATACCAAACTGACTCTGATTCTCTTGAAACTTTTACCACATCTTACTTGGCTTATTTGTGACCTAGAAATAAACTCTCTATATTTATTTCCCTCAACTTAGCAACTTATGCTATTACCTGAGTCATTATAAGCCACTTTATAACTTCTGTATTGCAACTAAGTGCCTAAATAAACTCAGTTTATCACCAAACTTGACTGGCATGCTAAACAAGTCAAACGCTACCTTTGGTAACCATTTACTAGTCTAACATGTGTTTAAGGGTATTACATTTCTCCCCTCCTTTTTAAAAATTTTGTCCCCAAAATTGTTCACCTCAAGCAAACAATTCTGGTTTAACAAAACTTTACATGGAACTTCTGCTTCCATGTAGTCCTTTTTCAGTACTAGCTTCTCCCAACCACCTTTTTTCAAGGAGACCTGCTTACCTTAAAGCTCTTGATCCCTCTGCTTATGGATGGTAAGCTGTACTAAAACATAACTTAGCTTTGAACTCCTTCTTATAAGGTTTCCAAAACCAGGTGTGAATCTAGTATCTCTATCAGACACTACATTCACTACAACTCTATGAATCCTGACTATTTCTTTCAAAAGTAGTTGAACTACCTTATCTAGAAAATAGCTAACTTTACTTGGCAAAAGATTGGTAGATTACGTAATCTCACCACTCTTACCAGTAGCTCAGCATCTTCTACTATGTTCTTTAACATACTATGCCACTATACATCTTCCTTACTCTTAGAAAACCTTAATAGCCTCTTAATATATGGCATACTTTCTCTGGTGAGCTTCCTCCGGAATCCTTTTCTTGATTTTTGACCCTCTTGGAAAACAAAGTTGTCTCTAAACTTCGTCATTCCCTCTTAGTCAAAACAAAATCCTTTAGGGTTTCTTAGAAGATCTGCTCACACTTATCCCTTAGAGCTTCATTCTTCCTTTGAGGTTCAAAGAAATATGAGTCTTTAGGCCTCTTACTATGTTCACCTTGCTCACTGAGAGACTATCTGGAATCATAGTTACCGCTAGACTCAAATTCTCGAAAACTCTCAAGAAATTCACTCTCTCTTGGACTATCATCTAGGATAACTACTACACTGGCATTACCTAAATGATATCTCAACTCAAGGTTATGAGCCTTGAAAAATTCTATGCATCTATTCTGCTTCATGTCCAACTTCCTCTAATCAACAAGCGTCTTGAGCTATCATGATCGCTGAACATCTCTAACTGGACTCCTTATGAGTTATGTCTCCAAAACTATAAGGTAACCACTACTGTGGCTAATTCCAAATTATACCTAGGGTAGTTCTTCTCTTGCAGAGTTAACTGCCTTGATGCATAGGCATTTACCTACCTCTATTGCATCTAACACACCCTAGTCCCATCTTCAAAGTATATCTGACTACCTCAAAGTTCTCTCGGGAATTTGGAATTACTAATACTGACGTAGTAATCAACCTTCTTTTCTACTCTTGAAAAACAAACTCACTATCTAGAGTCCACTGCTGAGTACTACCTTCCTTAACTGGCTTAAACCAGGTAGCACAACTTAGAAAATCTATTAATAGATTCTCTGCTCTTGGATACAATGTCTACTCTACCCATTGTACCATTACTTAGACTCTACTAGGGTTCTCTACAATTTTCTATCTTGAGAAATTACATAATTCTTAAACTGTACCACTTGTAATCCAAAACTGACTTTCGGGTTACTTGGTACTTAACCACTTCTTTTCAAAAGTTTCCAAAACTACTTTTGACATACTCTTCATGTCTTTTCGTAATCCTGGAAAACTCTCGAAAATCTACTCTTCTTTACTCTATTTCTATGACAACCAAGTCTTAGATCATCTCCTGAGAAAATTCAAAGCTTCTCTCTACTGATCTACTTGATTATCTTTCTCTTAGACAAAGACATTTGTTCTTGATAATCTCTTTGTTCAACTTGCCTTTAACTTAAGGCACAGTTTCACACACCAACTAAACAAGAACATAACATCATTTGCCTCTCTAAAATAACCAAACCATACAAACAAGGTAAGCAAACTAAATTCACAAAGTAAATCAACAGGATCTACAAAGTAAATCTATTCTCTTCTTATACATACCTTAAAAGATTTCTCTTTACATGTGTTCTCATCTCATACCAAGTTGGAAGATTTCATTGCTTCATTTGTCCAAGAATCATCTCCCTTACGATGTCTTGGTTACTCACTTATGCAGCACATGGATTACCCATCAAAAATGGTCTACATCCATGTATCTTACCACATCTAGCACGTCTTGGTCACTTGAAGCTTGATATACCTCGTTCCATACGGTTGCTCCTCTACAAACACCCTACTTATACTTATCATCACTCCAAGATTCCACTGTGCAACTCTGATACAAATTGAGATCAAAAGGCACCCTTACTGATTTCAACATTTGATTTTTTCCTCTTTAGGAACCTCTACTAACCCTTGTTCCAATAACGTTCTGAGATTATCTACTTCTACAACTCTACATTCACTGACTAGAGCGAAGAAGTCCTTAACCTCTTTTTGCATCGCAACTCTTCTAATGTCCTTTCCAAGCTCTACTTCAAATTTTACTCACTTCCAGTCTTCATCTAGATTGGACGTAAAATAAGAAAAGAACTTCTGACATTATTTGAATTGCTTCGCATACTAATCCTCGGTAATACCCCCTTACTCAGACCTTATAAATTTCTAAATTTCTCTTGCCTTTCATAACTTAAGGGAAATAATACTTATCTAGGAAAGTAACTCTAAACACCTTTCAGGCGATTTGAGTACTAACCATCTCTAGTAACCTCTCTGCTTCATCTCAATAGCTTTCGGCTTCTCCTATTAACCCTTACGAAGCAAGGTCACCTTTTGTTCATCAGCGCACAACATGATCTCAAGGATCTCTTCCATCACATGAAACCACCTTTCGGCTCTGACTGAACTAAACGCTCCCTTGAAAACAAAAGAGTAACTTTCTTGAACTCTGAGAAATATTGATTCCTCAAAAGTTCCTTCGCGTCCCCGCAACTAACTATGCGAGTCCTATTCTATCGCTTCTGATAGACTTCTAGTAATGGCAGTCTGCTATCTCAATACACCAGCCATTTCTCTAAGAGCTCTGGTTATCTCCTCTTTTACCAATGTCCTAGTCTCATAAGTTTGCCTGGTAGTTGCCATAGTTTCCTGTACACACAGAACAATACATACTGAGTTAGCTAGGCTCAATATCATGTAACTATGTGACAGTAGCTATTAGCACACATACCTAAGGCTAGTCATGCAATCCTCATCTGCATATCTCAAAAAGAGATAAAAGAATGCATAACTTTCTACTAAATTGCTACTTATGCCTAAGCATAGTCAGTCCATACCCCGGCTCAACAGGATGAACTGCTCTGATACCATAATGTAACACCCTAATATAGATATCTGGATATATCATAGTTTCACAACGATATATAAAGATAACGGTACTAGAAATGTCACTTCCTCATACTTTACTCTAACATATATCCATAATCACAACTGAGTAATTATAGAAAGCCTTGAGAGATTGCGGAAAAACTTAAACCTCATACATATAAATATACAAACTTAGCCACATGAGGGCTTATTATAATACATATAACGTAAAACTTACAGAACAAATATAAACTTATTACATAAGTTCTGTCTACTTAAAGCAATAAAAACTACTCTAGTCTTCACGCTTTATCTTCTTACCCTTAGCAGGGTCTGTACCTCTGTACCTGTGCCTTTGCCTGCATCTGTGCCCGTGCCTGCATCAATGCCTGCATCTATGCCTGCATCTGGATTTATATGGAATAGCAACTGGGGTGAGAATTAACATTCTCAGTAAAAGCAATTCCAATACCAGTTCTCTATAACATGGTATATAACAAATATATAATAGATGCTATAATTCTAACTTAGGAGTTTCCTCCTCTTTTCTCATAACTGTACACTTTCTTATAGTGTGATATCAACCGATAGCCTATACACTGTTAATATATACAACGCCCATACAGCTGTACATACCAACAGTGACGGACAATGCCCATACAACTGTCCGTGAATGCAATGATAATGATATGTAATATAAATATGCCTAAAGAATCCTAAGAGCATGTGAATGAAATACAAATGCAGGGTTTTGTTTTGAAATACATGCAACAGTTTATTTTGAAAACAAAGAAGTTTGCTAGGAACTAGTTAGTATATCATCTAGTGGTAATTCGAGGAAAAGTTTATCCTCACATTATACATATCCGGGCACGCTAAGAAATTTAGGCTTCATCCTTACTCAAAGAGCGTCTTTGGATTTCTCACTTATCTCCTTTGGCCTTGGCACTATCAAGACATCAGGGTTATGTCCTTCTCAAAAGTCCTTCGGACACCCCTCTATCTCTTTTTTCCTCCATGAATGACATCAAAGGATACTCACCAGATCGATCCTACTTGACCAATTCATAGACTTACATTCGTACTTATATACTTAGTTTCTTTACGATCTAAGTATATTCTCCTAGGAACTTTGGCTTCTTATGTTTACCCTTTGTAATGAGGAGAATCTGTAACCTCATACTATATGTAACCTTAGCACTTGGTTAGAAATACTTGTCCCCTTAGCAACTTCTCTAATTCCTTACCTTCTGGCTAAATGACCTCGCGTCATATTACGTTACATTCTCAGGTAAACATTACAAGTCCATTTCTCATAATGGTACCTAAACACCACCTCATCACTCCTATCTCTTAAGTGATTTCTAATGCAACACTATGTTGCTGAGGTGTTAGATACTCTCCTATGGCAAACCACTAATCTTGGCTGCCCTAAGGTTCTTTTTCCTCAGATATATACTAGCTTAACTGACTAGTGTGTGAAAAGCTTAGTGTTATGTTTACCTCTTACATAAACACCATCTTACTCTCTTATAGACTCCACTCATCCTAGTGAAAGAGTCTATCTTAACTAATGCCTCATCTACCCTTGCTTAAGGAAATAAATGAGCATTTCTCTAAAACTTTGCATAATTCACTCAACTTTAACCAAAGAGAGTAATTCATGCATCTAACTTTCCTTTCTATCACACTTCTAGTAGTAGCTTATACTACACTTGTGTGCTAACATACGTATTCTGGTTGTATCTAGCTTTCCCTTCTATCACACTTCTAGTAGTAGCTTATACTACACTTGTGTGCTAACATATGTATTCTGGTTGTATCTAGCTTTCCCTTCTATCACACTTCTAGTAGTAGCTTATACTACACTTGTGTGCTAACATACGTATTCTGGTTGTATCTAGCTTTCCCTTCTATCACACTTCTAGTAGTAGCTTATACTACACTTGTGTGCTTAAGGTTCCAAATACCTCTTTAACTATTCTAAACTCATAGAATGCTTAAGAACTTAACTTCCATACTTTTGTTAGTATCTAAGGAAGTAAATTCCCTTTATCTTATACTTCTAACTCATCTTTGCTAATACATGAGTTATTGCACATTTCTATTCTACGTTATGATTATGACATCGTCTTAGTCATAATTCATCTTATTGTGTATTTAGCAATGTACCAAGTCTCATTTAACTTGAGACTTAGTACCTTAACATTCTCTCTTTGGAACTAATACACAATCTCGTCTCCACTCAAGTAAATCTAACTCAAAAGCGGTTCTTACTTGCAACTCTTTGTCGTTCAAGGTCTTAGGTATCTTCCTAAGCTAATCCACTACTCTTGGATATTCTAAGGTTCATACCTTTCTCGTTTTCTACTAGAGTGCATACTATGATGCATACTAGCATACTCATCTTCATTGCATCATCTCATCACATCTTAAGTGATATCTAATGCAACACTAAGTTGCCTAAGGTGCTACTAAAGATTCTAGTGTTCAACTTTCTCGAAAACACCTCAAATCTTGCCTAAAAAGGCTGATTTTCAAGATTGCACCAAACGTGCATCATAACTTCTAAAATTCTGAATTTTTATGAGCACATATCTCTTTCTCATATCTTTCCAATGCCACAAACCTTGCTTCATTTGGCTAAGTGTAGCCAAAGTTATGCGACATTTTGCAGAGGCCAAAATAGGGCATTTGATTTTGACCTGACTTTAAATTGTAATTGGGAACAAACCACAAATGGGATAACTCTGAAATTTTATAGGCAAGAAGCCTTACATCTTAGCTTCAAAATGCCATTAGTCTCATATCGATACTACATCGAAGCAAGAAATTATGCAATCTGGTTTACTGACTGCCATAATGCCTTTTTCTGCAGAATCTTCCTTAGATTCAAACAGAAATTGGTATTGATTGGCTTGCTCAATAATTCTGAAATTTTTACCACATGAAGCCTTATTCTTAGCTTTCAAATGGCTCTGGAATCAACTCATTTCGATATCGATAGCTCGAGTTATGCTCAAACAACTACAGGCTGTCAGAAATGAGTTTTCTCTCTATTTTGGGTCTATTCGAATACCTCTGGTGGTATTCGAATACCACCCACGAAAATTCACCTTTTGGAGCTGTCTGTGATGTTTTATTCGAATACCAACCTTGGTATTCTAATACCACACTGTAGAACAGCACTCCTAGAGCAGAAAACAGTTGTGTTTCCTATTCCATTAATTTCCTAAACTTGATCCAATCTTCAACTCATGGATTCTAGGTGATTTCCAATCACAACTAAAGTTCCTAACCACATAGCAACCTTCATATGCCTCATACATGAAGAAAGGAATAGAAGATGAAGAACTAGATAGCAAACACCCCTACCTCTTGGTCTTGAAGATGAAGATGAAGCAAAGATCTACTTGATTCCTCTTCCTTGGTGATTGATTCTCCTCTTGATCTTGCTCTTCCTCTCCTCTTCCTTCTTCTTCCCCTTTCTCCCTTCTCCCCTTTCTCTCTTTTGTTTCTTTCTTTCTCTATTTTTCTTCATTCTGCCGAGAGAGAAGAGAGAAATAGAGGGCGGGATATGGAGGGAATTAAGAGAAAAGGTTAACTTAAGTTTCTACACTGAAACTTATATCTGCTAAGGACACTTGAATCATGCTAATTCAAGTTTCTCAGCTTCCAACAACTTTAGAATAAATCATAGGATTCATCTAAATTGTTGTTTCACCATTTTCATGATTTTCTATATCTGCTGCTAGTCATTCGATATTAAAACGCACAACCAGTATGCCTAAAAATACCAAACTGACTCTGATTCTCTTGAAACTTTTACCACATCTTACTTGGCTTATTTGTGACCTAGAAATAAACTCTCTATGTTTATTTCCCTCAACTTAGCAACTTATGCTATTATCTGAGTCATTTTAAGCCACTTTATAACTTCTGTGTTGCAACTAAGTGCCTAAATGAACTCAGTTTGTCACCAAACTTGACTGGCATGCTAAACAAGTCAAACGCTACCTTTGGTAACCATTTACTAGTCTAACATGTGTTTAAGGGTATTACATTTCTCACTCCCTTGTCTCATAATTCCACCTTTAGGAAAGTATTTTTCTCACTACTTTGCAAGGCCAAAGGACTTATCTCGCTCCCTTAATTAGGAATTGTGTTCTATGGTTCAACTTCATAAATAAGAGAACTAACTCTTGTTAAACACTCTGCTTAACCCTAACTTATTGAGATAACAGAGTATTTATTCTAAAACTAGCACAATCAACTTAACTTTATCTATAATGGGCCAATTGTGCCTCAATAATTAATATCACTTTCTTATCAAACTTTTATCTAAACAACCTTACAATCACATCACTAGTGGTATTATAAGCCACACTAATGTGGTAAGGATGTTAGACATCTATTTCAAGTAATTCTTACTCATGAAAATATTGAAAAGTCAACTTGTTCTCATATGCTAGGTAGGTTATTTCCTTTGTGAAATATTCCTAAAAATGTCTTAACACACTCTAAAAAGCATGTAAAAGAGATCTTAATGGATATGGAAAACTCAATTCACTAAAAATAAGAATTCTAGTGAATTCAACTTTGGGTGCTTGAGCGCCCATTCTCGATCGTCTAAGAGCTCACTGCGCGCCTGGGCGTTCACTATCCAATGCCTGTGCATTGTAATTTTACTCATGAAAATATTGAAAAGTCAACTTGGCGTAGACATACTAAAAATGTCCGTTATAAAAGAGATCTAATGGATATGGAAAACTCAATTCACTAAAAATAAGGTGCCTAAGCGCCCAAAATTGGGCATCTAAGCATCGTTATGCGCGCGCCTGCGAGTCTAAGCTGCATCGCAGAGCTCATCTTCTACATAATTCATCTTCAATTCAAATCTATCACTTCTAAAACATTTCCTAGATGATTTCTAACATCAATTACAACCCTTAATCATGTTGTAACTCTCAAATAACACATTGATTCATTTAGGCTTGCAATTAGATCAAGAATCACACTAACTCAAACCCATTTTCCAAGTTCCTCATCTATGAACCAAAATGGTTTGTCTAGAGCTATAAATGGCCATCTTGCACTCACTAGGCTGAAAATGAATAATCTCAACCAAAGGATGCAAGAACCAAGCAAGAACATGGATTTGGCTCTCTAAACCCATTTTTCCATTCATAAAACCTAAGTTCATTCAAGATGAACCAAAAAGATTAAGATGAATAGAAACTCCTATACCTCTTGTGCAGATGAAGATCTTCAAGCATTTGTCTTCCCTTTGATTTTTCATTTTTCTTCCTCTTCCTCTTCCTCTTCCTCTTCTTTCTTTCTTCCCTTTTTTCTCTTTTGTCGTTTCTTTCTTTTTTTCTCTGTTTCTTACTGATGCTTCATGAGAAAGGATAGAAAATGAGGATAAAAAGCCAAACTTAAAAACTTAAGTTTCTGTGCTGAAACTTATATCTGCTTAGGACACTTGAATTATACTAAATCAAGTTTCCTAACTTCCAAAAACTTTAGAATAAATCCTAGGATTCATCTAAATTGTTGTTTCACCATTTTCTCAAGTTTCCATATCTGCTACTAGTCAATCTAGTATTAAAACGCACAACTAGTATGCCTAAAAATACCAAACTAATTCTGATTACTCTCAAATTTTAACTGCATCTCATTTAGATCATTTGTGACCTAGAAACAAGTTATCCATATTGTTAGTCATGACAACCATCACCCAAGAGAGGGGTGAATTGAGTGATTACAAATTTTTAAAACAACTTTGAGAAATTGTGCATTTTGATATTTTCAATGAACACATGCAGCGGAATAAGGCTAGCAAAGGTACAACTATTAGAGATTTTTCAAATACCACTTGGGCTATAGGATAAATCAAGCAAATAAGCTAGATATCAAATTTAACTCAAGCATATATAATTTAAGCACAAATGTAAAGGAGATATAGTTGAGAAAAGCAAACACAAAGATTTATCCTGGTGAAGCCACCAACCACTTGTGGCCTACATCCAGTCCCCTAGCTTAACTTGAGATTTTCTTCACTATCTCCTAAACTTCATTGGTGCTAGGAAAACTTTTGTACAAGCAAGAGCAATCTTTACACCTTGGGATACCTCACCCTTGTGTTAGAGCTTCCAACTCTTCAAGCTTCACATGTGCTTGAAAAACCTTTACATTCAAGAGCACTTACAACACCCTTAAGATACCTCACCCTTTGTGTTTAAGTCTCACTACAAGGGATACCTCACCTTTTTCTCTCTTGAGGGATACCTCACCCTCTTACAATGATTTTAAGATGAAGAGAAAGATTATAAACTCTCACAAGAGTAGATATACAACTTGAAGAACAAAGGAATAAAAGGATTTTGCAATAAAGAGCTCAAAATATGATTTTGATGATTCAAGGATCAAACCAAGTGTTCTAGAGGTTCTTAAAGATGTAAATGCTTCAATATACATTTATTTATAGAGCCCAAGTGATAAAATAGTCGTTGGTAGTGTTTAGAAATGATTTTTTTTATGAAAACTAGCCGTTTATAGCCGTTAAGAACACTTTTGGTATGTTGTAATTGATTACATGGATTGTAATCGATTACATGGCCTCTGGTTTTGAAAACTGACTTTAAAATATCATAACTTATTTATTTCTTATTTGAGTAAAGCAAATGACCACTCATTGAAAAGATATTTGAGTATATTTTCAAATGAAATAAGTTTCAGAAAAAACTCAAAGTATTGTGAAAGTTATGATTAAAAGAGTAACCAAAGGTCAACTTTTCGAAACTCAAACTTGACTATTTTTCATAATTTAAAGCTAATGGTCATAACTTTTTTATTTCATATCCGTTCAAAGGAAATAACCACTCATTGGAAAGATCATTGAGTCTATTTTCATATAAAAGAAGTTTCATGACAAAACTCAAAGTATTTTGAAAGTTATGATTAAAATAGTAACCAAAGGTCAACTTTTCAAAACTCAAACTTGACTATTTTTCATACTTTTTAACTACCACCATGACTAACTTTTCAAAACATGTTTCTTGGACATTTTAGCATATAAGAACCATTTGTAAAGATTTAAAAAAACTTATTTGAGCTCTTTTCTTGTAAAACTTCTATCTTTACATAAGAGAAAGCCTAAAAGGAAAATATATCAATTTTAGTCCTTAGGCTTCTTAATGTAATCCAAGCTTCCAAAAATTTCTTATCTTCAAATCTTGCAAATTCTTGGCACATCTTATCATTCTTGTTCTTCTTGAGTTGAGCATAATTGTGATATTTCGCTTTTTTAGTTCAATGCTCACTCTTGGTACTTGGACTATCCTACAAAATATTACTCACTTAAACATAGTTAGTCCAAATTCATAATTCAATATCTTCATACGCATAATTCATAAATGTATAACTCTTGTTAGTCTAACATACATATAAGACTTTCATAGACATATCTAAATAAGATATTTATTAATTATTAATAGATATGCTCTATATTGGATGCAACAAAGAACACTTTAAACATTTGTATTTAAGTAGAGTCAAATCCATTATTAATTCAATATCACTCATGTAACATATTGTTGGATATATCCTATAAATGATTCTATAAAGAATATGTATGGTTCTTATATGAAATAAAACAAGATAGAGTACATGATCTTGCATGATCCAATATAATTTATTAAGTACATCTATGTAGCATAAGCATCATTCTTTTTGTCTTGCATCTGTCATATTCAAAACTAAACATATTAAACTATTAAAGCGAACTTATTTTCACAATCTCCTCCTTTTTTATGATGACAAATCATCAAAGAAAAATATATTTTGAGCAATATAAGCATATCAAACAATAAACACAAGAACATATTTTTCTTTCTAAATCTCACTCCCCCTATTTGACATCAACAAAAAGGCGTATTGAAGGAAAAATAATATTGTCTCTCCCCCTATAAATAAAACTTATATTGCCAAAAAGAGTAGGATCATCAAAACCAAAAACTTCTTTAAGTTATTCAAAAATATATTTATCTCCCCTTCTTTGATTCTATAAATGATTCAAGAATAGAGAGATGAAACAAACATGCTTTCAAGATATAAAATATTATTTATGCAATGCTTGTCATATTTTGGTACATCAAATAAGGATATAATCAAATAGGGATATAAGCTAAGAGATATAAAAAACTTAAGAGTTAGACTCTCCCTCAAAATATGCATATTATCAAAATATAAAAACTTAATATTTTAACATAGTCATGCATATATTTATAGTCAACAAGGACATGCAAGAAAGATATGTAAGATGAAAAGGATTAATAACCATTACAAATTAACAAATAATTATGAGAAGTTATAACAAAAGAAGATAAGCTCCCCCTTATTGAAGCACAAGATAGATAAAGAGAAATATGTATGCCAAGATCATGTAAGCATATTTTCATAAAGTAAAATAAGGCAAGAGATATTTATTCTTAATTCATCAATCAAAAACTATTTTAAAACTTCTCCCCCTCTCAAAAAGAATTTTACAAGCACATATTACATTTTCAAAAGTATTTTAGAAGGGTAGAGAGATTTTATATTAAAACTACATATTCCTTGAGAATGATCAAAGCCAAGTTAAAAGAAAAACATAGATATCAAACATGGATCAAGAGAATCATAGATATCAAACATTCACTTTGATGAAATATGTTATAGGGATCAAAGCATGTATAGTACTAACATCATCCACCTTATATGCAATGACAAAATTAGCAAGTTAATATCCTATTAGGCACTTTGTCAATGCTAAGCATATTTCTCATGTAAAGAAAACATCTAATCATTTAACATTTATTTTTCAACAAGTATCATATTATCAACCATGCAATGTTAGCTCTAACAAGAATGCATGAAGTACATATGCACTTGAATTCAAAAATATAGTTTAAGCATTTTAAGGCATGATTCAAGTTTATCAAGAAACACATGATCATCATAAAAACTTATATAGGCATTTTGGGGCAAACAATGATCATGTAAGGCATGTTATATCAAGTAAGAAATTCTAGTATGCACACATGCCAATCAAGAACAAAAAGTCCCTTATTGTAATGCAAGATTGAAAAACCATGGAACTATAACTTTTGAAACCATTTATGATTCATTTCAAGATATACTTCATTGTAAAAACCATTGAAGTTCAAAGACAAGTTCAAGACACAAAATTAATCATTTACATCTTGTTCTTAAGATATGAACATATGAAGCAATTTCAAACAAGAAGACATATAACCTTTAACTTTCCAATCTCCAAGTAAGTATATAAGACAATTAAGCATCAAAGAGAAAGGATTAAAACTAATTATGAGCAAGTGAGTTTCCATATTTGAACAAAGAGAATTGGTCGGAAGTTTAAAAACAAAGATATTACCATAAAACATGTCATTTCAAACGAAGTGTGTACATATCTAACATGTTAGCATTTATAAATAAACTTTCAAGATACAATACTAGAGAAGCACAACTTAAGACATATTAAGGCATAAAAACAACTCTTTACTTCTCCAAATATCACATGATATTCAGTTTAAAGCATAAGTAAGGATAAGAGATTGATGTCACCAAAAGTGTCCCGTGCTTAGTCTAGGTCTTCTACCTAGCGACACGTATCAAGTAGCTCTGAAAATTGGTTAATCCTCAATATTATAATAGCTCTCTTCACATCATGCCTCAAACCTTCTTCAAATTTCTGACATTTCCACTCCTCGTTCGGCTGGTGTTGGAAATAGGTTGAGAATTTAGATAAGCTTTCAAACTTCACAGCGTATTCACCGACTGTCAGGTTCCTTTGTCTTAGGCTAAGAAATTCCATCTCTTTAGCATGTCTGGCACTTGTAGGGAAATATTTCTCCAAGAATTTCACTTTAAATACCTCCTAAGTAATTGCTCGACCTTCCGTTTCCAGTAGTCCATGTTCTCCAGTCCACCAATCTTCTGCATCTCCAACCAATATAAACGCAACATAAGTCACCTTCTTATCATTGGCACAATTCATGCATCTGAAGACTTTCTCCAGATCCTTGATCCAAAGAGTAGCCTTCTCAGAATCAAATTCTCCCTTGAATTGTGGAAGGTTGTCGCGGTGAAATTCAGCCAAGTTTTGAGCATCAGTAGTAGCTTCCAATTGTTGTGTAGCTCTCTTCTACTGTTGAGCAGTTTGCTGGTTCTGTTGCAGCATGGCCTTAGCCATCCTTTGAATTGCCTTGATCGCTGCAGTCATATCCCCTCTACGAGTCATATCTCTTTTCAAGTCAAACTATACAAAACACAGGGAAAAGTCATATGCATCCTTTCGGAATACCAAACACAGAGAATCATATAGCATAAACAAGACAGTCCAAACCACAAGACCCAAAAGAAAACTTAAACTAAGGCTCTGATACCAAACTAGTGTAACGCCCCTTTTTCAAGGAGAAGAAGGAACGTCACACCATAATAAAGTGAACTAAAAATGTCAAAAATAAATAAATCGTAAATTAAGACCCGGTCTATTTTTATATTATAATAAATATAGTCCTTCAAAATAGTAAATTTAATGTATTTTTTTTTGTTGTGAGCGAATAATAAGTATAGTTATAGTAGAAATTAGCATAAAAGAAAATCATACATCCATATATCATATATGTTCTGCACCTTCGCCCATATAGAGCCTCATAGGGTGTCATCCTTATGCTTGAATGATAACTATTGTTGTAGGTAAACTCTACTAATGGTAAAACTTCATCTCAAATTCCAGTTTGTTCCAAAGCACAAGCACTGAGTAAATCTTCCAATGATTGAATCATCCTCACTGATTGACCATTGGTTTGGGGATGATATGTAGAACTTAAATGTAGCTTTGTTCCCATCGCTTCTTGAAGACTTTGCCAAAACTTTGACGTGAACCTTGGATCTCTATCAGAAATGATACTTGTAGGCACACCATGTAGTTTGACAATTTCACCAATGTACAGTTGGGTTAGCTTCTTCAATGAATACCTTAGGTTGATTGGTAAGAAATATGCTGACTTCGTGAGTCGATCCACAATTACCCATATCGAATCATAACCCTTTCTGGTCTTTGGTAATCCAACCACAAAGTCCATTGCAATACTATCCCATTTCCATTCGGGAATAGCTAGGGGTTGTAACATTCCAGATGGTCTCTGGTGTTCAACCTTCGCTTTCTAACAAACTAGATAGGAAGTCACACATCTAGCAATATCTCTCTTCATTTTGTGCCACCAAAATGGCTTCTTCAAATCTTGATACATCTTGGTTATTCCTGGGTGCATACTCAACTGACTCGTGTGAGCATGTTCGAGTATATATTTCCTGAGTTCTTGATCCTTGGGTACGCAAACTCTACCTCTGAATCTTAAAATTCCATCGTTTCCTTCCTCTAAGGTCGTTGTACCACCTTGCTTCAACAGTTCCCTTTCTTCTTGTAAGAACTTATCAATTTTCTGCTTCTCTTGAATATCTTCCATTAAATCATTTGAGATTATGATCATGTTCATACAAATCTTTCTCGGTGTCAATTCCACAAAAGACCATATATCTCTGAACCATTCTATCAAATCCTTTTCTTTGATCATCATAGTAGAAACGTTGATCATTTTTATACTTAAGGCATCAGCCACAATGTTTGCCTTTCCAGGGTAATACTGAAGTTAGAAATCATAATCTTTTAGGAATTCTAACTATCTTCATTGTCTCGTATTCAACTCCTTCTGATCATACAAATATTTCAAGCTCTTGTGGCCGCTAAAGATGTTGAACATCACCCCATAAAGAAAATGCCTCCATATCTTCAAAGCGAATACAACACTTACTAACTCCAAGTCATGTGTTGGGTAGTTTTTCTCATGCACTCGCAACTGTCTCAAAGCATAAGCCACTACTTTTCTACTTTGTATAAGGACATACCCCAATCCTTGGTATGAAGCATCGCAATACACTTCGAATAGTTCACTTGGGTCAGGCAGAACTAACACTGGTGAAGTAGTTAGTCGCCTATTCAGTTCTTGAAAACTCTCTTCGCAAGCATCCATCCACTCAAAGGCTTGATTCTTCCTTGTGAGTTGAGTGAGAGGTCCAGCTATCTTAGAGAATCCTTCAATGAATCTCTGGTAATATCCAGCTAATCCCACAAAGATCCGAATTTTTGTCACTATTTTCGGCCTTTCCCATTGCAGAACAGCTTCCACTTTCGATGGATCTACTATAATTCCTTCCTTCGAGATTACATGACCTAAAAACTTAGCCTCGTCCAGCCAGAATTCACACTTTGACAATTTGGCGTACAACCTCTTTTCCTTCAGAATCTGAAGAACTATACTAAGGTGTTCAGCATGATCCTCCTGATTTTGAGAGTAGATCAGGATATCATCAACGAAGACAACGACAAACATGTCCAAGTAAGGATGAAAAATCCTATTCATATAGTCCATGAATATAGCAAGTGCATTCGTCATGCCAAATGGCATTACCAGGTACTTGTAGTGACCATAACGAGTACGAAAAGCTATTTTGGGAATATCCTTCGCCTTTACTCTGATCTGATGGTAGCCTGATCGTAGATCGACCTTAGAAAACACCGTTGCTCCCTTCAATTGATTAATCAAGTCATCTATCCTTGGAATTGGATACTTATTCTCGATCGTAACTTTATTCAACTGGCAATAGTCCACACACAATCGCGACCATCCTTCTTCTTGACTAGCAGTATCGGTGCTCCCCATGGCAATACACTAGGTCTAACAAATTGTTTCTCCAAGAGTTCTTCTAATTGCTTCTTGAGTTCGACTAGCTCTGATGGTGACATCCTGTAAGGTGCTATAGAAATAGGACCAGATCCAGGTACAAGGTCAATGGTAAACTCAATTTCCCGTTCTGGTAGTAAGCCAGGTACATCTTCAGGAAAGACTTCAGGAAACTCTGTAACCACTGGAAGTGCATTCACATCGGCCTCATTCTCGACTTTTAAAGAAGACAATAGCATGTATCCCTGAGCTCCTTCTTTTAAGAAAGCTTTTACTTGGTTGGCCATCTAAAATTAGAATTCTCATCCAAAGGGAAAGCTATGGTTTTTCTAAAACAATCTAACAGGACATGGTTAGAAGATAACCAATCCATTCCTAAGATTATGTCTAATTGGGAAAGAGGTAAACATATCAAATCAATAGGAAAGATTCGACCTTCAACAATCAAAGGATAATCTAAACAGACTTTAGTAGTAACAATAGGTATAGCAGTAGGGGTTGAAATAATCAAGTCAAAAGGCAAAGAAGACACAGGTAAACTAAGTCTTTTCACACAATCATAGGAAATGAAAGAATGAGTTGCCCCAGAGTCATACAGTACAGTTAAAAGATTACCCTTTATGATACCTTCTCCTTGTATAAGATCTTCAGATTTAGAGGCTTCAACTCTATTTAGGGTATAAACTCTACCTCATGCCTGCGGTTTCGCAGCTCTCGCAGCATTGACTGAAGGTTCTGCTTTGGCTTAGTTGCAATCACGAGAAACATATCTAAGCTTCCTACATCTAAAGCAAATGACTCCTTTAATTATGCAATCCCTCGTGTAGTGCTCCTTCCTACACTTCAAACATTTTGGCATAGACGCCGTAGTCTGACCAGTCCTACCAAGACTTCCAGCTTGCGAGTGTTGTTGCTGATTTCTAGGTAGTCTTGATTAAGGCTTTTTTCTGATAGCGATTAGCATTGCTGTTGCCTCCTCTCTGGAATCGAAAAGGTCCAAAGTTACGATTCCTCGTGTCCCGTGCTTGGTTGAGGTCTTCTACCCAGCAACACGTATCAAGCAGCTTTGAAAACTAGTTAATCCTCAATGTTATAACAACTCTCTTCACATCATGCCTTAAACCTTCTTCAAATTTCTGACATTTCCACACCTCGTTCGGCTGGTGTTGGAAATAAGTTGAGAATTTAGACAAGCTTTCAAACTTCAAAGCGTATTCACCGACCGTTAGGTTCCCTTATCTTAGCCTAAGAAACTCCATCTTTTTAGCATGTCTGGCACTTGTAGGGAAATATTTCTCCAAGAATTTCTCTTTAAATACCTCCTAAGTAATTGCTCGACCTTTCGTTTCCAATAGTCTATGTTCTCCAGTCCACTAAGCTTCTGCATCTCTAACCAACATAAACACAGCATAAGTCACCTTCTTATCATTAGCACAATTCATGCATCTGAAGACTTTCTCCAGTTCCTTGATCCAAAGAGTAGCCTTCTCAGGGTCAAATTCTTCCTTAAATTGTGGAAGGTTGTTGCGGCGAAATTTAGCCAAGTTTTGAGCATTAGCAGTAGCTTCCAACTATTGTGCAACTCTCTTCTACCATTGAGCAGTCTACTAGTTCTATTGCAGCATGGCCTTAGTCATCCTTTGAATTGCCTCGATTGCTGCAGTCATATCCCCTCTACGAGCCATATCTCTTTTCAAGTCAAACTATACAAAACACAGGGAAAAGTCATATGTATCCTTTCGGAATACCAAACACAGAGAATCACACAGCACAAACAAGACAGTCCAAACCACAAGACCCAAAAGAAAACTTAAACTAGGGCTCTGATACCAAACTAGTGTAACGTCTCTTTTTCAAGGAGAAGAAGGAATGTCACACCATAATAAAGTGAACTAAAAATGTCGAAAATAAATAAATCGTAAATTAAGACCTGGTCCATTTTTATATTATAATAAATATACTCCTTCAAAATAGTAAATGTAATGTTTTTTTTTGTTGTGAGCGAATAATAAGTATAGTTACTATAGAAATTGGCATGAAAAAAAATCATACATCCATATATATATATATATATATATATATATATATATATATATATATATATAGAGAGAGAGAGAGAGAGAAGATTTGTCAATTTGGGTTAAAGCCTAGGGGCTAACCCATTAAACTTTGCACAGGGCCATTTATTTTATTAGCCCATTAATTGGTAGGGCCTTTTGGCCCTTAACCCACAAAGCCCCATATGTAAGTGGGTTTGGGTAGGGCTTTACCATGGGTCAGCCCCCATTCATATTTCATACAAGTGAAATGGAAGAGGAAGCTGCCACTCTTCGTGAGACACAAGCCAAGGTTGAAAAAGAGATGGGCACTGTTCAAGGTTTTATTTCTTTCTCTCTATCTCTATTTGTGATTTCCTTGTTCACAATTATTATGCTTTTGTTGCTATATGAGAATTATTATTGTTTTTTGGGTTTGGAAAAGCTAATTATGATATTTGAGTTGTTTTGCTGTATAAATTCGAGTAATAACATTAATCGAAAAAGCTAATTATGATGTGTGTTGTCTTTGTCTATTTTGTACTTTTGAATTGATGACTTTTTAGAGATAATTCATGGCCTTTGAGGCGATTTAGAATTTTGACCGTGTCAAAACACGCTAATAGTATTCAAAGTAAAATTTTTCAATCGTATATCCAGTTATCAACTTCTAGATGCTGATATTCTATAATTCATTGCATGATTGTATTTACTATTTACCATGATGGCTTTATCTTGGCAACCTTTTGCTGCTAGTAGTGTTTAGCAACCTTTGTTTTAGTCAGTTCCTTCAAAACGGGTTGTTTTGAATTGACCCCATATATATATATATATATATATATATATATATATATATATATATATTATTGATTTTGGCCTTTGATTTGTGTTTTGGATGTGAAAATTTGTTGATTTTGTTTTTCTCCCTTAATGCAATTGGTTTTGGGATCTATAGGAGCAGTGGGGTTGTGAACGTCTATGCGAGTTGTGTTGTTGTGTTGTGCATCTTAGTTTTCTTAGTTGAAATTTGTCTGCTTTAAATGGTGTGGAGGTTCAAGATCTTCCTTTCTTCTTTACTTCCACCGCTGACACCTTATTATTGTATCTTTTTATGTATCTATTTGTTTTCAAAATTATGATATCTGAAATTTAGCAAACATGTTCTTGTACTATGATATACTTCATTTTTTTGATTTTGTTAATGGCTATAAAAACACAGTGCATTTACATGAGCAGAAGTAAATGTGTTTTTTTTGTGTGTGGCAAACTTTGGCATTTTTATTTTGTTGTACTTGTATAACTATTACAATAACAGATTATGCTTCCTTGGACCCTTTATCTACTGTCGAAATCTGTGTGGCAATGGCAACTGTGAGGGCTGCTAGAGCCACTCCTTTGAGCGCTTACTTCAAAGTGCTATTTAATGTTTAGTATTTGACCCTTAAAATTTCTGTTGGCATAGATATACAACACATGATGTGAAATACGTTTTTCTAATAAACTCTTTATAAATGTACTGGAATGAATGAACACCCTTAGTTTGTTTTTGTAATTTCATTGGTTAGTACTTGGTTGTCTTTGCTTCTAAATCCTATTCATCTTTTAGTGTGCATTTACCTGGAAGATGCTCTTCTCCTTTTTGGCAGGGTCATGAAGGGAAGTTCTCTGTTTCTGTGCATGCATCCAAGACTAAACCAGTTCATGTGAGCCGTTATTATTTTAATCGAGATATACGGAGTGAGCAGGTGCATATAGTCTTGTAATTGTTCAATTTACTATCACTTGTGAATTATAATTACTCATCTTGACTTGATTTGCTTATTCTGATTTTTTTTTATATTTTTGTTTGTTTCAATGTCTAGGAGTTAAAAAATTGTATTATGGAGTCTATGAGTAAGACTCTCAATATGGATGATGAAGTTGTTTTTGAAACTCCTCCTGTAGTATCTGCAAGTATTGAGTCAACTAAGAAAGAAACACCTAATGTTTGGAAATTCTTTACAAAAAGTGGTAAACATAAGGTTGGCATTGAAAAGGCTATGTGCAATTATTGTGGTCGTGAGTATACAATCGGGAAAAATCCTAAGACAAAATAGTTATGGGACTTCACATTTAAGTCGTCATATTTCTGTTTGTAAAGGTATTACAAACTTAGTGTGGATGTGGGTGACATTCTTCCTAACTAAGAGGGAAAGTCTAGCACGACAAAGATTAATCAAAAGACCCATCGTGACTTGCTTGCACAAGCCATAATTAAACATGATCTTCCTTTTAATTTTGTTGAGTATGAGAAGATCAGAGAATGGGTAAATTATTTGAACAGTAATGTTGTGATGCACACTAGGATTACTGTTGTGTCTGATGTTCAAAAAATTTATAAGAAAGAGAAGGAAAAACTTAAGCTAGTCTTGTCTAGGATTCCTAATAGAGTGTGTCTAACTTCTGATGTTTGGACAACATCTACCACTGAGGGTTATATTTGTGTAACTGTTCACTTTGTTGATGAGAACTGGAAATTAATTAGTAAGATTCTTAACTTTTGTCGAATGAAGCCTCCACACACTGGAGTTGAATTGGAAGCCACTTTATTTGATTGCTTGAAGCAGTGGGGAATTGATAAGAAAGTGTTTTCTCTTGCCTTGGACAATGCTTCTACAAATGATAACATGCAACATATTTTGAAAAACCATCTTCGTTTGCAAAATCATTTGTTGTGTGATGGTGAGTTCTTTCATATCTATTGTTCTGCTCATATACTTAATTTGATTGTTCAAGACAGTTTGAAGGTGGCTAGTGATGCACTCTTTAAAATAAGAGAGAGTGTTAAGTATGTGAGAGGATCAGATGGAAGGATGATTAAATTCAAGGTTTGTGTGCAAGAAACAGGCATTGACACAAGCATTGGTTTAAGATTAGATGTGTCAACTAGGTGGAATTCAACATATTTCATGCTTGAAAGTGCAATCAAATATGAAAAAGCATTTGATATTCTCCAAGTGGTAGATACCAATTACAAATATTGTCCATTAGATGAAGAATTGAGGAGGGGAGAGAAAATATGTGAATTCTTAGAACTATTTTATGAGACTACAAACATGATATCTAGTTCATCTTACCCGACCTCGAACTTGTATTTTATGCAAGTTTGGAAGATTGAGTGCATGTTGGAAGAAAACTTGTTTAATGATGATTAGGTAATAAGGGACATGTCTATGAGGATGAAAGGAAAATTTGATAAATATTGGAAGGAGTATAGTGTAGTATTAGCTTTTGGAGCTATTCTTGACCTGCGCTTGAAGTTTGATTTCTTAAACTTTTGTTACAAAGAGCTGGATCCTTCAACCTCTCAAGATAAGGTTAAGCATGTGAGGGCAAAGTTTGAGAAGCTTTATGAAGAATATGAAAGTAGTTTCAACACACCAAGTGTTTCTCAATCTCAATCATTCAATGAACCCAATATATTGCATAAGTCAAGTGGAGAAAGAAGTAAGCCCAAGAGATCAAAATTATTCAACGTATGTTTTTTAATGCTAACTTAGTCATTGTTGTTTTACTTTCATTCTTGTTTTGTCAAAAATGATTAATATATTATATCTTGCAGGCGTTTAAAATGTTTCAGAATGAAACTAAATCTAACACTGGCAAGAGTGAATTAGATCTTTATTCAGATGAACCACAAGTTGATTATGATGATTTTGGTGTGCTTAACTATTGGAAGATGAATGAAAAAAGATTTCCCACACTTTCTATCATGGCACGCGATATGCTCAGCATTCCGATTACTATAGTAGCATCAGAATCTGCTTTTAGTATTGTTGGACGTGTTCTTACCAAATATAGAAGTTCAACTCTTCCCAAACATGTCCAAATGCTTATTTGCACTAGAAATTGGTTGCATGGTTTTGTTCAAAACCCTGATGGTAATGCTCTGTGTTAATGTGTATCATTTTTTATAATCATATGCAATATTGGTTGATTATGTTTGGATTAATTGTTTAATTGTTTCTTAATGGTTTTAGATGAAGATGATTGTAAAGCTTTTGGTTACGAGACATCAGCAGCTAAGTCGAATGTACATCAAGAAGATGAAATTGAAGATTAGCGAGGAATTGAGTGAGTTAATTATGACTTGCATGCATTCTCCTCTAATTACATTGATAAAATTCTTAGTTGAGCTTGTTGGTCGTGTTACTTTGTTTATTGAAATTTATTGATACTATAGTTATGATGCAAGTAATGTTGAATTGAAAGTGTATGGTTAAAGAAGAAAAAGTCTTAAACTGTTTCGTTCCAATTTATGAAATGGAGCACTTTAGTTTCGTTCCAATTTATGAAATGGAACACTTTAGTTTGAATGACTACTTGATAGTGAGTTACTAATACATATGGTTTACAATTTTGTTTTTTCATAGGGTTGGCCCATTGGGTGGGCTAGGGCCAGCCCATTAAATAAGGGGGTCAAATTTTTTTTTTAATCAGTGGGTCAGCCCGTGGGCTAGCCCTAGCCCCACTTGGCCCTATGGGCTTTTGGCCTGTGGGCTTTTTTGTCTTGTGGGCTTTTTTGTCTTGTGGGCTTTTTGGCCCTAGCCCACGTGGGCTAGGGCTTGATGGGTTGGGCTGGGCTTTTTTGACAGCTCTATATATATAAAATTTCATCAAGCCTGTTTAATTACATCATTATGTATACAAAAAAAGAAAAAGCTTTACCCACCCCATGGTGTTTACAAATATACAACCCATCAAAATAGCAAACCATTAGGCTTCCCAAAAAGATATACGGATAGCCATCAGTAGCCACCGACAGTACCAGCCCCCATAAGACTGACGAGAAGGAACCGTAGCAGGATCCTCCTCAGGGTCTTCCTCGTCAGATGAAATCATCATCAGAGCGACCGAATTTCGAGCAGAGGCTCGAGCAGTGGATAAGAATGAATCCTCTCGTGGGGGGTAATAGAGATCATCCCACAGATCACTGGCAGGTAGGTAAAACTCTAAGTGAATAAAAGTAGTAAAGTTAAAGACAAGGGGGTCATAGCGACCCCAAGCTAACGACATCGTCAAGTCCCTATGATAAATGCAATGGTTCGTGCGCAGGTTTATATGCCAATAGTCAGGACCTCCGTGAAAGGTCATTCTCGCATAACCCAGAAATCTACATGGATGTGACGACATCTTCAAGCAAGCTCTAATCATAGTCAAGCCAGAAACCAGGAAACTCAGGCGCTTCCCCTTCTTCACGAATGTCTTCTCAAAAACATACAAATAAGACAGAAATATAGAGATACAGAAAATAGGTGAGACACCAAGCATTTAATACCAATACGACAGTAAGAAAACAGAACGACGCTAGACGTCCACATTGTAACACCCCGAGAATTTGTATTTTATTTGTTTTGGTCAATTCATAATTATTTTGAGTAATCCGACTCAACTCCTGTGAATTTTATGATTTTTGTGATTTTTAGGAATTTTTGAGAGTTTTTACGTTTTTTATTATTTTAATATTATTTTTGAGCTGTGTATATAAGCGCTTTGTATTTTATTTCTTTCTGGCAATCCTTAATTATTTTTACCAATCTGATTTGATTTTCATGAATTTCACAATTGTTATGATTTTTGTAAATTTTTGTGATATTTTAGATATTTTAAGATATTTTGAATATTTTAATATATTTTAGATATTTCAAGATATTTTGAATATTTTATTATATTTTAGATATTTTGAGATATTTTAATATATATTTGAGATATTTTGAGATATTTTGAATATTATATTATATTTTTGATATTTTGGTATATTTTGAATATTTAATATATTTATGATATTTTGGGTTATATGTGGGCCCGGGCAGACCCGAAAAAATAAAAATTTTCTTTGGCCAAAAAATTTGGTACTGTTGATTCGGAGTTGGGGGATCTTACTAAACCCAAAATCAGAAACAGTTTTTGAAGTTTTGTTTTTCTACGATTTTATCTGACAAATAAAATCGGGGTATGTTTTATTATCCATTGGATAATATCTTTTGAAAAAATATTTAGTGGATGATTCTAGACGTAAGCCTAGTCACCCACTCTAGAATGTTCAAGACAATGACTCATCGTTTAGTGACTCACCTAGGTGACTAGCCTAGTGACTCATATGTTCAAGACTGTTCTAGAAGACTCTAGAAAATGCCTCGTCAACGCGTCTAGTCATCAAGTGCTTTACACATGACCAATGAGAAGTTGGTCAAAGTTGGTGGCTGTGACTCATCACGGGGGACCAATAGAAGTTTGACATGTGGCGCGACACCTCAACACCTATGACTCAACATATTCAGGAAGCTTCCAGAAGTAGTGACTCGCCATGTTCCAGAAGTAGTGACTCGCCATGTTCCAGAAGTAGTGACTCGCCACATTCTAGAAGTGATGACTCGCCACATTTTGGAAGATTGTAGAAATGCTGACTCACCCTGTGACTCATCGCAGTGAGTCATGTAACATCCCAAATTTTTGTATCTCTTAAACAGTAATTTTGTGAGTTAATGTAATTTTCTTGTTTAGTAATTTGTCTTACCTTTGTAAAATTATTTTGTTTATTCCGTCAAGATATTTGATTGTTTTGAGTGATTTACTCAGGTGTCGAGAAAAATAAAAATTTTTGGTAGGAGAAAACTTTACGTAATTTAATTTTTACCGTTAGGTAATTATTTTACGTAATCGATTTGATATTTGTGCATTTTATAATTTTTGTGATTTTATGGATGATTTTGAAATTTTTCCTATCTATGGGCCCCTTAAAAGTATGTGGGCAATTGGTATGTGGGCCAGTGGGTCCCAAAAGCAAAAATTTTTCTACGCATAGAAAAATTTGTCTTGTTTAGACGGAGACAGGGGATCTTACTAAACCTGAATCAGGAAATAGTTTTAGAAAATTTCTTGTATTGTATTTTATCGTATTTAATTATCGGATGATAAAAATACGATAAAAATATTATTTGTAGGATACTGAGAATAAATATTAAAGCTGCGTAGTCAACAAAGAGAGCTTGACTTGATTTATACCCTTGGATGAGAATACTTAGTTTGAATATTAACCATTGATTTAATCAAAGGTTAAGAAACAAACTTAATAAAGAAAGCTTGGATAATAACCATTGATTTAATCAATGGTGTGAGAATAAAGCTTAGTTAGGAAGGCTTTGATATCAACCATAGATGTAATCAAAGGTGTAGAATTGGTCTTGAAAAATGACAAAGACCATTTATAATCATTGGATTTAGATTAAATCAAGGGTGGAGATTTAATCTTAAAAAGTAACAAAGACCATTTATGACCATTGGATGAAAAATCAATCAATGATGGAGATTTGGTCTTAAAAAGTAGCAAAGGCTAATTAGGACCCTTGGATTTAAAGTTTGAAGAAGCAATCTTTGACCCTTAATTTTGGAGACACATCTAAGGGCTAGAATTTAAAGGAGAAAAATCAAGGGACCAGATTTAGTCTTCTAAAATTAAAAATCTACCTAAATCCTAACCATTGGATTAATCAATGGCTAGAAATGCTTCAAATGGTGGCAAATAATGAAGACAACTACTTGAATGCATTATGAAAGGAAGGGGACGGTTTTGGCTTGTTTAGAAGACAAAGGAAAAGTTTCAAATACATTAATTGATGCTTTATGTCAATTATGATTTACTTTAGTCAATTTTGTTTCATTATTTCTTTGTTTGATCCTTAGGAAATTTCTTGGAGAGGGGCCAAGATTATTTCATTTCCTATCACACTTTATCACTCTTTTCTCTCTTCACTCTACGGCAATGCATCCATTGTGAAGCAACTTATTACAATTCAATTCCTATCATTTTCTATCAATAGAACAAAGTAAGAAATAGTCAATAATGGTGACTTACTTCAAGGAAGCTCCACGGCAATGCAAGGAAAAAGTGGGGGCCAAAATCATTTTATTCATTTGCTACATCACTTCATTACTTTTTCTCTCAAATAATTTAGTACCATTATTTGTTCAAATAATTCACTTTTCTCTCTTGACTCTACGGCTATGCAAGTTTGATGAAAGAAAAATATATTATATTCAATTCATTTCTATCTTTTTGTTTCCAAGTGGCTCATGGCCAAGTAGTCTTTGGAGGGCCAAAATATTAACTCTTGATAATTCATACCACCTTTCTATCAATAACATCTCTCACCTTTTTCTTTCAAAACTTGTCCACGGTCAAGGAGGCATTAGAAAGCCAAAATCATTTCATATCTCACTTTATCACCTTTTCTCTCAAATGAGTCAATACAAATTATTTGATCAAATAATACATTTTTTTTCTCTCTTCACTCTACGGCAATCACCAAAGGAGGAGGGGTGTTATGTTCATTTTATCTCAATTGAACTCCTAAGTCTTTTATCTATTCTCCTTCTCCTTCTCTCCAAATTGAAGCTCACGGTTAGCTCATCAAGAACCATTATCCAAATTTTTTTAATTTCATCCAACCATAGATCTTGAATCTACATGATATTCTAAGCAATTTTCATGTTGAAGACTTTCTCTAAATCACTCATCTTCAACCTTATTCTTCAAGCTAAAGATTGAAGCTCTTAGATAATTTTCTCTCTTTTCTCTCCTTGGTGGATTCGGTCATGACTCCTAAGTATGGCTTCCATCACTCTTAATTTCAACCAACCATATTTCTTGAGTCCTTACCTTATTCTAAGCAACTTTCATGTTGGAGACTTTCTCTAAATCATTCATTTTCAAGAAGTTTTTCCAAGAGCAAGTTCTAAGGTTTTTGAGGTGAAGTATAAGGAAACTTCATTTTCTTCTCTCTTTTTCATGATCTAAGCCATGTTTGATCCATGGTTCCTCTTAATCAAGCTTAGTATACTAATTTCTATGTATTTTGTTTTGTATTTGAAAAGCTCTTGGTGATGAAGGACTTGAAAAAGAAGCAAAACAAGAAGTTTTTGAGGATCTTCAAGAGGTAAGAGGAGATCCATCTCACCAACCAAGCATGGTGGTGAGAGATGGTATTTTATTTGATGGATGTGGAATCCATGTGAGGATTCATATCCATGGTCATGTAATTAATTTGTGGGTGTTTATGAGCTTTGATTAATTTTCTATGCTTGATATGCTTTGCATGATTTTATAGCTTTGATGATATGCTTGATATGCTATACATGCTTTTATGGCTTTGATGGTATGCTTATATTATTTATGATGAAATATATATGTATATGCCATGACTTGATGGTGGAAAGGAAATTGATTTTTGGCTCCAATAGCCAAGGAAGAGCTACGGTTTTGATGCCCTTGATTAGGGTTCATGTTGAAAATTTTCAAGAACAAAAGAATTGATTTTTTTGAGTACTTAGAACATGGTGGATTTCGAACAAGACACCTCAAAATAGGTGTTCACAAATTAATATTTTCATGAAAGATGAAAATGGATGATTTGAAGAGTATGGAAAATAAACAAAGGATTTGTTTTTCAAGAGAACAAGAATATGATTTTTGGAGGAATTTTTATTGATTTATTTTGTGTAAAAAGATCCTAAGTGTTTTTCTAAACATGAGTTTTGAATAAACAGGCAAACGTTAATTTTAAGGATTTGCAAAGAAAGTGAAAAAGAATTTGTAAAGAAAGTAAAAATGAATTTGAACAAATGGGTTTGGTTTTATAACCATTGGTATTTCGGTTTTGAAAACAAAATTTAATGATTTTGTTTGTGTAAAACCATATCAATTTAAAAGGAAAAGTATTTGATGGCTTTAATGGATTTGTTTGTGTAAAACCATATTGATTTAAAAGAAAAAAAATGTTTTGATGATTTCAATAGTCATGTCCACGTTTTTGAAGGCTTGTAATGCCTTGATTTTTATGAACAAAGTGAATTTCAAAGTGGAAACGTAATCTGGATTTAATAATACAAGGATTTTGGAAAAGGAATCAGAGCGTTTATCACTTGAGAAAATCAAGTTTTTTTTTTTGTAAACGAAAATGTTTTCGAACTTCAATTTATTTTGAAGAAGGTTGTGTTTGGAAATGATTTGGGAAAAATGGAGAATATAATGGTGTTTTGAAAATTTACTAACGTATATCTTATTTTCAAGTTTTGAGATACGTTAGAAAATGTTAAGTTTTGAAATGTTGATTTATATCAATGGAAAAGTGATTTTGTGAATTATATTTTGAAAAAGAATTTCTTAAGTAAAGAACTGTGGAAAAATATTTTCTTAAGTAAGAAAATATATTAAATGAAGTATAAAGTTATATTATTTTGAGAAAAGTTAAAAAGGAATTTTTAAAGGTCAAGAAATATTTTCTGTAATGAAATTGTAGTGAAAAATTATTTACGTATCTTAAAAACGTGATTTTTAAGTTACGTGATATGGAAAAATATTTCTATGTGATTTTAAATACGTTGAAATATTTATACGCGATTTGAATTTACGTTTAAATATTTTACGTGATTTGAACTACTATTGATAAATCACTACGTGATTGAATAGTGATAGAATATTTTTTTATGCGATTGTGAAAATGGGAGAAAATTGTTATGAGATTTGGAAAGTGTTTTAAATATTTTGAGAATGATAGAAAATGATTTACGTAACGTAAAAGAATGATTTTTAAGTTACGCAATTTTGAAACAGTGGAAAAATACTATGCTATTTGAGAAACGTATGTTTTTACGCGATTGAGAAAAACGTTAAAAATTAGTACGTGGTTTAAAAGTGCAACAGAAGAGTTGCAACATTTTGAAAACGCGTGTGAAATATTATGAAATTTTGTAAACGTAACAGTAGTGTTACGGTATTGTAAAAACGTAATAAAAATGTTTTGGAATTTTTAAAAAAAATGTAACAAAAATGTTACGGTATTGTGAAAATATAAAAGAAGTGTTATGGTATTGTGAAAACATAACAGAAACGTTTTTGGATTGTGAAAACGTAACAGAAATGTTACGCGATTGTGAAAATACGGTAAAAGTATTTTACAACTATGAAAACGTGATAACATGATTTTCGCTGTTGAAAGTACAGTATGATTACTGTTGAACCAGTGTCCATACAATGTTTGTGAGAAAATGACATAGTTATCGTGATTGGATTTGGTGCATTATACATGCATTGGAATGGTCTGATGAGGACTAGATATGGCTGATTGCCTAGGAGAAATACACCTCTTGAGTGGGTGTGATATGCGTAGTGTAGGTCACTTGTTGACCTTGGGGGCATCGGGGTGCGGGTTGCCTACACGGGTGGTTGGTCGCGCTTCTTCCCGTAGGTTAGACCGATGCAACACACCGATGATCCTGACCGAGACACTATTCTTAATCAAGATCGATAAAAGCTGTCGTGTATGTGCTAGATGTGCAAAAATTGAAATGAGAATTAAAGCACGTGGTCCGAGGCACGTGGTACCGGCGTGTCTTTTCGATCATTTCTCCGACCCGAGTTTTAGCTCCATGGAGTAGGAAATCGAGTCTTGTGTACATGCATAATCTGAACATTTATATCTGTGTGATATATTAATTGAGGAATATTGGCTATGACAATTGTTTTGAATACTTGGATGATGATGATGATAATTAGGACATTATCGTAATTGTTGTTTATGATAATTGAATTGATAAATGATTTGATGATGATAGTTGATTAATATTGAATATATTATTAGAAGTTTGGTATGATATCTCTGTATGATATTGCTGTTTGTGTTATCTCTGTGCTGCCATGTTGGTATTGGTGTAGGTGATCTCCCCTCTTTGTTATGTTGTTTTGTTGTGACTGTACTGTTAAAATCAAATAATAGAAGGATCGAGTTGTCTTAGACATAACGGGCGATGGATACTCAGAGATTGATGAAAACATTGAAGAGTGGCTGTCTCAAGTTTGAAGATGTTCTGAGTAGATAAGGAGTAGAGTTCTGATGCAACAAGATGGATACACAACAGAATAAGTATGTTAAGTTTTAACGTTAGTGTTGTACCGTGCTATTAAGTAGGACCCATCATGGGGTTTGCTACTGTTAAAAAAAAAGAGTCTGTTAGTTTTATATTCCTCTTTAAATTGTGAAATATTAATTAGTGTCAATATTGTATAATGAATAGTTGAAATATGATTTTCAATATTACTTAATATTTTCAGTAAATTTATGTTTCAGTAAAGAAGAAATTTTAAAACCCACTTTTTATAACTCAAACCTTGTGTGAACTTCTTTACAGATTTTGAGTCGGGAGTCAGACATGTGATACCCTAGGGAGGGTGATACATTAGTTGGTATCAGAGCACGGTTTGAGTCTTTTGGGGTTTGTGGTTAGGTCTATTTTGCTTGTGTTGTGTTCTCTGTACTATTGTTTTCCGAAAGGAAACAATGCTGTTTATAATGGATATCAGATCCATTGTATTTTGATCCACACGCCTCAAGAGAGAAAAAAAAAAGAAATGGCTCGGGAAAGTTATACTTATGTGGAAATGGAACATGTTACTAGCAATACGATTACTGACTACGGGAGCTATGTGAGCAATGTGGAAGGACGATGCCGCGAGCAGAGAATCGCTAAAAGCGAAAAGAAAAGAAAGTTGAAGTTCAGGATCTGATGAAAGAGAATCAGTCTTGGAATATAAGATTTCGTAATTTTGGAACTCGATATTTTTAAGGATATTTGGAAATTGATTGATTTCGACGGAAGATGTATTTACAACCATTGAGGAAACCAAAGGCAGTAAATGATGTGAAAAAAGGTACTTAATGAAGGAATGTACGTCAAGAAAACAAACATTTATTTGAAATGGTTACATCTGGTTTCCATTTTATTTTGATTCGTCCATCTTTGAAGAAAAGAAATGACTCGTGATAGACGTACGCGTGTGAAAGCGAAACATAATGGTGGTGATATGACTGCAACTTTAGAAGTAATACAAACAGTGGCTGAAGTAATTATACTGAAAGAAACTCGGAAGATTGTTCGCAAAGAAGAATTGATTTCTTAAGCTAAGATTTTGTTAGAGTTAAATCAATCTCGGGATGAGAGACCCGTAACGTTGGACTATATTGGTTACGAAAAAAGAAATCGTAAGGTCAAGCGATTCCAACAGAAAACGTACTTGAAATCTCCAAGAAGTCAACAACAACAACAATCTTGTAGAGAAAGTACTAGAATGGCAGTTTAGTTTGATTGTGACATCTGCACCGAAATGTAAGAAGTGTGGAAGGGGCACTTAACGAAAGATTTTACCTTAAGGAAATAATTTGTTTCAAGCGCAGAAAAGAGTTCCAATGAAAATAGAGTTTTCTGTTAGTAAAATCTCAGATAGTAGAGAAAGTTGTTACTCTGAATGGAACAGGAGTGTTCTGAGTGGAAGATTTAAACAATGGAGATTACGTCATTGGAGCTAATCCTATAAACCATACTGAATATTTCTTTGAGTAACCTATTCCTTATAACATGTGATTGAGTAGATCAATTATATGTTAGAGTTATTCGTAATCCTCTGATTTGTTTTCTTGTTTCTATTCTTAGCCGATCGGGCTATTCAAGTTATTCAAATCATTGTTATAGATCAAATCTTGGTGTTAGTTTGATCTGTCATTCAAAATTTTGTGTTAGTTTGATCTGTTTCATAAACAGACGTGATCTTTGAAAATGGATTGGTTATTTTTCAACCATATCCTATGAGATTGTCTCAATACAGTGTTAGTATTTCAGAAAAACTCATTCCTGAAAATCAGGCAAAATCAAATTCTTGTTGAATATGTTTGGTAACATATTAGATCATTTCGCTACCTTTTCTTCCTAAACCTCTATAATGTTCTTTCATATATTGCATTTGCAAGAAAGAATATTTTGCAAGAAAGGATATTCCTATTTAACATCCATGTCATAGTATCTGGTATAAAATGCAGTTGAAAGGAGAATTCGGCTAGTGAGACATTTCTTGGTAAGAGCTAAAGCTGGAGAATAAAGTGATATGAGGATAAGAAAATTTTAAGTAATACATTACATTAGTTGGAAGTTATTTGAGAAAAACTATTCTAGGCATGAATGAAGGATGGTAGCATTACCTGTATTGATATCGAGAATTCATTCTTGAAGATCGAGTTACATCCAATTCTTTCTTTGAATATGTTCGATAACATATTCGATTCGTTTTGTTCTTTTCCATGATGTTTTCTTTCATCTACTGCAATTGAAGGAATATCTTGCAGAGAGAATATTTCTATTTATATCCAGGTCAAAGTATCAAAGTGGCTAATGTGAGCGTGGTGAATTCTTCAAAAGTTGAAAAAGTCTGTCTATGGGAAAAGTTAAGGCGGTAATGGAAAATCGTAAAAAAAAAATTTATTAAGATATTTGTTTGATCAGGAGAAGTGAACAAGAGATAAAGAACTTTCAATGGTTTAGAATTGTTTGGAATAACGTAAGAGGTGAAACTACATGGGAATGAAGAAAAGATAAAGGAATAATGTCATTATTATTCCGGGTGTGAAATCATGGTCATGAAATTTCGAGGACGAAATTTACGTAAAGAGGGGAGTATTGTAACATCCCAAATTTAGTATCTCTTAATGATAATTTTTGAAGTTAACGTAATTTTCTTGTTTAGTAATTTCGTACCTTTGTAAAATTATTTTGTTTATTCGTCAAGATATTTGATTGTTTTGAGTGATTTACTCAGTGTCGGGAAAATAAAAATTTTCGGATAGGAGAAAACTTTACGTAATTTAATTTTTACCGTTAGGTAATTATTTTACGTCATCGATTTGATATTTGTGCATTTTATAATTTTTGTGATTTTATGGATGATTTTGAAATTTTTCCTGTCTGTGGGCCCCACAAGAGGGTATGTGGGGCCAGGTGGCCATCACGTGGGCCAGGTGGGTCCATGAAAGCAAAAATTTTTCTACGCATAGAAAAATTTGTCTTGTTTAGACGAAGACAGGGATCTTACTAAACCCGAATCAGGAAACAGTTTTAGAAAATTTCTTGATCAGTATTTATAATTGTATTTAATTATCGGATGATAAAAATACAATAAAAATATTATTTGTAGGATACAAGTATAAATATTAAAGCTGCGTAGTCAACAAAGAGAGCTTGACTTGATTTATACCCTTGGATGAGAATACTTAGTTTGAATATTAACCATTGATTTAATCAAAGGTTAAGAAACAAACTTAATAAAGCGCTTGGATAATAAACCATTGATTTAATCAATGGTGTGAGAATAAGCTTAGTTAGGAAGGCTTTGATATCAACCATAGATGTAATCAAAGGTGTAGAATTGGTCTTGAAAAATGACAAAGACCATTTATAACCATTGGATTTAGATTAAATCAAGGGTGGAGATTTAATCTTAAAAAGTAACAAAGACCATTTATGACCATTGGATGAAAAATCAATCAATGATGGAGATTTGGTCTTCTAAAGTAAAGACTAATTGGACCCTTGGATTTAAAGTTTGAAGAAGCAATCTTGACCCTTAATTTTGGAGACACATCTAAATTTAGAATTTAAAGGAGAAAAATCCAATGGCACAGATTTAGTCTTCTAAAATTAAAAATCTACCTAAATCCTAACCATTGGATTAATCAATGGCTAGAAATGCTTCAAATGGTGGCAAATAATGAAGACAACTACTTGAATGCATTATGAAGAGGAAGGGGACGGTTTTGGCTTGTTTAGAAGACAAAGGAAAAGTTTCAAATACATTAATTGATGCTTTATGTCAATTATGATTTACTTTAGTCAATTTTGTTTCATTATTTCTTTGTTTGCATCCTTAGGAAATTTCTTGGAGAGGGGCCAAGATTATTTCATTTCCTATCACACTTTATCACTCTTTTCTCTCTTCACTCTACGGCAAATGCATCCATTGTGAAGCAACTTATTACAATTCAATTCCTATCATTTTCTATCAATAGAACAAAGTAAGAAATAGTCAATAATGGTGACTTACTTCAAGGAAGCTCCACGGCAATGCAAGGAAAAAGTGGGGGGCCAAAATCATTTTATTCATTTGCTACATCACTTCATTACTTTTTCTCTCAAATAATTTAGTACCATTATTTGTTCAAATAATTCACTTTTTCTCTCTTGACTCTACGGCTATGCAAGTTTGATGAAAGAAAAATATATTATATTCAATTCATTTCTATCTTTTTGTTTCCAAGTGGCTCATGGCCAAGTAGTCTTTGGAGGGCCAAAATATTAACTCTTGATAATTCATGCCACCTTTCTATCAATAACATCTCTCACCTTTTTCTTTCAAAACTTGTCCACGGTCAAGGAGGCATTAGAAAGCCAAAATCATTTCATATCTCACTTTATCACCTTTTCTCTCAAATGAGTCAATACCAATTATTTGATCAAATAATACATTTTTTTCTCTCTTCACTCTACGGCAATCACCAAAGGAGGAGGGTGTTATGTTCATTTTATCTCAATTGAACTCCTAAGTCTTTTATCTATTCTCCTTCTCCTTCTCTCCAAATTGAAGCTCACGGTTAGCTCATCAAGAACCATTATCCAAATTTTTTTAATTTCATCCAACCATAGATCTTGAATCTACATGATATTCTAAGCAATTTTCATGTTGAAGACTTTCTCTAAATCACTCATCTTCAACCTTATTCTTCAAGCTAAAGATTGAAGCTCTTAGATAATTTTCTCTCTTTTCTCTCCTTGGTGGATTCGGTCATGACTCCTAAGTATGGCTTCCATCACTCTTAATTTCAACCAACCATATTTCTTGAGTCCTTACCTTATTCTAAGCAACTTTCATGTTGGAGACTTTCTCTAAATCATTCATTTTCAAGAAGTTTTTCCAAGAGCAAGTTCTAAGGTTTTTGAGGTGAAGTATAAGGAAACTTCATTTTCTTCTCTCTTTTTCATGATCTAAGCCATGTTTGATCCATGGTTCCTCTTAATCAAGCTTAGTATACTAATTTCTATGTATTTTGTTTTGTATTTGAAAAGCTCTTGGTGATGAAGGACTTGGAAAAAGAAGCAAAACAAGAAGTTTTTGAGGATCTTCAAGAGGTAAGAGGGAGATCCATCTCACCAACCAAGCATGGTGGTGAGAGATGGTATTTTATTTGATGGATGTGGAATCCATGTGAGGATTCATATCCATGGTCATGTAATTAATTTGTGGGTGTTTATGAGCTTTGATTAATTTTCTATGCTTGATATGCTTTGCATGATTTTATAGCTTTGATGATATGCTTGATATGCTATACATGCTTTTATGGCTTTGATGGTATGCTTATATTATTTATGATGAAATATATATGTATATGCCATGACTTGATGGTGGAAAGGAAATTGATTTTTGGCTCCAATAGCCAAGGAAGAGCTACGGTTTTGATGCCCTTGATTAGGGTTCATGTTGAAAATTTTCAAGAACAAAAGAATTGATTTTTTTGAGTACTTAGAACATGGTGGATTTTAACAAGACACCTCAAAATAGGTGTTCACAAATTAATATTTTCATGAAAGATGAAAATGGATGATTTGAAGAGTATGGAAAATAAACAAAGGATTTGTTTTTCAAGAGAACAAGAATATGATTTTTGGAGGAATTTTTATTGATTTATTTTGTGTAAAAAGATCCTAAGTGTTTTTCTAAACATGAGTTTTGAATGAAACGGGCAAACGTTAATTTTAAGGATTTGCAAAGAAAGTGAAAAAGAATTTGTAAAGAAAGTAAAAATGAATTTGAACAAATGGGTTTGGTTTTATAACCATTGGTATTTCGGTTTTGAAAACAAAATTCTAATGATTTTGTTTGTGTAAAACCATATCAATTTAAAAGGAAAAGTATTTGATGGCTTTAATGGATTTGTTTGTGTAAAACCATATTGATTTAAAAAAAAAAATGTTTTGATGATTTCAATAGTCATGTCCACGTTTTTGAAGGCTTGTAATGCCTTGATTTTTATGAACAAAGTGAATTTCAAAGTGGAAACGAATGGATTTAATACAAGGATTTTGGAAAAGGAATCAGGCGTTTATCACTTGAGAAAATCAAGTTTTTTTTTTGTAAACGAAAATGTTTTGAACTTCAATTTATTTTGAAGAAGGTTGTGTTTGGAAATGATTTGGGAAAAATGGAGAATATAATGGTGTTTTGAAAATTTTACTAACGTATATCTTATTTTCAAGTTTTGAGATACGTTAGAAAATGTTAAGTTTTGAAATGTTGATTTATATCAATGGAAAAGTGATTTTGTGAATTATATTTTGAAAAGAATTTCTTAAGTAAAGAAGCTGTGGAAAAATATTTTCTTAAGTAAGAAAATATATTAAATGAAGTATAAAGTTATATTATTTTGAGAAAAGTTAAAAAGGAATTTTTAAAGGTCAAGAAATTTTTACGTAATGAAATTGTAGTGAAAAATTATTTACGTATCTTAAAAGCGTGATTTTTAAGTTACGTGATATGGAAAAATATTTCTATGTGATTTTAAATACGTTGAAATATTTATACGCGATTTGAATTTACGTTTAAATATTTTACGTGATTTGAACTACTATTGATAAATCACTACGCGATTGAATAGCGATAGAATATTTTTTATGCGATTGTGAAAATGGGAGAAAATTGTTATGAGATTTGGAAAGTGTTTTAAATATTTTGAGAATGATAGAAAATGATTTACGTAACGTAAAAGAATGATTTTTAAGTTACGCAATTTTGAAACAGTGGAAAAATACTATGCTTATTTGAGAAACGTATGTTTTTACGCGATTGAGAAAAAGCGTTAAAAATTAGTACGTGGTTTAAAAGTGCAATGAAGAGTTGCAACATTTTGAAAACGTAATGAAATATTATGAAATTTTGTAAACGTTGATTAGTGTTACGGTATTGTAAAAACGTAATAAAAATGTTTTGGAATTTTTAAAAAAATGTAACAAAAATGTTACGGTATTGTGAAAATATAAAAGAAGTGTTATGGTATTGTGAAAACATAACGAGAAACGTTTTGGATTGTGAAAAGCGTAAGCGAAATGTTCTGCGATTGTGAAAATACGGTAAAAGTATTTTACAACTATGAAAACGTGATAACATGATTTTCGCTATTGAAAGTACTGATATGATCTTGTTGAACCAGTGTCCATACAACTTGTTTGTGAGAAAATGACATAGTTGTCTGTGATTGGATTTGGTGCATTATACATGCATTGGAATGGTCGATGAGGATTGGATATGGCTGATTGCCTAGGAGAAATACACCTCTTGAGTGGGTGCGATATGCGTAGTGTAGGTCACTTGTTGACCTTGGGGGCATCGGGGTGCGGGTTGCCTACACGGGTGGTTGGTCGCGCTTCTTCCCGTAGGTTAGACCGATGCAACACACCGATGATCTGGACCGAGACACTATTCTTAATCAAGATCGATAAAGAGTGTCGTGTATGTGCTAGATGTGCAAAAATTGAAATGAGAATTAAAGCACGTGGTCCGAGGCACGTGGTACCGTAGCAGTCTTTTCGATCATTTCTCCGACCTGAGTTTTAGCTCCATGGAGTAGGAAATCGAGTCTTGTGTACATGCATAATCGAACATTTATATCGTGTGATATATTAATTGAGGAATATTGGCTATGACAATTGTTTTGAATACTTGGATGATGATGATGATAATTAGGACATTATCGTAATTGTTGTTTATGATAATTGAATTGATAAATGATTTGATGATGATAGTTGATTAATATTGAATATATTATTAGAAGTTTGGTATGATATCTACGTATGATATTCTTGTTTGTGTTATCTCTCTGTCTTTGCCATGTTGGTATTGGTGTAGGTGATCTCCCTCTTTGTTATGTTGTTTTGTTGTGGTGCATCTTGTTAAAATCAAATAATAGAAGGATCGAGTTGTCTTAGACATAACTGTGGCGATGGATACTCGAGAGATTGATGAAAACATTGAAGAGTGGTTGTCTCAAGTTTGAAGATGTTCGAGTAGATAAGGAGTAGAGTTCGATGCAACAAGATGGATACACAATGAGAATAAGTATGTTAAGTTTTAACGTTAGTGTTGTACCGTGCTATTAAGTAGGACCCGTCATGGGGTTTGCTACTGTTAAAAAAAAAAAGAGTCTGTTAGTTTTATATTCCTCTTTAAATTGTGAAATATTAATTAGTGTCAATATTGTATAATGAATAGTTGAAATATGATTTTCAATATTACCTAATATTTTCAGTAAATTTATGTTTCAGTAAAGAAGAAATTTTAAAACCCACTTTTTATAACTCAAACCTTGTGTGAACTTCTTTCAGATTATGAGTCGGGAGTCAGACATGTGATACCCTAGGGAGGGTGTTACATTAGTTGGTATCAGAGCACGGTTTGAGTCTTTTGGGGTTTGTGGTTAGGTCTATTTTGCTTGTGTTGTGTTCTCTGTACTATTGTTTTCCGAAAGGAAACAATGCTGTTTATAATGGATATCAGATCCATTGTATTTCGATCCACACGCCTCAAGAGAAAAAAAAAAGAAATGGCTCGGGAAAGTTATACTTATGTGGAAATGGAACATGTTACTAGTAATACAGTTACAGCTACGGGAGCTACGTGAGCAATGTGGAAGGACGACTGCACGAACAGAGAATCGCTAAACAGCGAAAAGAAAAGAAAGTTGAAGTTCAGGATCTGATGAAAGAGAATCAGTCTTGGAATATAAGATTTCGTAATTTTGGAACTCGATATTTTTAAGGATATTTGGAAATTGATTGATTTCGACGGAAGATGTATTTACAACCATTGAGGAAACCAAAGGCAGTAAATGATGTGAAAAAAGGTACTTAATAAAGGAATGTACGTCAAGAAAACAAACATTTATTTGAAATGGTTACATCTAGTTTCCATTTTATTTTGATTCGTCCATCTTTGAAGAAAAGAAATGACTCGTGATAGACGTACGCGTGTGAAAGCGAAACATAATGGTGGTGATATGACTGCAACTTTAGAAGTAATACAAACAGTGGCTGAAGTAATTATACAGCAAACTCAGAAGATTGTTCCGCAGCAAGAATTGATTTCTTAAGCTAAGATTTTGTTAGAGTTAAATCAATCTCAGGATGAGAGACCCTGTAACGTTGGACTATATTGGTTACGAAAAAAGAAATCGTAAGGTCAAGCGATTCCAACAGAAAACGTACTTGAAATCTCCAAGAAGTCAACAACAACAACAATCTTGTAGAGAAAGTACTAGAATGGCAGGTTTAGTTTGACTGTGACATCTGCACCGAAATGTAAGAAGTGTGGAAGGGGGCACTTAACGAAAGATTTTACCTTAAGGAAATAATTTGTTTCAAGCGCAGAAAGAGTTCCAATGAAAATAGAGTTTTCTGTTAGTAAAATCTCAGATAGTAGAGAAAGTTGTTACTCTGAATGGAACAGGAGTGTTCTGAGTGGAAGATTTAAACAATGGAGATTACGTCATTGGAGCTAATCCTATAAACCATACTGAATATTTCTTTGAGTAACCTATTCCTTATAACATGTGATTGAGTAGATCAATTATATGTTAGAGTTATTCGTAATCCTCTGATTTGTTTTCTTCTGTTTCTATTCTTAGCCGATCGGGCTATTCAAGTTATTCAAATCATTGTTATAGATCAAATCTTGGTGTTAGTTTGATCTGTCATTCAAAATTTTGTGTTAGTTTGATCTGTTTCATAAACAGACGTGATCTTTGAAAATGGATTGGTTATTTTTCAACCATATCCTATGAGATTGTCTCAATACAGTGTTAGTATTTGAGAAAAACTCATTCCGAAAATCGTGCAAAATCAAATTCTTGTTGAATATGTTTGGTAACATATTAGATCATTTCGCTACCTTTTCTTCCTAAACCTCTATAATGTTCTTTCATATATTGCATTTGCAAGAAAGAATATTTTGCAAGAAAGGATATTCCTATTTAACATCCATGTCATAGTATCGGTATAAAATGCGGTTGAAAGGAGAATTGGCTAGTGAGACATTTCTTGGTAAGAGCTAAAATTTGGAGAATAAAGTGATATGAGGATAAGAAAATTTTAAGTAATACATTACATTAGTTGGAAGTTATTTGAGAAAAACTATTCTGGGATGAATGAAGGATTGGAGCCATTGTATTGATATCAGAGAATTCATTCTTGAAGATCGAGTTACATCCAATTCTTTGCTGAATATGTTCGATAACATATTCGATTCGTTTTGTTCTTTTCCATGATGTTTTCTTTCATCTACTGCAATTGAAGGAATATCTTGCAAGAGAGAATATTTCTATTTATATCCAGGTCAAAGTATCAAAGTGGCGCAGTGAGCGTGGTGAATTCTTCAAAAGTTGAAAAAGTCTGTCTATGGGAAAAGTTAAGACGGTAATGGAAAATCGTAAAAAAAAATTTATTAAGATATTTGTTTGATCAGGAGAAGTGAACAAGAGATAAAGAACTTTCAATGGTTTAGAATTGTTTGGAATAACGTAAGAGGTGAAACTACATGGAAACTGAAGAAAAGATAAAGGAATAATGTCATTATTATTAGGGTGTGAAATCATGGTCATGAAATTTCGAGGACGAAATTTACGTAAAGAGGGGAGTATTGTAACATCCCAAATTTCCGTATCTCTTAAACTTGATAATTTTGACAGCTTGTAATTTTCTTGTTTAGTAATTTCAGGCAATACCTTTGTAAAATTATTTTGTTTATTCCGTCAGCATATTTGATTGTTTTGAGTGATTTACTCCGTGTCAGGAAAATAAAAATTTTCGGACCGGAGAAAACTTTACGTAATTTAATTTTTACCGTTAGGTAATTATTTTACGTCATCGATTTGATATTTGTGCATTTTATAATTTTTGTGATTTTATGGATGATTTTGAAATTTTTCTGTCTGTGGGCCCCACAAGGGGTATGTGGGCCAGGTGGCCATACGATGGGCCCAGGTGGGTCCATAAAGCAAAAATTTTTCTACGCATAGAAAAATTTGTCTTGTTTAGACGAAGACAGGGGATCTTACTAAACCCGAATCAGGAAACAGTTTTAGAAAATTTCTCATCTTGTATTTCATCTTGTATTTAATTATCGGATGATAAAAATACAATAAAAATATTATTTGTAGGATACAAGTATAAATATTAAAGCTGCGTAGTCAACAAAGAGAGCTTGACTTGATTTATACCCTTGGATGAGAATACTTAGTTTGAATATATTAACCATTGATTTAATCAAAGGTTAAGAAACAAACTTAATAAAGAAAGCTTGGATAATAACCATTGATTTAATCAATGGTGTGAGAATAAGCTTAGTTAGGAAGGCTTTGATATCAACCATAGATGTAATCAAAGGTGTAGAATTGGTCTTGAAAAATGACAAAGACCATTTATAACCATTGGATTTAGATTAAATCAAGGGTGGAGATTTAATCTTAAAAAGTAAAAAGACCATTTATGACCATTGGATGAAAAATCAATCAATGATGGAGATTTGGTCTTCTAAAGTAGAAAGAAAGACTAATTAGGACCCTTGGATTTAAAGTTTGAAGAAGCAATCTTGTGCTTAATTTTGGAGACACATCTGAAATTTAGAATTTAAAGGAGAAAAATCCAATAAATTTCAGATTTAGTCTTCTAAAATTAAAAATCTACCTAAATCCTAACCATTGGATTAATCAATGGCTAGAAATCTTCAAATGGTGGCAAATAATGAAGACAACTACTTGAATGCATTATGAAGAGGAAGAGACGGTTTTGGCTTGTTTAGAAGACAAAGGAAAAGTTTCAAATACATTAATTGATGCTTTATGTCAATTATGATTTACTTTAGTCAATTTTGTTTCATTATTTCTTTGTTTGCATCCTTAGGAAATTTCTTGGAGAGGGCAAGATTATTTCATTTCTATCACACTTTATCACTCTTTTCTCTCTTCACTCTACGGCAATGCATCCATTGTGAAGCAACTTATTACAATTCAATTCCTATCATTTTCTATCAATAGAACAAAGTAAGAAATAGTCAATAATGGTGACTTACTTCAAGGAAGCTCCACGGCAATGCAAGGAAAAAGTGGGGGCCAAAATCATTTTATTCATTTGCTACATCACTTCATTACTTTTTCTCTCAAATAATTTAGTACCATTATTTGTTCAAATAATTCACTTTTCTCTCTTGACTCTACTGGCTATGCAAGTTTGATGAAAGAAAAATATATTATATTCAATTCATTTCTATCTTTTTGTTTCCAAGTGGCTCATGGCCAAGTAGTCTTTGGAGGGCCAAAATATTAACTCTTGATAATTCATGCCACCTTTCTATCAATAACATCTCTCACCTTTTTCTTTCAAAACTTGTCCACGGTCAAGGAGGCATTAGAAAGCCAAAATCATTTCATATCTCACTTTATCACCTTTTCTCTCAAATGAGTCAATACAAATTATTTGATCAAATAATACATTTTTTTTTCTCTCTTCACTCTACGGCAATCACCAAAGGAGGAGGGGTGTTATGTTCATTTTATCTCAATTGAACTCCTAAGTCTTTTATCTATTCTCCTTCTCCTTCTCTCCAAATTGAAGCTCACGGTTAGCTCATCAAGAACCATTATCCAAATTTTTTTAATTTCATCCAACCATAGATCTTGAATCTACATGATATTCTAAGCAATTTTCATGTTGAAGACTTTCTCTAAATCACTCATCTTCAACCTTATTCTTCAAGCTAAAGATTGAAGCTCTTAGATAATTTTCTCTCTTTTCTCTCCTTGGTGGATTCGGTCATGACTCCTAAGTATGGCTTCCATCACTCTTAATTTCAACCAACCATATTTCTTGAGTCCTTACCTTATTCTAAGCAACTTTCATGTTGGAGACTTTCTCTAAATCATTCATTTTCAAGAAGTTTTTCCAAGAGCAAGTTCTAAGGTTTTTGAGGTGAAGTATAAGGAAACTTCATTTTCTTCTCTCTTTTTCATGATCTAAGCCATGTTTGATCCATGGTTCCTCTTAATCAAGCTTAGTATACTAATTTCTATGTATTTTGTTTTGTATTTGAAAAGCTCTTGGTGATGAAGGACTTGGAAAAAAGCAAAACAAGAAGTTTTTGAGGATCTTCAAGAGGTAAGAGGGAGATCCATCTCACCAACCAAGCATGGTGGTGAGAGATGGTATTTTATTTGATGGATGTGGAATCCATGTGAGGATTCATATCCATGGTCATGTAATTAATTTGTGGGTGTTTATGAGCTTTGATTAATTTTCTATGCTTGATATGCTTTGCATGATTTTATAGCTTTGATGATATGCTTGATATGCTATACATGCTTTTATGGCTTTGATGGTATGCTTATATTATTTATGATGAAATATATATGTATATGCCATGACTTGATGGTGGAAAGGAAATTGATTTTTGGCTCCAATAGCCAAGGAAGAGCTACGGTTTTGATGCCCTTGATTAGGGTTCATGTTGAAAATTTTCAAGAACAAAAGAATTGATTTTTTTTGAGTACTTAGAACATGGTGGATTTCGAACAAGACACCTCAAAATAGGTGTTCACAAATTAATATTTTCATGAAAGATGAAAATGGATGATTTGAAGAGTATGGAAAATAAACAAAGGATTTGTTTTTCAAGAGAACAAGAATATGATTTTTGGAGGAATTTTTATTGATTTATTTTGTGTAAAAAGATCCTAAGTGTTTTTCTAAACATGAGTTTTGAATGAAACGGGCAAACGTTAATTTTAAGGATTTGCAAAGAAAGTGAAAAAGAATTTGTAAAGAAAGTAAAAATGAATTTGAACAAATGGGTTTGGTTTTATAACCATTGGTATTTCGGTTTTGAAAACAAAATTCTAATGATTTTGTTTGTGTAAAACCATATCAATTTAAAAGGAAAAGTATTTGATGGCTTTAATGGATTTGTTTGTGTAAAACCATATTGATTTAAAAGAAAAAAAAATGTTTTGATGATTTCAATAGTCATGTCCACGTTTTTGAAGGCTTGTAATGCCTTGATTTTTATGAACAAAGTGAATTTCAAAGTGGAAACGTAACTGGATTTAATACAAGGATTTTGGAAAAGGAATCAGAGCGTTTATCACTTGAGAAAATCAAGTTTTTTTTTTTGTAAACGAAAATGTTTTCGAACTTCAATTTATTTTGAAGAAGGTTGTGTTTGGAAATGATTTGGGAAAAATGGAGAATATAATGGTGTTTTGAAAATTTACTAACGTATATCTTATTTTCAAGTTTTGAGATACGTTAGAAAATGTTAAGTTTTGAAATGTTGATTTATATCAATGGAAAAGTGATTTTGTGAATTATATTTTGAAAAAGAATTTCTTAAGTAAAGAAGCTGTGGAAAAATATTTTCTTAAGTAAGAAAATATATTAAATGAAGTATAAAGTTATATTATTTTGAGAAAAGTTAAAAGGAATTTTTAAAGGTCAAGAAATATTTTACGTAATGAAATTGTAGTGAAAAATTATTTACGTATCTTAAAAACGTGATTTTTAAGTTACGTGATATGGAAAAATATTTCTATGTGATTTTAAATACGTTGAAATATTTATACGCGATTTGAATTTACGTTTAAATATTTTACGTGATTTGAACTACTGTTGATAAATCACTACGTGATTGAATAGCGATAGAATATTTTTTATGCGATTGTGAAAATGGGAGAAAATTGTTATGAGATTTGGAAAGTGTTTTAAATATTTTGAGAATGATAGAAAATGATTTACGTAACGTAAAAGAATGATTTTTAAGTTACGCAATTTTGAAAAGCAGTGGAAAAATACTATGCTATTTGAGAAAGCGTATGTTTTTACGCGATTGAAAAAGCGTTAAAAATTAGTACGTGGTTTAAAAGTGCAATGAAGAGTTGCAACATTTTGAAAACGTAACTTGAAATATTATGAAATTTTGTAAGCGTAAACATGTAGTGTTACGGTATTGTAAAACGTAATAAAAATGTTTTGGAATTTTTAAAAAAATGTAACAAAAATGTTACGGTATTGTGAAAATATAAAAGAAGTGTTATGGTATTGTGAAACATAACAGAAGCGTTTTGGATTGTGAAAACGTAACTTGAAATGTTACGCGATTGTGAAAATACGGTAAAAGTATTTTACAACTATGAAAACGTGATAACATGATTTTCGCTATTGAAAGTCTGATATGATTCTTGTTGAACCGGTGTCCATACACCTTGTTTGTGAGAAAATGACATAGTTGTCTGTGATTGGATTTGGTGCATTATACATGCATTGGAATGGTCGATGAGAATTGGATATGGCTGATTGCCTAGGAGAAATACACCTCTTGAGTGGGTGCGATATGCGTAGTGTAGGTCACTTGTTGACCTTGGGGGCATCGAGTGCGGGTTGCCTACACGGGTGGTTGGTCGCGCTTCTTCCCGTAGGTTAGACCGATGCAACACACCGATGATCTGACCGAGACACTATTCTTAATCAAGATCGATAAAGCTTGTCGTGTATATGCTAGATGTGCAAAAATTGAAATGAGAATTAAAGCACGTGGTCACGGGAGGCACGTGGTACCGTGTGTCTTTTCGATCATTTCTCCGACCTGAGTTTTAGCTCCATGGAGTAGGAAATCGAGTCTTGTGTACATGCATAATCGAACATTTATATCGTGTGATATATTAATTGAGGAATATTGGCTATGACAATTGTTTTGAATACTTGGATGATGATGATGATAATTAGGACATTATCGTAATTGTTGTTTATGATAATTGAATTGATAAATGATTTGATGATGATAGTTGATTAATATTGAATATATTATTAGAAGTTTGGTATGATATCTCGTATGATATTCTTTGTTTGTGTTATCTCTGTCTTTGCCATGTTGGTATTGGTGTAGGTGATCTCCCTCTTTGTTATGTTGTTTTGTTGTGGTGTCTTGTTAAAATCAAATAATAGAAGGATCGAGTTGTCTTAGACATGTAGGCGATGGATACTCAGAGATTGATGAAAACATTGAAGAGTGGTTGTCTCAAGTTTAAAGATGTTCTGAGTAGATAAGGAGTAGAGTTCTGATGCAACAAGATGGATACACAACAGAATAAGTATGTTAAGTTTTAACGTTAGTGTTGTCATGCAGTGCTATTAAGTAGGACCCATCATGGGGTTTCTTCTTGTTAAAAAAAAGAGTCATTAGTTTTATATTCCTCTTTAAATTGTGAAATATTAATTAGTGTCAATATTGTATAATGAATAGTTGAAATATGATTTTCAATATTACTTAATATTTTCAATAAATTTATGTTTCAATAAAGAAGAAATTTTAAAACCCACTTTTTATAACTCAAACCTTGTGTGAACTTCTTTCTGATTTTGAGTCGGGAGTCGGACATGTGATACCCTAGGGAGGGTGTTACATTAGTTGGTATCGAGCACGGTTTGAGTCTTTTGGGGTTTGTGGTTAGGTCTATTTTGCTTGTGTTGTGTTCTCGTACTATTGTTTTCCGAAAGGAAACAATGTCATTTATAATGGATATCGGATCCATTGTATTTCGATCCACACGCCTCAAGAGAAAAAAAAAAAAGAAATGGCTCGGGAAAGTTATACTTATGTGGAAATGGAACATGTTACTAGTAATACGATTCTGACTACGGGAGCTACGTGAGCAATGTGGAAGGACGCAATGCACGACAGAGAATCGCTAAACAAAGCGAAAAGAAAAGAAAGTTGAAGTTCAGGATCGATGAAAGAGAATCAGTCTTGGAATATAAGATTTCGTAATTTTGGAACTCGATATTTTTAAGGATATTTGGAAATTGATTGATTTCGACGGAAGATGTATTTACAACCATTGAGGAAACCAAAGGCAAGTAAATGATGTGAAAAAAGGTACTTAATAAAGGAATGTACGTCAAGAAAACAAACATTTATTTGAAATGGTTACATCTAGTTTCCATTTTATTTTGATTCGTCCATCTTTGAAGAAAAGAAATGACTCGTGATAGACGTACGCGTGTGAAAGCGAAACATAATGGTGGTGATATATGACTGCAACTTTAGAAGTAATACAAACAAGTGGTGAAGTAATTATCTGACAAACTCGGAAGATTGTTCATGAAGAATTGATTTCTTAAGCTAAGATTTTGTTAGAGTTAAATCAATCTCGGGATGAGAGACCCTGTAACGTTGGACTATATTGGTTACGAAAAAAGAAATCGTAAGGTCAAGCGATTCCAACAGAAAACGTACTTGAAATCTCCAAGAAGTCAACAACAACAACAATCTTGTAGAGAAAGTACTAGAATGGCAGGTTTAGTTTGTTGTGTGACATCTGCACCGAAATGTAAGAAGTGTGGAAGGGGCACTTAACGAAAGATTTTACCTTAAGGAAATAATTTGTTTCAAGCGCAGAAAGAGTTCCAATGAAAATAGAGTTTTCTGTTAGTAAAATCTCAGATAGTAGAGAAAGTTGTTACTCTGAATGGAACAGGAGTGTTCTGAGTGGAAGATTTAAACAATGGAGATTACGTCATTGGAGCTAATCCTATAAACCATACTGAATATTTCTTTGAGTAACCTATTCCTTATAACATGTGATTGAGTAGATCAATTATATGTTAGAGTTATTCGTAATCCTCTGATTTGTTTTCTTCTGTTTCTATTCTTAGCCGATCGGGCTATTCAAGTTATTCAAATCATTGTTATAGATCAAATCTTGGTGTTAGTTTGATCTGTCATTCAAAATTTTGTGTTAGTTTGATCTGTTTCATAAACAGACGTGATCTTTGAAAATGGATTGGTTATTTTTCAACCATATCCTATGAGATTGTCTCAATACAGTGTTAGTATTTCAGAAAAACTCATTCCTGAAAATCAGGCAAAATCAAATTCTTGTTGAATATGTTTGGTAACATATTAGATCATTTCGCTACCTTTTCTTCCTAAACCTCTATAATGTTCTTTCATATATTGCATTTGCAAGAAAGAATATTTTGCAAGAAAGGATATTCCTATTTAACATCCATGTCATAGTATCTGGTATAAAATGCAGTTGAAAGGAGAATTCGGCTAGTGAGACATTTCTTGGTAAGAGCTAAAGCTGGAGAATAAAGTGATATGAGGATAAGAAAATTTTAAGTAATACATTACATTAGTTGGAAGTTATTTGAGAAAAACTATTCTAGGCATGAATGAAGGATGGTAGCCGCTGTATTGATATCAGAGAATTCATTCTTGAAGATCGAGTTACATCCAATTCTTTGCTGAATATGTTCGATAACATATTCGATTCGTTTTGTTCTTTTCCATGATGTTTTCTTTCATCTACTGCAATTGAAGGAATATCTTGCAAGAGAGAATATTTCTATTTATATCCAGGTCAAAGTATCAAAGTGGCGCAGTGAGCGTGGTGAATTCTTCAAAAGTTGAAAAAGTCTGTCTATGGGAAAAGTTAAGACGGTAATGGAAAATCGTAAAAAAAATTTATTAAGATATTTGTTTGATCAGGAGAAGTGAACAAGAGATAAAGAACTTTCAATGGTTTAGAATTGTTTGGAATAACGTAAGAGGTGAAACTACATGGGAAGCTGAAGAAAAGATAAAGGAATAATGTCATTATTATTCCGAGGGTGTGAAATCATGGTCATGAAATTTCGAGGACGAAATTTACGTAAAGAAGAGTATTGTAACATCCCAAATTTCCGTATCTCTTAAATGTGATAATTTTTGATAACGTAATTTTCTTGTTTAGTAATTTTAAATGTAATTGTAAAATTATTTTGTTTATTCCGTCAGCATATTTGATTGTTTTGAGTGATTTACTCCGTGTCAGGAAAATAAAAATTTTCGGACCGGAGAAAACTTTACGTAATTTAATTTTTACCGTTAGGTAATTATTTTACGTCATCTGATTTGATATTTGTGCATTTTATAATTTTTGTGATTTTATGGATGATTTTGAAATTTTTCCTGTCTGTGGGCCCCACAAGGGGTATGTGGGCCCAGGTGGCCATACGTGGGCCCAGGTGGGTCCCGCAAAGCAAAAATTTTTCTACGCATAGAAAAATTTGTATTGTTTAGACGAGACAGGATCTTACTAAACCTGAATCAGGAAGCTTGATTTTAGAAAATTTCTTAGATTGTATTTCATATTGTATTTAATTATCGGATGATAAAAATACAAGATTAAAAATATTATTTGTAGGATACAAGTATAAATATTAAACTGCGTAGTAACAACAAAGAGAGCTTGACTTGATTTATCCCTTGGATGAGAATACTTAGTTTGAATATTAACCATTGATTTAATCAAAGGTTAAGAAACAAACTTAATAAAGCGCTTGGATAATAACCATTGATTTAATCAATGGTGTGAGAATAAGCAGTTAGGAAGGCTTTGATATCAACCATAGATGTAATCAAAGGTGTAGAATTGGTCTTGAAAAATGACAAAGACCATTTATAACCATTGGATTTAGATTAAATCAAGGGTGGAGATTTAATCTTAAAAAGTAACAAAGCACCATTTATGACCATTGGATGAAAAATCAATCAATGATGGAGATTTGGTCTTCTAAAGTATAAAGACTAATTAGGACCCTTGGATTTAAAGTTTGAAGAAGCAATCTTGACCCTTAATTTTGGAGACACATCTAAGGCTAGAATTTAAAGGAGAAAAATCCAATAGCGCAGATTTAGTCTTCTAAAATTAAAAATCTACCTAAATCCTAACCATTGGATTAATCAATGGCTAGAAATGCTTCAAATGGTGGCAAATAATGAAGACAACTACTTGAATGCATTATGAAGAAGGAAGAGACGGTTTTGGCTTGTTTAGAAGACAAAGGAAAAGTTTCAAATACATTAATTGATGCTTTATGTCAATTATGATTTACTTTAGTCAATTTTGTTTCATTATTTCTTTGTTTGCATCCTTAGGAAATTTCTTGAGAGAGGGCCAAGATTATTTCATTTCCTATCACACTTTATCACTCTTTTCTCTCTTCACTCTACGGCAATGCATCCATTGTGAAGCAACTTATTACAATTCAATTCCTATCATTTTCTATCAATAGAACAAAGTAAGAAATAGTCAATAATGGTGACTTACTTCAAGGAAGCTCCACGGCAATGCAAGGAAAAAGTGGGGGGCCAAAATCATTTTATTCATTTGCTACATCACTTCATTACTTTTTCTCTCAAATAATTTAGTACCATTATTTGTTCAAATAATTCACTTTTTCTCTCTTGACTCTACGGCTATGCAAGTTTGATGAAAGAAAAATATATTATATTCAATTCATTTCTATCTTTTTGTTTCCAAGTGGCTCATGGCCAAGTAGTCTTTGGAGGGCCAAAATATTAACTCTTGATAATTCATGCCACCTTTCTATCAATAACATCTCTCACCTTTTTCTTTCAAAACTTGTCCACGGTCAAGGAGGCATTAGAAAGCCAAAATCATTTCATATCTCACTTTATCACCTTTTCTCTCAAATGAGTCAATACAAATTATTTGATCAAATAATACATTTTTTTTCTCTCTTCACTCTACGGCAATCACCAAAGGAGGAGGGGTGTTATGTTCATTTTATCTCAATTGAACTCCTAAGTCTTTTATCTATTCTCCTTCTCCTTTTCTCCAAATTGAAGCTCACGGTTAGCTCATCAAGAACCATTATCCAATTTTTTTTAATTTCATCCAACCATAGATCTTGAATCTACATGATATTCTAAGCAATTTTCATGTTGAAGACTTTCTCTAAATCACTCATCTTCAACCTTATTCTTCAAGCTAAAGATTGAAGCTCTTAGATAATTTTCTCTCTTTTCTCTCCTTGGTGGATTCGGTCATGACTCCTAAGTATGGCTTCCATCACTCTTAATTTCAACCAACCATATTTCTTGAGTCCTTACCTTATTCTAAGCAACTTTCATGTTGGAGACTTTCTCTAAATCATTCATTTTCAAGAAGTTTTTCCAAGAGCAAGTTCTAAGGTTTTGAGGTGAAGTATAAGGAAACTTCATTTTCTTCTCTCTTTTTCATGATCTAAGCCATGTTTGATCCATGGTTCCTCTTAATCAAGCTTAGTATACTAATTTCTATGTATTTTGTTTTGTATTTGAAAAGCTCTTGGTGATGAAGGACTTGGAAAAAGAAGCAAAACAAGAAGTTTTTGAGGATCTTCAAGAGGTAAGAGGAGATCCATCTCACCAACCAAGCATGGTGGTGAGAGATGGTATTTTATTTGATGGATGTGGAATCCATGTGAGGATTCATATCCATGGTCATGTAATTAATTTGTGGGTGTTTATGAGCTTTGATTAATTTTCTATGCTTGATATGCTTTGCATGATTTTATAGCTTTGATGATATGCTTGATATGCTATACATGCTTTTATGGCTTTGATGGTATGCTTATATTATTTATGATGAAATATATATGTATATGCCATGACTTGATGGTGGAAAGGAAATTGATTTTTGGCTCCAATAGCCAAGGAAGAGCTACGGTTTTGATGCCCTTGATTAGGGTTCATGTTGAAAATTTTCAAGAACAAAAGAATTGATTTTTTTTGAGTACTTAGAACATGGTGGATTTCGAACAAGACACCTCAAAATAGGTGTTCACAAATTAATATTTTCATGAAAGATGAAAATGGATGATTTGAAGAGTATGGAAAATAAACAAAGGATTTGTTTTTCAAGAGAACAAGAATATGATTTTTGGAGGAATTTTTATTGATTTATTTTGTGTAAAAAGATCCTAAGTGTTTTTCTAAACATGAGTTTTGAATAAAGCGGCAAACGTTAATTTTAAGGATTTGCAAAGAAAGTGAAAAAGAATTTGTAAAGAAAGTAAAAATGAATTTGAACAAATGGGTTTGGTTTTATAACCATTGGTATTTCGGTTTTGAAAACAAAATTCTAATGATTTTGTTTGTGTAAAACCATATCAATTTAAAAGGAAAAGTATTTGATGGCTTTAATGGATTTGTTTGTGTAAAACCATATTGATTTAAAAGAAAAAAAAATGTTTTGATGATTTCAATAGTCATGTCCACGTTTTTGAAGGCTTGTAATGCCTTGATTTTTATGAACAAAGTGAATTTCAAAGTGGAAACGTAATCTGGATTTAATACAAGGATTTTGGAAAAGGAATCAGGCGTTTATCACTTGAGAAAATCAAGTTTTTTTTTTTTTGTAAACGAAAATGTTTTGAACTTCAATTTATTTTGAAGAAGGTTGTGTTTGGAAATGATTTGGGAAAAATGGAGAATATAATGGTGTTTTGAAAATTTACTAATTATATATCTTATTTTCAAGTTTTGAGATACGTTAGAAAATGTTAAGTTTTGAAATGTTGATTTATATCAATGGAAAAGTGATTTTGTGAATTATATTTTGAAAAGAATTTCTTAAGTAAAGAAGCTGTGGAAAAATATTTTCTTAAGTAAGAAAATATATTAAATGAAGTATAAAGTTATATTATTTTGAGAAAAGTTAAAAAGGAATTTTTAAAGGTCAAGAAATATTTTCTGTAATGAAATTGTAGTGAAAAATTATTTACGTATCTTAAAAACGTGATTTTTAAGTTACGTGATATGGAAAAATATTTCTATGTGATTTTAAATACGTTGAAATATTTATACGCGATTTGAATTTACGTTTAAATATTTTACGTGATTTGAACTACTGTTGATAAATCACTACGTGATTGAATAGTGATAGAATATTTTTTTATGCGATTGTGAAAATGGAAAAAAATTGTTATGAGATTTGGAAAGTGTTTTAAATATTTTGAGAATGATAGAAAATGATTTACGTAACGTAAAAGAATGATTTTTAAGTTACGCAATTTTGAAACAGTGGAAAAATACTATGCTATTTGAGAAAGCGTATGTTTTTACGCGATTGAGAAAAAGCGTTAAAAATTAGTACGTGGTTTAAAAGTGCAATGAAGAGTTGCAACATTTTGAAAACGTAACAGAAATATTATGAAATTTTGTAAACGTAACAGTAGTGTTACGGTATTGTAAAAACGTAATAAAAATGTTTTGGAATTTTTAAAAAAAATGTAACAAAAATGTTACGGTATTGTGAAAATATAAAAGAAGTGTTATGGTATTGTGAAAACATAATGAAGCGTTTTGGATTGTGAAAGCGTACTTGAAATGTTACGCGATTGTGAAAATACGGTAAAAGTATTTTACAACTATGAAAGCGTGATAACATGATTTTATTATTGAAAGTCTGATATGATTCTTGTTGAACCGGTGTCCATACATTTGTTTGTGAAAAATGACATAGTTGTCTGTGATTGGATTTGGTGCATTATACATGCATTGGAATGGTCGATGAGAATTTGGATATGGTGATTGCCTAGGAGAAATACACCTCTTGAGTGGGTGCGATATGCGTAGTGTAGGTCACTTGTTGACCTTGGGGGCATCGGGGTGCGGGTTGCCTACACGGGTGGTTGGTCGCGCTTCTTCCCGTAGGTTAGACCGATGCAACACACCGATGATCTGACCAGAGACACTATTCTTAATCAAGATCGATAAAGGCTATGTCGTGTATGTGCTAGATGTGCAAAAATTGAAATGAGAATTAAAGCACGTGGTCGAGGCACGTGGTGCCGCAGTCTTTTCGATCATTTCTCCGACCGAGTTTTAGCTCCATGGAGTAGGAAATCGAGTCTTGTGTACATGCATAATCTCGAACATTTATATCGTGTGATATATTAATTGAGGAATATTGGTATGACAATTGTTTTGAATACTTGGATGATGATGATGATAATTAGGACATTATCGTAATTGTTGTTTATGATAATTGAATTGATAAATGATTTGATGATGATAGTTGATTAATATTGAATATATTATTAGAAGTTTGGTATGATATCTACGTATGATATTCTTGTTTGTGTTATCTACGTGTTCGCCATGTTGGTATTGGTGTAGGTGATCTCCCTCTTTGTTATGTTGTTTTGTTGTGACTGTACTGTTAAAATCAAATAATAGAAGGATCGAGTTGTCTTAGACATAACGGGCGATGGATACTCAGAGATTGATGAAAACATTGAAGAGTGGTTGTCTCAAGTTTAAAGATGTTCTGAGTAGATAAGGAGTAGAGTTCTGATGCAACAAGATGGATACACAACAGAATAAGTATGTTAAGTTTTAACGTTAGTGTTGTACCGTGCTATTAAGTAGGACCCATCATGGGGTTTGCTACTGTTAAAAAAAAAGAGTCTGTTAGTTTTATATTCCTCTTTAAATTGTGAAATATTAATTAGTGTCAATATTGTATAATGAATAGTTGAAATATGATTTTCAATATTACTTAATATTTTCAGTAAATTTATGTTTCAGTAAAGAAGAAATTTTAAAACCCACTTTTTATAACTCAAACCTTGTGTGAACTTCTTTACAGATTTTGAGTCGGGAGTCAGACATGTGATACCCTAGGGAGGGTGTTACATTAGTTGGTATCAGAGCACGGTTTGAGTCTTTTGGGGTTTGTGGTTAGGTCTATTTTGCTTGTGTTGTGTTCTCTGTACTATTGTTTTCCGAAAGGAAACAATGTTGTTTATAATGGATATCAGATCCATTGTATTTCGATCCACACGTCTCAAGAGAAAAAAAAAAAGAAATGGCTCGGGAAAGTTATACTTATGTGGAAATGGAACATGTTACTAGTAATACAGTTACAGCTACAGGAGCTACGTGAGCAATGTGGAAGGACGACTGCACGAACAGAGAATCGCTAAACAGCGAAAAGAAAAGAAAGTTGAAGTTCAGGATCTGATGAAAGAGAATCAGTCTTGGAATATAAGATTTCGTAATTTTGGAACTCGATATTTTTAAGGATATTTGGAAATTGATTGATTTCGACGGAAGATGTATTTACAACCATTGAGGAAACCAAAGGCAGTAAATGATGTGAAAAAAGGTACTTAATGAAGGAATGTACGTCAAGAAAACAAACATTTATTTGAAATGGTTACATCTGGTTTCCATTTTATTTTGATTCGTCCATCTTTGAAGAAAAGAAATGACTCATGATAGACGTACGCGTGTGAAAGCGAAACATAATGGTGGTGATATGACTGCAACTTTAGAAGTAATACAAACAGTGGCTGAAGTAATTATACAGCAAACTCAGAAGATTGTTCCGCAGCAAGAATTGATTTCTTAAGCTAAGATTTTGTTAGAGTTAAATCAATCTCAGGATGAGAGACCCTGTAACGTTGGACTATATTGGTTACGAAAAAAGAAATCGTAAGGTCAAGCGATTCCAACAGAAAACGTACTTGAAATCTCCAAGAAGTCAACAACAACAACAATCTTGTAGAGAAAGTACTAGAATGGCAGGTTTAGTTTGACTGTGACATCTGCACCGAAATGTAAGAAGTGTGGAAGGGGGCACTTAACGAAAGATTTTACCTTAAGGAAATAATTTGTTTCAAGCGCAGAAAGAGTTCCAATGAAAATAGAGTTTTCTGTTAGTAAAATCTCAGATAGTAGAGAAAGTTGTTACTCTGAATGGAACAGGAGTGTTCTGAGTGGAAGATTTAAACAATGGAGATTACGTCATTGGAGCTAATCCTATAAACCATACTGAATATTTCTTTGAGTAACCTATTCCTTATAACATGTGATTGAGTAGATCAATTATATGTTAGAGTTATTCGTAATCCTCTGATTTGTTTTCTTTGTTTCTATTCTTAGCCGATCGGGCTATTCAAGTTATTCAAATCATTGTTATAGATCAAATCTTGGTGTTAGTTTGATCTGTCATTCAAAATTTTGTGTTAGTTTGATCTGTTTCATAAACAGACGTGATCTTTGAAAATGGATTGGTTATTTTTCAACCATATCCTATGAGATTGTCTCAATACTGATGTTAGTATTTCAGAAAAACTCATTCCTGAAAATCAGGCAAAATCAAATTCTTGTTGAATATGTTTGGTAATATATTAGATCATTTCGCTACCTTTTCTTCCTAAACCTCTATAATGTTCTTTCATATATTGCATTTGCAAGAAAGAATATTTTGCAAGAAAGGATATTCCTATTTAACATCCATGTCATAGTATCTGGTATAAAATGCAGTTGAAAGGAGAATTCGGCTAGTGAGACATTTCTTGGTAAGAGCTAAAGCTGGAGAATAAAGTGATATGAGGATAAGAAAATTTTAAGTAATACATTACATTAGTTGGAAGTTATTTGAGAAAAACTATTCTAGGCATGAATGAAGGATGGTAGCCGCTGTATTGATATCAGAGAATTCATTCTTGAAGATCGAGTTACATCCAATTCTTTGCTGAATATGTTCGATAACATATTCGATTCGTTTTGTTCTTTTCCATGATGTTTTCTTTCATCTACTGCAATTGAAGGAATATCTTGCAAGAGAGAATATTTCTATTTATATCCAGGTCAAAGTATCAAAGTGGCGCAGCGGAAGCGTGGTGAATTCTTCAAAAGTTGAAAAAGTCTGTCTATGGGAAAAGTTAAGACGGTAATGGAAAACTGTAAAAAAAATTTATTAAGATATTTGTTTGATCAGGAGAAGTGAACAAGAGATAAAGAACTTTCAATGGTTTAGAATTGTTTGGAATAACGTAAGAGGTGAAACTACATGGGAACTGAAGAAAAGATAAAGGAATAATGTCATTATTATTAGAGGGTGTGAAATCATGGTCATGAAATTTCGAGGACGAAATTTTCGTAAAAGAGGAGTATTGTAACATCCCAAATTTCCAGTATCTCTTAAACTTGATAATTTTGATTGATTAACGTAATTTTCTTGTTTAGTAATTTCTGTGCACTGTAAAATTATTTTGTTTATTCCGTCAGCATATTTGATTGTTTTGAGTGATTTACTCCGTGTCAGGAAAATAAAAATTTTCGGACCGGAGAAAACTTTACGTAATTTAATTTTTACCGTTAGGTAATTATTTTACGTCATCTGATTTGATATTTGTGCATTTTATAATTTTTGTGATTTTATGGATGATTTTGAAATTTTTCCTGTCTGTGGGCCCCACAAGGGGTATGTGGGCCGGTGGCCATACGTGGGCCAGGTGGGTCCATCAAGAAAGCAAAAATTTTTCTACGCATAGAAAAATTTGTCTTGTTTAGGACGGAGACAGGATCTTACTAAACCTGAATCCAAAGCAGTTTTAGAAAATTTCTTTATCTTGTATTTCATCATTGTATTTAATTATCGGATGATAAAAATACATAAAAATATTATTTGTAGGATACAAGTATAAATATTAAAGCTGCGTAGTCAACAAAGAGAGCTTGACTTGATTTATACCCTTGGATGAGAATACTTAGTTTGAATATTAACCATTGATTTAATCAAAGGTTAAGAAACAAACTTAATAAAGCGCTTGGATAATAACCATTGATTTAATCAATGGTGTGAGAATAAGCTTAGTTAGGAAGGCTTTGATATCAACCATAGATGTAATCAAAGGTGTAGAATTGGTCTTGAAAAATGACAAAGACCATTTATAACCATTGGATTTAGATTAAATCAAGGGTGGAGATTTAATCTTAAAAAGTAACAAAGACCATTTATGACCATTGGATGAAAAATCAATCAATGATGGAGATTTGGTCTTCTAAAGTAGCAAAGACTAATTAGGACCCTTGGATTTAAAGTTTGAAGAAGCAATCTTGACCCTTAATTTTGGAGACACATCTAAGGGCTAGAATTTAAAGGAGAAAAATCCAATAGCCTAGATTTAGTCTTCTAAAATTAAAAATCTACCTAAATCCTAACCATTGGATTAATCAATGGCTAGAAATGCTTCAAATGGTGGCAAATAATGAAGACAACTACTTGAATGCATTATGAAGAAGGAAGAGACGGTTTTGGCTTGTTTAGAAGACAAAGGAAAAGTTTCAAATACATTAATTGATGCTTTATGTCAATTATGATTTACTTTAGTCAATTTTGTTTCATTATTTCTTTGTTTGCATCCTTAGGAAATTTCTTGGAGAGGGGCCAAGATTATTTCATTTCCTATCACACTTTATCACTCTTTTCTCTCTTCACTCTACAATGCATCCATTGTGAAGCAACTTATTACAATTCAATTCCTATCATTTTCTATCAATAGAACAAAGTAAGAAATAGTCAATAATGGTGACTTACTTCAAGGAAGCTCCACGGCAATGCAAGGAAAAAGTGGGGGCCAAAATCATTTTATTCATTTGCTACATCACTTCATTACTTTTTCTCTCAAATAATTTAGTACCATTATTTGTTCAAATAATTCACTTTTCTCTCTTGACTCTACGGCTATGCAAGTTTGATGAAAGAAAAATATATTATATTCAATTCATTTCTATCTTTTTGTTTCCAAGTGGCTCATGGCCAAGTAGTCTTTGGAGGGCCAAAATATTAACTCTTGATAATTCATGCCACCTTTCTATCAATAACATCTCTCACCTTTTTCTTTCAAAACTTGTCCACGGTCAAGGAGGCATTAGAAAGCCAAAATCATTTCATATCTCACTTTATCACCTTTTCTCTCAAATGAGTCAATACAAATTATTTGATCAAATAATACATTTTTTTTTCTCTCTTCACTCTACGGCAATCACCAAAGGAGGAGGGGTGTTATGTTCATTTTATCTCAATTGAACTCCTAAGTCTTTTATCTATTCTCCTTCTCCTTCTCTCCAAATTGAAGCTCACGGTTAGCTCATCAAGAACCATTATCCAATTTTTTTTAATTTCATCCAACCATAGATCTTGAATCTACATGATATTCTAAGCAATTTTCATGTTGAAGACTTTCTCTAAATCACTCATCTTCAACCTTATTCTTCAAGCTAAAGATTGAAGCTCTTAGATAATTTTCTCTCTTTTCTCTCCTTGGTGGATTCGGTCATGACTCCTAAGTATGGCTTCCATCACTCTTAATTTCAACCAACCATATTTCTTGAGTCCTTACCTTATTCTAAGCAACTTTCATGTTGGAGACTTTCTCTAAATCATTCATTTTCAAGAAGTTTTTCCAAGAGCAAGTTCTAAGGTTTTTGAGGTGAAGTATAAGAAACTTCATTTTCTTCTCTCTTTTTCATGATCTAAGCCATGTTTGATCCATGGTTCCTCTTAATCAAGCTTAGTATACTAATTTCTATGTATTTTGTTTTGTATTTGAAAAGCTCTTGGTGATGAAGGACTTGGAAAAAGAAGCAAAACAAGAAGTTTTTGAGGATCTTCAAGAGGTAAGAGGAGATCCATCTCACCAACCAAGCATGGTGGTGAGAGATGGTATTTTATTTGATGGATGTGGAATCCATGTGAGGATTCATATCCATGGTCATGTAATTAATTTGTGGGTGTTTATGAGCTTTGATTAATTTTCTATGCTTGATATGCTTTGCATGATTTTATAGCTTTGATGATATGCTTGATATGCTATACATGCTTTTATGGCTTTGATGGTATGCTTATATTATTTATGATGAAATATATATGTATATGCCATGACTTGATGGTGGAAAGGAAATTGATTTTTGGCTCCAATAGCCAAGGAAGAGCTACGGTTTTGATGCCCTTGATTAGGGTTCATGTTGAAAATTTTCAAGAACAAAAGAATTGATTTTTTTGAGTACTTAGAACATGGTGGATTTCGAACAAGACACCTCAAAATAGGTGTTCACAAATTAATATTTTCATGAAAGATGAAAATGGATGATTTGAAGAGTATGGAAAATAAACAAAGGATTTGTTTTTCAAGAGAACAAGAATATGATTTTTGGAGGAATTTTTATTGATTTATTTTGTGTAAAAAGATCCTAAGTGTTTTTCTAAACATGAGTTTTGAATAAACGGCAAACGTTAATTTTAAGGATTTGCAAAGAAAGTGAAAAAGAATTTGTAAAGAAAGTAAAAATGAATTTGAACAAATGGGTTTGGTTTTTATAACCATTGGTATTTCGGTTTTGAAAACAAAATTTAATGATTTTGTTTGTGTAAAACCATATCAATTTAAAAGGAAAAGTATTTGATGGCTTTAATGGATTTGTTTGTGTAAAACCATATTGATTTAAAAGAAAAAAAATGTTTTGATGATTTCAATAGTCATGTCGCGTTTTTGAAGGCTTGTAATGCCTTGATTTTTATGAACAAAGTGAATTTCAAAGTGGAAACGAATGGATTTAATACAAGGATTTTGGAAAAGGAATCAGCGTTTATCACTTGAGAAAATCAAGTTTTTTTTTTGTAAACGAAAATGTTTTCGAACTTCAATTTATTTTGAAGAAGGTTGTGTTTGGAAATGATTTGGGAAAAATGGAGAATATAATGGTGTTTTGAAAATTTACTAACGTATATCTTATTTTCAAGTTTTGAGATACGTTAGAAAATGTTAAGTTTTGAAATGTTGATTTATATCAATGGAAAAGTGATTTTGTGAATTATATTTTGAAAAAGAATTTCTTAAGTAAAGAACTGTGGAAAAATATTTTCTTAAGTAAGAAAATATATTAAATGAAGTATAAAGTTATATTATTTTGAGAAAAGTTAAAAAGGAATTTTTAAAGGTCAAGAAATATTTTACGTAATGAAATTGTAGTGAAAAATTATTTACGTATCTTAAAAACGTGATTTTTAAGTTACGTGATATGGAAAAATATTTCTATGTGATTTTAAATACGTTGAAATATTTATACGCGATTTGAATTTACGTTTAAATATTTTACGTGATTTGAACTACTATTGATAAATCACTACGTGACTGAATAGTGATAGAATATTTTTTATGCGATTGTGAAAATGGGAGAAAATTGTTATGAGATTTGGAAAGTGTTTTAAATATTTTGAGAATGATAGAAAATGATTTACGTAACGCGTAAAAGAATGATTTTTAAGTTACGCAATTTTGAAACAGTGGAAAAATACTATGCTATTTGAGAAACGTATGTTTTTACGCGATTGAGAAAAACGTTAAAAATTAGTACGTGGTTTAAAAGTCAATGAAGAGTTGCAACATTTTGAAAACGTAATGAAATATTATGAAATTTTGTAAACGTACTTGAGTGTTACGGTATTGTAAAAACGTAATAAAAATGTTTTGGAATTTTTAAAAAAATGTAACAAAAATGTTACGGTATTGTGAAAATATAAAAGAAGTGTTATGGTATTGTGAAAACATACATGAAACGTTTTGGATTGTGAAAACGTAACGGAAATGTTACGCGATTGTGAAAATACGGTAAAAGTATTTTACAACTATGAAAACGTGATAACATGATTTTCGCTATTGAAAGTACAGTATGATTACTGTTGAACCAGTGTCCATACACTGTTTGTGAGAAAATGACATAGTTGTCTGTGATTGGATTTGGTGCATTATACATGCATTGGAATGGTCTGATGAGGACTGGATATGGCTGATTGCCTAGGAGAAATACACCTCTTGAGTGGGTGCGATATGCGTAGTGTAGGTCACTTGTTGACCTTGGGGGCATCGGGGTGCGGGTTGCCTACACGGGTGGTTGGTCGCGCTTCTTCCCGTAGGTTAGACCGATGCAACACACCGATGATCCTGACCGAGACACTATTCTTAATCAAGATCTGATAAAGACTGTCGTGTATGTGCTAGATGTGCAAAAATTGAAATGAGAATTAAAGCACGTGGTCTGAGGCACGTGGTACCTAAGCAGCAGTCTTTTCGATCATTTCTCCGACCCGAGTTTTAGCTCCATGGAGTAGGAAATCGAGTCTTGTGTACATGCATAATCCGAACATTTATATCGTGTGATATATTAATTGAGGAATATTGGCTATGACAATTGTTTTGAATACTTGGATGATGATGATGATAATTAGGACATTATCGTAATTGTTGTTTATGATAATTGAATTGATAAATGATTTGATGATGATAGTTGATTAATATTGAATATATTATTAGAAGTTTGGTATGATATCTCTCGTATGATATTCTTGTTTGTGTTATCTCTGTCTTTGCCATGTTGGTATTGGTGTAGGTGATCTCCCTCTTTGTTATGTTGTTTTGTTGTGGCATCTTGTTAAAATCAAATAATAGAAGGATCGAGTTGTCTTAGACATAACGGGCGATGGATACTCAGAGATTGATGAAAACATTGAAGAGTGGCTGTCTCAAGTTTGAAGATGTTCTGAGTAGATAAGGAGTAGAGTTCTGATGCAACAAGATGGATACACAACAGAATAAGTATGTTAAGTTTTAACGTTAGTGTTGTACCGTGCTATTAAGTAGGACCCATCATGGGGTTTGCTACTGTTAAAAAAAAAGAGTCTGTTAGTTTTATATTCCTCTTTAAATTGTGAAATATTAATTAGTGTCAATATTGTATAATGAATAGTTGAAATATGATTTTCAATATTACTTAATATTTTCAGTAAATTTATGTTTCAGTAAAGAAGAAATTTTAAAACCCACTTTTTATAACTCAAACCTTGTGTGAACTTCTTTACAGATTTTGAGTCGGGAGTCAGACATGTGATACCCTAGGGAGGGTGTTACATTAGTTGGTATCAGAGCACGGTTTGAGTCTTTTGGGGTTTGTGGTTAGGTCTATTTTGCTTGTGTTGTGTTCTCTGTACTATTGTTTTCCGAAAGGAAACAATGCTGTTTATAATGGATATCAGATCCATTGTATTTCGATCCACACGCCTCAAGAGAAAAAAAAAAGAAATGGCTCGGGAAAGTTATACTTATGTGGAAATGGAACATGTTACTAGTAATACAGTTACAGCTACGGGAGCTACGTGAGCAATGTGGAAGGACAATGCACGAACAGAGAATCGCTAAACAACGAAAAGAAAAGAAAGTTGAAGTTCGAGGATCGATGAAAGAGAATCGGTCTTGGAATATAAGATTTCGTAATTTTGGAACTCGATATTTTTAGGGATATTTGGAAATTGATTGATTTCGACGGAAGATGTATTTACAACCATTGAGGAAACCAAAGGCAGCAAGTGATGTGAAAGAAGGAACTTAATAAAGGAATGTACGTCAAGGAAACAAACATTTATTTGAAATGGTTACATCTGGTTTCCATTTTATTTTGATTCGTCCATCTTTGAAGAAAAGAAATGACTCGTGATAGACGTACGCGTGTGAAAGCGAAACATAATGGTGGTGATATGACCGCAACTTTAGAAGTAATACAAACGAGTGGTGAAGTAATTATACAAACAAACTCGAGAAGATTGTTCATGAGCAAGAATTGATTTCTTAAGCTAAGATTTTGTTAGAGTTAAATCAATCTTAGGATGAGAAAGCCTGTAACGTTGGACTATATTGGTTACGAAAAAAGAAATCATAAGGTCAAGTGATTCCAACAGAAAACGTGCTTGAAATCTCCAAGAAGTCAACAACAACAACAATCTTGTGGAGAAAGTACTAGAATGGTTTAGTTTAGTTTGTGACATCTGCGCACCGAAATGTAAGAAGTGTGGAAGGGGCACTTAACGAAAGATTTTACCTTAAGGAAATAATTTGTTTCAAGCGCAGAAAGAGTTCCAATGAAAATAGAGTTTTACGTTAGTAAAATCTCGGATAGTAGAGAAAGTTGTTACTCGAATGGAACAGAGTGTTTCGAGTGGAAGATTTAAACAATGGAGATTACGTCATTGGAGCTAATCCTATAAACCATCTTGAATATTTCTTTGAGTAACCTATTCCTTATAACATGTGATTGAGTAGATCAATTATATGTTAGAGTTATTCGTAATCCTCTGATTTGTTTTCTTTGTTTCTATTCTTAGCCGATCGGGCTATTCAAGTTATTCAAATCATTGTTATAGATCAAATCTTGGTGTTAGTTTGATCTGTCATTCAAAATTTTGTGTTAGTTTGATCTGTTTCATAAACAGACGTGATCTTTGAAAATGGATTGGTTATTTTTCAACCATATCCTATGAGATTGTCTCAATACAGTGTTAGTATTTCAGAAAAACTCATTCCTGAAAATCAGGCAAAATCAAATTCTTGTTGAATATGTTTGGTAATATATTAGATCATTTCGCTACCTTTTCTTCCTAAACCTCTATAATGTTCTTTCATATATTGCATTTGCAAGAAAGAATATTTTGCAAGAAAGGATATTCCTATTTAACATCCATGTCATAGTATCTGGTATAAAATGCAGTTGAAAGGAGAATTCGGCTAGTGAGACATTTCTTGGTAAGAGCTAAAGCTGGAGAATAAAGTGATATGAGGATAAGAAAATTTTAAGTAATACATTACATTAGTTGGAAGTTATTTGAGAAAAACTATTCTAGGCATGAATGAAGGATGGTAGCCGCTGTATTGATATCAGAGAATTCATTCTTGAAGATCGAGTTACATCCAATTCTTTGCTGAATATGTTCGATAACATATTCGATTCGTTTTGTTCTTTTCCATGATGTTTTCTTTCATCTACTGCAATTGAAGGAATATCTTGCAAGAGAGAATATTTCTATTTATATCCAGGTCAAAGTATCAAAGTGGCGCAGCGGAAGCGTGGTGAATTCTTCAAAAGTTGAAAAAGTCTGTCTATGGGAAAAGTTAAGACGGTAATGGAAAATCGTAAAAAAAAATTTATTAAGATATTTGTTTGATCAGGAGAAGTGAACAAGAGATAAAGAACTTTCAATGGTTTAGAATTGTTTGGAATAACGTAAGAGGTGAAACTACATGGGAACTGAAGAAAAGATAAAGGAATAATGTCATTATTATTCCGAGGGTGTGAAATCATGGTCATGAAATTTCGAGGACGAAATTTCTGTAAAGAGGGGGAGTATTGTAACATCCCAAATTTCCGTATCTCTTAAACAGTAATTTTTGACAGCTAATTAATTTTCTTGTTTAGTAATTTCGTGTAATTGTAAAATTATTTTGTTTATTCCGTCAAGCATATTTGATTGTTTTGAGTGATTTACTCGTGTCGGAAAATAAAAATTTTTGGATAGGAGAAAACTTTACGTAATTTAATTTTTACCGTTAGGTAATTATTTTACGTCATCGATTTGATATTTGTGCATTTTATAATTTTTGTGATTTTATGGATGATTTTGAAATTTTCCTGTCTGTGGGCCCCACAAGAGGTATGTGGGCCAGTGTGGCTATACGTGGGCCCAGTGGGTCCAAAAGCAAAAATTTTCTACGCATAGAAAAATTTGTCCTGTTTAGACGAAGACAGGGGATCTTACTAAACCTGAATCCGGAAACAGTTTTAGAAAATTTCTTGTACTGTATTTCATACTGTATTTAATTATCGGATGATAAAAATACAGTAAAAATATTATTTGTAGGATACAAGTATAAATATTAAACTGCGTAGTCAACAAAGAGAGCTTGACTTGATTTATACCCTTGGATGAGAATACTTAGTTTGAATATTAACCATTGATTTAATCAAAGGTTAAGAAACAAACTTAATAAAGAAGCCTTGGATAATAACCATTGATTTAATCAATGGTGTGAGAATGCTTAGTTAGGAAGGCTTTGATATCAACCATAGATGTAATCAAAGGTGTAGAATTGGTCTTGAAAAATGACAAAGACCATTTATAACCATTGGATTTAGATTAAATCAAGGGTGGAGATTTAATCTTAAAAAGTAACAAAGACCATTTATGACCATTGGATGAAAAATCAATCAATGATGGAGATTTGGTCTTCTAAAGTAACAAAGACTAATTAGGACCCTTGGATTTAAAGTTTGAAGAAGCAATCTTGATCCCTTAATTTTGGAGACACATCTAAAGATTAGAATTTAAAGGAGAAAAATCCAATAGCCTAGATTTAGTCTTCTAAAATTAAAAATCTACCTAAATCCTAACCATTGGATTAATCAATGGCTAGAAATGCTTCAAATGGTGGCAAATAATGAAGACAACTACTTGAATGCATTATGAAGAGGAAGGAGACGGTTTGGCTTGTTTAGAAGACAAAGGAAAAGTTTCAAATACATTAATTGATGCTTTATGTCAATTATGATTTACTTTAGTCAATTTTGTTTCATTATTTCTTTGTTTGCATCCTTAGGAAATTTCTTGGAGAGGGGCCAAGATTATTTCATTTCCTATCACACTTTATCACTCTTTTCTCTCTTCACTCTACGGCAATGCATCCATTGTGAAGCAACTTATTACAATTCAATTCCTATCATTTTCTATCAATAGAACAAAGTAAGAAATAGTCAATAATGGTGACTTACTTCAAGGAAGCTCCACGGCAATGCAAGGAAAAAGTGGGGGGCCAAAATCATTTTATTCATTTGCTACATCACTTCATTACTTTTTCTCTCAAATAATTTAGTACCATTATTTGTTCAAATAATTCACTTTTTCTCTCTTGACTCTACGGCTATGCAAGTTTGATGAAAGAAAAATATATTATATTCAATTCATTTCTATCTTTTTGTTTCCAAGTGGCTCATGGCCAAGTAGTCTTTGGAGGGCCAAAATATTAACTCTTGATAATTCATGCCACCTTTCTATCAATAACATCTCTCACCTTTTTCTTTCAAAACTTGTCCACGGTCAAGGAGGCATTAGAAAGCCAAAATCATTTCATATCTCACTTTATCACCTTTTCTCTCAAATGAGTCAATACAAATTATTTGATCAAATAATACATTTTTTTTCTCTCTTCACTCTACGGCAATCACCAAAGGAGGAGGGTGTTATGTTCATTTTATCTCAATTGAACTCCTAAGTCTTTTATCTATTCTCCTTCTCCTTCTCTCCAAATTGAAGCTCACGGTTAGCTCATCAAGAACCATTATCCAATTTTTTTAATTTCATCCAACCATAGATCTTGAATCTACATGATATTCTAAGCAATTTTCATGTTGAAGACTTTCTCTAAATCACTCATCTTCAACCTTATTCTTCAAGCTAAAGATTGAAGCTCTTAGATAATTTTCTCTCTTTTCTCTCCTTGGTGGATTCGGTCATGACTCCTAAGTATGGCTTCCATCACTCTTAATTTCAACCAACCATATTTCTTGAGTCCTTACCTTATTCTAAGCAACTTTCATGTTGGAGACTTTCTCTAAATCATTCATTTTCAAGAAGTTTTTCCAAGAGCAAGTTCTAAGGTTTTTGAGGTGAAGTATAAGGAAACTTCATTTTCTTCTCTCTTTTTCATGATCTAAGCCATGTTTGATCCATGGTTCCTCTTAATCAAGCTTAGTATACTAATTTCTATGTATTTTGTTTTGTATTTGAAAAGCTCTTGGTGATGAAGGACTTGGAAAAAGAAGCAAAACAAGAAGTTTTGAGGATCTTCAAGAGGTAAGAGGAGATCCATCTCACCAACCAAGCATGGTGGTGAGAGATGGTATTTTATTTGATGGATGTGGAATCCATGTGAGGATTCATATCCATGGTCATGTAATTAATTTGTGGGTGTTTATGAGCTTTGATTAATTTTCTATGCTTGATATGCTTTTGCATGATTTTATAGCTTTGATGATATGCTTGATATGCTATACATGCTTTTATGGCTTTGATGGTATGCTTATATTATTTATGATGAAATATATATGTATATGCCATGACTTGATGGTGGAAAGGAAATTGATTTTTGGCTCCAATAGCCAAGGAAGAGCTACGGTTTTGATGCCCTTGATTAGGGTTCATGTTGAAAATTTTCAAGAACTAAAGAATTGATTTTTTTGAGTACTTAGAACATGGTGGATTTGAACAAGACACCTCAAAATAGGTGTTCACAAATTAATATTTTCATGAAAGATGAAAATGGATGATTTGAAGAGTATGGAAAATAAACAAAGGATTTGTTTTTCAAGAGAACAAGAATATGATTTTTGGAGGAATTTTTATTGATTTATTTTGTGTAAAAAGATCCTAAGTGTTTTTCTAAACATGAGTTTTGAATGAAACGGGCAAACGTTAATTTTAAGGATTTGCAAAGAAAGTGAAAAAGAATTTGTAAAGAAAGTAAAAATGAATTTGAACAAATGGGTTTGGTTTTATAACCATTGGTATTTCGGTTTTGAAAACAAAATTCTAATGATTTTGTTTGTGTAAAACCATATCAATTTAAAAGGAAAAGTATTTGATGGCTTTAATGGTTTTGTTTGTGTAAAACCATATTGATTTAAAAGAAAAAAAAATGTTTTGATGATTTCAATAGTCATGTCCACGTTTTTGAAGGCTTGTAATGCCTTGATTTTTATGAACAAAGTGAATTTCAAAGTGGAAACGTAACTGGATTTAATACAAGGATTTTGGAAAGGGAATCAGAGCGTTTATCACTTGAGAAAATCAAGTTTTTTTTTGTAAACGAAAATGTTTTCGAACTTCAATTTATTTTGAAGAAGGTTGTGTTTGGAAATGATTTGGGAAAAATGGAGAATATAATGGTGTTTTGAAAATTTACTAACGTATATCTTATTTTCAAGTTTTGAGATACGTTAGAAAATGTTAAGTTTTGAAACGTTGATTTATATCAATGGAAAAGTGATTTTGTGAATTATATTTTGAAAAAGAATTTTTAAGTAAAGAATGTGGAAAAATATTTTCTTAAGTAAGAAAATATATTAAATGAAGTATAAAGTTATATTATTTTGAGAAAAGTTAAAAAGGAATTTTTAAAGGTCAAGAAATATTTTACGTAATGAAATTGTAGTGAAAAATTATTTACGTATCTTAAAAACGTGATTTTTAAGTTACGTGATATGGAAAAATATTTCTATGTGATTTTAAATACGTTGAAATATTTATACGCGATTTGAATTTACGTTTAAATATTTTACGTGATTTGAACTACTGTTGATAAATCACTACACGTGATTGAATAGCGATAGAATATTTTTTTATGCGATTGTGAAAATGGGAGAAAATTGTTATGAGATTTGGAAAGTGTTTTAAATATTTTGAGAATGATAGAAAATGATTTACGTAACGTAAAAGAATGATTTTTAAGTTACGCAATTTTGAAACAGTGGAAAAATACTATGCTATTTGAGAAACGTATGTTTTTACGCGATTGAGAAAAACGTTAAAAATTAGTACGTGGTTTAAAAGTGCAACAGAAGAGTTGCAACATTTTGAAAACGTAACAGAAATATTATGAAATTTTGTAAACGTAACAGTAGTGTTACGGTATTGTAAAAACGTAATAAAAATGTTTTGGAATTTTTAAAAAAAATGTAACAAAAATGTTACGGTATTGTGAAAATATAAAAGAAGTGTTATGGTATTGTGAAAACATAACAGAAACGTTTTGGATTGTGAAACGCAATGAAAATGTTACGCGATTGTGAAAATACGGTAAAAGTGTTTTAGAATTATGAAAACGTGATAACATGATTTTCGCTATTGAAAGTACAGTATGATTACTATTGAACCAGTGTCCATACACTGTTTGTGAGAAAATGACATGTTTGTTTGTGATTGGATTTGGTGCATTATACATGCATTGGAATGGTCCGATGAGGATTTGGATATGGTGATTGCCTAGGAGAAATACACCTCTTGAGTGGGTGCGATATGCGTAGTGTAGGTCACTTGTTGACCTTGGGGGCATCGGGGTGCGGGTTGCCTACACGGGTGGTTGGTCGCGCTTCTTCCCGTAGGTTAGACCGATGCAACACACCGATGATCTCGACCGAGACACTATTCTTAATCAAGATCGATAAAGACTGTCGTGTATGTGCTAGATGTGCAAAAATTGAAATGAGAATTAAAGCACGTGGTCTGAGGCACGTGGTACCGGCAGGTCTTTTCGATCATTTCTTCGACCTGAGTTTTAGCTCCATGGAGTAGGAAATCGAGTCTTGTGTACATGCATAATCGAACATTTATATCTCGTGTGATATATTAATTGAGGAATATTGGCTATGACAATTGTTTTGAATACTTGGATGATGATGATGATAATTAGGACATTATCGTAATTGTTGTTTATGATAATTGAATTGATAAATGATTTGATGATGATAGTTGATTAATATTGAATATATTATTGGAAGTTTGGTATGATATCTCTGTATGATATTGCTGTTTGTGTTATCTCTGTGCTGCCATGTTGGTATTGGTGTAGGTGATCTCACCTCTTTGTTATGTTGTTTTGTTGTGACTGTACTGTTAAAATCAAATAATAGAAGGATCGAGTTGTCTTAGACATAACGGGCGATGGATACTCAGAGATTGATGAAAACATTGAACAGTGGCTGTCTCAAGTTTGAAGATGTTCTGAGTAGATAAGGAGTAGAGTTCTGATGCAACAAGATGGATACACAACAGAATAAGTATGTTAAGTTTTAACGTTAGTGTTGTACCGTGCTATTAAGTAGGACCCGTCATGGGGTTTGCTACTGTTAAAAAAAAAAGAGTCTGCTAGTTTTATATTCCTCTTTAAATTGTGAAATATTAATTAGTGTCAATATTGTATAATGAATAGTTGAAATATGATTTTCAATATTACTTAATATTTTCAGTAAATTTATGTTTCAGTAACGAAGAAATTTTAAAACCCACTTTTTATTACTCAAACCTTGTGTGAACTTCTTTACAGATTTTGAGTCGGGAGTCAGACATGTGATACCCTAGGGAGGGTGTTACAAGTCACACGTTCCAGAAGGTTCCATGTTGACTCAGCTAGTGACTCGCTATGCTGACTCACCTGTTCTAGAAATATCTACACTGACTCATCATGCTGACTCATTGTAGTGAGGCACATGTTCTAGAAATTTCTCTTTGATGACTCGCTCTATGACTCATCAAGGGTAATCAGTAGAAAAATCATCAACAACAGTTTCTACCCAACTAGAACAAGAGAAAAATCTAGGTATATTTTATTATCCATTAGACAATAGACATTGACTTTATAAGCAGTAATTATTGTTCATTGTTTAAAGTATACCGAAAAATATCCTAAGCCTTCATCTTTTTCATGAAGTCTATAAATAGGAGGGCTTTGATTCATTTGCATCTTTTGCATCAAGTTGACCCTTTTCTTTCCTTGTGTTCCATGGCCAAACACTTTTGGAGGCCAAAATTATACACTTGCTCATCTTTAATTCATCTCCACCCAAGAAGCCAAAACTATACACCAAACTCTCTCACTTTTATGAAAGCTTTCTCATCAATTCTCTTCACTAAACCCACGGCTAGGACTCCTTGGGAGACCAAGTTCTTTACTTAGTTCATCTTTTTCTCAATTTCACCAAGAACCAAGAACAAGCAACAAAAATTCTCTCACTTTCTCCCTCCATATATTCGGCCAAGCACCTAGAACCACTCTCTAAACTTCTATAATTCCTACCAATATTATTTCTTGAATCCTCTCATTAATCCAAGACACTTTAATGTCGGGAATTTTTCAAGATTCATTCATCTTCATCTTTCCATCAAGCAAAGAACACAAAAACTCTTACCTTTCTCTCTCACAAAGCTCACGGCCAACCACCACAAAATCACCTTCCAAGCTTCAATAATTCTAAATAACCTTAGATCTTGAATCTCCATGCAATTCTAAGGAACTTTCATGTTGTGACCATCTTCCAAATCATCCATCTTCAAGCACTTTTTCTAAGATATAAGTTTGAAGGATAAATGGTGAAATTCTTGATATCCTCTTCTAATCATAGATTCAAAGTTCTAAACCATATTTTGATCCATGGTTTTTCTTATTTAATCCTTAGATATTAATATTTCACGTTTTCTTTGATTTTCAAGAAAACACTTGGTGGTTGAAGTTCTTTTTGAAGGAGACAACAAGGAGCTTTGGAGGTTTCACCAAGAGGTAAGAGGGAGATTACCCTCATCAACCATGTGTTGGTGGTGAGGAATGGATGTATTTGTGGTGAATAATCCATAAGGATTCATTCACATGGTTGTTTAAAGATTTCCTATTTGTGATTGATTTTGTATGCAAGCATGTCTGTAGCTTTAAAATATATAGTATGTGTTTATAGATACATGATAGTTATTGTAGGATATGAATAATATGTTGAGGATTTGCATGAGTGTTCCAAAGAACACATGAAGCTCACGACTTCACATTACAAAAGGAACCAAGATGTTCTAAATATTTTTCTAATTATGGATTAAATGATTTAATAATAATAAATTGGATTAAGAATTTTTATAAGAGATTAAATGATGAGAAACAATTAAATATGATTTTTAATGCATAGAATGATTTTTGGCCAACATGCCTACTTATAATGTTTTTAATCAAAAACTATTTTAAAAATGTAGACTTATGTAATTAATTTAATGAGAACTTAATTAAATGGATTTTTGGATAAACAATGGAAAGTAATTTAATTTCTGAGTTAAATTAGTGAATTTAAGTAATGATATAAATACTTGAAAAGTACTAACGTATAGCTCAATCATTGAGTTTTGAAGTGCATTAGCAAGTTTTGAGATATAATTATTAGTTATGATTAAGAAAGGTAAATTTTTTTATGGAAACGTAGAAAATATCACTTAATGAATTTTCTACACAAAATGTCGCCAAAATTAATTAAAAATGGACTTATAATAGAGAAAGTTTCAATATAAAATTTGAACGTAAAGAAAATATTATACGTAGTTGAGAAATACTAGAAATAGCTTATGCGTACTGTAAAATAATAATTTTAAGCTACGCGATTGAGAAAATGATTTAAAAACACTACGCGATATTTAAAACATTGAAAAATATTTACGCAATTTAAAAACGTTTTGAAAAAGGTGATGCAATTGTAAAAACACGATAAAATCTTTACGCGGCTAAAAGGAACAATGAGTTTTACTGTCAGGCCAAAGTGGTGGACCCGAACATGTTGAGAAAATAGTACTGTCAAGTGGAGACATACTATATTTGAAAATATTGAGACTGAGGACATTTGTGTAAATATGGTGACATATTGAGATTGAGGGTATTTATGAGATTATGGTTTATGAGTATATATTGAGGGATGTGTCAATTTGGTTGAGAATTGACGTTTGACTGACGAGATGAATTACACCGTGTTGTCGGTGTGATAGGCGTAGTGTGGTTCATTGAGTGGACTTGGAGGCATTAATGTGCGGAGTATTCCACATGTGGACAAATGGTCGCTCCTCTGGGCCGTGGTAACTGGTAACACACTAATGATCTCGACACGCACTATTCTTAATCGAGATCTTGTGGAGACTATTTAATACAATGCTTGTAGTGCACGACGTATTTGGACTGTGTACTACTACACGATGTTTTGGACTGTGGGCTACAGACACGACGTTGGACAGTGCAATAGTTTGGTTGGGTAGCCTGAGGTACTAATAGTTCTTTACGGATCATTCTCTCTGATGTCTGTGTTTTAGCTCCATGGAGTGGGAATGAGTCTGTGTATATTTGTATATATGATCTGCATCTTAATGTGGTTATTCATATTTAATTTTGAGAATATTATGTGTGATGTGTTAATGTGAGATATTATGCATGATGTGACTATATGGTTTATTGTATTAATTGTTATATCTGTTATGGTAAAATTATTGTTGTTCATTTTTATTGTGATATATGTTGAATTATTTGTAAATTGATAACATGATTATACTTGTGAAATCTATGTGTATGGAATGACTTTGTCATTCGTATCATTCTTTGCTACCATACTAGTATTGGTGAAAGGGGATTTCACCTCTTTACTGTATTGCTTTGTTGTGTTTGTATTGTTAAATTCGTATAGTAGGTGAAACGAGTTTTCTTGGACTTATTGGAAGCAATGTTCTGAGATCAGTGATGGCGTCAAGGAGTAATCTTCCAAGTTTCAACAGTAAGCAGTTTGATGGAGGAACGGAACAAGTATGTTGAGTTTTCTCGTTAGTGTTATTACCGTACTATTAAGTAGGACCCGTTATTGGATTTGCTATTGTTTCTTGAGTCTGTAAAATTTTATGTTTTAAAATGTTGTTGAATATTATGTGATATAAGTAAAATGTGTATTAATCAATTCAGTCTATTCTTCTATTACTTATATTTTCGGTAAGTTTATGTTTCCTCAAAAAGGAAAATTTTAAAATCCATATTTTAGAACTCAAAGCTTTTATGAAATGGTTTTACAGGGTTTTAAGTTTTTGTCGAAAATGTAATGCCTTGAGGAGGGTGTTACACACATAACATTACAACACATATATTTACCAACAGTAATAATCGAAATAAGCGTTAAGAGAGGAACAACAATAGGTAATAACAAAGCAAGTCATAAAAGGAAACAACAATAATATCTCAGGCAGTAAACAGGTCAACAATCAGATAATTATTATAACAATAAAAGAGGTAATTTAACAGTTATAGACACTCATGTCAGATGAATTATGAGACTAATAATGCATAATGCATATGGTACCAAAATCCTACTCTATAGAGTTAGACATAAACAGTCTGAGAGAATGATCAAGGAGCACATGCCAGTATCTCGTTAGCCTTAAAATAAAGTGCTTATCAGAAAAATAATATTTTGTGCAACATGACTTATACATGGCACACTCAACAAGATCGCGATATAGGACAATGTCTCGGTCCGGATCATCGGTGTGTTTGCATCGGTCTATCTCACGACCCTAGTGGAGCTACCACTGTCTATTACGAGACACCCGTACCCCGACGCCCCCAAGGTCAATAATATGACCTACACTTAGTCAGCTCGCACCTGCACTAAGGTGTAATTCAATCTCCTAGGCAAGCATCGCCTATACAATAGAGTCCAACGGACTTTCTCAAATGCATGATGACTCAATGCATATCATGTATATTTAACAATAATATAGTTATCTATAACATATCACAATTTTTACAACTTAAACATCAATAATTCCCTAGTCCCTTTCATGGACCCAAAATAACATAGCATTATGTTCTCAAAGTGGTAAATGGCGCCGTTGCCGGGGATTAGTAAGTGTAATCTTTTCATTTTAAGTGTTTTTACTAACTTTTGCTTTTTATTAACTTTTCTAACATTTTTATCCATTGTCTAGTGTATTTTGCTTATTTATTTGTTTTTGTGTGATGCATGACTAGGTCCGAGCCTGATAACTTGGTTGACTTTGATCCTGAGATTGATAGAACCTTGCATAGGTTGATTAGAGCTCGTAGGCTAAGTGCAAGAATTGCTTCTGAATTTGATCTTAATATTGGGAGTGAACTTGAGATCTTGAATAATTCTGAAACCATGGCTAATAACATGCAGAATAGAACTCTTAAGGAACTTGCTGCTCCTGATATAACTAACCAGTCTTTGTGTATTCAATACCCAGATCTTGATGCTGATTTTGAGTTAAAATCTGGATTGATACATTTGTTGCCCAAGTTTCATGGTCTTGCAGGTGAGGATCCCCATAAGCATCTAAAGGAGTTCCATGTAGTTTGTTCAACCATGAAGCCACATGGGATCTCAGAAGAGCACATCAAGCTGAGGGCATTTCCTTTCTCACTTGTTGATACAGCCAAGGATTGGTTATTTTATCTTTCACCAGGTTCAGTAACAAGTTGGGTGACATGAAGCGGTTGTTCTTAGAGAAATTTTTCCCTGCCTCTAAATTTCTTTGCCATTAGAAAAGATATATGTGGCATAAGACAAATGACGGAGAGACCTTGCATGAATATTGGGAAAGATTCAAGAAGGCGTGCTCGAGTGTCCCCACCACCAAATCACCGATCAACTCTTAATTCAATATTTCTATGAAGGCTTCTTTGCCAAATGACGAAGCATGGTGGATGCTGCCTCTGGAGGAGCCTTAGTAGACAAGACCCCTACAGCAGCGAGAGATTTGATAGCAAACATGGCAGCTAACACCCAACAATTTGGCACACGAATTATTACCTCAACCAGAGGAGTCAATGAGATTCAATCATCTCATGTAGACCAACAGAGAATGGAACACAGACTTGATGAATTGACTTCTTTGGTGAGGCAGTTAGCAGTGGGACAACAAGCACCAATGCAGATGGCTGCAACTGTGTGTGGCATTTGCTCTTGTTCATCTCATCCTACTGATGCATGCCCCACACTTCAGGATAGTGGTTCTATTTTTCCAGAGCAATCTGTTGTAGCAGCTGGTATTTTTCCTAGTAGACCCTAATATCAGCAATCACAGCAGCAGCCCAGATATGATCCATTTTCTAATACCTATAACCCTGGCTGGAGGGACCATCCCAACATGAGATATGGAAATTCGGTCAACAACAACGGCCCTACCAACAAAGAAGAAGCGCAGGTTTAGATACCAAGCTACGAGGCCCTAGCAACAAGTACCAACCACCGCATTTAGGCAAGCACAACCTACGCCGCCACCCATGCACAGCCCCTCCGATTACTGTTCCAGCGGCCACACCGGTATGAGCCACCTTTCGAAGACTTGATGAAACGGTTTCAGCAGAATGTCAATGCCACCATCCGAATTTACAAACTCAAATTGGGCGAGATGGCAACCACTCGAGTGAGTGAAAAGTCAAGGGTCGAACCAATTGCCTTCACAAACAAAGTCAACAACCCAAGAGGCAATGTAAGTGCCATTAGCTTGAGAAGTGGCAGAGAAGTTGACGGTCCTACTCCACCACAACACGAACTACAAGTGCAAAGAACCGAGAAGGTGACCGAGAAACGAGGAAGAAAGTGGATAACTCGGTCAAAAATCGTGACACGGAAGAAATGTGCGAGAGAATTCAAATCGGCCATTCCACTACCTTTTCAAAACAGAGTCACACAGTCAAGCATACATTGCGCAAACAGAAATAGAAAGAGAAGTCATGGACACATTCAGGAAGGTGGAAATCAATATTTCCCTCCTTGATGCAATCAAGCAGATTCCCAAGTATGCCAAATTCCTCAAAGAGTTGTATACTCACAAGAGAAGACTTAAGGGTACTGAGAAAATAAGCATGGGCAGAAATGTTTCTGCAATGATTCTACTAAGCATGTCACAAAAATGCAAAGATCCTGGAACTTTCACAATTCCTTGCACGATAGGTAACTCCAAATTTGAACATGCAATGCTAGACTTGGGTGCTTCGATTAATGTCATGCCTATGTCAATATATCAGTCCTTGAACATTGGCACTTTACAACCTACTGGTATAGTGATTCAGTTGGCAAATAGGACCACTGCTCATCCTGTAGGAGTGCTAGAAGATGTGTTAGTTCGGGTGAATGAGCTATTTTTTCCAGCGGACTTCTATATTCTGAACATGGAAGATGAGTCTTCAACAAACTATGCTCCATTGATCCTAGGCAGACCTTTCCTCAAGACAGCCAAGACCAAGATAGATGTGCATGCTGGCACCCTTTCTATGGAATTTGGCAACGATGTGGTACAATTTAACATTTTTGAGGCCATGAGACATCCCCTAAAGGAGCATTTTGTTTTCCATGTTGATGTGATTGATATGCTAGTTGACGATGCTTATGCTGATATTTATGCTGAATTTCCTGATATTATTGATTTTCTGGATTTTGTTACCTGTGAAACATGTGCTGGCTGTGATACTGTACCATGTGCTGCATGTGCTGAGATTTATGTTGGTATAAGTGATGATGCAACTGCTGACTTGAATGATACCACATGTGAAAATAGAAGTCAGAACTGTGCTGAATTTAATGTTGCTGAATTAGTTGTTTCAAATAGCTTGCTGTCTTCCATTGTACAGCCCCCATCCTTAGAGTTGAAGACTTTGCCAGACCATCTTAAATATGCATATTTAGGAGATGGTGAGAAGCTGCCAGTGATTGTTGCTAAGAATCTGCAACCTGAACAAGAAGAAAAATTGTTGTAGGTTTTGAGGCAGAATAAGCAAGCCATCGGATGGACACTTGCAGATCTTCTTGGTATTAGTCCCTCCACATGCATGCATAGGATTTTATTGGAGGAGGATACGAAACCAGTAAGGCAACCCCAAAGGAGACTGAACCCCTTGATTCTAGATGTGGTGAAGAAGGAAGTCACCAAGCTACTTCAAGCTGGCATTATTTATCTCATATCAGACAGTAAATGGGTGAGCCCCGTGCAGGTTGTTCCCAAGAAATTTGGGGTCACAGTAGTTAAGAATAAGAATAATGAACTTCTACCCACAAGAGTTCAGAACAGTTGGCGGGTTTGTATTGATTATAGGCGGCTTAACCAGGCTACCAGAAAAGATCATTTTCTGCTACCTTTCATTGATCAGATGTTGGAGAGGCTAGCTGGCAAGTCGCATTATTGTTTCCTGGATGGATATTTGGGCTATTTTCAAATTCATATAGCCCCAAAAGACCAAGAGAAGACTACTTTCACTTATCCATTTGGCACATTTGCATACAGGAGGATGCCCTTTGGTCTGTGCAATGCTCCGGGCACCTTTCAAAGGTGTATGGTAAGTATCTTTTCTGACTTTTTAGAGAATTGCATGGATGTGTTTATGGATGATTTTACTGTCTATGGCTCTTCCTTTGATGCATGTTTGGATAGTTTGACTCGGGTTTTGCATAAATGCATTAAGACTAACCTTGTTTTGAATTTTGAGAAATGTTATTTCATGGTGGAGCAAGGCATAGTTTTAGGGCATATAATATCTAGCAAGGGTATTGAGGTAGATCCTGCGAAAATAGATGTTATTTCATGCCTATCTTACCCCACATGCATGCGGGAGGTTCGTTCTTTCCTTGGTCATGCAGGTTTCTATAGGCGATTCATAAAAGATTTCAGCAAAATTGCTCTTCCACTATCCAACTTGCTACAAAAAGAAGTGGAGTTCCATTTTGACCAGAAATGCAAGGATGCCTTCAATCACTTGAAGCAAGCATTAACCAGTACACCTATCATCCAGCCACCAGATTGGACACTCCTATTTGAGCTCATGTGTGATGCCTCTAATTATGCTTTGGGAGCTGTTCATGCACAAAAGGTCAGCAAAATATCTCATGTCATCTCCTATGCTTCAAGAACTTTAGATCCTGCATAAGTCAACTACACTACCACTGAAAAGGAACTTTTAGCAATTGTTTTTACTTTAGACAAATTTCGATCATATTTGCTTGGTTCTAGAGTGGTTGTGTTTTCAGATCATACATCTCTGAAGTTTCTCCTGAAGAAGCTTGATGCAAAGCCTAGGTTGATTAGGTGGATTTTGCTCATCCAAGAGTTCGATATTGAAATCCGTGATAAAAGTGGAGCGGAGAATTTAGTGGCTGATCACCTAAGCCGAATTGAAAGGGAGGCAGATACTTTTCCTATCCATGATGTCTTCACGATGAGCAGCTTTTCAAGTCGCAAGGTAACACTCCTTGGTTTCTTGATTTGATAAATTTCTTAGTTCTTTGGTGTTTTTCCTACACATTTTATTAGGGCTCGATTGATAAATTGAAGAGTGAGTCAAAATATTATGTGTGGGACGACCCTTATCTGTAGAAATTTTGTAGTGACCAAGTCATTAGGAGATGCGTGCCTGATAATGAATTCCATTCTATTCTTAGCTTTTGTCATACACTTGCATGTGGCGGTCATTTTGGTCCCCAAAGGATTTGCTAGGAAAGTTTTGGAATCTGGATTATATTGGCCCACTCTATTTCATGATGCATATGTGTTTTGTAAATCTTGTGATCAATGCCAAAGAACAGGAAACACTTCTCGAAGGAATGAGATGCTCCGAGAAATCCTTATTGTTCGTGAGATTTTTGATGTATGGGGTATTGATTTTATGGGACCCTTTCTGTTTCTTTTGGTTTTGTTTACATTTTGCTAGTCGTTAATTATGTATCCAAGTGGGTGGAGGCGAAAGCTACTCGGGTGATGATTCCAAAGTTGTTGTGGATTTTGTTAGATCACGATTTTTTGCGGGTTTGGAGTTAGAAGGCCATCATCAGTGATCAGGGTTCACATTTTTGTAATCGAAGCATGGAAGTTTTGATGAAAAAGTATGAGGTCTTGCACAGAGTTTCTACACCTTACCATCCCCAAACTAATGGGCAAGTCGAGATTTCCAACAGGGAGATCAAGTAGATTTTCCAGAAGACAGTTCAACCTAACAGAAAGGATTTGGAGCAAGAGGCTTGAGGATGCTTTATGGGCTTACTGGGACTGCTTATAAGACACCAATCGGGATGTCTCCGTATCGGATTGTTTTTGGAAAAGCCTGCCACCTGCTGGTGGAAATTGAGCATCATGCATTCTGGGCGGTGAAAAGGTGCAACTTGGACTTAGATCAAGCAGGTATGGAGAGGAAGCTGCAGCTGCAGCAATTGGAGGAGATCCGCTTGGAGGCTTATGAAAGTTCCAAACTTTACAAGGAGAAGACTAAAGCCTTCCATGATAAGTTGATTCTGAGGAAAACATTTGAGATTGATCAAAAAGTTCTCCTCTATAACTCCCGACTCCGACTCATGCTTGGCAAATTAAGGTCTAGATGGGATGGACCATTTATTGTTACTAAGGTTTTTCCTTCTGGTGCTGTTCAAATTAAAAGTGAGGTCACTGCCAAAGCTTTCATCGTAAATGGACACCGCCTCAAACAGTATCATGAACTTCCAGAGAATGCAGAAATGGAGGTGATTAACCTTCTCCATCCGCATTATGAATTAAAAAAAAAACAGCTGTGTGCCCGACAATGAGGTAGGTAGTGCCATTAAATTTTGTCACTTGGAAGCATGTGGAGGTCATTTTTTTTCTTCAGCGACAACAATTGCGAAAATCTTACAGTATGGATTTTATTGGCCTACTTTATTCAAGGTCTGTTACACCTTTTGCAAAAGCTGCGGAAATTGGTCAAAAAAGTTCTGCTTTGAGATTTCATCTGCACCTACTCCTTGGAAAATTGAGATCTAGGTGGCGCGGTTCTTTTGTTGTCGAACACGTATATCCTCTTGGGTCGTAGATATTGAGGATCCTAGGAATGGTAATGCGCTTAAAGTTAATGGACAAAGACTCAACCATTCCTGGAAAACCAAGTTCTTGAGTTCTTTGTGTTGCCGGTTAAGTGGCGGATACGGTACTCCGTGACTCTCAAGTCGGTTTATTTTTCAGTTTTCCAAAATAACTGAACCCTTCTTCTCCTTCAAAATGGATGTCATTCTTTCAAACCTGAGAAAACATTTTTCTTCTCTCCCTCAAAATGCTCTGAAAAAAATCTACAAAGTTCGATATGAAAGATTGAGACTGTTAATGTACAAAGGTATGCCAGAAGATGTACGCTGGATAATTGAAGCAAAGGTCCGATTAGCAGGTGAGTCCTCAATTTCATTTGACTCATATATGCCCGGTCTTGGAAGAAGTTCATATTCTAAAAGGAGAAAAGCAAAAAGGTTACAAGTCTGTCACAAATGTGGACGATGGAACTGTAACAAGCGATGTCATACTTTGGGGATGGTTTCCGCAAATAGAGAAGATAAAATTTTCTTCATTAAGAATGGACTGAGTAAGGAGTCATTAGATGATATCTTATTGACTCTTGAGACGCATTCTTGTGGATTGGTGCATCGTGAAATTCTTAAATTGTGGAATCTCTTCAAGGATGAAGAAAAACGCTACAGTCTTGGGAATCTGACTCTAAAAGACCCTGTTTGCCAATTTATAAGAAAATTGGATGGGAAGCTTATCCTCGACTCATAGAAGACGTTTAAGCCGTTACTGGACGTTAAACCAGAGGCAGATGTGAGCCATATCCACAAACAATCTGTACATATCATCCTCTTCTTCTTCTTCATGCCATCTTTCAACAAAAAAAAAAAAAACAAAAAAAAAAAAAAAAAAACAAAACAAAACACATAAAAAAAAATTATGTATACGTCTTAGGGTTGGCTTTGGTAACACAAACCGTGAATGGGGAAATGCATGCATCCTGATCCAGCCTTCTTAATTGAAAAACAAAGAAAGTAGATTGTATCCCACATATGAGGCAGCCAGTCATATTATGGCCACTTGTCCCTTTTGGGAGCCCTATGTTGCGCTGGTCTTGAATGGGTCAAATACTAGTCAACAATGCTTTGGCACAAAGCCGAAAGAGGAGACTACCTCCATCCCAATCTTAAGTAAGTATACACTCATCTTTCATCAAGTTTTTCTAACAATTTCAAAAAAAAAAATAGATGTGATGTCTACTGCACTCATGACGCGCAGTATAAAGATACGCCATGGAAACTGTACATACAAGTATGTCATCATTTTCTATTTCTTTTTTCTTTGTATCATTTTGTTGTATTTTGATTTTTGTACAGACGATTCTTTGAGCAGGGTCCTTCAGGGGTTTCTAGACTTCTTTACCTTGATGGTTTTCTTAAAGTAAAAAAAAAAGATTCTGTGTCTCTTAATTTCAACCTTTTCTGACAACAGCCAACCTACCCTTATAGGTGCAATTATTCCCCTTTCCATTCTTTTTCTTATTTAAACGCTCCATTTTCTCTATTTTCCTTCAACTCAGAAACACTCAAAGGGAGGAAGAGTATAGAATGGGGCCTTCTATTCGTAACCTAAAAAATGTTTGTGTTTTTTGTGGCTCGAGTTATGGGAAAGGATTAGAGTTTGTAAACGTAGCTAGCACTCTTGGTCGATCACTTGCTGCGAGGAATATTCATCTTGTATATGGGGGAGGTTGTCGTGGGTTAATGGGGGCTGTATCACTTGCTGCCTTTATAGGAGGCAGTCAGGTTTTAGGTGTTATTCCTAAACCTTTAGCTGAAAATAACATCACTGGAAAGACAGTTGGAGAAGAAATTCAGGTAGCATCTATGCATGGACGAATGAAAACAATGGTTGATAATTCTGATGCATTTCTTGTCTTACCAGGTGGTTTTGGTACTTTGGAAGAAATTTTTCAAATTGTCTCTTGGGCCGAACTGAACATCCACCATAGACCCATTGGTTTGTTGAATGTTAATAATTTCTTTGATCTTTTGTTATCTTTTCTTGACAAAGCTGTGGAACAGAAATTTATCACTCCTTCGACAAGACAACTTCTTATCTCTGCCTCCACTATTGATGAGCTCATTGATAAATTAGAAGCTTTTGAGTATGTACCTGATAAGGTATTAGCTCAGATAGATTGATCAACAGGAAGCAGCGAAGGAAGTAACAAGAAAAGCAAGCCAGATCTGAAACTTTATCTTTAATGGGTTTGATTTTATTGTACTTTGTTTCTGTTTAAATTTGTGTCAGCTTTCTCCAACAGGTAATATCTTCTATCCTTTACTCATCTATATTTTAACATTGAGGACAATGTTGTGATCTAGTTAGGGGGGAAGGATAGTTGACCCAAAAAAAAAATTTGTTGTTGTTTTGTTTGGAAAGTATGATATGATTGTCATGGACTTATTAAACCAATTAGTAATGGCAGAGTAAGGAGTAATTTTACTCTTGAGACGCATCTTAATTGGTGGCAGAGTAAGGAGTTTTTTTAGGTAGTAATTAATTAGTATTAAATTGTGGAAGTACTAAAGTTTTATTGTTTGATTTCTTTTTAGGGTCTGATGCAGCACTGACAGTGTGTTTTTTTCTGCTTGGCGTTGATTCACTTCTTATCAGGTTGTGTTGCTCTTTTCTATATCTCTCTTTCACATTGAGGGCAATGTTATATTAAGTGTGGGGGAGAGATTTTAGCATGTTTTTTTTTGGATTTTCGTTAAAAAAACAAAAGTTCATTGCATGATTGAATAACTTTTCTCCCTTCTTGAACTGATATGCTTGGTGATGGATGATTGAATTGATGAATTGAGTTTGATGGATGCATACCTTGTGAGATTTTGAGCCTAATGGATGGATTTAACATTTATGCCATTCTCTTCTTTCTTGTGTGATTTTCACTCATGTTAATGACCACTCTAGAACTTGCTTTGATTCTTTTTGAGGCTACATTTCACTTGCATGCATGAACATAATTGAGGCCCTCTTTCTTAATTAGCTAGTTTAACCGAATAGCCAACCTTGTTTTCAATATGATATCAAGCACTCTTTTGACTTCTTGAAAATTCTCTGATTCCTGCCAACCTTGTATATTTTCCTTTACTTAACCCCTTTGAGCTTATTTGACCATTCCTTGTTTCTAGCTCATTATGTGCCTTAAATGAAAAATCATGTTCTTACTTTACCTTAGGGAATAAAAGAACATTAGCTTGGTTAATGGATGAGTTTTTGAACAAGTATGGGGGTGTGTGTACAAAATGGTTGTTGAAAAAGGAAAGAGTGCCTAAAAAAAAAGAAAAAAAGGGAAAAATGTATGTATATAGTTATGTTCATATATATATAAAAAAAAGATTGAGAAATGAATATGTAAAGGGATATACATTAGAGTTGGGATGAACTTTTATGCTTGTTATTTTCAGCTCTCATTTGCTTTTATTCTCTTTGGTATTTATCTTCTCACATCCATTTTATCTTCTTCTGTTACCTTGACCTCACTACAACCTTGAATAAAATCCTCATGATTTGTGTGTGCATGTGTTTTGAGTAGTGGAGAAGTAGAAGATAAGCAAGCTTATGGTAGTGCAATTTTCATGGGTTGAATTGAGTGAAATACCTACCTTTTAAACACTTGAGAAGATTGAGAGGGAATCTTGTGAAAATCTATCATTCTCGATTCATGTTGAAGATACCTTGCTTGTTGGTTTGAGATGTGGAGAATTGTTAACTCATGAATGTTTTGATCCCTTGAACCTTTGGTTGTTCTTCTTGATTGTAAAATTTTGGGCTCTTGAATGTCATTGGAATTTAAATTTTTGTTAATCTCTTATGTCCTTGTTTTGGTCTTGAGTTTTGCCCAGGAGTGCAAAAAGCTAAGTGTGGGGGAACAAAATTTTGACGAGTGACGAGCGCCGAACTCAGTCAAAATTATAACCGAAGTTATTACCTAAACTTGTAGTATAGTGAACAACACCGGATCGTCTCCTCAAGGATCGTAAATGCAATTTAATCAAATCAAGTGAAAGTTAGCAAAGGGGGGTTTGACAGTTTAAGATCGTGCTTAACAAAATTAACGGAAGAAATGACAATTAAAGAGCAGTCAATTTAGAAACCTATCCAAGATTGGGTGGATTCAATCTTAGACCCTTCATAAAACACTTGAAGTGCAATTGAATTGTTAATTTGGATCTAACTGAGATCTCTGCATCAAATCCAGAATTCATACTAGATGATCGTCTAGAATTCAATTAACAAGTGATAAACACAAATCCGTAATCGCACCATTCATGAAGATCTATGTTAATTTCAAGTACCGAATTCAATTAACTTAGGCACAAATCAAGTAACCTAACCTTTTCAATTCTGTGATTAATTTAGATCAATCAGTTCTAAGTTTCATCACAAATCTCAATCTTCATTTATGTGATTAGTTTAGATCAATCAGTTCTAAGTTTCATCACAAATCTCAATCTTAAACCAAGATCAATCAGATCAACATAAATAGAATCACCATTCATGCATTCAAGATCAAGAAGAAGAAAAAGAAGAAGAAAGGAGGAATTCAATTACAAATCAAATACAATACATAACCAAGGTCTCAAGAATCCAAACCACAATCTCTTCAAGAGTTCTAAATTGACCGAAAGTAGCTTAGCCCTCCATTACCATGAAGGGGAGCATCAAAATATACAAAACTATGAGAAACTATGAAGAAGCAAGAAGAAACTTAGAGAGAAATGAAGGAGAATACATGAAAGAAATGATAACCAATGGTGCCTTTTATAGAAGTCTAGGGTAACAAAATGACAAAGGGAGTGAGTGGATGAGTGGGTGAGTGAGTGGAGTGTTTGAGTGGAATGGTTGAGTGGGTTGGTTTAGTGGATTGGTTTAGTGGATGAGTGAGTGGAATGGTTAAGTGGGTTGGTTGAGTGGAAAATGCCAAAGGACTTTTGGTGAGTGGGAAATTATGGACATGAATGGGTGAGTGGATGGATTAGTGGATGGATTAGTGGATGAGTGGGTGGAGTGGTTAAGTGGTTGGATTAGTGTATGAGTGGATGAATGGGTGAGTTAGTGGATGAGTGGATGAGTGGATTAGTGGATGGATGAGTGGATTAGTGGATGGATGAGTGGGTGGTTGAGGACGAAAATTTTGCGTCTGACTTGGAAGCCAAAAATGACCCACTATACTTCAGAACCACGAAAAGTGTTCTTCATGAAAGTTGTATATCCTTGTCTTGGCTATAAAATGGATAGCTGGTTCGTCCAATTTGGCTTCCTTAAGCCTAAGATATGTCCCAAATACCGTAGGTTGCTCAAACCCAACTTCAGCACCTCTGTTCCGACTTGCAAGCTCAAAATGACCTACTAGACTTCTTTTTCTCAAAATTTGTTCTTCATGAAAGTTGTTTATTTGGATCTTGACTATCCACTATCCAAATTTCAGCCCATCTCCATTATTACATCTTGAGATATGATTTTATGAGTGCACACTATTCGGATTCTACTGACAGAACCCGTATTCTGATTTCCATGTAAACTTAGGTCCCTTAGACATCTGAATCAGACTTCGAGCTCTTCATCAAAGTTGTAGAGCTTCCTCTTAGATTTCCTACAAGGTAAAATTCATGTTCATCAGATATTAGGAACTCAAGTTATGGCCAAAATACAGAAATAGTGTCAAATCTCAATAATGCTGGAAATATTCAATTAGGACCAATTTGAGCTCAAACTCACAAAATCATACCAAACTCAATCAATTAAGAATATGGAGAGTGTAAATGACTAAACATAAGAGTTTCTTAATGAATAAAATATGTGATTATCAACGAGCGCCGAACTCAGTCAAAATTATAACTGAAGTTATTACCTAAGCTTGTAGTACAGTGACAACACCGGATCATCTCCACGAGGATTGTAGATGCAATTTAATCAAATCAAGTGAAAGTTAGCAAAGGGGGGTTTGACAGTTTAAGATCACACTTAACAAAATTAAAGGAAGAAATAACAATTAAAGAGCTGTCAATTTAGAAACCTATCCAAGATTAGGTGGATTCAATCATAGACCCTTCATAGAACACTTGAAGCGCAATTGAATTGTTAATTTGGATCTAACCGAGATCTCTGTATCAAATCCAGAATTCATACTAGACGATCATCTAGAATGTAATTAACAAGAGACAAACACAAATCTGCAATCACACCATTCATGAAGATCTATGTTAATTTCAAGTACTGAATTCAATCAACTTAGGCACAAATCAGTAACCTAACCTTTTAAATTTTGTGATTAATTTAGATCAATCAGTTCTAAGTTTTATCACAAATCTCAATCTTCATTTATGTGATTAGTTTAGATTAATTAGTTCTAAGTTTCATCACAAATCTCAATCTTAAACCAAGATCAAATCAGATCAACATAAATAGAATCACCATTCATGCATTCAAGATCAAGAAGAAGAAGAAAAAAAGAAGAGAAGAGGAATTCAATTACAAATCAAATACAATACATAACCAAGGTCTCAAGAATCCAAACCACAATCTCTTCAAGAGTTCTAAATTGACCGAAAGTAGCTTAGCCCTCCATTACCATGAAGGGGAGCATCAAAATATACAAAAGCTATGAGAAACTATGAATAAACAAGAAGAAACTATGAGAGAAATGAAGGAGAATACAACTTGTTATTCATGATAACCAATGGTGCCTTTTATAGAAGTCTAGGGTAACAAAATGACAAAGGGGAGTGGGTGGATGAGTGAGGTGGTTGAGTGAAGTGGTTGAGTGGAGTGGTTGAGTGGATGGATTAGTGGATGAGTGGATGAGTGGATGGATGAGTGGGTGGTTGAGGACGAAAATTTCTTATCTGACTTGGAAGCCAAAAACGACCAACTATACTTCAGATCCATGAAAAGTACTCTTCATGAAAGTTGTAGATCTTTGTCTTGGCTATAACATGCATATCCGGATCGTCCAATTTGGCTTCCTACAGCCTAAGATATGACCCAAATACCGCAGGTTGCTCAAACCCAACTTCATCACCTCTGTTCCGACTTGCAAGCTCAAACTGACCCATTAGACTTCATTTTTTCAAAAAGTGTTCTTCATGAAAGTTGTTTATTTGGATCTTAACTATCAACTATCCAAATTTCAGCCCATCTCCTTTATTACATGTTAAGATATGATTTCATGAGTGCACACCGTACGGATTCTAATGATAGAACCCGTATTCTGACTTCCATGTAAACTTAGGTCCCTTAGACATCTGTTTAGGACTTCGAGCTCTTCATCAAAGTTGTAGAGCTTCCTCCTAGCTTTCCTACAAGGTAAAATTCATGATTATCAGATATCAAGAACTCAAGTTATGGCCAAAATACAGAAATAGTATCAAATCTCAATAATGCTGAAAATATTCAATTAGGATCAATTTGAGCTCAAACTCACAAAATCATACCAAACTCAATCAATTAAGAATATGGAGAGTGTAAATGACTAAACATAAGGGTTTTTTAATGAATAAAATATGTGATTATCAGTAAAACACTCCTTAAGGTTCATTATGGAATTTCACTTTAGATTAACCATTCTTATAAAATTTCCCTCTCTAGAGGAATTCTCTTAACAAATCAAGTTATTTACTTTAGTTTAATGATAACATATCAATTATTGAAGTCATAATTATCTTCTCACAACATTTTGACCAATTATGCCTTGGGCGCCTGGGCCTTAAGTCTCCAGCGCATGAACGCTTATTGAGCGTGTAACACCCCTTTGGAGGATGTCACATATATAAAGAAAATATATAAAATCTACCCAAGTTGTAAAACGTTTATTTCGTACTAATATGGGTTGTAAAATAATTCCTGTTAAACAGAATAGCATTAAATAAAATAAAGCGGAAATATAAAGTAAACAAAAACAACACCATTCATAATATACACATGTTCCAAGTTATAAGTTATACAAATAATTTACAACTACAACTACAAATATTTAAACAGAAACAGTAAATCAAAACAGTAAAGAGTCAATATATACATACGCAGACGCGCCCAAAATACACATCATAAATATTTATTCCTCTGATGGATCACTCTCAGGAAACTCATCAGAAGATAAATACCCAGGATGCCTCGACACTCGGCGGACATGAGACCGCGCAGTCGATACGAGTGTCATCTCACTAGGCTCAGTGGATACACCACCCCAATGACGCCTAATGGATAAAGGTAACTTTAAATGCAGAAACACCGTCATCGTCATCACTGGCTCGTCATCAAATCTATTACGTAGGGTCACCGTCATCCGTCCCGCATACGTCACGGAGTCTCTATCTCCTCTCATGTGCCAAGCTAACGATCCTCCGTGAAACTCGAGAGTCACGAACCCCAAAAATCTAGGCACCGCCATACCAAAACTAATCAATTCAATGGATATGGATGATCAGATGGTTCTTGATCGTCAAACTGGTCGTCGGCTAACTGATCTTCCTCCTCCTCGGGGTACAGAACCTCAAAAGGCTGTTCCTCTTCCTCTTCCTCTTCCTCAAACTCTTTACCGGGTAAAAATAAATGTACAGGAAACATACACAATACAGAAAAGAGGTAAGACAATCTAAAATCATCACAAACATGGTAAATAAGAAAACGTCAAACAACAGTTATACAATTCATGCAATATGAAAAGCTATAACAGAAATCAGTAATAGAATAAAGAAAAAGATTTAATTATCATAACGACACATAATATCACAGATAAAATAAAACATCACAGATAAAATAATAGAATAGATAAATAATCCCCATAATACTAACCAGATAAAAATAGACAGATAAAATAAAATAAGATTCCAGATATACTCATATGAAATATGACTCGTTCCTACTCCATGGAGCTAAACAACACAGATACCATAGATATCAGAGGGAATGACTCGCAAAAATCTATTAGTACCACGGCAGCCCAGCCAACTATTCCGCGGTCACACGTTGCGTCTATAGCCCCACATCACTGGGAATTCACCATCCAGGCGTGGTGTAGTTCACTGTCTCACGTCGTGACACTACAAGCAAATGTACTACTAGACTTTACAAATCTCGATTAAATATAGTGCGTGTCGAGTCCATTAGTGTGCTATCGGTTACCACGGCCCAGCGGAGCTACCAACTGTCGATATATGGAATCCCGTACACTAACGTCTCCAAGTTCATTAGAACAATGAACCACACTACGTTTATCGCATCGACAACACGATGTGATTCACCTCGTCAACCAAAATTCACCAAAAATTGGTAAATTACCAGAATACCCTCAAGGTATAAAAATATATGCCCTCAATAGCAAAAATATACAGTAAGTCCCATACTGTCTCAAAGCCTGTACAGGTTCACCTCATAGCCCGACAGTAGAAAAATACAGAAATCCAGAAAAATACTGTTTCGGTCAATCGCGTAGAAATTTTATCGCGTTTTCACAATCTCGTCATTTTTATAAACGTTTTGAAATCGCGTAAATATATTTTTTTCTGTTTTCAAAATCGCGTAGGATTTTTAATACGTTTTCTCAATCGCGTAAGATTTTTAAATCGTTTTCTTATTCAAATACTTTAAAAATTATTGTTTAAATAAAAGAAATAATAAATAATGCGTTTAAACTACGTAAAATATTTTTCATATCGTATATCTTGTCTTTTGGACATCTTTCCTATCTTATTTGTCCGTTTTTACTAAAAATTGACAGTATTTTGCTTAGAAAATTATATTAATGGTTTCCTAATTTTACCGTAAGAAAATTCTATTCATTAAATTTTGAAACCGTATAATTTAAATCTTGTGAAAACTACTAACATGCTTCAAAATGATAGCATGAGCTATATGTTAGAAATTTTCGAAAGTTACTGTATTTCATTTCTAATAGCAAAATCATTAGTTCTAAATTCTCAAACTTATTTCTAATTGATTCTTTTCCTTAAAACTCATTTTAGAAAAATTCTTTTTAACACATATTGCATCCTTATATTTAGAAAAGGTTTGGATTAAATTTTAGAAACCATGGATACTTGGTTTGGCATGTTGGCCGAAACTTAGAAATTTATGCTATTTGATTTCTAAATTCATTTTTCATGATCTTGATAACTTCAGAAAATGAAGTTAATTCACTCGAATTTGATTATATTTGAGCATGCTATCCCTAAGTTTTCAAGGTCATAAGTTCAATATTTGCATGACTTTGGTGAATTAAGCTTGTTGATTCAAATGATTTATAAGTGAATCTTTGAAGATCTTGTTGATTGAAGTTGGATGAATTGTGATTTGATGGACTTTATCATTTTTTTGATATAGGTATTCAAGATGAGAAAGGCCTTGGAAGGGATGAGGAAAATGAAGAAAGGCCCAAAGTGTGAAGAAATCACCAAGGGAAGGTGCTTCCAACCCACGCCTAGGCGTGACAAATCCAAGCCTAGGCGTGGCCCTTGCAGTTTCTCAGGGATTAGAAGCAGAGACACCCACGCCTAGGCGTGATTAATTCACGCCTAGGCGTGTAAGACTCAGGTTTTCAGGGTGACTCAGGCAGAGACCACCACGCCTAGGCGTGGTAAAGTCAAGCCTAGGCGTGGCAAGCAGAGGAAGGCACGTGACTCATAACCACGCCTAGGCGTGGTAAATTCACGCCTAGGCGTGGTTAAAATCCTGGCACACGAATTTTACCCTTATATTCTGATTTTTGGGGAGGATGAGGGGGCTTCTTCAATTTGGAACCTAGCCACGAATTCCAGAGAGCAAGTGAGAGGAGAAAGATCACACTTGGATTGAAGGTGACTAAAGGAGGAATCAAGAAGAAGGAGGAAGATTAAGCTTGGAATCTCTCCATTTTTGTTCATTCTTTCCCTTTCTCCTTGATTTGTAACATGATGAATCAATTGTTTACATTTGTTCTCTTCTCCTTGATAATGTGTAACTAAACTTTAATCTAGGGGTTCTCTAGAATCTTGCTATGAATTTGATTAAGTTGTAATTAGTTGAGTATCCTTTCAATGAAATTGATTTTGTTCATCCATATCTTTGCTTAATGCTTGTTGTTGATTGGCCATCAATTGCATGATTTTTAATATTCCAATTGAACTAGAAATAGGGTGTTGTGAATATGGAATGGTATGGTTGATGTATGTTTAACTAAGGGGATGGACACATACCCTTTGGTCATGCATGGCAAGTGTTTGATAATTGGCCTCAATGAGTGATTCTTATGTTGCTTCACATGGACACATAGTGGAATAACTAGGTTTCATATGGGTAATTGTCCTAGACATAGGCTATTATCTATTGATGATTATCAGCCAACATATATCAATTCATTGATAGGTGCTTGTTAATTGCAACTAATCATTGAAATAGCAAGTGAATAGGGACCCCTAGGCTTTAATCATTCTCATCTTCTTTTGTGGAATTAGTGTTGGGTGTTTTCTTATTTTGTTTCCTTTAAGTTGTTATTTTAAATTGCAACTCACTCTCTTTCGTTTGCTTGGATAAAAATTTGTGAATATAGTTAAGTTTAACATTCTTCTAACTATTCAATCCCTTGGGACACGATACTCTAACTCTCCTTTATATTACTTGTCGACCCGTGCGCTTGCGGATTCACGGTCAACACAAACAAGTTTTTGGCGCCGTTCTAGGGGATTGAGTTTAGATTTTGTGTTATTTCTTACATCTATTCACAATTCTTATTTCAAGTTTCGTTTGTTTTGTTTTGCATTTTTTTTTTATTTTCAGGTACTTGGCTCTTGTATGCGAAGAACTTAAGGTGTGTCTCGATTTCCTTACGATCCTGAGATCGAGAGGACATTTCGTAGATTGCTGAGAGAACAACAAGTACAAGAACAAGCACTAAATTTGGTTAGTGAATCTGAGATGGCGGAGGAAGCAAATGCCGAAAGACCCTTAAGGGAATATGCTACCCCAAGTGCTAGAGAAATCCGATCTAGCATTAGAAGGCCAGCTGTCCAAGCACAGACTTTTGAGATCAAGCCTGCTATTATTCAGATGGTTCAACAAAATGTGCAGTTTGGAGATTTACCCCATGAAGATCCTAATGCTCATCTAGCCAATTTCCTGGAGATATGTGATACTTTCAAGCATCATGGGATGACTGACGATGCAGCTCGCTTAAGGCTCTTCTCTTTTTCATTGAGGGATAGGGCCAAGGCTTGGCTTCATTCTTTACCAGAACATTCTATCACTACCTGGGAAGAGCTGGCTCGAAGTTCTTGGACCGATTCTTTCCTCCCATGAAGGCAATGAAGTACAGAAATGACATCTTGTCCTTCGGCAATTTGAAGGAGAACTTTTATATGAAGCATGGGAGCGATTTAAAGATTTGCTAAGGAAGTGCCCCCACCATGGCATAGCAAAATGGATGTTGGTTCATACTTTCTACAATAGCTTGACAACCTCCATTCGTTCCATAATTGATGCAGCAGCTGGAGGGGCACTTATGAGCAAGACTGTGGATGCAGCCTATGACTTGTTGGAAGAAATGGCTAACAATAATTATCAGTGGCCAGCAGAGAGAGTTACTCCGAGGAGAGCGGCAGCCGGGATACATGAAGTTGATGCTCTCACATCACTTTCCGCTCAAGTGGCAGCACTCTCCAAGAAGTTGGACACCATGACAGTCAACTCAGTTGCAAGTGGAACTAATGTCACAGCTGAGATTTGTGATCATTGTGGGGATCATCACTCCACTGCCAATTGTACGGCTAGCTTGGAAAGTGTACAATATGCTAGTCAATTCCGTCAACCGGGTCACAACACTGCATTTGGTAATACTTATAACCCCAGTTGGCGGAACCATCCTAATCTCTCATGGGGTGGAAATGTTCAAGGCTCTTCCTCATCTCATCAGCATAATCAAGCACCTCGTGCTCCTCCAGGCTTTCAACAACAGAGCCCCCTTCAAGCCCAAACTTCAACATCGACTTCAACTTCTAATTTGGAGAAGATGTTTGCTCAGTTTATGACCAGTCAACAAGATTACATGACTAAGACTCGATTCAAGGCTAGCATCCCACGATGCTTTAATGCAAAGTCAAGCGGCTTCTTTGAGGAATCTTGAGACTCAAGTGGGCCAACTTGCCCAAGCTCTAAATAACAGACCCCAAGGGAATTTTCCAAGTGACACCATTAACAATCCCAAGGGTGCATCTAATGAGCATTGCAAGGTTATCTCATTGAGGAGTGGGAAGGAGATAGAAGGTAATCCAATGACCAAACAAAGCTTGAAGAAGAAATTGAGGTGGCTCAAGATGAAAAGGTTGTGAGCAAAGAGGTTGAGAAAAATGAGAAAATGGCTAGGGAAAGGGTTGAAGACAAGAAGAAGGAGGACAAGCCCATAACACCACCTCCACCTTTTCCTAACCGGCTAGCAAAGCAGAAGCTTGATGCTCAGTTCCAAAAATTCTTGGAAATTTTCAAGAAGCTTCACATCAACATTCCATTTTGAGGCGTTAGAACAAATGCCGAGTTATGTGAAGTTCATGAAAGACATCTTGTCCAAGAAGAGGAAATTGGGGGATTATGAGACCGTAGCTCTCACAGAGGAATGTAGTGCAATTTTGCGAGAATAAGCTACCTCCCAAATTGAAAGACCCGGGAGCTTCACCATTCCATGCACAATCGGGAGTCAATTCTTTGGAAAAGCCTTGTGTGATCTAGGGGCAAGCATAAACTTGATGCCCTTATCCATCTTTCAAAGGCTAGGTTTGGGGAGGCGAAGCCGACTTCAATTACCTTGCACTAGGCTGGCCGACCGTTCTCTCACATACCCTAAAGGGGTCATAGAAGATGTATTGGTCAAGGTGGACAAGTTCATCTTTCCAGCGGATTTCATCATTCTAGACATGGAAGAGGATCGCAATGTGCCTTTGATTCTTGGGAGACCCTTCCTGGCTACGGGTAAGACTATGATCGATGTCCAAAAAGGTGAGCTTACAATGCAGGTCAATGAGGATAAGGTAACTTTTAACATTTACAAGTCCATGAAATTTCCCAATGACCATGAAGAATGTTCTTACCTGGGTATGATTGATCAAGTAGTTAATACTGCATTCCATACTAATTTCATTGATGATCCCCTTGCTTTATCATTAACATCCTTACATGAGCATGTAGATAGGGATGATGTGATGGAATGTATTAAAGTGCTTGACGTGTCGCTAAGTTTTACAGGAGACCAGGTTTTGAACCATTGAACATACCCTACGATAAGCTCAGTCTCCAACCCTCTGTCATAGTTCCACCCAAGCTAGAACTCAAGCCATTGCCTGATCATTTGAGGTATTCATACCTAGGGGAGGAGTCCACATTGCCAGTTATCATCTCCTCATCCTTGTCAGAAGAGCAAGAATCCAAGTTGCTCAGAGTACTTAGAGAATACAAACAGGCCTTGGGGTGGTCCATGCGGATATCAGGGGTATTAGCCCCACCATTTGCATGCACAAAATATTGTTGGAAGCTGACCATAAGCCAACCATTGAACATCAGAGGCGCCTAAATCCCATCATGAAGGAGGTTGTCAAAAAGGAGATTATCAAGTGGCTGGATGCGGGCATCATATACCCTATTTCTGATAGCAAATGGGTGAGCCCAGTTCAGTGTGTGCCCAAGAAAGGTGGAATGACAGTTGTAGCAAATGAGAATAATGATTTAATTCCCACCAGATCATCCTTTGGATGGCGCATATGCATGGATTACGGGAAGCTTAACACCGCAACCGAGAAAGGATCATTTTCCATTGCCATTTATTGATCGAGATCTTTGGATAGGTTGGCAGGTCATGAGTTTTATTGTTTCTTGGATGGGTACTCGGGCTACAATCAGATTGCGATTGCCCCGGATGATCAAGAGAAAACAACATTCACCTGCCCTTATGGTACTTATGCTTTCAGAAGAATGCCCTTCGGGTTGTGCAACGCTCCTGCTACTTTTCAGAGGTGTATGATGGCCATTTTCACTGATATGGTAGAGAACTGCTTGGAGATATTCATGGACGATTTCTCTGTTTTTGGTGATTCCTTTGATGGTTGTCTTCAGAACTTGGCCTTGGTGTTGCAAAGGTGCGAGGAAACCAATTTGGTGCTCAATTGGGAGAAGTGCCATTTTATGGTCCAAGAGGGAATAGTACTTGGTCATAGAGTGTCATCCAAGGGAATGGAAGTGGACCGAGCTAAAATTGAAGTGATTGAGAAACTTCCTCCACCAATTTCAGTGAAGGGAGTTAGGAGCTTCCTTGGTCATGCTGGATTCTATCGGCGGTTCATCAAAGACTTCTCTAAGCTTGCTAAACCATTGTGTAACTTGCTGGAAAAAGATGTGGTTTTCAAGTTTGATGAAGCTTGTATGGAAGCCTTTGTGGAATTGAAGAAAAGGCTTATCTCTGCACCCATTATCACTACTCCAGATTGGACCTTACCATTTGAGCTTATGTGTGACGCTAGTGACTATGCAATTGGAGCAGTGTTGGGCCAAAGGAAGAATAAAATCTTCCATTCCATCTATTATGCAAGCCGGACACTCAATGATGCTCAGTTGAACTACACCACCACTGAGAAGGAACTCCTTGCTGTAGTGTTTGCTTTTGACAAGTTCAGAGCATATTTGGTTGGCACCAAAGTCATTGTCTTCACAGATCACTCTGCTATCAAGTATCTAATAAGCAAAAAGGATGCCAAGCCAAGGTTGATTATTTGGGTATTATTATTACAAGAGTTTGATCTTGAGATCAGAGATCGAAAAGGGTGTCCTGAAAATCAAGTGGCTGATCATCTTTCCAGGTTAGAGAATGAGAAGTATCAGCAAGACCCAGCCTTGATTGGTGAGTCATTTCCAGATGAACAGTTATTTGCAGTGTTTGCTAGTTCAGATCCATGGTATGCTGATTTTGCTAACTACATAGTGAGTGGATTGGTGCCATCTGAATTGTCTTATCATCGAGAAAAAATTCCTTCATGATGTCAGAAATTTTATTTGGGATGAGCCATTTCTCTTTAAGCAGTGTGTTTGATCAAGTGCTTAGAAGATGCATTCCTATGGAGGAGACTAGTGCGATACTTGAACAATGTCATGCTTCACCATATGGAGGTCACTATGGGGGTGAAAGAACAGCGGCTAAGGTGTTGCAATCAGGCTTCTATTGGCCTTCTTTGTTTCGAGATTCTTACTCCTTTGCAGACTAATTGTGACCGTTGTCAACGGATGGAAATATCTCAAAGAGGAATGAGATGCCTTTGAACTCCATTTTGGAAGTGGAACTCTTTGATGTGTGGGGCATAGACTTTATGGGGCCCTTTGTATCATCTTTTGGCAACCGTTATATTCTTGTAGCGGTGGATTATGTGTCGAAGTGGGTGGAAGCCTGTGCCTTACCCACTAGTGACTCTAAGGTGGTCCTGGTTTTTCTGAAAAAGAACATTTTCTCAAGGTTTGGCACCCCTCGTGCTATTATTAGTGATGGAGGATCTCATTTTTGCAACAAGTACTTTCTTTGCATTGCTCGCCAAATATGGGGTGACACATAGGGTAGCCATGACCTACCATCCACAATCAAGTGGCCAAGCGAGAGGTTTCTAATAGAGAGTTGAAGCGGATTACGGAGAAAGCGTGAGTCCTTCCAGGAAGGATTGGTCAAAGAAGCTGGATGACGCTCTTTGGGCATATCGCACTACTTACAAAACCCCTCTTGGCATGTCCCCCTATCAACTAGTTTTTGGAAAGGCATGTCACCTTCTTGTTGAGCTTGAGCACCATGCTTATTGGTCATCAAGAGATTGAATTGGGATTCGAAGCCTGTGGAGAGAAACGATTGTTGCAACTCAATGCACTTGAGGAATTTCGTCTCCAAGCATATGAAAATGCCAAGTTATACAAGGACAAGGTGAAGAAGTGGCATGACAATCGTATTATCCCAAGAAACTTTGCATCGGGGGAGAAGGTTCTCTGTTCAACTCAAGGCTTAAACTATTTCCGGCAAGCTCAAATCTAGATGGTCGGGTCCATTTTTGGTTGTGGAAGTTTTTCCTCATGGTGCCGTAACCTTGGAAGACCCGGTTTCAAAGTCAACCTTCAAGGTCAATGGTCGGCGGCTCAAGCCCTACTTGGGGTGGTGAGGTGGAGGCACAAAACCTCACTTACCCTTGCTCCTCCATCCTGAGTGTCTGCAAAGTCCAGCCAGGACTATAAATAAGGCGCTTTTTGGGAGGCAACCCAATTTCTTAACCTTATGTCTTTGCTTAGGACAATTTTATGCATGATTTTTCTTTTATTTTGTAATTTTGGTTGATTTTGTTTTATTGTTTTATAGTGTTTGTTTTTCAATTTGAAGCTTAGTTTGCTCTTGTCATTCCTATGCTGTTCTTAGATGTTTGAGAATAAGGAGGGTGTGTTTGATGCATGGATGTGGGGTATTCTGGTGTTCTTTGTTAAGATTTGAGATCGAGTCCCACGCCTAGGCGTGGTTTTTACACGCCTAAGCGTGGTGGTCTCAGTGCAATGGGGAATTTTCAGAGAGCTCCACGCCTAGGCGTGGAGTATACACGCCAGGCGTGGTACTCTCTGCGTTTTCGGTCGGTTTAGCCCGCAAGCATCACGCCTAGGCGTGTGTTTTCCACGCCTAGGCTTGTATGTTCAAAAAAAAAAAAAAAAAAAAAAAAAAAATTTAAAAAAAAAAAAAAAAAATTAAAATTTAAACCACGCCTAGGCGTGGTAATGTCACGCCTAGGCGTGGTGTGCCTCTTCTTTGCACAAAACTTGAGGTTCGTCTTTTCCTTCCTATTCCCCCTCTCAAATCCCTAACCCCCTTTTCTCGATTTCTTCCCTCCTCTCCACCAAAACACCATCACCGTAACCCCTCCAATCTTCTCACCCTTCTTCACTTAACCACCGTAGCTTCCTCCCCACCACTCCCATAGCCACCGTATTCTCCTTCTTCTTCCCTCCTCTCCACCTAAACACCTCCATCGTACCACCACCGTTAACCCCTCTTCTCACCATCACCATATCTCCACCCACATTCCCCACCCAATAGCCACCGTACCCTTCTTTCACCATATCCAAATCTTCACCTCCTTTCCACCCCTTTTCCTACCCCATTTCTCCCACCAGCACCCACTTCTCACAATTTTCCCACCCATAATCAAAGTCACATATTTCTCCTTATTTCTTCTATTTTTTTTTTATTTTTTTTTTGGTGTTGCGTGATAACAATTATTCTTGGTGTTTGGCTGCCCTGGTTCCCTTTGTGCTTCCCTCACGGTGAGTCTGTTAATTTCCCCATTTGTCTGTAATTCCATGTATTATGCCTCTGTTAATTATTCTTCTTGAATTGCTTCACATGTGATTACAGGGCTGTTATGTGCTTTACTTGTTAATGATGTGCTTAATTTGTGTGATTGGCCTATTTTGTTTACATGGGTTCTTTGATTCCTTGTCCACTTCGGGTTTAGAATGTTTCTAGGGAGATTGTTTGTTGGATATTCTATTGCAAAATGAGCATGTGAATTTCTGAGTAATATTTGTATTTGTTAAATCACTTGCACTGTTGCAAAATTCTGATATACTGCTTGAGGTTGATTAAGGTTGAGCCATCACGTGGATAGATTTAATTTAGGTTAGTGCTAAGTTGTGCACTGGTTTTGATTGACACTTCACTAAGTTGTGACTTGTATGGTTAGGGATGACCTAGATGGTTTGGTTGATAGTTAGATCTATTTGCCTAATTTTTTTGGTTTTCAATTATGTGGTTTGCATGCTTGCGTTGCCCTGTTAATAGTGTGTTGCCCTGTTAATAGTGTGAGTCAATTGCATCAACTAAAATTTAACTGGGTTGTGCATGATTTATATAGTGATCTTTGTGATGAGATTGGAGAATGTTAATTTATATGGTCATCATGCTTGAGCTCTGAGTTATCATTTTGAGTTGTCTGAAAGATCTTCTGTCACTTTTGGGGTTGAATTGTTGATTTGGGCGAGCTTTGGGCTATTTGTGAATGATTGGGCTTATTGTTTGCATTGCCAACTGTTCTAATTGGATTAAATTCTTTTCAGGTATCCTCTAACCATGTCGAAGCGTCCAAGGAAAACTGTTGAGGCTGGACCAAGCCAGGCTGAGGAAGGTGATGAAATTCCAGTTTTTGACCCAGCCTACTTTACAACGCAGGATGCTTTTGACTATTTCTGGCAGCACTTGCGCAAGATTAACATCATACCAGAGAGGGGCTTCCATGGTATTAATGTGGCACGCTATCCTGCCATTTCCGATGCCAACTAAAGCACTCCACTGGATGACCTTTGTTGAGCATCCTCTCGAGGAACCTGTGGCGGCTATAGTAAAGGAATTCTACGCCAATGCGCATGCTGAGAAGCGCTCCATTTCCACTACCGAGTCGAAGGAAGGTAGTTGATTACTCGTGGATCGCATTCGGCGGATTATGGACCTTGGCCCTCCTCCTCGCAATGTGCTTACAGGACTTTACGAGTTACGAAGAGGAGGGAGGAACACCATTCAAGCACGGTCATGACCAGTATATGTGATCCGGCCTTCCCGATTCAAGTTCAGCGGAACTCAGACCGCTCCATCAGATTCATCAAACAGGAGAGTTTGCGCCGTGAGCTGCGCCCTTGGAATCATTTTGTGTGCTCCTGCTTGCTCCCCACTGAGCAGGTCGGCAGAGATTTATCCAGAGCGAGCGTACATGTTGTATGCGATCCACAGTCTACAGCAAGTGGACACTGCTCAGATACTTTACGATCAGATCAGACTGTGCATCACCTCCCGGCTCAAATCACTTTTCTTCCCCTTCCTCATTTGTCAGCTTTGTGAGAGAGCTCACGTCAGATGGAAGGATACTGAGGTGCGTGTCAAACTGAAGACTCCGATGACGGAGAGGGCAGTTCAGACGATCATGACCGCCCAGGAGAAGCGCAGGCAAGCCCCTGCTCAGCCCCTAGCTGCAGAGCCCGAGCCAGCTCCTATACCAGCTCCACAGCCTGCCCCTGCACCTGTCCCACAGCCTACTGCATTCTTTGACGCTGCTTGGGCTGCCTCTGTGGATCAGCGCCTGGATAGGCAGCAGGAGATGCTGACTAGGCGAGATCGACGCAGGGAGATGCGACTACGCGGCGGGAGATCCGGCTGCGATGTACCAGGGCATTCATTGGATAGCTTTGGGTCAGGGGCGCCCAATGGATGATTTTCCAGCATTTCCTCCTTTTGCAGCCCCACCAGTAGCAGCTTCACCTCCTCCTCCTCCTCCACCAGCTGATGATACAGAGATGGGCGCTGAGGGCGATGACTTATTTGATGAGGAGGATTTGTTTTGAGGCGCCAGGACCATTGTTTCCTTGCTCTTTCTGCTTTATTTTCCTGTTTTTGCTTTCAGTCCATTGTATATCCTTTATTGAAAAACTTGACTTCTTTTGGATACAGTGGGACACTGCTTATCTTAGGTTTGGGGGGGATTGGATTGATGATCTTTTTGTGACTGCTTGTTGAATCATTGTTTGGACATATATATATATGTATTGATTCCCTTCTCTTCGGATCTGAGTGAGCATGATTTTGCCTTGAGGGTTGCGTGAATTAGGAATTGAATGGATGAGTGTGTGTTGAGGCGGAGTTGAACTTGTGCATGCCTGATTTCTGATTAGAATATCTGATGATTGTGTGGATCATATATACACCTCACTGCTTGGGAACTCATTTGTAAAAATTTGAGATTTTGTGCTTGCACTTATTGCCATAATTGCGTGTGAGAGAAAATCCTGGTTGCATGTGTGGTGGATCCTGAAATATGAATGAAATGCATGGTTGGATAAATTTATGATTGGCATGTGTAAAGTCTAATTGCATCTTAGAAGCTTGTCTAATTCCCTTTTGAGGCGAAATCCTAGGCAATGCATTTTCAAGGAAATGACTAGGGCACTTGTTTGGACCGATTGAGCTCTTCAAGCCAACCTTGAATGAATGAGTCCCCTAGTACCCCTTTTGAAGCCTTGTGTGCGTGAGTGTGTGGCCTAATTTTCATTTCTTTAACCCTAATCTCTACCCTCTTAACCCATGCTTATAAAAGAAAGATCTCTTCCCCTCTATACTGGTCCCTTATTGAGCACATGATTGAGCAGTTCTGTTGTTTTGAGCCATAGTGTTTTGCATGATGCTAAGAATCCAGGAATTTGTGGTTACTAGCTTTCATCTGAAAAAAAAAAAAAAAAAAAAAAAAAAAAAAGAGAAAGAAAGTGAATAATTGGGTACATGTTATGTGAATTGAAGCCCTTTTGCAATGAAAATAAGATTGTATGTATGTCTTAGAAATAAAAAAAAAAAAAAAAAAAAAAAAAATCTGAAATGATGAGAAAATGGAATAAAGAAAGTTGATTCTTCAAGTTGGATTCTATTTGTGCATCTACATGCTTGGCTTGATTCAATAGAAGTGGTTGATTATGTGTTTGATATTTGAATTCAAAGCCTTTCCCTTCTTTCTTAGCCACTACCCCTAGCCTTACATTACAAGCTTAAAAGACCCTCATGATCTTTGATTTTGTCTTGCCTACATTAGTGGAGAAAGGGATGAAGAACATTCTTTTGAGAGTACATGTGCATTTTATAAATTCATCCATCTTGCTCTTCATGATTAGGAAAGGGTCTTAAATACATGGGCTTGGGAAATCTTTCATGCACAAAAATGGCATTCAAGGGTGATCATGATAGTTGGGAATTTCTTGCATGTGTGGACCTTGTTGTGAGGTTGTGAAGTGATTTCTGAGGGTATGAATGATAATTGGAAGCTGGGTTTGCTCTGGTTCAAATTGCCTCATGTTTCTTGACATTTGAATTGGATTGTAATTCCTTTTCCTCTTGGAATAGTTTGCTCGAGGACTAGCAAAACTTTAGGTTTGGGGGTGTGATAACTTCAGAAAATGAAGTTAATTCACTCGAATTTGATTATATTTGAGCATGCTATCCCTAAGTTTTCAAGGTCATAAGTTCAATATTTGCATGACTTTGGTGAATTAAGCTTGTTGATTCAAATGATTTATAAGTGAATCTTTGAAGATCTTGTTGATTGAAGTTGGATGAATTGTGATTTGATGGACTTTATCATTTTTTTGATATAGGTATTCAAGATGAGAAAGGCCTTGGAAGGGATGAGGAAAATGAAGAAAGGCCCAAAGTGTGAAGAAATCACCAAGGGAAGGTGCTTCCAACCCACGCCTAGGCGTGACAAATCCAAGCCTAGGCGTGGCCCTTGCAGTTTCTCAGGGATTAGAAGCAGAGACACCCACGCCTAGGCGTGATTAATTCACGCCTAGGCGTGTAAGACTCAGGTTTTCAGGGTGACTCAGGCAGAGACCACCACGCCTAGGCGTGGTAAAGTCAAGCCTAGGCGTGGCAAGCAGAGGAAGGCACGTGACTCATAACCACGCCTAGGCGTGGTAAATTCACGCCTAGGCGTGGTTAAAATCCTGGCACACGAATTTTACCCTTATATTCTGATTTTTGGGGAGGATGAGGGGGCTTCTTCAATTTGGAACCTAGCCACGAATTCCAGAGAGCAAGTGAGAGGAGAAAGATCACACTTGGATTGAAGGTGACTAAAGGAGGAATCAAGAAGAAGGAGGAAGATTAAGCTTGGAATCTCTCCATTTTTGTTCATTCTTTCCCCTTTCTCCTTGATTTGTAACATGATGAATCAATTGTTTACATTTGTTCTCTTCTCCTTGATAATGTGTAACTAAACTTTAATCTAGGGGTTCTCTAGAATCTTGCTATGAATTTGATTAAGTTGTAATTAGTTGAGTATCCTTTCAAATGAAATTGATTTTGTTCATCCATATCTTTGCTTAATGCTTGTTGTTGATTGGCCATCAATTGCATGATTTTTAATATTCCAATTGAACTAGAAATAGGGTGTTGTGAATATGGAATGGTATGGTTGATGTATGTTTAACTAAGGGGATGGACACATACCCTTTGGTCATGCATGGCAAGTGTTTGATAATTGGCCTCAATGAGTGATTCTTATGTTGCTTCACATGGACACATAGTGGAATAACTAGGTTTCATATGGGTAATTGTCCTAGACATAGGCTATTATCTATTGATGATTATCAGCCAACATATATCAATTCATTGATAGGTGCTTGTTAATTGCAACTAATCATTGAAATAGCAAGTGAATAGGGACCCCTAGGCTTTAATCATTCTCATCTTCTTTTGTGGAATTAGTGTTGGGTGTTTTCTTATTTTGTTTCCTTTAAGTTGTTATTTTAAATTGCAACTCACTCTCTTTCGTTTGCTTGGATAAAAATTTGTGAATATAGTTAAGTTTAACATTCTTCTAACTATTCAATCCCTTGGGACACGATACTCTAACTCTCCTTTATATTACTTGTCGACCCGTGCGCTTGCGGATTCACGGTCAACACAAACAGATCTAAACAACTTGATATCTTGCTAATTCTCCTAGATTAATTAAATTACCTTTTAAAAACATTAAGAGAACATTTTGGTTCCCCTCTTGGTTAGAAACCGTGGGCATTGTGGAGTGTTCTTTGGAACACACATGCATTCTTTGACATGTTATTCACATCTTATACATTATCATGCAATTCTAACACATGCAATATTATCAAAGCTTGTAGACATGCAAATTATTACAAACAACAAATAGGAAAGCTATTAACAAATACACAACCATATTAACAAGCTACTAACAACCACACAAATGAATCCTTATGGATTCTACAATCACAAAACCACACTCCATCTTCTTACCACCATCCATAGATGATAAGATTTGTCTTCCTCTTACCTTAAATGAAGACAAAAGGATTCTTTCACTCCTCCTAGAGTTTCGCTTTTCCTCCTTCAAGAACCTAACAAGCTTAAACAAAAATTACAAGTTACTAACCATAGAAAGAGAGCTTAAACCATGGAGAAAACATGGTTTAGAACTTTGAAAAAGAATTTAGAAAAGAAAAACTAGGAATTTCACCTTCTTGGTACAATCTTCCAAGTAGGTTTTCAAGCTTCAAATGAAGGAATTTGCAAGAACTCCCAACTAGAGATGTTCTTAGGATTGTGTTTAGGTTTAGAAAACTTGGTTAGATGAAATTTTGGATGATTGGATGGTCTAGGTATTGGCTTGGCCGAATGCTTCACAAGAAAAGCATCAATGGTGATTAGGGTTCTTGGATGAGAGAGAAGAGAGAAATTTGCATGAAAGAAAAGTGAAGAATGGTCTTCCACACTCCCTTGGCCGTAGCATTCAATGGGAATGCATGGTGTGCATGGATTTGGCTTCATCCAAGCCCTTGGATGCATCAAAGGTTAAGATTAAGCCTTGATTAACAAGCTTTGCTCTCATTGGTTGGTTTAAGCTTAGTCATCTAGCTTAGTCACCTAGCTTAGTCACTAATGACCTAGTCATCTAGCTTAGTCACTATGTTCAAGAAGGTTCCACTCTTAATGATGTTTAATTAAGCTACTAAGTTAACTGTATTAGCTAAACGTGGGTCCCGTAAAACATTTCCGGGTCCACTGTCATCTAATTATACTGACTAATAAAATAATACACAAAATTATTTTATTAGACAGTTAAATCCTAAAAATTAAAAGATTACTAATCGTCTCATTCAGAATTGGGTTTAGTAAGATCCCCCAGCCTAAATAATTAAAACAAGATTTCCTACCGGAAAAATATTATTTTCTGTCCCGAGCAAATCGCACAAAAAGTCCAAATAAAATCACAGACAGTAATATTGAACACTAAATCAAGTAGAAAACAATTAAAAACAACAAAAACAGCACAAACAGCACTTTCGGGACATAATGGTCATTTTTCCATTTTTCCCCACGACGTAGCTAATCATCCAAAAAGTTCAAATAAAATTACAGACAGTATTAATTGTCTGTATATTTCTCAGAAAAATTAAAACAGTAGCTCGAGAAAATTTTTATTTTACTGTATCAAAGCAAAATACTTAAAACGATCAAATAAAATTTTAGCCTGTAAAACATATTTGTATTTCATACAGAAAACAAGAAACAGTAAAATAGGGACACAACGATCATTCACACAAAAACTTGAAAAACAACAAACAGTACATTCGGAACATTTTCTAAAAATTGGGGTGTTACAACTCTCCCCAACAAATAAAAAATTTCGTCCTCGAAATTCGCTGCTTCTCAAAACAAATGAGGATATTGATCCCTCATTTTATCTTCCAGCTCCCAGGTAGCATCACCCGTCACGTCATTCCATATAACTTTTACTAGCTCGATCATCTTCCCTCGAAGCTGCTTTACCTTTCTGTCCTCAACTCTAACAGGTAAAGTCTCGTAAGTCAAATTCTCCTTCAATTGTACTTCATCCTGGTTGTATAACATGCGTTGGATCCGGTATATACTTCCTGAGCTGAGACACATGAAATACATCATGCAGATTGGATAGAAAAGGCGGCAAAGCAATCTGATACGCCACAGGACCTATACGTCGGATAACCTGATACGGTCCAATGAACTTAGGAGTAAGCTTCTTAGACTTGATAACTCTTCCGACACCGGTCATAGGAGTAACTCTTAGAAACACATGCTCACCCTCCTCAAACTTAAGAGGTTGTCTTCGTTTATCCGCATAACTCTTTTGCCTGCTTTGCGTCGTTCTCATCTTCTCTTGTATCATCTTTACCTTCTCCGTAGTCTGTTGTACAAGATCTGGTCCAACAGTCATGCTTTCCCCATCCTGATACCAACATAATGGTGTCTGACATCGTCTTCCATACAACGCTTCATAGGGTGCCATCCCTATACTTAAGTGAAAACTAATGTTGTAGGTGAATTCTATCAAAGATAAAAATTCATCCCAACTTCCTCGTTGCTCCAACACACAAGCACGCAACAGATCCTCCAAAGATTGTATAGTTCGCTCTGTCTGACCATCTATTTGCGGATGATATGCCGAACTCAGTCGCAACTTCATTCCCATAGCTTCTTGCAGACTCCGCCAAAACCTTGACGTAAACCTCAGATCTCGATCAGAAACTATACATGTAGGTACACTATGTAATCTGACAATCTCGCTGATGTACAACTGGGTTAATCTTTCCAACGAATACTTGATATTAATTAGTAAGAAATGAGCCGATTTAGTAAGCCTATCGACTATAACCCATATTGAATCATGACCTTTCCTTGTCTTCGGCAAACCAGTAACGAAATCCATCGAGATACTATCCTATTTCCATTCTGGAATAGATAACGGTTGCAACATTCCAGCTGGTCTCTGATGTTCCACTTTTGCTTTCTGACAAACCAGACAAGACTCCACATATTCTGCTATGTCTCTTTTCATCCTTGGCCACCAAAACAACCTTTTTCAAGTCTTGATACATTTTGGTCATCCCCGGATGTAAACTAAGATCACTAGTATGAGCTTCATCTAGAATCGACTTCTTCAATTCAGAATCATCAGACATACAAATTCTTCCCTTAAACCTTAAGATTCCATCTGCTCCTTCTTCTACCGTCGCTTTATGACCTTGCTTTAGCAATTCTCTCTCATTTTGCAGAAACACATCTTCCTTTTGTTTATCTCGGACGACATCAAGAAATTCGTTTATGATCACAACCTTAAACAAACGAACTTTTTCAGGTAGAAACTCCACAGACAACCATAGATCCTGAAACTCATTGATCAACTCTTCCTCCTTGATCATCATTGCCGAAACACTAAGCACCTTTCTGCTCAAGGCATCAGCTACCACATTAGCTTTTCCGGGTGGTATTGAAGTTGAAAATCATAATCCTTTAAGAATTCCAACCATCGCCTTTGCCTCATATTCAATTCTTTCTGATCAAACAAGTACTTCAGACTCTTGTGATCACTAAAGACATTGAACAGCGCTCCATACAGAAAATGCCTCCACACTTTCAGAGCAAAAACCACTGCAGCCAATTCCAAATCGTGCGTTGGATAATTCCTTTCATGAACCTTCAATTGACGAGAAGCATACGCTACAACATTCCGATTCTGCATCAAAACGCAGCCTAACCCTAGATAAGAAGCATCACAATACACGTCAAAAGTTCCCTTAGAATCTGGCAAGATCAACACAGGTGCAGTTGTTAACCTCTTCTTTAACTCTTGAAAACTGGCTTCACGTTCTTCCGTCCACTCAAAAGCTTGACTTTTCCTCGTAAGTTGTGTAAGCGGTCCAGCAATCTTCGAGAAACCTTTGATAAACCTCCGATAATAACCAGCAAGTCCAACGAAACTTCGAACTTCTGTTACCGTCTTAGGTCTTTCCCACTGCAAAACAGTCTCCACTTTTGATGGGTCTACTACAATACCTTCTTTAGAAATCACATGACCTAAAAACTGAACTTTTTCCAACCAGAACTCACATTTAGCCAACTTCGCATACAGCTGCTTCTCTCTCAAAATCTGAAGAACAACACCAAGATGTTCAACATGCTCTTCCTTAGATTGAGAATAGATCAGAATGTCATCGATGAAGACAACGACAAATCTGTCTAGATACGGACAAAAATTCCTGTTCATATAATCCATAAATATGGCAGGAGCATTCGTCACCCCGAATGGCATCACCTGATACTCATAATGCCCATATCGAGTTCAAAAAGCAGTTTTCGATACATCTTCCCCTTTAACACGAATCTGATGATACCCCGATCTCAGATCTATCTTGGAAAATACCATGCTCCTCTTAAGTGATCCATTAAATCGTCAATTCTTGGAAGCGGATATTTATTCTTGATAGTTACCTTGTTCAGCTGACGATAATCCACACAAAGCCGAGAAGTTCCGTCCTTCTTCTTGACCAAAAGCATCGGGGCACCCTATGGCGAAACACTTGGTCGCACAAACCGCTTCTCCAACAATTCCACCAATTGCTTCTTCACTCCTCCAACTCGTTGGCGACATACGGATACGGTGCAATTGAGATAGGACCCGCTCCCGGTACTAAATCAATTAAAAACTCAATCTCCTCTCGGTGGTAAACCAGTACGTCATCGGGGAAAAACCTCGGGAAACTCGTTGACAACGGGAATAGTATTCACATCCTTCTCATTCTTAACCTCTAGAGAAGACAATACCACATATCCTGGGCCCCTCTCTTAACAAAGACTTGACCTTAACAGCAGTTAAGAATCCAGACTTTTCTTCCTTAGGAAAAACTATGGTTTTACTTGCACAATCTATAAGGATATGGTTAGAAGATAACCAGTCCATCCCTAAGATTACATCTATTGCAACAAGAGGTAAACAAATCAAGTTGACCAAAAACTTACGATCCTTCACAACAACAGACAATCCAAACATATCTTTGATGCAATCACAGGTTTAGCTTGGAGTAGAAACACTCAACTTAACATTCAAAGAAGGCACAGGCAACTTCAATCTTTCCACACAATCATATGCAATAAACGAGTGTGTAGCACCAGAGTCATACAACACAGTCAGATGGTTACCTCCAATGTCACCTTCTCCTTGTATAAGATCATCAGATTGAGAAATCTCAGTTCCCTTCATGGTATAAACACGCCCTCCAGATCTCGGTTGAGTATTCCTTGATTTCTGTTGACTAGCACGAACATAACGAACAGCAGGTTTCCTTTCCGGTTGAGTACAATCCTTTGACATGTGCCCAGGTTGCTTACAGTTAAAACAAACTGTACCTCTAATCGTGCACTCCGGCGAGATATGGCCTTTCTTCCCGCACTTAAAACATGTTGGCGTGAACGCCACTCTCTGTCCAGCTCCACTACCACTTGTACCTCCACTAACTGATGGTCGTTGAGATTGAGTCCCTGTTGGTCTGGAATACGGCTTACGCTGAAACCGATTCGTATTACTACCTCCACCCTCTCGAAACCTTGTCGGCCCAAAGTTCCGATTCCTCTGATCTCTAGATGGCTCCAACTCCTCAAGTCGAGCACAAGCATCCACCAAAGCATGAAACTGAGTCATTCTCAAAGATACCACTCCTCGTTTCAGTTCCACCCTTAACCCTGATTCAAACTTCCGACATCTCCACACATCGTCTTGTCGTGTCTGAGCATAATATAAGAATTGAGACAAATTCTCAAACTTTGTGGCATACTCATTCACCGTCATATTCCCCTGTCGCAAACCAAGAAATTCCATTTCTTTGGCATGCCTAGCACTTGCAGGAAAATATTTCTCCAGAAAAACATTAGAAAACACTTCCCATGTGATTTCTGTTCCTTCAGCTTGCAAAACTCGGCGGGTTCCTCTCCACCAATGTTCTCCATCTCCCTCAACATGAACACAACATAAGTCACCTTCTTATCGTCTCGTGCATCTCATCCCTTCAAAAATCCTTTCCAAGTCTTGTATCCATTGACTTGCCTTCTCCGGATCAACCTCACCTCTAAACTGTGGCAGATTGTGACGCCTAAATTCAGATAAATTTAGGGCATCAACGGTAGAGCATCTCTTCTTTGTTGAGCATTGGCTTCTCAAGTCTCTTTGCATCATTACTTGACCATCCATTGCATAGCCTCAAAAAGCCGAACCATAGGTTCTACCTCACGATTCACGTTCGCATGTCCTCTACCTCGTCCAGACATCTTCTTTCTTCAAACAAAACAAAACAAAATTAGATACATCCTTTCGGAAGTAAATCACGAGAGAATCACACAAAGACAAACAAAAACAAACCCAACCACAACCCCAAAAGACTCTAACTTGGGCTCGATACCAACTAATGTAAACAGAATAGCATTAAATAAAATAAAGCGGAAATATAAAGTAAACAAAAACAACACCACTCATAATATACATATGTTCCAAGTTATAAGTTATACAAATAATTTACAACTACAACTACAAATATTTAAACAGAAACAGTAAATCAAAACAGTAAAGAGTCAATATATACATACGCAGACGCGCCCAAAATACACATCATAAATATTTATTCCTCTGATGGATCACTCTCAAGAAACTCATCAGAAGATAAATACCTAGGATGCCTCGACACTCAACGGACATGAGACCGCGCAGTCGATACGAGTGTCATCTCACTAGGCTCAGTGGATACACCACCCCAATGATGCCTAATGGATAAAGGTAACTCTAAATGCAGAAACACCGTCGTCATCATCACTGGCTCGTCATCAAATATATTACGTAGGGTCACCGTCATCCGTCCCGCATACGTCACGGAGTCTCTATCTCCTCTCATGTGCCACGCTAACGATCCTCCGTGAAACTCGAGAGTCACGAACCCCAAAAATCCAGGCACCGCCATACCAAAACTAATCAATCCAATGGATATGGATGATCAGATGGTTCTTGATCGTCAAACTGGTCGTCGGCTAGCTGATCTTCCTCCTCCTCGGGGTACAGAACCTCAAGAGGCTGTTCCTCTTCCTCTTCCTCAAACTCTTTACCGCGTAAAAATAAATGTACAGGAAACATACACAATACAGAAAAGAGGTAAGACAATCTAAAATCATCACAAACATGGTAAATAAGAAAACGTCAAACAACAGTTATACAATTCATGCAATATGAAAAGCTATAATGAAATCAAGTAATAGAATAAAGAAAAAGATTTAATTATCATAACGACACATAATATCACAGATAAAATAAAACATCACAGATAAAATAATAGAATAGATAAATAATCCCCATAATACTAACCAGATAAAAATAGATAGATAAAATAAAATAAGATTCCAGATATACTCATATGAAATATGACTCGTTCCTACTCCATGGAGCTAAACAACACAGATACCACAGATATCAGAGGGAATGACTCGCAAAAATCTATTAGTACCACGGCAGCCCAGCCAACTATTCCGCGGTCACACGTTGCGTCTATAGCCCCATATCACTGGGAATTCACCATCCAGGCGTGGTGTAGTTCACTGTCTCACGTCGTGACACTACGGGCAAATGTACTACTAGACTTTACAAATCTCGATTAAATATAGTGCGTGTCGAGTCCATTAGTGTGCTATCGGTTACCACGGCCCAGCGGAGCTACCAACTGTCCATATATGGAATCCCATACACTAACGTCTCCAAGTTCATTAGAACAATGAACCACACTACGTTTATCGCATCGACAACACGATGTGATTCACCTCGTCAACCAAAATTCACCAAAAATTGGTAAATTACCAGAATACCCTCAAGGTATAAAAATATATGCCCTCAATGGCAAAAATATACAGTAAGTCCCATACTGTCTCAAAGCCTATACGGGTTCACCTCATAGCCCGACAGGAGAAAAATACAGAAATCGAGAAAAATATTTTTGGTCAATCGCGTAGAAATTTTATCGCGTTTTCACAATCTCGTCGTTTTTATAAACGTTTTGAAATCGCGTAAATATATTTTTTCTCGTTTTCAAAATCGCGTAGGATTTTTAATACGTTTTCTCAATCGCGTAAGATTTTTAAATCGCTTTTTCTTATTCAAATACTTTAAAAATTCTTGTTTAAATAAGCGAAATAATAAATAGTACGTTTAAACTACGTAAAATATTTTCCATATCGTATCTTGTCTTTTGGACATCTTTCCTATCTTATTTGTCCGTTTTTACTAAAAATTGACAAGATTTTGCTTAGAAAATTATATTAATGGTTTCCTAATTTTACCGTAAGAAAATTCGTTCATTAAATTTTGAAACCGTATAATTTAAACCTTGTGAAAACTACTAACATGCTTCAAAATGATAGCATGAGCTATATGTTAGAAATTTTCGAAAGTTATTGTATTTCATTTCTAATAGCAAAATCATTAGTTCTAAATTCTCAAACTTATTTCTAATTGATTCTTTTCCTTAAAACTCATTTTAGAAAAATTCTTTTTAACACATATTGCATCCTTATATTTAGAAAAGGTTTGGATTAAATTTTAGAAACCATGGATACTTGGTTTGGCATGTTGGCGAAACTTAGAAATTTATGCTATTTGATTTCTAAATTCATTTTTCATGATCTAAACAACTTGATATCTTGCTAATTCTCCTAGATTAATTAAATTACCTTTTAAAAACATTAAGAGAATATTTTGGTTCCCTCTTGGTTAGAAACCGTGGGCATTGTGGAGTGTTCTTTGGAACACACATGCATTCTTTGACATGTTATTCACATCTTATACATTATCATGCAATTCTAACACATGCAATATTATCAAAGCTTGTAGACATGCAAATTATTACAAACAACAAATAGGAAAGCTATTAACAAATACACAACCATATTAACAAGCTACTAACAACCACACAAATGAATCCTTATGGATTCTACAATCACAAAACCACACTCCATCTTCTTACCACCATCCATAGATGATAAGATTTGTCTTCCTCTTACCTTAAATGAAGACAAAAGGATTCATTCACTCCTCCTAGAGTTTCGCTTTTCCTCCTTCAAGAACCTAACAAGCTTAAACAAAAATTACAAGTTACTAACCATAGAAAGAGAGCTTAAACCATGGAGAAAACATGGTTTAGAACTTTGAAAAAGAATTTAGAAAAGAAAAACTAGGAATTTCACCTTCTTGGTACAATCTTCCAAGTAGGTTTTCAAGCTTCAAATGAAGGAATTTGCAAGAACTCCCAACTAGAGATGTTCTTAGGATTGTGTTTAGGTTTAGAAAACTTGGTTAGATGAAATTTTGGATGATTGGATGGTCTAGGTATTGGCTTGGCCGAATGCTTCACAAGAAAAGCATCAATGGTGATTAGGGTTCTTGGATGAGAGAGAAGAGAGAAATTTGCATGAAAGAAAAGTGAAGAATGGTCTTCCACACTCCCTTGGCCGTAGCATTCAATGGGTATGCATGGTGTGCATGGATTTGGCTTCATCCAAGCCCTTGGATGCTTCAAAGGTTAAGATTAAGCCTTGATTAACAAGCTTTGCTCTCATTGGTTGGTTTAAGCTTAGTCATCTAGCTTAGTCTCCTAGCTTAGTCACTAATGACCTAGTCATCTAGCTTAGTCACTATGTTCAAGAAGGTTCCACTCTTAATGATGTTTAATTAAGCTACTAAGTTAATGTATTAGCTAAACGTGGGTCCCGCAAAACATTTAGGGTCCTTGTCATCTAATTATCTTGACTAATAAAATAATACACAAAATTATTTTATTAGACAGATTAAATCCTAAAAATTAAAAGATTACTAATCGTCTCATTCAATTGGGTTTAGTAAGATTCCCAACTGAATAATTAAAACAAGATTTCCTAGGCTCGAAAAATATTATTTTCCGTCCGAGCAAATCGCAAAAAAGTCCAAATAAAATCACAGAGTATAGTAATATTGAACACTAAATCAAGTAGAAAACAATTAAAAACAAAGCAAAAAAAAAGACAAACAAAGACTTTTGGGACATAATGGTCATTTTTTCATTTTTCCCCACGACGTAGCTAATCATCCAAAAAGTTCAAATAAAATTATAGACAGCATTAATTGTCTGTATATTTCCCAGAAAAATTAAAACAGTAGCTCGAGAAAATTTTTATTTTACTGTATCAAAGCAAAATACTTAAAACGATCAAATAAAATTTTAGCCTGTAAAACATATTTGTATTTCATACAGAAAACAAGAAACAGTAAAATAGGGACACCACGGTCATTCACACAAAAACTTGAAAAACAGCAAACAGTACATTCGGAACATTTTCTAAAAATTGGGGTGTTACAGAGCGCCTGAGCACTCAACACGCAGCGCCTGAATGCTCACTGAGCTATGTTTCTGGAAGTCATTCTGGATGTTGGGCGCTTGAGCATCCAAGCTCCAGCGCTTGAGCACCGGTTGAGTGCTTGGGCGCTCGCTGCACAGTGCTTGAGCGCTGGTGCATCAGCAAGGATTCTGTAGAATTCATTTCTGCAGAACCTTGGCCCATTCATTTTCAAAGCTTCTCATTCATTTTCAAACAATCCAAAATATTATTCATGGTCATTAAGGTATAAAATAACAATCAATAGATTCATAGTCTTCAAAACACACAATGCTAGCCCATAGATTTATACAAATCAAATAACCACAAAATCATGAAAATAATACAATATAACAAGGAGAGTAATCCCTCATGGATTCCTTCATCAACAACAACACACAAAACATATCCTTACTACCAAGATTGGTTTAAGAGGATTATCTCCCTCTTACCTATTGAAGACAACACAAAGATGCAAGCCTCATTTGTTCTTGATTTTTTTTGTTTTCCACCTTCAAAAAAATCCTAGGGTGAGCAACTTTCAAAAAGGTTCACTCAAACTATAGAAAGATGAGTTCTTGGTCACATAGGTGACCAAGAAAAATGAAAATGAGAAGAAAAAGAGAAGAAAGTTAAGGACTTTACCTTAAAAACTCTAAGCTTTAGCTTCAATGGTGGAAAATGGGAGAGGAAGAACTTGTGAATGACCACCAAAGAGAAGAACTCTAAAATGGTGGAAAGAAGTTAGAAATGTGATGTGTGTAGCAAACAAATGGAGATGGTCTCCAATGTCTGGGTGTGTCGTGGAGGAGGAAGAAGAGAAGAAGAGAGAATGCTTGAAGAAAATGAGAAGAGAGAAAAGAAAGAAAGAGAAAGGTGTTAGGTGTTTTTGTGTTTTGAAATGGGAATGAAGTAGTAAATGCGAGAAAACAATTTTTGGTTCCCCCTAGGAGTGCATCTATCGTGGAGAGACTAGGGAAGGAAGAGAGAGAAATGTGTTATTTAGGGAAATTTCTTAGAAGCTTTCCTTAATAAGCTTAGATTAAATTAATCTTTCTTTTGAAATAAAGCTAATGGATGTGAGACAAAGTAGATTTTAGATAAGGTGATAAGGATTTTTACTGCAAGCTATTATCTGATGGACAACTGTTACAGATAGCAAAGTCAATATTAATTATCCAATAGATAATAAAATGTACAACGATTTTTATTTATCAGATGAAATTTTTTTAAAAATGAAACCTCGTAAAGTGTGTCCAATCTCGAGTTTAATGAGATCCCCCATCGATGTTTCCATAGATCAAGGTCCTCGGGGAAAATATCTCATTTTCCTGGCTCCGCTCAATGTGCATGCAAAATAAGAAATAATATTAAAAAATTTCACATTCTCAGAAAAATCTAGAAAAATTCACAAAAATCACAAATATTATAAAACGACTATTTATCATGAAATTATAAATTTTTGGGGTGTTACAATCACCATCTTCCTCATTGTTGTCCATCAAAGATTCAAGAACATCTTCTTTCTCAATTTTGTTTTGCTTTGCCTCTTCTTCAAATTGAGCACCATCACCACCAAAAGGCATTGAGTTCATTTTCTTACTTTCAACATCTTCTTGAGGACATTTTTCATGATAAGCTTCATTCAATGAATTTTGCTCTTCTTGCTTTCTATATGCAACTTTATACACGAAATTATTGTTAGAAATATAAAGAGCATCAAGGGTGTCAAAAAGTTCTTTGACACTAGAACAATTCTTAATTCTAGCATAAGAATCATCATTCAAATTACTTCTCAAGATTTGCATTGCTCTAATGTTCAAGGAAAAATATTTCTTGTCATAAGCATTCCAAGTTTGTTTTGATTTGCAAGTAAATCCATCAAGCACTATATCCCACAAATCAAGATCAATAGATTGCATATAAAATTTTATTCTAGCTTTCCAATAAATAAAAAGCACACCATCAAAGAATGGTGGCTTATAAATTTCAAAACCTTCCATTTTGAAAAGCTTTCAATGGTTGCTAACAAACAAAGATCGTTAACTCTAAGCAATTAAGCTTTCAATAGAGCACGAAGTTCTTATACCACTTGTTAGCCATGACAATTGCAATACCCCTTGATTTAATAACCGTGGCACAATCGTCATTATACCACAGTCACTAAATTTAGGCGTGCTACAACTCAACAACAAGTTACAAATTTAATCATTGTGCATATATAGAAAATAAGAGCCATGAATGAAGTATATTTAGTACACAACTTTAAAACAAAACCGCCGAAGGAGAATACATTCCATAAATACATATATATCCATAACATAAAGTACTGGTAACACAATACATAATACTTACATATTCAAACCAACAGAAGACGGATACAACTACCATATAAAAACTTGACCCGGCCCAAGTTCAAACACCTGAAGGGTAATATCCCTCACTTGGTCTTCCTCTGGAACCAGGATGGGCAAATTCCCCAGTTGAGGCATATTGCGACTGACAGGAGTCCGAGCAGTTGACTCCATAGAATCCTCCCTAGGGGTGTAATGTCGATCACCCCACAGGTCTCTAATGGGAATAGAGAACTCTACATGCACAAAAGCATTAAAGGTGAAAGTAGTAACCTCATGATAGGTACTACTCCCAAGCAGAGTCACCTCCCCACTATACACGAAGCGCTCGGTGTCACGGTCGACAAGCAAGGCATCAATGCCTCCATAAAGTCATACTCGCACATAGCCAAAGAAATCTCGTCCAGACGTCATCACCTCAATCAGAAGTCAAACCACCAAAATCCAAACGATTCAACCTCACCTCCCTTCACAGTCTTCTTTAACATAAAAGTAACCTAGAACAATACAACAAAGATGTGAGATCCCCTACATCGTATACCAAAATGGTAGTGAAGAAAATGATACAAATGACAAAGTCATTCCATACATACAAATATAATCAAGTTATCAATTTCATAAATATCATCAGAAAGCATATCCCAAAATAATATAAACATTGACAGCACTATAACAACATATATCCACAATAGGTATATAATGATTATGCCACCACAATATGTATGTTGACCATGCCTCGACAATATGTCTATTGATCATGTGTATGCATAATAAACCAATTCCTACTCCATGGAGCTAATATTCAAATTCAGAGATGAACGTTCCAGAAGATCTGTCACCCTCAATGACAATCTACGCCGGACCACAAAAATAGATAGTGTTGTCGGGCGCGTAATGCTTTGCAATGGTTCATCATGGCCAGAGGTGTATAAGGTGAACAATTATCACTATGAATCACCGCGCCTTACGTTCTCCTAAGATCCATCATAGATCTAACTATTCGATTCTCATTCACTCCTTGGCAACAAAAGCCATACAGACACTGACTGTATGATGTTCAATGCATGATAACTCAATGCATAACTCAAGCCACCATTGTATTGTTCCCAATGATATCAAGACAACTGCCTATATAATTGTCTGATACCATTAGTATCAATGATATTAAATAACCGCCCATATAATTACATAATAATACTGATCCACCCGGGTTTAGGACATCGGCACAACAACAGAACAATGTAGAATGTTCAACGTATGATAATGTTCAATGCACGATAATTCAATGCAGAATCTAAGCCACCATAGGCCATAACCATATTTTTAACAAAATCAGGTCCAATACATCAGCCCGATAGTAAACTGCTATTTTCATAATCACGTAAACGTTTTCCAATGTTTTCCCCAAAAAATTGTATTATATTACTTTACTAAAAACTACTTCCATTACCTTTAAAATTCTTTTTTTCCATTTCTATTGCAAAATCATTATTTATTCAATAAAAGTTATACATTTCCAAACTCCTCTAAAAATCCTTTTTAAACAAAATACTTTAGACTTAACATCATCTTCCAAATTCATTCTTTATGACCTATGCTAAAAATCCATTCTTTCCAATTAATAAAATTATATTCATTTCCTTTCCACACTTAAAAATCTTTGATTCATATCCCTTTTACCTAATTAATTAGATTGACAATTTATAAAATATCTTTGACTGAGATTGCCCCAAAATGGGCTTAATGGTCGTGGGCCTCATAGTCCTTAGACCTCTAAATTTTCATCCTCCAACAACAAGATTCAAAGCACATATCATACTTCAATGATCAAATCACACTATAGCACATCCACGCATAAATCATAATAGAGCATAACTAAGCACATAAGCATAAATCATACAAAAATCAAATTCATATAAAGCAAATAAGCATAAACCATCACCACATAGTAACTAAGCACATATTCAACAAGTAAGCACAAACCATAACCACACAATCAAGTGAAGGAATCCTCACATGGATTCTTCACTTACAAACACAAGATTTCCATTTTCTCACCACCATGTTTGGTCGATGAGATTAATCTCCTTCTTACCTCAAGAGAAGATCAAAAGGGAGCTCCTTGAAGCTCTTGAAATTCGTCCAACTCCTCCACCAAAACTCTAGGATGGTCAAACTCACATAATCACCAACCAAAACTTAAAAGAAGAATCCTTGATCACCAAAGTGACCAAGGATAACGAAAAAGAGAAGAGAAAAATAAAAAGTCATGAACTTTACCTTAAAGCTTCAAACTTTAGAACTTTATGGAAGAAGATGAAAATGGTAGATTTAGATGATGTTCACAAAAGAGAAAAGGTTTAAGATGATGAGAAGATGTAAGAAACAAGTTTGGTTGAGCAAGAAAATGTGGATGGCCAAAAATAGGTGTCTTGGCCGTGCAAGAGAGGAGAGAATAGAGAGGAAAAAATGAGTTCTTGAAGGTGGTTCCAACAAGAAATGAAAAACTTCAAAGGAAATGTGGGTTCAAGCAAAGTGGTTGCTTGAAATCAAGCATCCATGGAGGGGAAGTGGTGGGGTGTGGCCATGGAAGAGCGGAGGAAGAAGGAAGAAGAAAATGTGAGAGAAAAAGTAAGAGAAGAAATATGTGGAGAGAGAAAGTGATAGAAAAGTTTTGAAAGTTTTAAGAGTAAAAAGTGAATGAGTGATTTTAGTGGAAAGGTGACAATTTGTGTCACCTTCCCCCCTTCATTGTCATGGAGTGTGCCAAAGGAGGAGAGAGAGAGTGAAGCTTACTCTAGAAGCTTGGTGGAATTGGCTTCTCCCACAAGCCAAAAGCAAAGCTTCTTCAAAAAGCTTACTCTTCACTTTTTGCAAAGTCAAAGTGATGTGACATAAAGTAGACATTTTACAAAAGATGATAAGCATTTTATTACAAGCTATTATCCAATGGACAAAAGTTATAAGTAACAAAATTAGTATTTATTATCCGGCGGATAATAGGACGTACCTGGATTTTATCTATCAGATAAAATCTTAAAAAATGAAAACTTCGTAAACTGTGTTCGACCTTGAGTTTAATAAGATCCCCCATCGACGTTTCCATAGTCCAAGGTTTTTTAGCCTTGAGGAAAATATTTTATTTTCTCGGCTCTGCTCAATACACATGCAAATCGAGAAATATATTAAAATAATCAACATTTCTAGAAAAATCCACAAAAATTCACAAAAGTCACAAAAATTATAAAATGACTATTTATCATAAAACAAACAATTTTTGAGGTGTTACAACAACCATCACCCAAGAAGGGGGTGAATTAGGACATTACAAATTTTAAAACAACTTTGAAAAATTATGCATTTTGATATTTTCAATCAACACATGCAGCGGAATAAGTCTAGTCAAGGTACAACTATTAGAGATTTTTCAAATACCACTTGGGCTATAAGATAAATCAAGCAAATAAGCTAGATATCAAATTCAGCTCAAGCATATAAAATTAAAGCACAAATGTAAAAGAGATATAGTTGAGAAAAGCAAACACAAAGATTTATCCTGGTTCAGCCACCAACTACTTGTGACCTACATCCAATCCCCAAGCTTAACTTGAGATTTTCTTCACTATTTCTTAGACTTCATGGGTGCTAGGAAAATTTTTGTACAAGTAAGAACACTCCTCATACCTTGGGATACCTCACCCTTGTGCTAGAGCCTCCAACTCTTCAAGCTTCACAGGTGCTTGAAAAACCTTTACATTCAATAGTACTCACAACACCTTTTGGATACCTCACCCTTTGTGTTTAAGTCTCACTACAAGGGATACCTCACCCTTTTCTCTCTTAAGGGATACCTTAGCTTCTTACAATAATTTTAAGATGAAGAGAAAGATTATAAACTCTCACAAGAGTAGATATACAACTTGAAGAACAAATGAATAGAAGGATTTTACAATAAAGAGCTCAAAATATGATTTTGATGATTCAAGGATCAAACCAAGTGTTCTAGAGGTTCTTAAAGATGTAAATGCTTCAATATATACTCAAACTTGACTATTTTTCATAGTTTAAAGCAAATGGTCATAACTTCTTCAGTTCTTATCCGTTTAAAGGAAATGACCACTCATTGGGAAGATCTTTGAGTCTATTTTCATATAAAATAAGTTTTATAACAAAACTCAAAGTATTTTGAAAGTTATGATCAAAATAGTAACCAAAGGTCAGCTTTTTAAAACTCAAACTTGACTATTTTTCATACTTTTTAACTACCACAATGACTAGCTTTTCCAAGCATGTTTCTTGGGCATTTTAGCATATAAGAACTATTTGTAAAGATTTAAAAAACTTATTTGAGCTCTTTTCTTACAAAACTTCTATCTTTACATAGGAGAAAGCTTAAAAGGAAAATATACCAATTCTAGTCCTTAGGCTTTTTGATGTAATCTAAGCTTCCAAAAATTTATTCTCTTCAAATCTTGCAAATGCTTGGAACATGTTTCTTATCATTCTCATTTTTCTTGAGTTGAGCATAATTGTGATCTTTTGCTTTCTTGTTGCAATGCTCACTCTTGGTACTTGGACTATCCTACAAAGTATTGCTCACTTAAACAAACATAGTTAGCACAAATTCATAATTCAATATCTTCATATGCATGATTCATAAATGTATAACTCTAGTTAGTTTAACATATATATAAGACTTTCATAGACATATCCAAATGAGACATTTATCAATTATTAATAGATATGCTTTATATTAGATGTAACAAAGAACACTTTGCACATTTGTATTTAAGTAGAGTCAAATCCATTATTAATTCAATATCACTCATGTAACATATTGTTGGATATATCCTATAAATGATTCTATAAAGAATATGCATGGTTCTTATATGAAATAAAACAAGATATAGTACATGATCCTGCAAGATCCAATATAATCTACTAAGTGCATCTATGTAGCATAAGCATCATTCTTTTTGTCTTGCATTTGTCATCATCAAAACTAAACATATTAAACTATTAGAGCGAAATTATTTTCACACACACCTGTTTCCCTCAAGTTAGCCTTTAAAGCCATTTTTTGAGTTATTTTAGGCTACTTTTTACCTTCTGTGTTACAACAAAGTGCCTAAATTAACTCAATTTGTCACAAAACTGAACTGACATGTCAAGCAAGTATTAGGCTATCTTTGTAACCATTTACAAGCCTAACATGTTATTGAGGGTGTTACATTTTTCCCCTCATTTTTAAAATTTTATCCCTAAAATTGTTGTCCTCATACAACAACAACCTTGGGTAATCTTGCTTAATGTAGGACTCCAACTCCTAAAAAGCACATTTAGTGCCAACTTCACCTTATACTATCTTCATGAAAAAAAATGCATCTAGAAATATATTATGTTATCTCATTTTTCATTCTAGGCCACCAAAACATGATCTAAAGACCTTAGTACATTTTAGTAACCCCTAGATGAATGGTACAACTACTCTTGTGAGCTTCCTCTAGAATCTTTTCTTTGATTCTTAACTTTCTTGGAACACAAAGTCTATCTCTAAACTTTATTATTCCATCCTTAGTCATAACAAAATCCGTTTGGGTTCCTAAGAAGATATGCTCACAATGTCCCTTAGAGCTTTATCTTCCTTGTGAATTTATAAAATCTGACTCCTTGAGACGTTTACTATATCATTCTGCTTACTACATGACTATGTGACATCATAGTCACCACTAGACTCAAATTCTTGAAACTCTCAAGAAGTTCACTCTCTTTGACTATCATCGGGGACACATGTTGGAATTTCCTATCAAGTGCATCAGCCATTGCATTGACTTTACCCAGATGATACTATAACTTAAAGTTATGATCTTTTCATCATAACCAAGTTATGTTTAGCATTCAATCCATTATTTCTGACTTATGTTCAATTTATTCTGATCAAACAAATGTTGCATACTCCTATGATCACTGAATACCTCAAAATTAGCTACTAACTTAACTCGTACCATACTTATAAAGAGTTTTGTTTCTCCCTTAGGTGGTATCTCATTTATCTTTCTAGGAAATACTTTTGGATGTCTTCTTATCATAGATATATTTCCTAAGACTTACTCAACTTCCACATACGAAGAGAAAAGGAAATCATATCCTTAAATTCCCTCTACTCAAAAGTTGTTCACTTGTTTAACTCTCAAAACATAAACTTTAAGGAAATAGGCACAGAAGAATCATTAGATATAAACCTCAAGGTCTTATCTAATAAATTCAAACAACATGATTTACTAGCAACAAAAACCATGCTTAATCTAACATCTATGTTAAGAAAAGATAAACTGATAAGATTCACAAAGGAAATCTTACCTTTAACTTTGCATAATAACCATAACTTCCTAGGGAAGTTGTGACTAGTTCTCTTGTTGGTGTAGACAAGGATAAAACATGGGGAAACTCAAACATAAGTAAATCTAATCTCTTTACATACTCATATGAAATCAAGGAGTGGGGATACTCTTGAATTATATAAGCCTAAAGAACATCTTTAACTATGTCTTTATCTCATATAAAACTGGGAGTCTAAGCTACCTCTTTTTTACTCAGAGTATAAACTCTTACTCTATTTTAAGCTTTGAGGTTAGGCACTGCTCCTTGCTTCTATGTACACTTATTTAAAAGTGTTCTAGTCAACCATAAGTATAACATACTATTTGGTCAACCTAATAAGGTTCGCCACCATGTTAACTCCCATATCTAACACATTTTGGTCCCTTTATTAATACTTAAGCTCACTTGCTTTCATCTTGAGGATAACTAGGTTTAGAAGCACACTTCATATACTTATCATCCTTTTTCTTCCTCTCATGAAAACCTTGTACTTTCGTTCCACTTGAGATTAGCTATAGGGACCTTCAATTGTTTTCTTTGAATGGCACTTGCAGCATCATTCTACTTCTTTCAATTAATAAAAAATAAGCTTCTCTTCACATGCTTTGTTCAATCAAAACTATACTAGTCGAACTACTCTCAAGTCAATTCTAATCTTCTGGAATTTACGCCTATAGAATAGTTATCTATTCTTTAGGCCTTTTTCGAATTACTACGAAAACTTGCTAATTGAATAACTCTTATAGTATACTAGATTAATCTAAAACTCTTACCAATCGAATAGCTCCCTCTAGCTACTCGGTTAGCTCAACAAATCATAACTCCTTAACTTAGAGTTCTATAGATTGAAGTTTGATTCTATAACTTATTATGTACTCATCTCTAACTTATTCAAACTTGGCCACATACTGGCCTACTAATATGCCACCTTGTTCAGGTTTTAAGAACTCTATCTCCTTGGATATTATTCACCAAAACTCTACCTCTCATTCTAACATATAGGAGACAACCAAAACTCTTAGGTCGTATGAACAAACCTTAACTATAAAGATTTTTTTTTCCATTTTCTTAAGCCACCTCCACCTACTCCAAATGGGTCTTACTTTCCCTTGAAGGATGTAAGGTTGGCCTTTCTAAACTTTGAGAGATTTAGGGAGTTTTGATCATTTACTACCACTACTCCATACATTGACTGTATTAGTGGTACTAGCTGTTGAGATGAAATTACTCTCATCCTTTCTAAAACTTTACTTGCGATAACAATCTGCTTCCTCTTAGCAGTTGCCATCTTTAGAACACTTCATCCATAATAGCTGAACCTTCACTAGAAGAATTCATATTTCTCATAGTTCGCCTTGGTGAAATAATGGTTCCCTATACATACTATATGTGACAGTAACTATTAACACTTAAACCTAAGGCGTGTCATGCAATTTTACCCACACATCACACATATGAGACAAAAAATGCATAACATTTAGCGAAAAACTCTAAACTTTCGTAAGCCTAGTCAGTCTATACTCTGGCTCACAAGTTGAACTGCTCTGATACCATAACATAACAGCCTAATACTGGCACCCTAGTATGTCCGACATATACCTGGATAAACAGTATCAATCATACTACTTCTAACTTAAACATCAACTAATCCATAATATTTAAATAAATAATTATGGAAAGTCATATCTAAAAGTCATACATATATACAACTTTTACATCCTCAAAGCAAATATAAATAATTACATAAGCTTTAAACTGAAAACATTAAAACTAAACTAATCTAGTTCTTTTGTTTTCTTCATCTTCTTACCCCCTTGTAGGGCTTTGACCTGGATTTATATGGAAATACAATCAAGGTGAGAAATCATAATTCTCAGTAATAGTATTCCAAAACCAGACATTTAAAATATATAGATACAACCTTATTACATAAGAAGTCAAATATGTTATAAAAGTCTTCTAATGACTCATCTTTACTCATTAAAGTAGGCATACTATACTAACATCTCTGGTCTAATTATCCATTAACATGATATAAATACGATATGAATATCAATTTTCAATGAATAACACTTCTAGCATCAGGTTAACAATTGCTATAGGTAAATGAGACTTTACTCACTACCTCTCGAACATTCACATTATGACTTTAAGTAAACGTTCAACTAGCAATATTATAATCTGACACTAAACTCATACACTTAGCTTAGTACATAAATTCATCTCTTTTGTGATATGATAATTCTTATAAAAATTGTAACATATCACAACTAGCTCATTCATAAACACATTATAAGTACCACACAATTAACTTTCTTCTATGAATGAACTTACTAACTCAGGATTTAGGATTTGCAACAGGTGATAGAGTGTTTACTCTATATACCACTAGAATACTCACATTTCTTTACTTTATGTGAATATTCACTAATTAATCCATTTTCCTTAACTAACTCAATTGAAGATAAGACAATCGTTCTTGCAATTGTCAAATATCGACCTTTCTTGGCAAAATATTTATCTCAATCCTTCACCTAGAATAATTAACTCATCATTCACCTGACATAGTATTTAACTCATCCGTAGCATAATATAGGATTTAACTCATCCTTATCCGAGCACTGGATTTAACTCATCCTTAGCCTAGCATAGGATTTATCTCATCCTTAACCTAGCATAAGATTTAACTCATCCTTTTGCTATGGATATTAAGCTTGACTCGCTTAATTTCGCTTGATAGAGAGCTTGACTCATTCTTACTACTATTTACATGTGTGTTTTTCTCACTCTTCATGTTGTTAGACAAAGAGCTTAACTCACTCTTTTGTCCTAGGTAGAGTGTTTTTCTCACTCCTCTACCATACTTGGTAAAGTGCTTTTCTTACTCATTTACCATGACAAGATGTTTTTCTCACTCCTTTGTCTCACAATTCCACTTTTAGCAATTTTTTTCTCACTACTTTGCAAGGTCAAGGGGCTTATCTCGCTCTCTTAGTTAAGAATTGTGTTCTATGGTTCAACTTCATAAATAAGGGAACCAACTCTTGTTAAACACTCTATTTAACCCCAACTTAATGAGATAACAGAGTATTTATTCTAAAACTAGCACAATTAACTCAACTTTATCTATAATGAGCCAATTGTACCTCAATAATTAATATCGATTTCTTATCAAACTTTTATCTAAGCTACCTTACAATCACATCATGAATGGTATTATAAGCCACACTAATGTCGTAAGGATGTTAGACATCTATTTCAAATAATTCTTACTCATGAAAAGCTTGAAAACTCAACTTGTTCTCATATGCTAGGTAGGTTATTTCCTTTGTGAAATATTCCTGAAAGTGTCTTAACACACTTTAGAAAGCTTATAAAAGAGATCTTAATGGATAGAGAAAACTCAATTCACTAAAAATAAGAATTCTGGTGAATTCTGCTTTGGGCGCTTGAGTGCTTATTCTCCAGGGCCTAGGCGCTCACTGCGCGCCTAGGCAGTCACTACCCAGCGCCTAGGCATTGGCTGGGCAGAGACATGCCCTATTATGCTCTGTGTAACATCCTAAAATTTTGTATCTCGTAAACAGTAATTTTGACAGTTAACAGAATTTTACTATTTAGTAATTTCTGAGCACTGTAAAATTATTTTAATTTTTTGGTCAGCGTATTTGATCGTTTTGAGTGATTTACTCCGTGTCAGGAAAATAAAAATTTTCAGGCCAGGGAAAATTTTACGTAATTTAATTTTTACCGTTAGGTTTTAATTATTTTATGTAATCTGATTTGATATTTGTGCGTTTTCTAATTTTTGTGATTTTATGGGTGATTATGAAATTTTTATGATACTCCGACCGTTTTTGGACTATTTATGGGTCCCAGTGATTCTACGTGGGCCCGGGATGAGTCCCAAAATGTGAAAATTTTTCTACGCATAGAAAAATTTGTACTGTTGAGACGGAGACAGGGGATCTGAAAACAGTTTTAGAAAATTTCTTGTACTGTGTTTTGTATTGTATTTAATTATCGGGTGATAAAAATATAGTTAAAATATTATTCAAAAGGCAATAGCAGATAGAAAAAAAATATTATATTGCTTAATTCAACATTGGTGGTTTGGATATCCACCATTGATTTAATCAACGATGGAGACTTGATCTTGATTTAATCAACGTTGGAGATTTGATCTTAAAAGTGAATAAGATCATTTATAACCGTTAGATGGAGATTAAATCAAGGGTAGAAATTTAGTCTTATAAAATGATTATGACCATTTATAACCATTGGATTTAGAATTGATCAAGGGTGGAGATTTAGTCTTAAAAAGTGACAAAGACCATTTATGACCATTGGATGTAAAGTTTGTAGGAGTAATCTTAACCCTTCATTTTGGAGACACATCTAAGGGCTAGGATTTAAAGAAGAAAGATCCAATGGCCTAAATTAAGTCTTCTATCTAAAGCTACACCTAAAGTCTACCTTAATCCTAACCATTGAATTAATCAATGGCTTAGAATGCTTCAAATAATTGCTTGGACTTTCAAGATTTAATCTTAACCATTGATTTAATCTATGGTTGAAATTTGGTCTTATATAATTGCTTAGACTTCAATTGTGACCCTTGGATGGCAACATGGAAGGAGAGATCTTGACCATCCATTTAGTAGCTTCATCTAATGGCTAAGATTAAAGGAGGAAGAAGATCCAATGATCCAAGTTTGTTACTATCACTTGGAAAATTCTTCAATAATTTAGTACCAATTATTTGCTCAAATAATTCACTCTTTTCTCTCTTCACTCTACGGCAATGCATAGGAGGAAGGGGGCCAAAATTCATTTCATGCATTTCTATCTTACTTTATCATCTTTTCTATCATCTTTCTCAAGAAACAAAAACAAGCTAACTCTCCCATTTTCTCTCCAAGCTTGGTTCGGCCATGGCACCCAAATATACCTTCCATCACTCTTTAATTTCAAACAACCATATTTCTTGAATCCTTACCTTATTCTAAGCAACTTTCATGTTGGAGACTTTCTCTAAATCATTCATTTTCAAGGAGTTTTTCCAAGAGCAAGTTCTAAGGTTTTTGAGGTGAAGTGTAAGGAAACTTCATTTCTTCTCTTCTTTTTCATGATCTAAACCATGTTTGATCCATGGTTCCTCTTAATCAAGCTTAGTATACTAGTTTTTATGTATTTTGTTTTGTATTTGAGAAGCCCTTGGTGTTGAAGGACTTGGAAAAAGAAGCAAAACAAGGAGCTTTTGAGGATCTTCAAGAGGTAAGAGGGAGATCCACCTCACCAACCAAGTATGGTGGTGAGAGATGGTTTTATATTTGGTGGATGGTGAATCCATGTGAGGATTCATATCCATGGTCTTGTAATTTATTTGTGGTTGTTTATGTGTTTTAATTATTTGCCTATGTTTGATATGCTTTGCATGATTTTATGGTTTTGATAGTATGCTTAAAATATGTATGATAAGTATATGGCATGCTTGTAGTATTTATGATGAAATATGTATGTGTATGCTATGATGTGATGATGGAAAGGAAATCAATTTTTGGCTCCAATGGCCAAGGAAGAGTGGTCACGGTTTTGACACTCATAATTAGAGTTTATGTTGAAATTTTTCAAGAACAAGGGAATAAATTTTTGGTCCCTAGAACATGGTGAATTTCGGCCAAGACACCTCAAGATAGGTGTTTACAAATTAATATTTTCATGAATGATGAAATGAGATGTTTAGAAAAACAAGGAAAATAAACAAAGGGTTTATTTTTCAAAGAGTACATGAACACGATTTTGAAGGGATTTTTATTGATTTCTTTTGTGTAAAAAGTTTCTAAATGTTTACTAATCATGATTTCGAAAAAGAGACGGGCAAACGTTGATTTTAAGGATTTACAAAGAAAGTGAAAAAAGATTTGCAAAGAAAGTGAAAAAGGATTTGTAAAGAAAGTAAAAATGAATTTGAACAAATGGGTTTGGTTTTTATGACCATCGGTATTTTGGTTTTAAAAACAAAGATTTTAATCATTTTGTTTGTGTGAAAACAGAAATGATAAATAATTGAGTTAGAAGAAAAATGTTTAATGGCTTCAATGGCCAAATATCCTACGGTTTTGAAAAAAACTGGTTATGCCTAAATTTTTATGGAACAAAGTGATATTTTATAAAACGAAGTGTTTTGTCACTCGAAAGATTTGACAGTTTTCAATGAACACATTCACGGTTTTTGTAAAGGATTTTTAATGGTTTTGTTTGTGTAAAACCATATCAATTTAGAAGGAAAAAAATATTTGATGGTTTCAATAGTCATGTCCACGTTTTTGAAGGCTTGTAATGCCTTGATTTTTTTGAACAAAGTGATTTTCAAAGTGGAAACGTAACTTGATTTAATACAAGGAATTTAGAAAGGGAATCAGAGTGTTTTATCACTTGAGAGAATTTTGTAAACGAAAGACAAAGAGAGGTTGAACACGTTTGAACTTCAATTTATTTTGAAGAAAATTGGTTTTAGAATTGATTTGAGAAAAATGGAGAATATAATAGTGATTTGATATTTTCTAACGTGTAACTCATTCTTTGGGTTTTGGAAAGCGTTAGAAAATTTTAAGATTTGAAACATTGATTCATATCAATGGAAAAGTGATTTGGTGGATTATATTTTCGAAAAGGATTTCTTTTGTGGGTTATATTTTGGAAAAAGAATTTCTTGAGTAAAGAACTGTGGAAAAAGATTTTCTTGAGTAAGAAAATATATTAAATGAAGTATAAAGTTATATTATTTTGAGAAAAGTTGAAAAGGAATTTTTGAAGGTTAAGAAATATTTTCTGTAATTAAATTATGGTGAAAAATTATTTGCGTAGCTTAAAAACGATTTGAAATACAGTAAAATATTTCTACGAGATTTGGAATACATTAAAATATTTCTACGCAATTTGAATTACGTTTAAATATTTTACGTAATTTGAACTACTGTTGAAAAATCAATATGTGATTTAATAGTGATAGAATATTTTTATGCGATTGAGAAAAACATTGAAAAATTAGTACGTGGTTTAAAAGTGCAACAGAAGAGTTGCGGTATTTTGAAAACGTAATGTAAATAAATCTTGTATTGTGAAAAGCGTAACTCAAACCTTGTGAAGTGTTACGGTATTGTGAAGACGTAACATAAATGTTACGCGATTGTGAAAATACGGCAAAAGTGTTTTATAACTATAAAAAAACATGATAACATGATGATTACTGCCAAAACAGTGTATGAACACTGCATGAGAAAATGACTAGTTTTGCTTGTGATTGACATTTGGTGCATTTTACATGCATTGGAAAGAGATGCCTGTGATTGGCATTGGTGCATTATACATGCATTGGAAAAATATGCGTTGAAGCATATGATTTAAATTGAACAAATGAAATTGAAAAGTATGGCCCTTGTGGTTGGACTTGCACTGAGATATTAGTGCATTGTATAAAATATATTTTGAAAAATTATGAGTTAAACCTGTGATTGGTATTCGATCTATGATTTGGTATTTGGTGCATTACACATGCATTGGAATGGTCCGATGGACTAGATATGGCTAATTGCCTAGGAGAAACGTACACCTCTTGAGTGGGTGCGATATGCGTAGTGTAAGTCACTGGTTGACCTTGGGGGCATTGGGGTGCGGGTTGCCTACAGTGGGCGTGAGTAGCTCTACTGTAACCATGGGTTAGACCGACGCAACACACCGATGATCCTGACCGAGACACTATTCTTAATCAAGATTTGATAAAGACTGTCGTGTATGTGATAGATGTGCAAAAATGAGAATTATAACACGTGGTCTGAGGCACTTGGTACCGATTGATCTTTTCGATCATTTCTCTGACCTGAGTTTTAGCTCCATGGAGTAGGAACATTGAGTCTAAATGCACATGCATTATATGAGTACATTTATATCAACGTGATATATAAATCAAGGAATAACTGAACTGTTGAATAATATTGGATGATGATAGTTGATTAATATTGAATATATTATTGGAAGTCTGGTATGATATCCCTGTATGATATTGCTGTTTGTGTTATCTCTGTGCTGTCATGTTAGCATTGGTGTAGGTGATCTCACCTCTTTGCTATGTGGTCTTGCTGTGTCTGTATTGTTAAAATTATATAGTAGAAGGAACGAGTTATCTTAGACATAACGGGTGGTAGATATTCTGAGATCACTGACAATATTGAAGATTGGCTGTCCCAGGTTCGATGATGTGCCGGGTAGACAAGGAGTAGAGTTCTGATGCATCAAGTTGGATACAAGAGAATGAATGAGTATGTTAAGTTTTATCGTTAGTGTTATACCGTGCTATTAAGTAGGACCCGTCATAGGGTTTGCTACTGTTAAAAATAAAGAGTCTGTTAGTTTTATATTTCTCTTTAAATTGTTAAATATTAATTCGTGTCAATATTGTATATTAATCTGATTAAATATATTTTCAGTAATACTTATGGATTTCAGTGAGTTTATGTTTCAGTAAGAAAGAAATTTTAAAAGTCATCTTTTATAACTCAAACCTTGTGCGAACTTCTTTTTGATTATGAGTCGGGAGTCAGACATGTGATACCCTAGGGAGGGTGTTACACTCTGCGACTAGCGCCTAAGCGTTGGCACGCCAGAACAGAATTCTGCAAAAGCTCATCTTCTGCATAATTCATCCCTAATCCAATTTTATCACTTCGAAAACATTTCCTAGATGATTTCTAACACCAATTACAACCCCTAATCATGTGGTAACTCTCAAACAACATATTGTTTCACTTAGGCTTGCAATTAGATCAAGGATCACACTAACTCAAACCCATTTTCCAAGTTCCTCATCTATTAACCAAAATGGTTTGTCTAGAGCTACAAATGACCATCTTGCACTCACTAGGCTGAAAATGACTAATCTCAACCAAAGAATGCAAGAACCAAGCCAAAAACATGGATTTGGCTCTCTAAACCCATTTTTCTATTCATGAAACCTAAGTTCATTCAAGATGAACCAAAAGAATAAAGATGAATAGAAAATCCCCTACCTCTTGTGTAGATAAAGATCTTCAAGCCTTTGTCTTCCTCTTGATCTTCTTTTTTTCTTCCTCTTCCTCTTCTTTCTTTCTTCTCTCGTTTCTCTCTTTCTTTCTCTGTTTTCTGCTAATGCTTTGTGAGAAAGGAGAGAAAATGAGGATAAAATGCCAAACTTGGAAACTTAAGTTTCTGTGCTAAAACTTATATCTGCTAAGGACACTTGAATTATATTAAATCAAGTTTCCTAACTTCTAACAACTTTAGAATAAATCCTAGGATTCATATAAATTGTTGTTTGATCATTTTCTCAAGTTTCCATATATGCTGCTAGTCAATCTTGTTTTAAAAAATACGACTAATATGCCTAAAAATATCAAACTAACTTTGATTACTCTTAAATTTTAATTGCATCTTATTTAGCTCATTTGTGACCTATAAACAAGTTATCTATATCTTTTTCCCTCAACTTAGCCTTTAAAATCATTTTTTGAGTTATTTTAGGCTACTTTTCACCTTCTGTGTTACAACAAAGCATCTAAACTAACTCAGTTTTTCACAAAATTAGGCTACCTTTATAACCATTTACAAGCTAACATGTTATTGAGGGTGTTACATCTTATTCCCTAAACCTAAAAAACAAGCTAAAACTAAAACAAAAACCATTGAAATCAAAGAAGAAAATTTATAAGATGAGATTGCTCTATTCCCTAAAAATACTACCCTTCTAAGATTGAAGAATCAATTCATAACTAGAAAAGTTTTTCCTAGAAGGTGAGTGTCTCTGGAAAGATGGAAAAATTGGGCAAAGACATTAAATTTGAAATCAATTTCCAACATTTGAGGAAGTTCTTCAAGATTTCAGAAGATATCCATCATCACCTTGTTCATTTTTTTTATGCTGCTACTAAGATCACATAGAAGCCATTGTCTATCACAAGTCATCTGAAGGGAAATCAAGTTTTGATTAACAAGGAAACTTTAAAGGAGATAAGCAAAGTCAAGTCTTGAGGGAAGAAGTTGTTTGATGAAGATGCTTGGTGGAGCCACTACTTTCTCTTTTAGAGAAGTGCTCTAAGAGATAAGTGACAATCCTAACAATGTTCCTATCACTACTATAAAGCTAAACAACACTTCAAGATTCCTATATTCCTTGATCCAACACATTATCTTACCAAGGGCTAGAAGTCTGGAAGTTGTCTCTATTATAAACCTTATGGTTTAATACCATCTAAAGAAAATGAATTACTAAACTTACCCTTTTTGATCCTTAACAACTTGATTATTGCCACATAATAAGCTAAGAAAAATGCAAGTGTTCTATATGGAGTGCTTTTGACAAAAATCTTTAAGCATTTTGATCAAAGCTTTAAAGGAGAAAACTCAGAAAAGCTTGGCCTTGAGTGCACCATTTGTTGGTGTATGTCTTAGAGGTCGATACATTTTGTCTGTATTTACATACATTGTATTATGTTATTTTTAATATATGAGGCATTTCATTTATTGTGTTCTTTTTTATAAACATTATAAAGTTATTAGAATAGTAAGTTTGATGTCGTAGGATATCAAGTGGATGACTTAATCGTGAGATTCTATTAGATAAAACACTATTCTTAAATGTCTCTGGTCAAGTATTGTTGTTAATTAGGACAACAATAATGCATTAAGACTAGTATGAGTGTAGACTGATGGCCACATCTCACAGGTCATGGATATGAGATATCAAGTCTTCATATGGGTACATATTAGAGTAATAATGTACTGGAGAGACCCGTCATGAGAACACTACATGGATCGTTACATGAGTATCATAACCGATTCTTATAGTGACAATGGTGTATGTGGTCCTTTGACCTAAAATCACTACGATTCCTACATGAGGAGTTGTGTGTTTTAATACCGTTAAATGTCATCTGTAACAAGGTGATTATAAAGTCAGTTATTAGACATACTACCAATCATGCAGAGGGATGTGAGTGATCTAGATGGGATTTGTCCCTCCTACATAACAAGAGCGATATCTTTGAGCCCTCTGATTGAGTGATACTACGAAATGCATGGCCATATGCAAATGAGTTGATATGAGATATCGATCTCATTTATTGTTATTAAGTCTACTCGAGTATCAGGAAATGAATGATTGAACTATACAAAGATAACATATTCCATACCTTGTGTTCAATCTAGATATATAGACAAAGGGACTAAACTACACTGAAACATTGGTCACGAAAAGGTTATGTCAAATCACTTACATTCTGATTACTTGGGTGGCAACGATATGTTGCTAGATACTACTCATTGCTTGTAATATTAAAATGGGATTTTAATATTACTACCGACATTATGAGAACCTACAGGGTTGCACATATAGAGCAGACTAAATTAGAGTAATTAGGATCCAAGTTAGACTTGGATTCAATTATGGGCCAGACTCATAACAGAGGAGTCTAGAGTTGCACAACTTACCTTGTTGTTGCTCTCACTCACTTAAGGCAGTCAGCTATTATAAATAGCAATGCTAAGGGGTTGTCAATGCATGCATTAGAAACCCTGGTCGCACTTAATAGAAACACTGAGTGAGAGAGTGATAGGTTTCTTCTCTTCTCTTCACAGCTAGCACTGCGTGAGAGAGGCGTACTCCTTTTTGCTGACGTTGGACGTTCGTGACTCTGTTCATGTGGATACCGCAGAGACATCATTGTTGTTACGGTATTAGTGATTCACGCCACTTGTTTTGATCACGCTTCAAGAGGTAAACAATTTTTAAAACTCAGATTATGGCTTTTTCGCATGGATCCATGTGGGAATTCTATTTTTCGCTGCGTGATGTATCCACAATTCCCAACACCATCACCAACCTAAAAATGATGAACTTGAAGTTGAGTCCCAAGGTTGATGAAGAAGCTAAACAACATTAAGAATAGGAGAAAGCTGAAGAAGTCAGAGAATGAAGAAGCAAAAAGAATAGTGAAGCTCCAAAGCTAATTCTTGCCCCGTTTAATGCACCTTGGAAGAGTAAGGTGTCAAAGAAGAAGGAAAATAAGGCATAAGGAAAAGAAGAAAAGAGAGTAGTAGAAAAGAAAATATGGGAGAAGAGAAGAAAGAAAAAGAGGGAGAAAAGAAAGGACAAGGAAAAAAAGAACAGAAAATAGAAAATCAAGTTGAGAAAGAAAAAGAAATTGAAGCTGAAGCTACTTAGAAGAGAGAAGAAGAAAAGAAAAGGAAAAGAAAAGTAATCATTACTAAACTTGAGAAAGTGGAAGTAGAAGATGAATCTAACATTGATATACAGGAGGAAGTTGCCAAAATTGACACTATAGTAGCACTTCATGATATCAAGGAGAAGGAGAAGGTTAAAAGAATAAGTGGATCATTCTACTGTAGATGCTCTACTACTCTAAAGGCCTTATCTAAGCCTTATGATGATAAGCTCTCAATAGGATTCATCACAAATAGTGTTGTCAATGCCATCAATAGTGCTATTGGGTCCTACATGTTCGAACCTCCATTTTCAATCATCATTATTCGCCTTGATAAAGGTTTTAACTTGATTGTTGAAGTAGATCAGCTTGAGAAAGAATTAAAAGAATAAGCTAAGAAAAAGAAAAAGGAAGGGAAAAGGAAAAAAAATAGGAGAAAAAAGAAGATAAGGTGGAACAGGAAGATAATAAGGAAGAAGAAGAGGAGGAACAATAAAAAGAAAGGAGACGAAGTGAAGAAAGATGACTCTTATGATCCAATAACACCATTTCCTATGATCATCTTCCCTAAGCAAAGCTTCTCAATCCCCCTAACTATGGGAGAACCAAAATTTGTTCAGGTTGGTAAGAAAAGAATAGAACTGGAGAAAAAATATCAACCTCAAGTTAACCCTTAAATAGAGGAAACTTAGTTGAGCTCACCTGAGAAAGGATCTGATCATCATGAATTAGATTCTAGTGTTGAAGATGTTTAATTCCTTCAAAAATCTAATCAAACTAAGTCTCTTACTTCCAAGCCTTATGAGAAAACCCATCCATCTTTTTGGCATAAGAAAAAATAAAAATTCATTTAGCATTAATTATTAGTTTTGAATGAAAAAGTTAATGTGATGAAGGCATTTGTGCAGGTCTCTCTTAAAGATTCCCATGTTGCTCTTGAGGATCTCTATCAAAGGTTTGAAACGTTTAAAGAATGGTGGGTCAACAAGTTCGAAAAAGAGAATCTATTTGAAATAGAAAATAGGCTACGATCCTTCTAATGAACCATTCCTCTGATTTTTCTATGATGCCCCTCTTCTCATAAATATTTTGTGATGCCAGAAGGGGGAGTAATAAGAACTTTACTGCTTTAAGCATGCACTGGCTTAGGGGGAGCATTTTATTGAATCATCTCAATACTTGTACTTGCATCCAATTATAAATGAATGAATCTTTTTATGCATATGAACTATTTATACAATGTTATGCTTTACACATTTTCTATTCTTTAATTTTGTCGATTTTATTGGAAAAAGAGATCTCTCTACACTCAGCTGATATAAGAACTAAATATTTAAATAACAACATAAGTAAGTATGGATTGTCATCATAACAAAAGGTAGATTGTTAGCTCTAAAGGCCTTCTGATGGTCTTTGTACCTCATGCTTTGATGATTAATAAACTTACTTATATTGTTACTTATCCTTCTAATTATTTTAACAAGTATATTAGTGAGCAAAATACTTCTAAGGAAAAAGTTGTGTATCATTTGCTAACATGTCTTGGGAACCCTTTTACGAATCAAATTTGAATGCATCTAGAATTTAAAAGAGTTCATATGACTAATATAGAAAGAAAAGTCTTTGTTTAGAAGTATTCGCAAACATCATAGAGGTTGGGGCATTTGCTCAATCAAGTCAAGTCCTCTTATCATAAAGTAACCTTGTCTCAATGCCAAGCTTCAAGTTTCTAGTAAAGAAAATAGAGTTAAGAAGAGTTGAAATCAGAAGATTTGAGTTCAGAAGACTCCAAGTTGGACTCATCTCACCATCGTTGAATAAGAACAAAAATATGGATGCAAAGCTACAAAAACTGACTAGCGCTAAAAGAGAAGAATATGGCTAGTGTACTATAAATTAGAAGTCATTGGATGAGATGACAAATGGCTAGTTTTTTAAAATGTATAATTACCCGAAGACCAAAAGATTAAGCTTGTTGAAGCACTATTATATTGATAAACTCTCTTAAAGTCTTATGTTAACCCTTCTGAACTTTTCTTAGCACACTTATACTCTTTTGAGTTATACTTTGAGTGCGTAACTCAATCTTCTCTATATTATATTTTCTTATATTCACTCCTTGAATGTTCAGATAAACTAAACACTTAAACTTTTATTGTATCTTTGATTGTAACCTTGATTCAATAGTGATCAAAGTGAGTTTCTTGCTTGGAGAGGTTAGGGTAGATCAAAGACTACTTGTAATCTAGCTTGGAGAGGCTAAAATGGATCAAAGAATACTTGTGGCAATTTAAGATCCTAGTAGTTTACTGGGAATCTGGCGTAGGCACGTGGTTTGGCATAACCATTATAAATCTTTTATGTTAAGTTTTTCTGAACTCTTCTCTTTAGTTTATCTTTAACTATTTCATTAAGTTATATTCTTCTAAACTTCTCATTCTACTCATATCTATATAATAGGTTTTAGATAAAAAGTCAAGCTAAAAGAGAAGCTTTTTAAGTTGATCTAAGGTAATTTGTTTTAACTTAGTGTTTATGCCATTAACTCATCTAAGTATCCATGTTGCCATACTTGAGATTCTTCTAAGGTTTGTGGGAACTTTGAAAAGATTAGAAGTATGACTCAACCTCCCTTCTTGTGCTAGTGCCACCTTCAAAGTGAAAAAAGCTTAAGAAAAGAGTGAAAATGCTAAATGAAGTGCAAATGATACTACATTCCACTATACACTTTCTACTGGACAGGTTCTTGATGTTTAAGGAATAGATAGTTCATAAAATGGAGAATGAAGTCATTCTTGGAACTGTTTGAAGAGAACATTAGCCCTATCCTCATCACCATCCTATTCGTGAGTTCTCACCTTCTCAACCAAACTATGATGCATCTATTTCAAGTGAAGTTTCATCCTCTTAAGTTCTATGATGGCCAATCCTTCTTTTCCCCCCATGTTTCTCTCCTGATCTTTTTGTAAGATACCAAAAGAGGAGAAGAGATATGAAAATTTCATGCAAATCTTATTTTGATATTTATGTTTTTGCGCTTTTTGAATGTATATGTATGCAAAAAATTGACATGTTGTGAGAGGGAGCAAAGTTAAAAATGAATGAAAGCATGAATGAGGTTTATGGTTCATAATTGCTCTATTCCTAATATTAGATAAATTCTTGTTGCTTTCAATTTTATGCTTTTACTTTATTTATTTATTGTTATTTGCTAACAATCTAAATTGAGTATTAAGTTAAAGGGGAGCTACTGGACCTTCTTAAGGCTTGTGCTCTGACCTTTCTTATGCATTAAGCATAAATGGTAAACCTTCAAAATTCTTGCAAACTCTTTTAAAATTTTCAAATAGTTTGTCATCATAAAAAGGGTGAGAATATAAGCTCCAAAGCCCTTTAGTAATAATATTTCCTATAACGATTTTGATGCTAGCAAACTACATTTCAATTTTGGTTTATTGCTCTTACTATTTTAAATGGATTAATACACTTTTGTGAATTTTTTTACATTCATTATTGATGTATAGGAATCAAAAACCTTTATAAGAAAGGCCATTGGACATGTGGAACTACATGAGAAAGATTGAAGGAGACATGACAAAGTTCCTGGACAACCTCAGAAAGTTTGTAAAGAACATAAGAAGGTTGGTCCAAGTCAAGTCCTGAGAATGTTTACATCATGAACAAAGATCCCTTCCAAAACTTATTTTAAGAACAAATTATGATAAAAGAGCAACCTAACAACCTACTGTAACACCCCAACTTTTGGATAAATGACAACATTATCCTAAATGTACTGTTTTGTGTTTTTCTGTATGTTATAAAAATTTATTTGACTGTTTCGTGATTATATTTGAGTGTTTTGTGTGATTTACTCTGAGTCCAAAAAATAATAATTTTTGAGCCGGAGAAATCTTATTTTAATTATTCGGAGCTGGGGGATCTTACTAAACCCAATTCCGAGTGATACGAATATTAATCTTTTAATTTTTAGGATTTAACTGTACAATAAAATAATTTTATATTATTATAATATTATTTTATTTGACAATACCTACTGTTTTGAAAACAGTAGAAATCTACTCCAAAACAACCATGGACCCGAAAAAGTTTGTGGGACTCGTGTTTAGTGAACCAGTCAACGTTTCTGGCTAGACTAACTCCTAAGCCAATGAGGAGTGATCAACAAAAGTAGCTTGAACATTTTAGACCAATAAGATTCAAGTCCACAAAAGTGGTTGGACTTGTTAAGGTGAAACTAGAAAGCTTAACCAAGTTAGCTTAAAACCTAACTAAGTTAGTATAGAAAGCTTATGTAGTAACTAAATGAAGTAAACCTAGTTAGCTATCTAGTTAAGCTCTAGTTAGAGCATATTCTCAAAATATCAAGACAAACCTAGTTATCCTAAGTAACTAAATAGTTAAGCTAGTAACTAAACAAACTAATCAATTTTACCTAAGTATAACTAGAAAACCAAATGAAGCACAAACTTGGTTTGCTTCTCTTTAGGTCCATTTGGCCAAGCATGTTCAAGAATCATCAAGAAGAGCTTAGTCACTTGCATGACTAGATTATCTACACCAATTAGAGACAAGCTGGGAGCCAAAGCCTTTGATATCAACCATTGATCAAATCTAGGGCTATTAGGTGATAGGAGGAGTCAACAAAGGAGGCCACCTCCTTTGATGAAGCTCACGGCCAAGTAGAGCTAGGAGAAGCATTTCACTTCATTCTTCATCTTTGCTATCACTTAAACTTTCTCTTTTCTCTCTTCAAGAATTCGGCCAACACCAAGAAAACACACTTCCAACCTTCAAAAATTTCATCTAACCCAACTTATCAAATCTAAACAACATTCTAAGAACATCTCTAGTTGAGAGTTCTTCCAAAATCTTTCATTTTAAGCTTGGAAAATCACTTTGGAGATTTTTTCGACAAGGTGAAGATTCTTGTTTTTCATTTCTAACTTGATTTCTAAGATTCTAAGCTATGATTGATCCATGGTTTATGTTTTTCTCCTATAGTTATAACTCTTTAATTTTTGTTTAAGATTTTAGGGTTTCTTTGGAGAGCTACCCAAAATCAACTAGGAGGAGAGTAGAAGGAGTTGTTTTCCCTTAAGGTAAAAGGGAGATTTAATCTCATTAACCTCGTGTGATGATGAGAAAATGGATTGTTTGTGTGTGAAGAATCCATAAGGATTCATTTGTGTGGTTGTTTAAATGTTTTCTTTATTTGTGTTTGATTTTATTTGTATGTATGTTTATAGCTTTAAAATATATTGCATATGTATATAAATGCATGATTATTAACATAGGATGTGAATAACATGTAAGGATTGCATGAATGTTCCAAAGAACACAACATGGAGCTCACGACTTCACCATGAAAAAGAGAACCAAAATGTTCTCAACCATTTTCTAAAGGAAGGATTTAATGGAATTAGGTAAATTAATGAATTCCAAAATGATTTAGAAGATGGAATATGATTTAAAGATCAAATGCAAAGATTTTGTTAAATTCGGCCAATATGCCCTTTTAATGTGTAATTAATCCAAAAATTTGTTTTCTAAGTGTAGACTAGTTGTTTAACCTAAAAAGAATTCATTTGTAATGGATTTTCAAGAATTAAATAAGTAAATGAATTTTTATTAGAAATATAGTATAGAAGAGAAATAAATAAAACTCTTGAAAAATACTTACCATTAGATTTTAAAATATGATAGTAATTTTCAAAGTGTATTTTGTAGTCATAAACTAAACAAAGGAATTTTAAAGGAAAATGTAGAAAATATCACTAAGTAGAATTACTAGACAAGATATAGTCAAAATTAACTAAAAGTGGTCAAGTAATAAAGAACGTTTCAAAAATAAAATTTATAATGTAAAGAAAATATTCTACATAATTTTAAAGTATTAGAAATAGCTTACGCATATTTAAAATTATGATTTTTAAGCCTTACGGTTAAGAAAAACGATTTAAAAATCTTACGCGATTGAGAAAATGATTTAAAAAAACTGTGCAATTTTAAAAATGTTAAAATATATTTACGTTATTTAAAAATATTTGTAAAAGTGACATGATTGTAAAAATACGATAAAAATTCTATGCGATTAATTGGAACAGTGAGTTTTGCTATCGGGCCAAAGTGGTGGACCCGGACATGTTGAGATATGGTACTGTCAAGTGGAGACGTACTATATATTGAAATATTGAGATTGAGGGCGTTTTTATAAATATGATAACATTTTGAGACTAAGGGTATTTTTATAATTATATTCATTTATTAAGAGTCGTGTCAATTGGGTTGATATTGGCGATTGATTGACGAGATGAATTACACCGTATTGTCGGTGTGATAAGCGTAGTGTGGTTCATTGAGTGGACTTGGAGGCATTAATGTGCGGAGTATTCCACATGTGGACAGTTGGTCGCTCTTCTAGGTCGTGATAATTGGCAACACACTAATGATCTCGACACGCGCTATTCTTAATCGAGATCTTGGGGAGACAGTTTAGTACAATGCCTATAGTGCACGACGTGTTTGGACTGTGTACTACTACACAATGTTGGACTGTGGGCTATAGACACGACATTGGACAGTGTAATAGTTTGGTTGGGCAGCCTAAGGTACTGATAGTTCTTTTCGGATCATTCTCTCTGATGTCTGTGTCTAGCTCCATGGAGTAAGAATGAGTCATTATGCATTTTCATTTGTGGCATGCATCATAACATTATTATTTGTGATATTATATGACATGTTAAAATTGTATTATTATACTGTGGTATGCATTATTGAGTTAAATTGTGTTATTATTTATAATGTATTGGTATGCTTTATTGTATTAAACTATGATATCTGTTGTATTATTATTTTCTTATTTGTCATGCTGGTATTAATATAGATTATCTCACCTCTTTATTTGTATGTGTTTCTGTATTATTATTTTATTTCTGTAAAGAGTTTGAGGAAGAGGAAAAGGAACAGCCTCTTGAGATTCTGTACGCCGAAGATCAGCAGACGGGCGATTAGTTTGATGAGTGCGAGCCGATCGATCATCCATACCATCTAGATTGATCTTGTGGTTATGACATTGCCTGGATTCCTAGGTTTTGTGAGACTGGAGTTTCACGGAGGTTCGGAGGCCTGGCGACTGCGTAAGGATAGAGGATCGGTGATTTACTTAGGGCATCTGACTGTGTTCCTGCGAGGAGAGTTTGATGGGGAGCCTGTTTTTACTACTACTCTGTATTTACATTTAGAGTTGCCTTTGGCGCTGAGACGTCACTGGGGAGGACTGTTTCATACACCCAGTGAGATCAGTATTGTATCGATAGCACGAACTCCTGTCCGTAGAGCTGTGAGACATCCTGGATTTCTATCATCCGAGAGTGATCCTTCGGAGGATTAGGGATCTTTGATGTGCACTTGGGCACTTTATGTTTCTTGTACTATTATGCTAACTCTTTACTATTTTATTTAAATATTTGTAGTTATAAATTATTTGTACAACTTACGACAAAATCATATATATATATATATATATTATGTGTGTGATAACAGTTTGTTTTACTTTATGCTTGATGTTATTTTATTTAATGCTATCTTGTATAAAAGGAAAAAAAATTTACAACTCATATTAATTATGTATCAAATGTTTTATAGCTTGGGTAAGATTTTATTTTATTGCATCATAAATGTGACATCCCCACAAGGGTGTTACATTAGTTGGTACCATAGCCCAAGTTAGAGTCTTTTGGGGTTGTGGTTAGGTCTATTTTTGCTTGTGTTGTGTGATTCTTTAAGATTTGTTTCCGAAAGGATATGTCTAACTTTGTTTTGTTATAATTGTAGAAAGAGATGTCTGGCAGAAAGGGAACGCGTGCGAACGTGAATCGTAATATGGACCCAATGATTGCAGCTGTTGAGGCCATGTAGCGAATGATAGAATTAATTACTCAACAAAATCAGAGGGCAACTCAACAACAAGATGCGACTGCTGATGCTCTGAATCTATCTGAGTTTAGGCGCAATAACCCGTTGTAGTTTAGAGGCGAGTTTGACCCTGAGAAGGCGAGTCTTTGGATACAAGGCTTGGAAAGAGTATTTGAAGGAATGGGATAAGCCGATAATAGAAAGGTGACGTATGCTACCTTTATGCTGAGAGGAGATGGTGAGAATTGGTGGAGAGGAACTCACCGATTATTGCAAGCTGAAGGAACTGAGATTACGTGGGAAGTGTTTAGTGAGGTATTTCTAGAGAAGTACTTTCCTGCCAGTGCCCGACATGCCAAGGAGATGGAATTTCTTAGTTTGCGTCAAGGTAACATGACTGTTGGGGAGTATGCTGCTAAGTTTGAGAGCTTGTCACAGTTCTCAAGGTACTTTCAAATTCAACCTGATGAGGCATGGAAGTGCCATAAGTTTGAGGAAGGACTAAGGGTAGAACTGAAGCAAGAAGTGCTACCTATGAGCATGAATGAGTTTCCTGCCTTAATGGATACGTGTAGACGACTCGAGGAGTTAGAGCCGTCACAAGATTCCAGAAATCGTAACTTTGGACCGACTAGGTTCCAAAGGAGAGGCAACAACAATAGTCGATTTCAGCACAAGCCTTATTCGAGACCACTGGGAAGTCAACCTCAACATCCACCTGTTGGGGGAAGTTCTAGTGGTAACAGAGCTGGTCAGAATATGGCATTTACGCCAAGGTGTTTTAAGTGTGGAAATAGTGGGCATATATCTAAGGATTGTTCAATCAGAGGAACGATCTGTTTTAATTGCAGACTACCTGGGCATGTTTCTAGATATTGTACTCAGCCGGAAAGGAAACCTGCTGTGAGTAATGTTCGTGCTACTCAGCCGCGATCTGGAGGGCAAGTATATACGATGACTAGAACTGAAGCTTCTTAGTCTGAGGATCTTATTCAGGGGGAAGGTACCATTAAAGGTAATCTTCTTACTGTGTTATATGATTCAGGTGCAACACATTCATTTATTGCATATGATTGTGTGGAACGATTGAAACTGTCTGTGTCTTCTCTGAGTTTTCAATTGATTGTTTGTACACTAATTGCTAAGCCTGTTGTTACATCTAAGATATGTTTGAATTGTCCTGTTATTATAAAGGATCGTGTGTTTTCAGTTAATTTGATTTGTCTACCTCTTGTCGAGATAGATGTAATATTAGGAATGGATTGGTTATCCTCTAACCATATCCTTATAGACTGTGCAAACAAAACTATAGTTTTTCCTAAGGAAGAAAGTTCTGGATTTTTGACTGCTGTTAAAGTCAAATCATTGTTGAGAGATGGAGCTCAAGGATATATGTTACTATCTTCTCTAGATGTCAAGAGTGAGAAAGATGTGAATGCTATTCCTGTCGTTAATGAGTTTCCAGAGATTTTTCCTGATGATGTACCCTATTTGCCACTGGAAAGGGAGATCGAGTTCTCTATCGATTTGGTACCACGAGCAAGTCCTATTTCGATTGTACCGTATCAGATGTCGCCAGCGGAGTTGGTAGAGTTGAAGAAGCAATTGGAGGAACTGTTGATGAGTGAGACTTTGGGAGTGGGAAATTATGGGATATGAATGGGTGAGTGGATGGATTAGTGGATGGTTGGAGAAACAGTTTGTGTGACCTAGTGTTTCACCATGGGGAGCACCAGTGCTTTTAGTCAAGAAGAAGGATAGAACTTCTCGTCTTTGTGTAGACTATCGTCAGTTGAATAAGGTTATTATAAAGAATAAGTATCCACTACTAAGAATTGACGATTTGATGGACCAGTTGAAGGGAGCAGCTGTTTTCTCTAAGATAGATCTGCGATCAGGTTATCATCAGATTCGAGTCAAGGTAGATGATGTACCTAAGACAGCTTTTCGAACTCATTATGGGCATTATGAGTATCAAGTAATGTCGTTTGGAGTGACGAATGCTCCTACCATATTCATGAACTATATGAATAAGATTTTTCGTCCGTACCTAGACAGATTTGTTGTTGTTTTTATTAATGACATTCTGATCTATTCTCAATCTAGAGAAGAGCATGCTGAACATCTCAGTATAGTTCTTCAGATTCTGAAAGAGAAGAAGCTGTATGCGAAGCTAGCCAAATGTGAGTTTTGGTTAGAAGAGGTTCAATTTCTAGGTCACGTGATTTCCAAGGAAGGTATTGCGGTAGACCCATCGAAGGTGGAGACTATTTTGTAACGGGAAAGGCCTAAGACAGTGACGGAAGTCTGAAGTTTTGTTGGAATGGCCGGATATTACGGAAGGGTTATTGAACGTTTTTCCAAGATAGCTGGACCACTTACGCAGCTCACAAGGAAGAGTCAAGCTTTTTATTGCACAGAGGAACGTGAAGCAAGTTTCCAAGAGTTGAAGAAAAGATTGACGACTGCACCGGTGCTGATTTTACTGGATCCAAACAAATCTTTTGAGGTGTATTGTGACGTGATAATAACATATTTTATACATTAATAAACCCTCATTTTTAGTCATTTACACTCTTCATGTACTTAATTGATTAAGCCTGGTTATGTTTTGTAAGATTGGACTCAAATTGGACTTAATTAATTTTTTCAGCATTATTTAGGTCTTACACTATTTCTGTATTTTGGTCATATCTTGAGTTCTATATGTCTAGAAATTATGAATTTTACCTTGTAGGAAAGCTGAGAGAAAGCTCTACAACTTTGATGAAGAGTCAAAGTCTCATTCAGACATCAAATGGAGCTAATTGGGCTTGGAAGTCAGCACACGAGTTTTGTGACTAGAACCTGAATAGTGTATAGTAATCAGAGCATAACTCGAGTTGTAGGAACTTTCTTGGGCTGAAATTTAGAGATTTGAAAATTAAGAACCATATCTACAACTTTCATGAAGAACATAAGAGCTCATTCGGACAGCTTGGAGGTGATATTGGGTCTGGAAGTCAAAACAGAGGTGCTGAAACTGGGCCTGAACAGTCTACAGTAATTAAGTCATATCTTGGGCTGTAGGATAAATTTTTGGATGATTTTGGTGCCATTGGAAAGCTGAGACAAAATTCTACAACTTTCATGAAGACCATGTTGCTTTATTCTAATGGCATCCATGAGATCAGCACTGAATGATTTCGGAGACAAAGAATCTCAATAATTTTCCACTCACCAACTCACCATTTGGCATTTTCCACTCATTCATCCACTCATCCACCTACTCTTAATCAGCCCCCTTGTTATTTTGTATCCCTAATCCTCTATAAAAGGCACCATTGGCTGATCATTTGGTGCTCTTGGTGTTAGGCTTAGTTTTTACAAGTTATGGTTATGCTTGTTTATTGTTTTCCTTTGTGGTAATTTTCTCTTGTTCTAAATTGAAGCTGTGTTCATCTTTCTCTTATTCTCTATTTATTTCTTCTTATCTATGAGTAACTAAATCTTCATCTTGCTTGGGTGAAAGAGTGAAGCTCTTGGTAATGAAATAAGGTTAGATTATTCTATTTCTTGTGCTTAAATGATATATTATCAAATGGACATTATATGTGTTGTATTTTGTTTCCAATCAATTTAGAAACCTTCTTTGTGTAATAGAGATCTTGATTTATTGTAGACAATAGGATTGGCACAGTGAATGCTTGAACTCATTTACAAATGTTGGTAGATAATTAAAGGAATCATAATATGATTGTATATATAATTGAACTTTAAATGTTATATTTTCCGATTGGAACCTCTGTTGTGTGTGGATTTCAATTGAGTTATAAAGAGAAATAATATTACCTTTAATTTATTACCAAGAGTGGATCTCCTAACCCAAGCAAGTTCTTAAATTCATTTGTGAACATCTTTTATTACTTTTGGTATTGTGACAAATCCTTTTCTTACCTTAATTAATTTTTCTTCATCAATTCCCTATGGATCGACCTCGGACTCCTGAGAAATTTATTAGTTGAGACAACCTGCACTTGGGTTTGCATCTTTAAATCCCGCAATCATGATGCTTCTTATCAAGGGTTAGGATACATATTAATGCAAAACAGGAATGTGGTGGCTTATGCTTCAAGACAGTTAAAGGTCCATAAGGCATTTTGCATTAAAAGTGTGGAGTCATTTTCTGTATGGAGCTATGTTCAATGTCTTTAGTGATCATAAGAGTTTGAAATACTTGTTTGATCAGAAGGAATTGAACATGAGCCAGAGGCGATGGTTAGAATTCTTGAAGGACTATGATTTTCAACTTCAATATCATCCAGGAAAGATAAATGTGGTGGCGGATGCCTTGAGTAGAAAGGTAATCAGTGTTTCTGTGGTGTCCCGGGGTTGATGAGGGCGGGGAGTGGACGCCGGTGCATGAGAGGCACGTACAAGGAGCGGCTCCTGGCATGCTTCTAAGCGAAGGGTCCCATGAATGAACTGAATACGCACCGGAATGAGATGGATTCAGGGACTGTGCAGGTATGGGACTGTATAGTTGAGGATGGCTTAAAGGAATTGATTAGGCGTAACCATATCAACAAGTTGCAACTTCTTTTCGGGAGCCTAGAACATAAGAACTCCATTGTTAAGCGTGCTTGACTTGGAGCAATTGTGGGATGGGTGACCTCCTGGGAAGTTTCCTAGGATGCGTGTGAGTGAGGACAAAGCACGCTGAAAAGACCCGTGTTGGTTTGTGGAGACACTCGTCAATCCGGCAGGCAGTCCCGGGATGTTACAGTTTCTACCATGATGATAAAAGAGGAGGAGCTGATTAACCAATTCAGAGATTTATGGTTGTCAGTGGAATTGGTACCAGGAAAATTTCGTCTAGGTAAGGTTATGATCTTGAATGACTTGCTGGATGTAATCCGAGAAAAACAGGATGAGGATTCGTTTTTGCAGAATGAAAAAGAATTTTTGAAACAAGGTCATAAGGCAACAGTGGAGGAAAGATCTGATGGAATCTTAAGATTTGAGAGAAGAATTTGTATACCTGATGATTCTGATCTTAAGAAAGCAATTTTGGATGAAGCTTATACTAATGATTTAAGTATGCATCCAAGAATGACTAAGATGTATCAAGACCTGAAGCAGATGTTTTGGTGGCCAAGGATGAAAAGAGATGTAGCTGAATATGTGACGTCTTGTCTCGTTTGTCATAAGGCAAAAGTGGAACATCAAAGACCTGCCGGTATGTTACAACCATTAGCTATTCCGGAATAGAAATGGGATAGTATCTCGATGGATTTTGTTACCGGATTGCCAAGAACAAGGAAAGGACATGATTCTATATAGGTTATAGTTGATAGGCTTACGAAGTCAGCACACTTCTTACCGATCAATATTAAGTATTCGTTGAAAAGATTAACCCAAATGTACATCAATGAAATTATTAGAAATCATGGTGTACCTACATGTATAGTTTCTGACAGAGATCCGAGGTTTACGTTAAGGTTCTGGTGAAGTTTGCAAGAAGCCATGGGAACTAAGCTGCGATTGAGTTCTGCTTATCATTAGTAAGCTGATGGTGAAACAAAGAGAACAATTCAGTCGTTGGAAGACTTGTTGTGTGCTTGTGTGTTGAAAAAACAAGGGAGTTGGGATGAATTTTTATCTTTGATAGAATTTACCTACAACAATAGTTTTTGCTCAAGTATAAGGATGGCACCTTATGAAGCGTTATATGGATGACGATGCCGTACACCTTTGTGTTGGTATCAAGATGGAGAGAGTATGACCATTGGACCAGATCTTGTGCAATAGACTACGGAAAAAGTGAAGATGATACAAGAGAAGATGAGTACGACTCAAGACAGAAGAGCTATGCGGATAAGCAAAGGTGACCTCTTGAATTTGAGGAAGGTGAGCATGTATTCTTAAGAGTAACACCTGGGACTGGTGACGGGAGAGTTATCAAATCCAGGAAGCTCACTCCTAAGTTCATTGGACCTTATCAGATTATTCGTCGGATAGGTCCTGTAGCCTACCAAATAGCTTTACCACCTTTTCTATCTAACCTACATAATGTATTCCATGTGTCTCAACTGAGGAAATATATTCCCGATCCGACGCATGTTATACAGCCCGATGAAGTGCAACTGAAGGATAATTTGACGTATGAAACACTTCCTGTTAAGATAGAGGACATGAAAGTGAAGTAGCTTCAAGGGACGATGATTGAGCTGGTAAAAGTAATATGGAATGATGTAACGGGAGATGCTACTTGAGAGCTGGAGGATAAGATGAGGTAGCAATACCCTCAACTGTTCTGAGGTACGATAAATTTCAGGGACGAAATTTTTATTTGTTGGGGAGAGTTGTAACACCCCAATTTTTGGATAAATGACAACATTATCCTAAATGTACTGTTTTGTGTTTTTCTATATGTTATAAAAATTTATTTGACTGTTTCGTGATTATATTTGAGTGTTTTGTGTGATTTACGCTGAGTCCAGAAAATAATAATTTTCGGGCTGGGAAAATCTTATTTTAATTATTCAGAGCTGGGGGATCTTACTAAACCTAATTCTGAGTGATACGAATATTAATCTTTTAATTTTTAGGATTTAACTGTGCAATAAAATAATTTTATATTATTATAATATTATTTTATTGACAGTACCTACTGTTTCAAAAATAGTAGAAATCTACTCCAAAACGACCATGGACCCGAAAAAGTCTATGGGACCTGCGTTTAGTGAACCAGTCAATGTTTTTGGCTAGACTAACTCCTAAGCCAATGAGGAGTGGTCAACAAAAGTGGCTTGAACATTTTAGACCAATAAGATTCAAGTCCACAAAAGTGGTTGGACTTGTTAAGGTGAAACTAGAAAGATTAACCAAGTTGGCTTAAAACCTAACTAAGTTAGTATAGAAAGCTTATATAGTAACTAAGTGAAGTAAACCTAGTTAGCTATCTAGTTAAGCTCTAGTTAGAGAATGTTCTCAAAATATCAAGACAAACCTAGTTATCCTAAGTAACTAAATAGTTAAGCTAGTAACTAAACAAACAAATCAATTTTACCTAAGTATAACTAGAAAACCAAATGAAGCACAAACTTGGTTTGCTTCTCTTTAGGGCCATTCGGCTAAGCATGTTCAAGAACCATCAAGAAGAGCTTAGCCACTTGCATGACTAGATTATGTACACTAATTAGAGACAAGCTTGGAGCCAAAGCCTTTGATATCAACCATTGATCAAATCTAGGGCTATTAGGTGATAGGAGGAGTCAACAAAGGAGGCCACCTCCTTTGATGAAGCTCATGGCCAAGTAGAGCTAGGAGAAGCATTTCACTTCATTCTTCATCTTAGCTATCACTTAAACTTTCTCTTTTCTCTCTTCAAGAACAAAAATCACCATTGTTGTTCCTTTGAGAGCCATTCGATCAACACCAAGAAAACACACTTCCAACTTTCAAAAATTTCATCTAACCTAACTTCTCAAAACTAAACAACATTCTAAGAACATCTCTAGTTGAGAGTTCTTCCAAAATCTTTCATTTTAAGCTTGGAAAATCACTTTGGAGATTTTTCCGACAAGGTGAAGATTCTTGTTTTTCATTTCTAACTTGATTTCTAAGATTCTAAGCCATGATTGATCCATGGTTTATGTTTTTCTTCTATAGTTATAACTCTTTAATTTTTGTTTAAGATTTTAGGGTTTCTTTGGAGAGCTACCAGAAATCAACTAGGAGGAGAGTAGAAGGAGTTGTTTTCCCTTAAGGTAAGAGGGAGATTTAATCTCATCAATCTCGTGTGGTGATGAGAAAATGGATTGTATGTGTGTGAAGAATCCATAAGGATTCATTTGTGTGGTTGTTTAAATGTTTTCTTTATTTGTGTTTGATTTTATTTGTATGTATGTTTATAGCTTTAAAATATATTGCATGTGTATATAAATGCATGATTATTAACATAGAATGTGAATAACATGTAAGGATTGCATGAGTGTTCCAAAGAACACAACATGGAGCTCACGACTTCACCATGAAAAAGAGAGCCAAAATGTTCTCAACCATTTTCGAAAGGAAGGATTTAATGGAATTAGGTAAATTAATGAATTCCAAAATGATTTAGAAGATGGAATATGATTTAAAGATCAAATGCAAAGATTTTGTTAAATTCGGCCAACATGCCCTTTTAATGTGTAATCAATCCAAAAATTTGTTTTCTAAGTGTAGACTAGTTGTTTAACCTAAAAAGAATTCATTTGCAATGGATTTTCAAGAATTAAATAAGTAAATGAATTTTTATTAGAAATATAGTATAGAAGAGAAATAAACAAAACTCTTGAAAAATACTTACCATTAGATTTTAAAATATGATAGTAATTTTCAAAGTGTATTTTGTAGTCATAAACTAAACAAAGGAATTTTAAAGGAAAATGTAGAAAATATCACTAAGTAGAATCACTAGACAAGATATTGTCAAAATTAATTAAAAGTAGTCAAGTATTAAAGAACATTTCAAAAATAAAATTTATAATGTAAGGGAAATATTCTACGTAATTTAAAAGTATTAGAAATAGCTTACGCATATTTAAAATTATGATTTTTAAGCCTTACGGTTAAGAAAAATGATTTAAAAATCTTACGCGAATAAGAAAACGATTTAAAAACAGTACGTGATTTTAAAAATGTTAAAATATATTTATGCGATTTAAAAACATTTATAAAATTGACGCGATTGTGAAAATACAATAAAAATTCAACGCGATTAATTGGAACAGTGATTTTTGCTGTCAGGCCAAAGTGGTGGACCCGGACATGTTGAGATATGGTACTATCAAGTGGAGACGTACTATATATTAGAATATTGAGATTAAGGGCGTTTTTATAAATATGATAACATTTTGAGACTAAGGGTATTTTTGTAATTATATTCATGCATTGAGAGTCGTGTCAATTGGGTTGATATTGATGATTGATTGACGAGACGAATTACACCGTGTTGTCAGTGTGATAAGCGTAGTGTAGTTCACTGAGTGGACTTGGAGGCATTAGTGTGCGGAGTATTCCACATGTGGACAGTTGGTCGCTCCTCTGGGTCGTGGTAACTGGCAACACACTAATGATCTCAATACGCACTATTCTTAATCGAGATCTTGGGGAGACTGTTTAGTACAATGCTTGTAGTACACGACGTATTTGAACTGTGTACTACTACACAATGTTGGACTGTAGGTTATAGACATGACGTTGGACAGTGTAATAGTTTGGTTGGGCAGCCTGAGGTACTGATAGTTCTTTTCGGATCATTCTCTCTGATGTTTGTGTCTAGCTCCATGGAGTAGGAATGAGTCATTATGCATTTTCATTTGTGGCATGCATCATAACATTATTATTTGTGATATTATATGACGTGTTAAAATTGTGTTATTATACTGTGGTATGCATTATTGAGTTAAATTGTGTTATTATTTATAATGTATTGGTATACTTTATTGTATTAAACTGTGATATCTGTTGTATTGTCGTTTTCTTATTTTCCATTGTGGTATTGATGTAAATTGTCTCACCTCTTTATTTGTATGTGTTTCTATATTATTATTTTATTTCTGTAATGAGTTTAAGGAAGAGGAACAGCCTCTTGAGATTCTGTACCCCGAGGATCAACAGATGAACGATCAGTTTGACGAGTGCGAGCCGACCGATCATCCATACTATCTAGATTGATCTTGTGGTTATGGCGTTTGCCTGGATTCCTAGGTTTTGTGAGACTGGAGTTTCACGGAGGTTCGGAGGCCTAGCGGCTACGTGAGGATAGAGGATCGATGACTTACTTGAGGTGTCTGACTGTGTCCCTGCGAGGAGAGATTGATGGGGAGCCTGTTTTTGCTACTACTCTGTATTTACAATTGGAGTTGCCTTTGGCGCTGAGACGTCACTGGGGAGGACTGTTTCATACACCTAGTGAGATCAGTATTGTATCGACAGCACGGACTCCTGTCCGTAGAGCTGTGAGACATCCTAGATTTCTATCATCCAAGAGTGATCCTTCGGAGGGTTAGGGATCTTTGATGTGCACTTGGGCACTTTATGTTTCTTGTACTGTTATGCTAACTCTTTACTATTTTATTTAAATATTTGTAGTTATAAATTATTTGTACAACTTATGACAAAATCATATGTATATTATGTGTGTGATAACAGTTTGTTTTACTTTATGCTTCGTGTTATTTTATTTAATGTTATCCTGTATAAAAGGAAAAAAAAATTACAACTCATATTAATTATGTATCAAATGTTTTATAACTTGCGTAAGATTTTATTTTATTGCATCATAAATGTGACATCCCTACAAGGGTGTTGCAACCTACTATGCCATGCAAAATTATCAAGTGGAATTTTATTATGGAGTTGAGAATATTGAAGCATATATGAAGGTAAGAAAGTTTAATTAAGAAAGTTGGAGGGTAGAAAGTTCATGTTGAACATCTTCACTGACACAAATGTACTTGAATGCTGACTCACCTAAAACGACAATGCTAATAGCCACCTGCAAAACAAGTACAATGGACCATTGTATAGCCTCAACATTTATTTTTCAAAGCTTATAAAAGGGTCTCAGCTTGAAGATTTTAAGGTTAGAAGCCTAAGCGAGAAAAGAATAGTGAACTCGTATTTTGAAACTTCTCATCTTTGCATACTTGAACCAAGCTTTGTTAATTTGCTATAGGTGTTCCTTAAGCTCTATATTACTATGTATAAGTGATTTCGAGAGTTACCCAAATTGTAAAACTCTTATTCTTCTTCCTTGATTTTGTGTATGTGAAAGTGTGCTTACAGGTTGTGCAAGTCATAAGACTATTTTCTGGTTATTCAGAAGAGGCTGGGAAACAAACACTACTTGTAAATTAGCTTGGAGAAGTTGGGTGCACAAACAATACTCAATTATAGTGAAAATTCTAGTGAATTACAATATAAATACATATGTGAAGAGGCTGGGAAATAAACAATACTTGTACAAGATGTAGTGACTCAACTGGAATCCTTACAGAAGCGGCGACAGATAAAATTTTAAAGAAAAAGAAATGGAGTCGCCATTAATTTTATTTCAATTGAAAAAAATTGGAAAACCATGTTAAGCAAAATAGCCTTCGAAAACCAAGTTTAGGTCCTGGAGTTGATTATGCATAGGAAATGGTAGAAACTTAACCCCACAGTAATCCTAATACATCCGTCCTAAGACGATTATCCTAAGTTAATTGTGCAATTTATTTATAACCTTTAAATATTTATTTTACCCTTTTTAACAAACAATTTCAAGTAAAAGAGAATTTATATTTTTAGCTCGACTTGTGGCCTACGTATTCCTCGAGTGCAATAAGAAGCTCAAAATCAACGTAGTTTTTTAGAAAATAGTTGTGTGTTGGTTGATTTTAGTTTTGAAAGAGATTTTTAAACAAACTCGACTATTGCACAAGGTTTAAGTTAGCATTAAGTTACTAAATAAACCCTTATAATCAAAATAACATTGAAGATAACATTCGCTATTCAATCACCAACATCGATCATTGTAGGGAGTTTAAAGACTTACAAAAAAAAAACTTTTTCAATACAAAAATCAAAGATCAGGCACTTCATTTAATCAAACAAGATAAGTACTCAAATAAAGCTAACAACATAGTCATAGATTATTGAAAAAAAACATACAAATATCATAAGATTAATATATTCTAAACAAACAATAAAAACTTTATTTTTATTATTTTTTATTTCATTAAATTCACTATCTTTTAATATTATTTTTATTTTTTTATTATAAATATTTTTTGATGATTTTTAGTTTATTTTTATCAATGTTATCTATTCCTTAAGCTAAGTCCAAAACCAAAAAAAAAAGCAAGCTATAAATCAAGCCAAAAATGGATGGTAAAGCTTCAGCCTAACTCTTCTCTAAACCCAAATAATTTTATTTATTTTTTTATTTTTATTTTTTTATTATTTCTACCCTAAAATTAAAACCCAATCTAATTAAAACCTAAGGCTATGTTTGGATATTTAGTAAGTGATGGAATGAAATGGAATGAGATGGGATGAGATGGGATGAGTGGGATAGAATGAAAAAAAAGTATCATTCCATTGTTTGGATATTTTAAGATAGAATGGAGTAAAGTTACCATTTCATTATTTGGGAAGTTAATGATTTTTGGTGGGATGTGATGGTATTCGTACTAAAAAAGATGATTCCATCCCAAACCCCCAAAATTGGGGGGGGAGGGGAGGAAGAAAATTGATGGTTTTTGGTGGGATGGGATGAAATCCATCCCACCCACTCCCATCCCATTCCATCCTTTTTTAACATAACCAAACAATGGAACCTATTTCTATTCCATTCCATTCCTTTTCATTCCACTCAATACCACCAATCCAAATGAACCTTAAAACTAAAACCCAAATATGGTCATCATCTTAAAAAAAAAAGAGCCCCTGCTACTGGTTGAGCACAATACGTGGCAGACAGTGAACGAGCTCAGGCGACAGAGCAAGCGGTGAACTATGGCGCCTAGGTGTATAGTAGTTGCGGACCACTAGTAGAGAACTGGTGGCGCGGTATGAAGGCGGAGCAAATAAGGAGGACGCGGGTTTTACAGAATGGAGGTGATCTCTGTGTTGTTACTAGCAACAGAAATGGTGGTGATCGGCAACAATTCATGGTAGGATCCAAGATTAAGTGGGACTGGGTTTGGTTTATGGAGGTTTTGGGACTAAGTTTAATGGTGGTTCACAAGGTCGCGGTGGAAGACATAGCGACTTGAGGTATGAGGGATGCAGGTTGTACACTAAACGGAGATGACTGTGCGTGGTGGTATTCCATGGTCGCGATGAGGCTCAAACAATGACAAGCTGGTACAATGGTGGCAAAGCATAGAGATTTGGGATGGCAGAGACGATTTCTTGGCTGGAGTCGCAACTTGGTGGTTGTTATGATTTGGTTGAGGACGTCGGCTTCCATAGGAGTGGAGCACGCGGTGGCTAGTGGTGGAAATAGGTTTGACTATTGGTGTTCTGATCTGTACTGTTCTCCTTCTTCTTCTTCTTCTTCTTCTTCTTCTTCTTCTTCTTCTTCTTTTCTTCTTCTTCTTCTTCTTCTTCTTCTTCTTCTTCTTCTTCTTCTTCTTCTTCTTTTAATTTCTGATTTGGTGATGCTGAAATTCTGGGTTTCACGGGGAAGATTATGAATATATTGTGCTCTGTTTGGTTTTACATCTATGTTGATGGCTCTAAAGATTGTAATTTGTAGCCTTAATGTTGGTTGTTTTTTGTTTTTTTTTTTTTGTCTATGTTTGTATTTGTGATTTGTGAATATTTGAACATAGTGCAACTTTGAAGACAACAAATGAAAGCATACCCCATTTCATATTGCACAAACAGGGATGAATTATCAAAGTTAGGAACAAAATGAAAAGAGAATATTCTTACCACTTTAAAGATCTATGAACAACAAATCAACAATTCACTTTCCTTTCCTTTTTTTTTCAACACAAATAGCACACTGTATAGGGCTTCAGCTTTCTGTTTCCTTTCACTCAAACACTCTCTAATTTTTAGCAAGAATGAAAAGCCACAAGAAAAGCCTTTCTTTTTTCTTCGTTCTATGCTTTTTATAGACCTTGTAGAAGCTCTAATTGATCCAGCAATAATAGGAGCAAAGGGGAGAAATTGTCATCTTAGGGTGGCTGGTTGTAGACTAGCTCCCTCCTACTTCAAGATTTTGCTCCAAATTTTCCAAGATTTGCGGTTAGATTATTGCAATGCGTTAAAGGTTTTCATACTCTTTTCTTCACGGTGGAACTCCTGCAGCTTCTCTGTTTTTTTTTCTTTCTTTTTCTTTATTTAGTGTAAGTTTGTGGGCTTTGGGTGTTGGGTTATATTCAAATGAACTTGGATATCATTTTTTAATTTTTTAAAATTTTAAATTTTAAATATTTAGAAATTTTATTTAATGTTTAACATCATCTAGCATTGTTTATTAATTTTTTATTTTAATTTTTTTCTTGAAGCTTGGACAAAAATGAGATATTCATGGTTGTTTCTCTTTACTTATTTTTTACTAAATAATAATATGTAAAATTGTTTATCGTGATAAGGAACTAGTATAAACATGAAAATCACATTTTTCCAAGAATGTGAGGATGCAATTAAGTGAACAAAATGCTATACAAACGTAAGCGACAATAAATTAAATGACAATGAACAATCTTAAAGCTCGGAACAACTACAAGCCAACTGGATATGAATTTACAGTGGAGAGAATGATTTGCAAACCAACTAGAAAAGAAAAGACAAATTGTGCGGCAACTAGAAATGACTCGTAATTGTAAAAAGAAAAGACAAATTACGTGGCAATTGGATACATCTCGCAATTGTGAAAATAATAGATGGATTGCGCAATAATTGCATATGACCTGCAATTATGAAAAGAAAAGATGAATTGCGCGGCAACTGGATATAACCCGTGTAACATCCTAATACCAGATACCTTATTATATACTGAATATACAATAGCATACAATATTAGTCATGTCACTTCTAAACTAAAACATTAACTAGGTTCATAATAATCATACATGTTATTATAAAGATCCACGAAGAAAGAAAAGATTATATATATACAACCTCAGCCTCAATAGGGCATATTGTTAATACATAAAACTTCTTTATACAACATAAAACAAATATAAAGAAATACATAAGCCTTGTCTCTAAAAACAAATAAAATACACTAGTCTTTCTGCTTCTTCTTCTTTCCCTTAGAAGGGTCTTAACCTTGATTTACATGAAAACACAACAGGTGAAAATTCAAAATTCTCAATAAAAATATTCCAAAACCAACATTCATAACATTATAGATACAATTATTCGTTCATAATAAATAAACAATCCATTTACATCAGAATATGTTTGCAGTGAGTATATGAGCCACTACTCACTACCAAAGGAACATTCACATACTCGCACTATGTAGTATTCCCAAACAAACCATAATCCCAAATCCATAACTCATACCATAAATAAGACAACTGCCCAGACAATTGTCATCGAAAGGCAAATGCTTCTGTAATGTCGTATGATTATGCCAAAGGTATGTCTTAAGATTATGCTCATGAAATGTGTTAGGATTATGTTAGTGCAATATCATGAAACTCGACTATTCCAAGAACCTAATTCCTTGTATTCGTTCTGGGTAGTAGGGCAACAACCACTTAACACTACCTAGTAATGAATGGATTATTCCATCTCACAACAATGAATATACTATTACCATCTCATATATCGGTAACCTTGACCATAACATCATTGACCACTACAAGAATTTAGGATTAGTCCTTATCCATAGGATTTCCTGACATATCCATAATTCTCTAGCCAAATGATTGTGCACATCATATAAGGTTACAAATACGTAGGAATAACAAGTGTGTAAAACTATGCAGTGTTATATTCAACTCATATATAAACACCAAAAGGGATACATTCCTACACGAGTTTATACCATTACTAATATATGGAGATATTCTCATACTTGAGGTTATATATCATTCATTTCAAGAAATTCTCATACTTGAGGTTATATCCAAAACTCATGCACAAAGGATGCTCTCTTACATGAGTTTGTACCCAATGCTCATACATGAAGGATACTCTCCTACACGAGTCTATACCCAACATTCATATACAAAGTATACTCTCCTACACAAGTTTATATCCTTCACTCGTGCACGTGCCTATCCTCACTTATAAGGTTACCACTCATTACTATAGGAATGTTCATATATTTACTATATGTCATATTCCCATCACATAAACAACATCACAAGGTTCACACTAACCAAGTGAACCAACAAGATCTAGCATACATGCATTCTCAGCTCACTTTATCTCACAAAAGAGCTATTCATGTTTCTATGTTATCGTCATAGCTCAACCTTAGAAAATAAGAGTAACAACTAACATTCATGCACATTAAATTCAACTTTCACCAAAAAGGAACAACTCATGCATAATGATAAACTAACCATGTCAAAAAAACTCAGTTTAGTTGTATCTAGTATATCTTATCATCACATCTCAAGTGACCTTACATGTTACGTGTAACACCCTCCTTTGGGTGCCATATTTTTTGACTCAACAAAAGAAGACTGAATTAAATTATAAAAGATTTGATTATTTAATATACGGGTTAAAACTTCTTTCATTAGAAAATCTAAATTTACCAAAGTTGTCGATAATATTTAAAAACATATTGAATTGCTTAAGACTCACATAACAGACACCACATAATATTTAACAAATATTCAGTAAACATAAAACTTACAGACTCAAAAGAAACAATAGCAAACCCCTACTTAATAGCACTGTAATGACACTAACAGAAAAACTCAACATACTTATTTCGTTCCGCATCCATATCGACACGCTAGATATCTGTTCCTTCGCAAAACTGCATTGTCAAAACTGGGAAGATCACTCCTCGATGCCGTCACCGAACTCAAAATATTGCCTCCAGTCAAGTCTAAGAAGCTCGCTTCATCTACTATACAAATTTTAACAATATAAACACAACAAAGCAATACATCAAAGAGGTGAGATCCCCTTCATCAATACTAGTATGGTAGCAAAGAGTGATACAAATGACAAAGTCATTCCATACATATAGATATCACAATTATATTCATGTTATCAATTCATAAACAATTCTAGTAAACATATATCACAGTAAACTAAACAGTAACAATTTTATCATAACATATATCATCAATATATATGAAATAATTATGTCACATTGTATGAACATTGACCATGCCACAACAATATGTGTACTGATCATGTGTATGTATATTGAACCAATTCCTACTCCATGGAGCTAATCACAATTTCAGAGATGAATGACCCAAAAGATCTGTCAGCCTCAATGACAGTCTATGTCAAGCGCGAAAAGAGATAGTGTTGTTGGGCGCGTAATGCGTTGCAACGGTTCATCAAGGCCAAAGGTGTATAAGGTGAACAATTATCACTATGAATCACTGCGCCTTACGGTCCCCTAAGATTCGTCATAGATCTCACTATTCGATTTTCATTCACTCCTAGGCAACAAAAGCCATAATAGCCACTGGCTATATACTGTTCAATGCATGATAACTCAATTTCATCATTAGACTGTTCCTAAATGAGATTAGAACAACCGTCCATACAATTGTCTAATATCATAAGATCAATGATATTATATAACTGCCCATACAATTACATAATATCACTGATACATCCGGGTCCAGTACATCAGCCTTACAGCAACTTTACTGTATTTCTCATTTACGCAATACTTTTATCATGTTTTCACAATCACGTAACACTTTTGTTACGTTTTCAAATCGTGTAACCATTTTCTAGCATTTTCTCAAACTCATAAAAATATTTAAACGTTTTTCAAATCGCGTAGCGATTTTTTAACGTTTTTAAAATTGCGTAGCTTAAAAATCATATTTTTAGGTCGCATAAAGTATTTTTCATCATTTTTCAACTGCGTAAAATATTTCTCAATAGTCTAAACATCATTTTGGACTTTCCAAAAATTAATACAATTTCTAACTTCATTTTTCATGTTTTCTCACTTAAGAAATCCTTTCTATAAATTTTCTACTATTTTCACATAATTGCTTTTTCATTAATTTAAATCAATTGTTCTAACTTAAAATTTCCTAACGCACTTCAAAACCCAATAGGTGACCTATACGTTATTAAACTTCAAGTCACCAATTTATTTTTCATTTATAAACTAAATCCACTAATTTAATTAATTCCAAAAAAATAAGTTTTTCTTACTTTTATATCTTAAAATCCCTTAATTTAAATCCTTTGCTATTTTAATCCATTCAATATTATATATAGAAATACTTTTTGTTCTAATCTACTAATTCTTAGCATATTGGCCACAAATCATTTTGTTCTTCAAAAATCAATCATTTAATCACTTCCTATTTCATTTTTAATTTTAAAAACCTTTAATCCAATTTTCTTGATTTCTAAATCATCTAATCCATGATTAGTAAAATAACTTAGAATCTTTTGCTCCTAAAAATGATTTTGAGACCGTGTGCCTCCATGGTTCTTTGGAACTAACATACTTTCCTTTATCATGTAAATCACATCTTATTACATACACAAATCATCATGCATCATAGACACATACTTAAGCATATTATCAAAGCAATAAGCATACTAATCACCAAACAATCATAAATATGGAAAGCCTTAAACAAATAAGTGAATAAATCCTTAAGGATTTTTCACCACACACAAATCCACTCCTCACCACTAACACATGGTTGATGAAATTAATCTCCCTCTAACCTTTTGCTGATGCCTCCTGTAACACCCTCCTTAGGGCATCACATATCCAACTCCAGACTCATAATCTGAAAAGAAGTTCATAAAAGGTTTGAGTTATAAAAGGTGAGTTTTAAAATTTCTTCTTCTTACAGAAACATAAACTTACTGAAATTTATAGGTAATACTGAAAAAATATATTTAACTGATTAATATACAATATTGACACTAATTAATATTCAATAATTTAAAGAGAAATATAAAACTAAGAGACTCTCTTTTTTGAAAAACAACAGTAGCAAACCCCATGACGGGTCCTACTTAATAGCACGGTAAAACATTAATGATAAAACTCAACATACTTATTCCTTCTTGTATCAACCTTGATGCAACAAATATCTGTTCCTTGTCAACATTGCACACCATCGAATCTGGGATTGCCACTTTTCAATGTTGTCACCAATCTCAAAGTATCTACCACTTGTCACGTCTCAGAAACTCGTTCTATCTATTATATAATTTTTTTTAACAACACAAGCCCAACCAAATAGTATAACAAAGAGGTAAGATCACCTACGCTAATACCAATATGGTAGCACAGAGATATCACAAACAACATATCATACAGGTATATCATACCAGAATTCCAATAATGCCATTAACATTAATCAACTATCATCATCCAATCATTTATTAGTTCAAATATCATTCAATATACACGACAATGCCCTCAACATTATCCTACTATCCTCAATTCAAAACACATGATAATAACAATAATGTCATCAACATTATTTATCATCATCATCATCCAATATTATCCAACAGTTCAATTATTCCTTAATTAATATATCACACAGATATATATGTATTCATATAATGCATGTGCACTTAGACTCAATGTTCCTACTCCATGGAGCTAAACTCAGGTCGGAGAAATGATCGAAAAGATCTGTCGGTACCACGTGCCTCAGACCACGTGCTATAGTTCTCATTTTGCACATCTAGCACATACACGACAGTCTTTGTCAGATCTTGAATAAGAATAGTGTCTCGGTCAGGATCAGCGGTGTGCCGCATCGGTCTAACCCACGGTTACAGTAGAGCTACTCACTGCCCACTGTAGGCAACCCGCACCCCGATGCCCCCAAGGTCAACCAGTGACTTACACTACGCATATCGCACCCACTCAAGAGGTGTATGTTTCTCCTAGGCAATTAGCTATATCCAGTCCATTCGAACCATTCCAATGCATGTATATTGCACCAAATACCAATTATAGGTATAATATCAATCACAGGTATATCTCATAATTTCTTAGATATATTTTATACAATGCACGAATATCTCAGTGCAAGTCCAACCACAAGGGTCATTCTTTTCAATTCTATACGTTCAATTAAACATATGCCTCAATGCATATTTTTCCAATGCATATAAAATGCACCTAATACCAATCACAGGCATAACTCGTCATTTTCACAAACAGTGTCCATACATTGGTTCAACAGTAATCATACTGTATTTTCAATAACGAAATCATGTTATCATGTTTTTATAGTTATAAAACACTTTGCTCGTGTTTTCACAATCGCGCAATATTTTTGTTACGTTTTCATAATTCCGCAACACTTCTGTTACGTTTTCACAATCGCGCAGCATTTTTGTTACGTTTTCACAATCGTGCAAAAATATTCCATCACTTTTCAATCACGTAGTGATTTTTCAACAGTAGTTCAAATCACGTAAAATATTTAAAAGTAATTCAAATTGCGTAAAAATATTTTAACGTATTTCAAATCGCGTAGCTTAAAAATCACGTTTTTAAGATACGTAAATAATTTTTCACCACAATTTCATTACGGAAAATATTTCTTAACCTTCAAAAATTCCATTTCAACCTTTCTCAAAATAATATGACTTTGTATTTCATCTTTTCACATTTTCTTACTCAAGAAAATCTTTTTTTCACATTTCTTTACTCAAGAAATCCTTTTCCAAAATATAATCCACAAAATCACTTTTCCATTGATATAAATCACGCTCCAAAATCCAAAGGATGAGTTATACGTTAGAAAATCTCAAATCATCATTATATTCTCCATTTTTCTCAAATCATTTCTAAAATCAACCTTCCTCAAAATAAATTGAGGTTTCAAACACTTTCAACCTCTCTTTATCTTTCGTTTACGAAAATTTCTATTTTTCAAGTGATAAAACACTCTGATTCCCTTTCCAAAATTCTTGTTTGAAAATCATTTTGTTTCATAAACTCAAGGCATTCACAAACTTTCAAAACCGTGGATATGATCAATGGAACCATCAAATATTTCAAGTGACAAAACACTTTGTTTCCATTTTCTTTAATCCTTGTACCAAAATATTTTGTTCAAAACACTTTGTTCAAACACTTCGTTTCCACTTTGAAATCACTTTGTTTCACAAAACTAAAATCATTCCAACCTCCCAAAAATTGTAGAGTCTTTGGCCATTGAAGCCATCATCTCTTTTTTTCTAAATCAACCAAGTTCCATTCTTATTTTTACACAAACAAAATCATTAAATATTTCTTACAAAAACCGTAAGACTCATAGTCTTAAAAACCAAGTTCATTTGTTCATTTTCATTTTTCACTTTCTTTGCAAATCCATTTTCACTTTCTTTGCAAATCCATTTTCACTTTCTTTGCAAATCCTTTTTCACTTTCTTTGCAAATCCTTGAAATCAACATTGCTATTTTCATTTAAAACTCATGTTTAGTAAAATACTGAGAATCTTTTTACACAAAATAAATCAATAAAAATCCTTCAAAAATCGTGTTCATGCACCCTTTGAAAAATAAACCCTTTGTTTATTTTCCTTGCTTTTCTAAACATCTCATTTCATCATTCATGAAAATATTAATTTTGTGAACACCTATCTTGAGGTGTCTTGGCCGAAATTCACCATAATCTAGGGACCAAAAATTAATTCCCTTGTTCTTGAAAAATTTCAACATAAACCCTAATCATGGGTATCAAAACTGTAGCCACCCCTCCTTGGCCATTGGAGCCAAAATTGATTTCTTTTCCATCATCACATCATGGTATACATATACATATTTCATCCTCACATCATGGCATACATAAACATATTCATATATTTATCACAAGCATGCCATAATCAAAGCAATGAATCATGCAAATCATACCAAGCATAGGCAAATAATCAAAGTACATAAACACCCACAAATAATTATATGACCATAGATATGAATCCTCACATGGATTCACCATCCACCAAATACACAACCATCTCTCACCACCATGCTTGGTTGGTGAGATGAATCTCCCTCTTACCTCTTGAAGATCCTCAAAAGCTCCTTGTTTTGCTTCTTTATCCAAGTCCTTCACCACCAAGGGCTTCTCAAATACAAAACAAAACACACATAATTAATATATACAAGACTTGAATAAGAAAACCATGGATTAGAATCATGGTTAGAACTTTGAAAATCCAAAGAAAAGTGAAGATTAATAAACTTCACCATTAAAGCTTCAATATTTAGCTTGAAGAACAAGGTTGAAGATGAATGATTTAGAGAAAGTCTCCAACATGAAAGTTGCTTAAAATAAGGTAGGGATTCAAGAAATAAAGTTGGATAAAATTGTTGAGTGATGGAAGGTAGGTTTAGGGTGCTTGGCCGAAACCACCATAAAGAAGAAGGAGAGAAAATTTTCTAAGAGCTTTAGGTTTTTGGAAATGATCAATAATGATCAAGAATGAGTGATAATGGTCATCGACTTTTTGCTATGGCCTTAAGACACCAAAAACCGTCCCCCCCTTCATGCATTCTCTTAAGAGTGTAAATAATCAATAATGATGCATAATTGACCAAGACATCTAATAATGTCTTCAAACTTTTTCCTTAAGCTCCTAAACAACACAAAAATTGTCCCCCCCTCCATCCATGCATTCCATAAAGTTGTCATCTTTTCTAGCCACCATTTAGAGCCATTTAAGCCATTGATTAGATCAATGGTTAAGATTAAGGTAGACTTTTGATTAGAAGACTTAATCTAGGCCATTAGATCTTTCCTCCTTGAAATTCTAGCCATTAGATCCATCTCCAAAATGAAGGGTCAAGATTACTCTTTCTAACTTTTAATCCAAGGGTCATAATTAGTCATAGTCGTTTTTGAAGACCAAATCTCCACCATTGATTAAATCCAAATCCAATGGTAATAATTGATCCATTTCCACCATTGATTAAATCCAAATCCAATGGTCACAAATGGTCCTAGCCACTTTGTAAGACTTGTTACCAAGTGGCTTCTATACTCAAGAGGGGGGGTGAATTGAGTTTGTAAAACAAGTTCGCAATTCTTTCGCAAAACACTTGACTATTGATTTTCGTTGAAGCTATTGACTAATTGAAATGAATGAATTGATAAGAACAATGTGTATTACTTAATAACCAACCAAGAGAGAAGTAATCAAGCAAGAGTATAAGCAATGCAGAAATATAAAAAGAAGAGTTTAGAGAATCAAACACAATGATTTATCCTGGTTCGGCCACCAATCCACTTGTGACCTACGTCCAGTCCTCAAGCAACCACTTGAGATTTTTCACTATATCTTCAAGCTTCAATAGGTGCTTGACTACCTTTACAAACTTGAGCCCTCAACTCCTTGGGATGCCTCACCCTTGAGCTTGAGTCTTTCAAACAAAGGGATGCCTCACCCTTTACAAATTGAGGGATGCCTCACCCTTTATCTTATACAGCAATTAAGATTGAATTTGAGAAGCTCTCACTAGAGTAGATGATACAAATTGAAGCTCTAATAATGCTCACAAAGATATCTCAGAGATTGGACAAAAAACAGAGCAAGAATGATTTCAGAGTTTGATTCTCGTATGATGTGTTGCTATGATGTTTTTAGGTTCAAGAACAACCCTTAATGATGCCCCAGCAATTGTATTTAAAGCCCATTCATTAAAAGAGTCGTTGGGGGTGGTTAAAGCCAAGCATTAAATGCATTCAATATAGCCGTTGGGCATGTCAGAACCTTGGTAATCGATTACAAGCCTTTGGTAATCGATTACATGGAAAATAGAACGTGTTCTTGGCTTTCTGGGCTTGTGGTAATCGATTACATGACCTGTGTAATCAATTACACGCCCTCTGACTTCATGGTAATCGATTACAATATTGATGTAATCGATTACATGGCCCTCTTGGTCGTGTTCTTGGCTTTTTGGGAACATGGTAATCGATTACATGACTTGGTGTAATCGATTACACGTTCTCTGACTTTATGGTAATCGATTACAATATTGATGTAATCGATTACAAGGCTTTGTTTGGCTTGTAATCGATTACTAAACCTTGGTAATCGATTACACTAAACTTTAAACACATTTTTCAAGCCTTAAAACAGATTTATATCATTCCTAACTTTAGAAAACATGGATTAAACAAGTATAGAACATTATTTGGCATGATCCAAGGTAAAAGAAGTTCTCTTTTAGGAATTGATCTTTGAAAACCATATTGATTCAAATCATTTTTGAAAAACCATTTTAGATATCTTGGGAGCATTTAACATTGATGTGCTATAATGCCTATATCTAAACCTCTTGATTTCTTCCTTTGATCTTGGTTTGCTCTTTCGCTCTTTGATCTTCATCTTTGTCTTTGTTATCATCAAAAACCATTTGACATGCTTCAAGACACATGCATTCACATTCTCCCCCTTTTTGATGATGACAATATGAACATTTAAAGGAAGAGAAACAATTGCATATATATATATATGTATATCAGAGATTTAAGCGCAACTCTCCCCCGTAATGTATGCACAATATAGGGTTAGTGAAATATTTATGTAAGAGCGTTAAATCGAACTCCCCCGTACTAATGCAAGTTACTAATCTCTCCCCCGTTGGCATTATCAAAAACACATTAACATTAAGTGGAAATTTTGACAGCATTTCCTCTGTTTTTCATGATTTCCCAACAACAACAGTCAACAGAGAACAAAGTGGCTCAGACAGGCAGATTATAATCAATCATTCATGTGTATATAAACAACAATATATCAAGATGATTCAGAAAAGCAATAAACATCAAAAGAACTAACTGAGTTTTATATATTAATGTATTTCCAAATTCCATATACAATCAAATATCAGAAAACAAAGAAACTATCATGGCAGAGGTCCATGATCACTATCAGTGGCCTCGCTATCGCTCTCTACATCAGCAGCAACATCTCCAAGGTCCACGTCATCGTCGCCAGTATCAAGGTCGTCTTCAGAACCAAGGAGCTCGTCATTCTCAGCAGGAACTCTAGCTGGAGTGACAGAGGGATCAGCAAATGATAGAGGAGCAGCAGGAGGAGCAGAGGAGGTGGATGGTGCAGCGGGTCTGGCGCCCTCCAGATGCGAATGAATGGCAGCAAGCTCCTGATCGGAGTAGTCCATCCTAAGCTCAAGGTGATCCACCTTCTGTTCAATGCGATCCATCCGGGCATCCACGGTGGTAGCCAAACTCCGCAACTCTTGCAGCAGAAGCTCCAATGTGGCTGAAGCTGGTGGAGCTGGTGCAGGCTGCACGTCCTCATCCTCATCATCACTCTCAGGACCATGAGGAATGTGCCCATAACTACCATGTGCCAAATAGTACCAGCGTTCATCGACCTTGCGCAGCTGGAGCTTCTTCAAGGTGTGCAGGCCAATGGATTGGGGTCCCTTGGAGCTGGTATCCTTGGATTCTTCAGCCAAGGAGATGCGACAGTGCTCCAGGATAGCAGTCACCAACATGGCGTAGGGCAGGGCAGAGTTCTTCTTCTTCTTCACATCCAGCATGTGCTGAATGATGTAGTTGGCCCAGTTGATTGGCCTACCAGTGGTCATGGCCCACAAGACCACAACATCATCCCGCAAAACCTGAGAATAATTCCCGCCTCTGGGAATCAAGCCTCTAACCACCAAATAATGGAGTACCCTGTTCTCCATTGTTAGGCCAGTCGCCATAACTCTCTTGTCGTTCCTGGGAAGCACGTAGCCGGAGCGAATCAGGGACATCAAAGCACTCTTATACTCAAACTCGTCACCCCAGGCATTTTCGTTACCATAGAAGCTGGTCCCAACATAGGTTAGCTTGGTCAACCTACACCATTCTTCCCGAGTGATCTTAATCGAGTTTTCTTCACTTCAGAGATCAAGCAATGGTCTTCATACCTCAGGTTGGCATAGAACACACGAACCAGGTTGGGATAAATGGCTTTCTGAATGCTGAAGAACCCAAGCAAGCCTAGCCTCTCAACCAGTTGGAAACACTAGGGGTTCACTGGTGCGAAGGATTGTGTGAGATACCTCGGGAGATGAGCTTCCTCACGGTGGAAGTTCTTCCGAAGAGTTCAGCCTTCTTGGTGGTGGAGAAGTGTCTCGTGAGGTCCAAGCCAGAGATGTTTCGTGGAGGAGCACTGGAGGACTCACCAACAGTGGTCCCTGTTCTTGCACGTTTGGCACGTTGGGATGGGTCAGCCATGGATGAGTGTTTTGGGTAAAGTGAAGCTCGTGGGTGATGAAGAGGAGAAGAACGAAGGTGGTGGGTGAGAGAAAAGAGGGGATTGTGATGGGATTTGATGATGGGAATGTGTGAGGAGAGGGATTTCGAGTGAGAGGAAGGTGATTTTGGAGGGTTTGATGGAGGTTTGAGTGAAAAGGAGAGAGGAGAGGAGAGCTTGAGAGAGGAGAGCTTCGTGAGAGCAGAGGAGAGGAAAGGTGGAAAGTTTTAGAATTAGTGACCTTTCGCACGTCAGAAGCCTTTTAAACCCCTCTGTAATCGATTACATGGGTTGTGTAATCGATTACCTGCCTTCTATTTTCCCTTGTAATCGATTACAATTTCAATGTAATCGATTACCAGCTTTCTGGAAACCTTGTAATCGATTACAGTATATGTGTAATCGATTACCTGAGTTCTGGATTCAATGTAATCGATTACCAATTTTGTGTAATCGATTACTGGCTTGACAGAACCTTTGTAATCGATTACAAAGGTCTTGTAATCGATTACCAGACTACTAAAACTCAGTTTTTGCATATTAAACAGTTAGGGATCAATTTTAAACCATTCAAGTTGATTGCAAAGCATCTTAAATCAATTTCAAACATCATTTAGGCAAGTAATTCACACAGATTTTGATCCAAAACACTTAATCATACAAGATTGCTACTTTTACCAAGAATTACCCCATTTGGATGGATTTGTGATGCTTTTGAGTTTCTTGGGGATAATTGACATGAAGGAGCACCTGCAAAACAACTTTGGGGAAATCTCGATGCTAAAGTCAAGTATGGAATTGAAAAAAAATATTTATGCAACAAATAACCATGATTATGCAGAAAAGGGCTTGATTATGCAGAGAAAGTTTCTTTATGCAGCAAAATGATGGATTATGCAGCAATTTAGCTTATATATGATTGATCTAATATGCCAAGTTCATTTCTTATATAATAGAAGGCTTCTTTTGCTAAAGGTTTAGTGAAAATGTCTGCTAGTTGCTTAGTGGTTTCCACAAATTCAAGCATGCAATCACCCTTTTGAACATGATCTCTTATGAAATGATGCCTTATTTCAATGTGCTTTGTTCTTGAGTGTAAAATGGGATTCTTAGATAGATTGATTGCACTAGTGTTATCACATCTTATGGGGATGTGATCCAGCTTAAGACCATAGTCTAGAAGTTGTTGCTTCATCCAAAGGATTTGAGCACAACAACTCCCAACTGCAACATATTCAAACTTCACGGTACATTGACAATGCCACACTATTTTGCTTCTTGCTATGCCAAGAAACTAGTGAGCTTCCAAGCAAGTGGCATGTCCTACTAGTACTCTTCCTATCCATTTTGCACCCAGCAAAATCAGAATCGGAATAACCAACCAAACAACATGAAGCACCCTTAGGGTACCATAATCCCATTTGTGAAGTGCCTATTAGATATTTCATAATACGTTTCAAGCACTTAGGTGTGATTCTTTAGGATTTGCTTGAAATCTAGCACACATGCATACACTAAACATGATATCCAATCTACTTGCGGTAAGATAAAGGAGTGAGCCAATTATACCTCTATACTTAGTGATTTCTACCGATTTACCTCCTTCATCCTTGTCCAAGTAACAGGAAGTTCCCATTGGTGTAGCCATTTGCTTTGCTCCTTCCATTCCAAACTTTTTGAGCAACTCCTTGCAATATTTTGATTGACTTATGAAAGTCCCATTTCTTGTTTGCTTGATTTGAAGTCCAAGGAAGAAGTTGAGCTCACCCATCATGGACATCTCAAACTCACTTTGCATGATATTGGCAAATTCTTTACAAAGAGAGTCATTAGTAGCACCAAATATAATATCATCAACATATATTTGAACAAGTAAAATGTCATGCTTTTTATGTTTCATGAAAAGAGTTGTGTCAACCTTTCCCCTAGAGAAACCATTTTCCAAAAGAAACTTGCTCAACCTTTCATACCAAGCTCTAGGAGCTTGTTTTAAGCCATACAAGGCCTTTTTAAGTTTAAAAACATGGTTGGGCAACTCAAAGTTTTCAAAACCGGGAGGTTGATCAACATATACTTCTTCTTGTATGAAACCATTTAAAAAGGCACTTTTGACATCCATTTGAAAGAGTTTGAAATCCATGATGCAAGCATATGCAAGTAACATTCTAATGGCTTCTAGTCTAGTTACGGGAGCATACGTTTCTTCATAATCTATACCTTCTTCTTGATTATAACCCTTAGCTACAAGCCTAGCCTTGTTTCTTATTATCAAGCCCGTTTCATCAAGTTTGTTCCTAAAAACCCATTTGGTGCCAATTATTGGATGATCATTGGGCCTTGGGACTAATTCCCAAACTTGATTCCTTTCAAATTGATTTAATTCATCTTGCATGGCCAAGATCCAATGTTCATCATTAATGGCCTCATTTATGTTTTTAGGTTCAACTTGAGAAACAAAAGCCATATGATTACATGCATCTCTAAGAGAGTTACGAGTGATTACCCCTTTTGATACATCACCTATCACTTTGTCAAGAGGATGATATCTTGATGTTTTCCATTCCTTGGGAAGATCCATGATTTGAGAGTCCTCTTGTCTTGGGGAATCATATGGGCTTTCTTCTTGCTTCTTGACTTCTTCTTCTCGATTACCAAGGTGAGTTCTTGCAAGGATTTCTGCAACATCATCAACAAGCTCCTTTCTTGGCTCGTTTGGGTTAGTCTCATCAAATGCAACATGTATGGATTCTTCTATGGTCATAGATCGTTTGTTATAAACTCTAAAGGCCTTACTATGCATAGAATAACCAAGAAAGATTCCCCTCATCAGATTTTGCATCAAACTTCCCCAAGTTATCCTTTCCATTATTTAGAACAAAACATTTACATCCAAAAACATGAAAATGTGAGACATTTGGTTTCCTTCCTTTGTATAATTCATAGGGGGTTTTCTTTAAAATTGGCCTTATTAGAGCCCTATTCATAACATAACAAGTGGTGTTAACCGCATCCGCCCAAAAATACTTAGGAAGGTTGGCCTCATTGAGCATAGTTCTTGCCATTTCTTCTAAAGATCGATTTTTTCTTTCTACAACACCATTTTGTTATGGTGTTCTAGGGGCTGAAAAATTATGCTCAATGCCATGTTCATCACAAAACGTTTCAAGTTCATGGTTTTCAAATTCACCACCATGATCTCTTCTTATGGATGCAATACAAAAACCTTTTTCGTTTTGGATAACTTTAGCAAGCTTTTTGAATGATTGAAAAACATCATTTTTGTGAGATAAAAATAATGTCCATGTAAACCTAGAGAAATCGTCCACAATCACTAAGGCATAGTAATTCCCACCAAAGCTCATAGTTCTAGAGGGACCAAAAAGATCCATGTGCAAAAGTTGTAGAGGTCTAGAAGTTGAAACCACATTTTTAGCTTTAAAAAAGACCTTTACTTGTTTTCCCTTTTGACATGCATCACAAAGTTTGTCTTTTTCAAATTTGAGCTTTGGAAGACCAATTACTAGTTCTTTAGAAACTAATTTGTTTAAGTGATCCATGTGAATGTGAGTAATTCTTCTATGCCATAACCGTGAATCATTTTCTCTAGTCATAAAGCAATTAACATCATTTGAGGAAATGTCATCAAGGCTAATCATATATATGTTATTGACCCTATGACCAACAAACCTAACATGTTTATCATCCTTATTCTCAATTATGCAACAATTTGAATCAAATATAACTCTATTGCCTTTATCACATAATTGATTAATACTAAGCAAATTATGTTTAAGTCCTTCAACAAGCAAAACATTATCAATAGACGATGAAGGAATCTTACCAACTTTACCAATTCCAAGAATCTTCCCTTTGTTGTTATCACCATATGTGACATGACCATGTTTCTTGAGAGTAAGGGAGGAGAACTTGGACCCATCACCGGTCATGTGCTTGGAGCAACCACTATCAAGATACCAATTTGAGCTCTTGGTCTTCAAGCACACCTACAACACACATTCAAGTTTTACCTTTTGGTACCCAAATTGTCTTTGGTCCTTGTGTGTTAGAGTTAGGCATGGTGCCTTTAGGAACCCAAACCCTTTTTATTCCAACTTTAGTATTTATATTCTTTCTAACATTGCAAGTGGATGCACTATGCCCTTTCCTACCACAATGAAAACATTTGATAAAGGGGCTACTTGAAGTTTTTGAGGAAACAAAGAAGTTCTTATAAGATTTTTGATGGTTGTTTGGATTAAATCCTAAACCGGCTTTTTGAAAAACACATTTTTGTCTCCCTAACAACACATTCAAGTTGTCTCTTCCAAGGGTGAATTTCGCAAGAGTGTTGTTCAAGTCTTCAATTTCTTTTTCAAAAGCTTTACATGATAAACAAGGTAATGATATGGATGCATTATCATGTGAGGAACAAGTCATGCATGATGAATTAGCATCTATGAGTCCTAAGGTCTCATTTTTGTAACACCCCTTTGGAGGATGTCACACATAAAAGAAAATAAAAGAAAGAGAAATAAAATCTACCCAAGTTGTGAAACATTTGTTACATACTATTACGGGTTGTAAAATAATTCCGTTAAAAGAATATTCTTAAATAAAATATGCGGAAATAGCAAATTAAAAAAAACATAAAACAAAACAACATTACTTATAATATACATATGATCCAAGTTATAAGTTATACAAATAATTTACACTAAAAGTACAAATATTTAAACGAAAGCAAGTAAATAAAGCAATAGAAAGTCAATATATACGGACATACGCAGACGCCTTAAAAAAAACATCATGCATATTTAATCCTCGACGGATCACTCTCAACATGAAAATGATCATCGGGAGACAAATATCCGGATGTCTCGACTCTCGGCAATAACGAGATCGCGCGCAATCGATACGATACTAATCTCACTAGGCTCGTGGTCATACCACCAAAATATCGCCTAAGAGATAAGGGTAACTCTAAATGTAAAAATAAGTAGTAGTCATAACCGGCTCTCCATCAAAGCGTTGACGTAGGGTCATTTTGTCACCGTCCTTACATACGTCACGAGTCTCGGTCTCTCGCAGATGCCAAGCTAGCGATCCTCCATGAAACTCCAGCTGTACAAATCCTAAAAATCCAGGTACCGCCATACCCAATCAAATCAATCCAATGGATATGGATGATCGATGGTTCTTGATCGTAAAGCGGTCGTTGATTTCTTGATCTTCCTCCTCCTCCTCCTCCTCGAGGTACAGGATCTCAAGAGGCTGGTCCTCTTCCTCAAAGTCTTTATCGCGTAAAATAAATATACAGAAATACATACAACGAAGAGGTAAGACAATCTAAAATCACCATAAACATGGCCAATAAGAAGACGACAACCAACAGTTATACAATTCATGCAATATGGAAAGCTATAACAGAAATCTGTAACAAATCAAGAAAAAGATTTAATTACCATAACGACACATAATATCACAGATAAAATAAAACTTCACAGATAAAATAATAGAACAGATAAATAATCCTCATAATACTAAGCAGATAAAATAGACAGATAAGATAAAATAGAGTTCCAGATATACTTATAAGAAATATGACACGTTCCTACTCCATGGAGCTAAACAACACAGATACCACGGATATCGAGAGGAATGACTCGCAAAATCTATTAGTACCACGGCTACCCAGCCAACTATTCGTGCGGTCATACGTTGCGTCTATAGCTCCATATCACGGGAATTTACCATCCAGGCGTGGGGTAGTTCAGATTTGTCTCACGTCGTGACACTACGGGCAAATGTACTACTAGACTTCATTGTATTTGTTAATTTTTGTGGTTGCTAGTAAAATCTCGATTAAATATAGTGCGTGTCCATTAGTGTGCTATTCGGTACCACGGCCCAATGGAGCGGCGAAGACCATCCATATATGGAATTCATGGGTGTACACTAAAGTCTCCAAGTTCATTAGAACAATGAACCACACTACGTTTATCGCATCGACAACACGATGTGATTCACTGTCAACCAAAATTTACCAAAAATTGGTAAATTACCAAAATACCCTCACAAATCATTTTCGATCCTCAAAAAATGCGGGTTATTTTCCCGACAAAGATAAAATATGCTAAAATTTCGATTTGTCAATCGCGTAGAAATTTTATCGCGTTTTGAAATCTCCTGTTTTTATAAACGTTTTGAAATTTTGTAAATATATTTTTCTATTTTCAAAATCGCGTAGGATTTTTAATACGTTTTCTCAATCGCGTAAGATTTTTAACTCATTTTCTTGACCGAATTCTTTAAAAATTACTTGTTTAAATAAAAGAAATAATAAATAATACTTTTAAGCTACGTATAATATTTTCCATACCGTATATCTTTGTCTTTTGGACATCTTTCCTATCCTATTTGTCTATTTTTACTAAAATTTTTGAAAATATTTTGCTTAGAAAATTATATTAATGATTTTCTAATTTTACCGTAAAATTTTGTTTATTAAATTTTTAAACCATATAATTACTCCTTTTGAAAACTACTAACATGCTTCAAAAATACAACATGAGCTATATGTTAGAAATTTTTGAAAGTTACTTGTATTTTATTTCGATAACAAAATCATTAGTTCTAAGTTATAAATCTTATTTCTAATTGATTCTTTTCCTTAAAACTTATTTTAGAAAAATTCTTTTTAACACATATTGCATTCTTATACTTAGAAAAAGTTTGGATTTAATTTTAGAAACCATGGATACTTGGTTTGGCATGTTGGCGAATTTCCTAAATACTTTGAAATTGATTTCTAAATTATTTCTCATCTTCTAAATATATGTCAAACTTATTGTATTGTCTAATTCCTTTAACCATTGTTTTAGAAAATGGTTTTTGAAATCAATACATTCATTTTAGGCATGTTGGCCGAAAATACTAAGTCTTACCATTTGATTTCTAAATTCATTTTCTTTGATCAAATCAACTTGAAACCTTCTTAATTCTCCTAGGTTAATTAAATTACCTTTTAAGAAAATTTAGAGAACATGTTGGTTCCCCATTGGTTAAAGGTCGTGAGCCTTGGTGTAGTGTTCTTTGGAACACACATGCATTTCCTTGACATGTTATTCACATCCTATACATTATCATGCAATTCTATACTTTAACATGCAATTCTAACACATGCAATATTATCAAAACTTATAGACATGCAACTTAAAGCTTGTAGACATGCAAATTATTACAAACAACAAATAGGAAAGCTATTAACAAATACACAACCACATCAAATAAGCTACTAACAAGCACAAACATGAATCCTTGGATTCTACAATCACAAAATCAAAACTCCATCTTCTTACCACCATCCATAGGTGATAAGATTTGTCTTCCTCTTACCTTAAATGAAGACAAATGGTTTTCTTTCACTCCTCCTAGGGTTCGGTTTTCTCCACCAAAGTACCTAGCAACTCAAACGAAAATCTACAAGTTACTAACCATGAAAAAGAACCTAAACCATGGATAAATCATGGCTTAGAACTTTGAAAAAGAAGAGAGAAAAGAAAAACATGAGATTTCACCTTCTAGGTAAAATTTTCAAGATTGGTTTCCAAGCTCCAAATGGAAGATTTTGAAGAAATTCTCAACTAGAGATGTTCTTAGGATTGTGTTTAGGTTTAGAAAACTTGGTTAGATGAAAATTTGGATGGTTGGATGGTCAAGGAACAAGCTTGGCGAAAATGGCTTCAAGGAAGCTTCAATGGTGTTTAGGTTTTTGGAAGAAGAGAGAAGAGAGAAAAGCAAGAAAGATGAAGTGATATTTTGGTCTCCTAACCCCACATGGCCGTAGACTTCATGCATGCAAGGTGGCCAAATGGTTGGCTTCATCCAAGCCATAGAATGCATCAAAGGCTAGGATTAAAACTTGCTTAACAAGCTTGTCTCCTATTGGTTGATTATTGATGACTCACAAGCCTAGTCACATTTTTTAATTAATTACTTGGCTAGTCATTATTGAGTCACTTGTTCTAGAAAGTTCTACTGCTAATGATGATTAATTAAACTACTGATCTAACCATTCTGCTAATTGTGGGTCCCGCAAAATATTTTCGGGTTCACTGTCATTTTATTATACTAACTAATAAAATAATAGTATAATATTATAAAATTATTTTATTTGTGATCAAATCCTAAAAATTAAAAGATTATTATGTCTCATTCAGAATCGGGTTTAGAAGATCCCCAATTCTAAATAATAAAATAAGATTTTTCCCGCCAGGAAAAATATTATTTTCCGCCTCGAGCAAATCACACAAAAAGTCCATATAAAATCACAGACAGTAATATTGGACATTAAATCAAGTAAAAATAATTAAAAACAAAGAAAAAAAAGAAAAACAAGACGTTCGAGACGTAATGGTCATTTTTTCATTTTTGCCCACAACGTAGCTAATCATCCAAAACGTTCAAATAAAATATCCAGCAGTATTATATAGCTGTATATCATTCAGAAAAATTAAAACAGCGAATTACAGAAAATTTTTAGTTCCCTGTCTTGAAGAAAAACACGTAAAACGATTATATAAAATACCAGATAGTATTATTTCATAACGTTTAATACAGAAAACAAGAAACAGAAATTTAGGACACAACAGTCATTTGTCCTAAAGCTCGAAAAACAATAAACAGTACATTCGAGGTATTTTTCTAAAATTTGGGGCGTTACAATTTTCAATTTTAAGTTCATTTATCTCCTTAGTTAAAGTAGAAACCTTATTTATCAATAGGGAGATTGTTTTATTTGAAGACAAAATCATTTTAGTGAGTCTCAAAGATTCATCATGCAATTCTTGAAAGGCATCTTGCAATTCATCATAAGTAGGTGAAGGTTCTAGGTTAGAAGAGGTTACCTCGGTGTCGCTTTCTCCATTTTCTTCTCCTTGAGCCATGAGGCAAAGATGGGCTTCTTCATTTTCGGAATCGTCGGAAGAACTTAAGTCATTGTCCTCCCAAGCTATGTATGCTCTTCTTCCTTTCTTTTCCTTGGAGGGTCTTTTCTCAAACTTCTCCGTCTTCTTGAGATATGTAGGACACTCCATTTTCATATACCCTGGTTTTCTGCATTCGTAGCATTTTGGAGGAGTAGAGGATCCTTCTCCTTTGTGATATGCTTTCTTTTGAGGAAAGAGTGGTCTTCTTTGAAGTTCCTTTTTCTTTAGGAATCTTCCAAATTTTCTCACAAGGAGACTAAGATTCTCCTCACTTAGTTCAATATTTTCAGCATCCTCTTCACCATCTTCATCATCATCTTCAAGTATGGAAGAGGTGGCTTTGAGTGCAATTCCCTTTTTCCTCTTATCTTGCTCCTCATTTTGACTTAATCGGTTTAGTTCCAACTCATGCTCTTGAAGCTTTCCAAAGAGAGTGGCCAAAGTCATTGCGGCAAGATTTCTTGATTCCGATATTGTCGTCACCTTGGGTTGCCAATTTCTGCTCAAACATCTCAAATCTTTGTTAATAAGATCTTCATTGACAAAAGTTTTTCCCAATGAAGCAAGATGATTAATTATATGAGTAAAACTTTTTGCATTTCTTGAATGCTTTCCCCTTGGTTCATTCTAAACAATTCATATTCGTGAGTGAGTGTGTTAATTCTAGATCTCTTTACCCCACTTGTACCTTCATGAGTTACTTCCAATGTATCCCATATTTCTTGAGCGGTCTTACAATTTGACACCCTAAAGAACTCATCATATCCTAAAGAGGTAGTAATGATATTCTTGGCTCTCAAGTTGTATTGAACCTTTTTCTTGTCATCATCGGTCCATTCATTTCTTGGTGTATTTGTTCTAACACCATCAACTAGACGTGTGGGGATAAAAGGACCATTTTCAACAGCATCCCACACATCAATATCAATAGCTTCAATAAAAATCTTCATTCTTTCTTTCCAATATGCATAATCATCCCCATTAAAAAAAGGAGGCCTATTTATAGAAGAACTTTCATTAGAAAAACCATTTGAAGCCATCTTTACTCTTGAAGCGGCTAAGCTCTTTATACAAGAGTCTAGCTCTGATACCACTTGTTACCAAGTGGCTTCTATACTCAAGAGGAGGGGTGAATTGAGTTTGTAAAACAAGTTTGCAATTCTTTCGCAAAACACTTGACTATTGATTTTCGTTGAAGCTATTGACTAATTGAAATGAATGAATTGATAAGAACAATGTGTATTGCTTAATAACCAACCAAGAGAGAAGTAATCAAGCAAGAGTATAAGCAATGCAGAAATATAAAAAGAAGAGTTTAGAGAATCAAACACAATGATTTATCCTGGTTCGGCCACCAATCCACTTGTGACCTACGTCCAGTCCTCAAGCAACCACTTGAGATTTTCCACTATATCTTCAAGCTTCAATAGGTGCTTGACTACCTTTACAAACTTGAGCCCTCAACTCCTTGGGATGCCTCACCCTTGAGCTTGAGTCTCTTCAAACAAAGGGATGCCTCACCCTTTACAAATTGAGGGATGCCTCACCCTCTATCTTATACAGCAATTAAGATTGAATTTGAGAAGCTCTCACTAGAGTAGATGATACAAATTGAAGCTCTAATAATGCTCACAAAGATATCTCAGAGATTGGACAAAAAACAGAGCAAGAATGATTTCAGAGTTTGATTCTCGTATGATGTGTTGCTATGATGTTTTTAGGTTCAAGAACAACCCTTAATGATGCCCCAGCAATTGTATTTAAAGCCCATTCATTAAAAGAGCCGTTGGGGGTGGTTAAAGCCAAGCATTAAATGCATTCAATATAGCCGTTGGGCATGTCAGAACCTTGGTAATCGATTACAAGCCTTTGGTAATCGATTACATGGAAAATAGAACGTGTTCTTGGCTTTCTGGGCTTGTGGTAATCGATTACATGACCTGTGTAATCGATTACACGCCCTCTGACTTCATGGTAATCGATTACAATATTGATGTAATCGATTACATGGCCCTCTTGGTCGTGTTCTTGGCTTTCTGGGAACATGGTAATCGATTACATGACTTGGTGTAATCGATTACACGTTCTCTAACTTTATGGTAATCGATTACAATATTGATGTAATCGATTACAAGGCTTTGTTTGGCTTGTAATCGATTACTAAACCTTGGTAATCGATTACACTAAACTTTAAACACATTTTTCAAGCCTTAAAACAGATTTATATCATTCCTAACTTTAGAAAACATGGATTAAACAAGTATAGAACATTATTTGGCATGATCCAAGGTAAAAGAAGTTCTCTTTTAGGAATTGATCTTTGAAAACCATATTGATTCAAATCATTTTTGAAAAACCATTTTAGATATCTTGGGAGCATTTAACATTGATGTGCTATAATGCCTATATCTAAACCTCTTGATTTCTTCCTTTGATCTTGGTTTGCTCTTTCGCTCTTTGATCTTCATCTTTGTCTTTGTTATCATCAAAAACCATTTGACATGCTTCAAGACACATGCATTCACAAGACCAAATCTCCACCCTTGATCTAAATCTAAATCCAATGGTTGTAAATGGTCATAGCCATTTTAGTAGACCAATTCTACTTCCTGGTGATGACGTCCCCAACAGCTTACATGTTTCGCACATGGATACAGTTTCTCTAAGGCTCGGAAGTCTGGCACTTCGAACGTGAAGCGAGACTTGTCGTATACGTGGGAGATGTAACCCTAGTGCAGTGTGGAGATGAACCCGCCGATGGGACTAACATCGCCTATATTACATTACGTATGGAGTTCCCTATACCCATTGGGAAAATGTGGGATAACCGTCATCTCTTCCATAGAGAGGTTTCAGTTATGACACAGGTTCATCTCCTTTTCCTTTGGAGATATCGCAAGGGTGAGTCTTATCCGTCAGAGATGCTGAGGAAGGTCAAGTGCAGGATCTTTCCATTCATGTGTTGGACTTCGGCGAAGGCCGAACCTTCATTTGGTAGTTTACGCTATGTAATGAAAGGTTTAAATATGATATTATGTAATTCTACTTTATGCATTAATTTTAGATATATATAATCTTGTATCAAATGATGTTGTATCCATTGATGAGTCAATATACTTATATCTCATTCGAGGCTCGTATCTTCTACTTATGCATAAACGCGAAAAATAAACTTGTGTAAATTTTGAAATTACTATTATCAGGACTGTGACACGCCTGGATGTAGTAACTGTGGTGTAATGACGATTGCGCTGCAGTTGTTATATTTAGGGGCGTTACATTAGGTGGTATCAGAGTAGTTCATCCTGTTGAGCCGGGGTATGGACTTGCTATGTTTAGGTATATTAGAATATGGTCTGTTGTGCACTTCCTTGTCTCTTGATTGAGATGATGGGAAAGGAATGCATGACTTGCTGTAGGTTGAATGTCGATAGCTACTGTTATGCAGTTGCATGATATTGAGGATTGACCTACTCAATATGTAATGTTCTGTGTGTACAAGAAACTATGACTTCACCTAGGCGTACTGCATTAGGAAAATAGGAATTCTTTTGTAAGAAGATCAAGTGGTTTTGGAAAAACCGATCTTCTAGAGAAAGAAATAGTTGGTGTAAACTAGGCTCGAGAAGCAGTTTGGAAGTTGACGACTTACGAGGGATTACGCCACAGGAGACAGAACGAAGAAGTTTGAGCTAGAGATCATTAGGATTTAAGAATTGAACTTGCTTTGTTTGAATTGTGGGCTTTGTGTGACTCTTTGTGTTTGACTTCCGAAGGGGGGTAATGTTGTTTGAAATAATTACATTTGTTTTATCATGTTATGTTTGGTCCGCCTTCGAAGAGAGTCAATGGCTCATGGCAAATGTACTCACGTAAGCGCAGGACAAGACCATAGAATTATGGCTGTGACTGCATGAGAAAATACAAAGGATAGATGATGTGACAATTCACCAAGATTAGAGGACCGCACAGCAATGAGAATTGGAGGTTAAGATTCAAAAATCTATTGAAGGAAAGTCAGACTTGGGATAACCAGGGACTACCTAGATTCCAATGGAGGAATAATGGGAAGGTTAATAAGTTTGAACGGGTACTCGAAAAGCAACAACAACATCCGACTTATGGAGAAAGTGTTGGTGGTAGTAGATCAACTCAAACCTCAACATTTAGAGATCTAAACAAGGGAAGTTATGCCTCAAATGATGACCCTGTAATCGTGTTGTATAATTTTGAGGGTAACCCTTCCTTTTTCAATTCGTAACTGTATGGATCATTTGGATACATTTGTATCTTTCTTATCTTCGACTTAGTTATTTCTATTTCTGTTATGAAGACTTGTCTTGACACCTGAGTTTGTTTAATCTATCCTACTTCTAATAAAGATTAGACCTTTTGTTGGTCTATCTTACTCACCTAAAATCATATCTATTAGAGTTCGTGATTCTAGAAATTGATTAGTCATTTCCTGGTTATATCCTACTAGACCGTTCCAATGGAAACCTTAGTGATTTTTTAAACTAAGACTTCTGAATTCATGACGACCAACAAAGTTGAACCTTTGTAAGGGAAAGGAGCCTGAAGATATATATTAATGTCTTCCGTAGAGAACCAAAAGTAAGGAGAATATAACTGCCACTCGGATAGTCAAAGAGTTTCGCATGTTAAGCTACGATGTTGTTAGTTAAAGGAGAGAATGAGACTTCTCGGTGAAACGAGGACTGTCACAAAGTGAACAAGACTTCTATCAAGGACGAATGTTCTCAGAGAAAGATGAGCGATTCAATGGATCAGTGAGAAAAAAGTCGTTGTTCTTTCCAAGATAAACGTACACTCTCATCGTTGTTAAATTCGTGGGAAATTTAGAATATTCCCAAAACGATTTTTCAAACGCGCTTTGGACATTGAGGGTATCTCGTGATGCCGTCTGAAGTAACAAATATTTTTGTCGTGTTCATGAATAACATGAATCACATCTTTTGTCCTTACCTAGGCAGATTTGTTGTTGTCTTTATCAACGACATTCTGATCTATTCTCAAACGTGTGGAAAAGCATGTTGGACATTTTAATCCAGTTTTCCAGACTTTAAAGAAGAAGAAGTTAGCGGAGTAATTTGAGAACTTGTGGTTATCATTAGAAGTGATACCGAATGAAGTATGTCTAGATACGGTTGCTATTTCGAATGGTCTGTTGGGAGAAACTCAAGGGAAATGGAAAAGTAACCAAGATATATCAAACGTTAAAGCGGAAGTGTCAGTTGTAAGGGATGGAGAGAGAATATAATCTGTGAAAAAGTTTGTTATGAAAGTTGAGAATAAGACAGCAAGGCAAAAAGTGGACAAAGAGATCACATTGGTAACGGTGATCTAAATGGATGCGATTAGAAGCACGACATGAAAGTTAGAACGTAGGGTGAAGAAAAACGTTAAGGTTTAGTCTAAGGGATGAAAAATTTCGAGGACAAAATTTCTATTTGAAGGGGAGAGTTGTAACATCTCGAAAATTGATAATTTTAGGATAAATAATCATTTAACAATATTTGGGATTTTTGAGAATTTTTTCAGATTTTTCTGAGGACGTTGAATATTTTAATATATTTCTCGTTTTGCATGTACATCGAGTAGACTATGGAAAACGACTATAGCGCTTTGAAAGTTGAAAAATTTTATGACAAATATTCATTTTACAATATTTGTGATTTTTGAAAAAATTTTGGAATTTTTTCGGAAACGTCGAATATTTTAATATATTTCACGTTTTGCAAGCGCACTGAGCGGAGTTGGGAAAATGAAATATTTTTCCTGAGAACTTTGAACTATGGAAATGTCAATGGGTGATCTTACTAAACCTGAGGCCGGACACAGTTTACGAGATTTCATATTTTTCTAGAAATTTAACAGACGAAATAATAAAATGCTGTGTAAATTTCATCTGTCAGATAAATTAATACTGACTTCTGTCGACTGTAACTATTATCCATTGGATAATAGCATGCATTATAAATCCTATCACATTATCCTAATGCAATCCACTTTATGTCAAATCAATCTCACTTTAATTCAAATTTTGATTCTCCTTTATGAAGCTTCTTCTAGAAGCTTTGGCCAAATGACCAAATTACCCACTCTAGTTGCATGGAAAGGACAAAACACTCCCTCCCACACTCTCATAGGACTACGGTTGGCAGCCCATTTGGAGCCAAATTTGGTCAAGCTCCTACTACACACTTAACACTCAAACCCTAATTCACTTTAACCTACCACTTTCTCTCTCTTCATTTCATCTTCTTCATCTTTTCTCCTCCTTCTCTCTACCTCCACCCTAGCCACGAAATTGCATCCACCACATCCACCATTTTTGTTCATCATTTTTCTCCTCTCCAAGCTCATTTCTACACTTGCCCTCACTTCCTCTACCTTCTTTGTGTAGAAAGTTTCTTCATTTTTCATTCCTATCTCCATTTTCTCTCCACCTCTTCTCTTCTTCCTCTTCTTGAATCCAAAAATGGCAGCCCCCTAATGGCCATGATTCTTCATCTTTTTGTTTCACCAAGACCATTTCTAGACTTCTCTCACCCTCCTCTACACTTTCTCCTTAGAAAATCTTTTCAAAAATCCAACCTTTCTACCTCTCCTTCTCCAAATCCGAAAATCACTCTTCCATGGATGACCAAGCTTTTTGATTTTTCTCTTCACTAAACACTTTTATATACTCACCTTCATCTTCCCTACAAGTTTCATTTAGAAGGCTTGCTCAAAATCCAACCTTGTCTCCATTGTCTTCCAAGGTAAAGATTCTTGATTTCTCTCCTATTTCTTCTCATTTTCGTTTTCCTTGGTTACTATGTGACCAAGGGCTTCTCTTTTTGAGCATTGATGTGTGATGTGAGTGATTTTGAACACTCTAGGGTTCTTGGGTGAGTGGAATCCGAAAATCACCAAAAAAGAAATCTCAAGGAGTTCAAGCTTAAGGCTTTAGGTAAAGTTCTTCACATTCACTTCTCAATTTTGTTTTCCTTGTTCACCTATGTGACCAAGGATCATTCTTTTCAATCCTTAGTTGGTGATTATGAAAATTTGACCACTTTATAGTTCGCTTGAAGGCGGAGTCCGAATTTGTAAATCAAGGAGCCAAGGAGTTGTTTTCTTGAAGTATCTCCTCTAGGTAAGAGGGAGACTACTCACTTCAACCACTTATGGTGGTGAGGGAACTTTGTATGTATATTGATGGAGAATTCCATCCTTGTATGCTTACTTGAATTGTAGAAATTTGTATGATATAGTGTTCTTGAATTTGATTAATGCTTGAATTATGTTCTTGAATATGTTTGATGTGTTAAATGTAACACCCCAATTTTTAGAAAATATTCCGAATGTACTGTTTGCTGTTTTTCAAGCTTTCGTGTGAATGACCGTTGTGTCCCTATTTTACTGTTTCTCGATTTCTGCATGAAATACAAATACGTTTATACAGGCTCAAATTTTATTTGGTCTTTTTACGTAATTTGTTCCGAGACGGTAAAAAAAAAAATTTTCTGAGCTACTGTTTTAATTTTTTTGGATGATATACAGACAATTAATACTGTCTGTAATTTTATTTGAACGTTTTGGACGATTAGCTACGTTGTGGGAAAAAATAAGAAAATGACCATTACGTCCCAAACGTGCTGTTTTTGCTGTTTTTGATTGTTTTCTACTTGATTTAATGTCCAATATTATTGTCTGTGATTTTATATGGACTTTTTGTGTGATTTGCTCCGAGGCAAGAAAATAATATTTTTTCGGGCCGGGGAAATCTTATTTTATTATTTAGAATTGGGGGATCTTACTAAACCCGATTCTGAATGAGACAGTAAATAATCTTTTAATTTTAGGATTTGACTGTCAAATAAAATAATTTTATAATATTATAATATTATTTTATTAGTCAGTATAATAAAATGACAGTGGACCCGGAAATGTTTTGCGGGACCCACAATTAGCAGAATGGTTAGATCAGTAGCTTAATTAATCATCATTAGCAGTAGAACTTTCCAGAACAAGCTGACTCAGCTAGCTGACTAAGCTGGTAATTAATGAACAATGTGATTAGGCTTGTGAGTCATCAATAATCAACCAATAGGAGACAAGCTTGTTAAGCAAGTTTTAATCCTAGCCTTTGATGCAATCCATGGCTTGGATGAAGCCAACCATTTGGCCACCTTGCATGCATGAAGTGCTACGGCCATGTGGGGTTAGGAGACCAAAATACCACTTCATCTTTCTTGCTTTTCTCTCTTCTCTCTCATCCAAGAACCCTAGCCACCATTCTTGTTTCTTTCCTTCACCATTCGGCCAAGACAAGAACCATACCATCCAATCACCTAAAATTTCTTCTAACCAACTTTTCTAAACCTAAACACCATCCTAAGAACATCTCTAGTTGAGAGTTCTTGCAAATTCTTGCATTTGAAGCTTGAAAACTAACTTGGAAGTTTGTACCAAGGAGGTGAAATCTCTTGTTTTTCTTTTCTCTCTTCTTTTTCAAAGTTCTAAGCCATGATTTATCCATGGTTTAGGTTCTTTTTCATGGTTAGTAACTTGTAGATTTTCGTTTGAGTTGCTAGGTACTTTGGTGGAGAAAATCGAACCCTAGGAGGAGTGAAAGAATACCATTTGTCTTCATTTAAGGTAAGAGGAAGACTAATCTTATCATCCCTTGGTGGTGGTAAGAAGATGGAGTAATTTGTGGTGTTTGTAGAATCCATAAGGATTCGGTGGTGATGTGGTTATTATGTGTGTATTTGTTAATTTTTGTGTTTGTTAGTAGTTATGTGGTGTTTGTTAGTAGCTTTCTTTGTTTGGTGATTGTAATAATTTTGCATGTCTATTAGTTTTAATTTGCATGTCTATAAGCTTTGATAATATTGCATGTGTTAGAATTACATGATAAAGTATAGAATTGCATGATAATGTATAGGATGTGAATAACATGTCAAGGAAATGCATGTGTTCCAAAGAACACATCCATGAGGCTCACGGCCACTAACAAAATGGAGAACCAAAATGTTCTCTTAATTTTCTTAAAAGGAATTTTAATTAACCTAGGAGAATTAAGAAGGTTTCAAGTTGTTTAGATCATGAAAAATGAATTTAGAAATCAAATGGTAAAACTAAATATTTTCGGCCAATATGCCTAAAGTGAATGTGTTGATTTCAAAAACCATTTTCTAAAACAATAGTTAAAAGAATTTAGACAATACAATAAGTTTGACATATAATTAGAAGATGAGAAATAATTTAGAAATCAATTTCAAAGGATTTAGGAAATTCGGCCAACATGCCAAACTAGATATTCTTGATATCTAAAATTTAATCCAAACTTTTTCTCAGTATAAGGATGCAATATGTGTTAAAAAGAATTTTTCTAAAATGAGTTTTAAAGAAAAGAATCAATTAGAAATAAGTTTGAGAACTTAGAACTAATGATTTTGTTATTAGAAATGAAATACTGAAGTAACTTTCGAAAATTTCTAACATATAGCTCATCTTTGTGTTTTGAAGCATGTTAGTAGTTTTCAAAAGGATTAAGTATATGGTTCTAAAATTTTAATAAACAAATTTTTACGGTAAAATTAGGAAACTATTAATATAATTTTCTAAGCAAAAATATTGTCAATTTTTAGTAAAAACGGATAAATAAGATAGAAAAGATGTCCAAAAGACAGTATACGGTATGGAAAATATTATACGTAGCTTAAAAGTATTATTTATTATTTCTGTTTATTTAAACAGTAAATTTTAAGGAATTCGGTCAAGAAAATGATTTAAAAATCTTACGCGATTGAGAAAACGTATTAAAAATCCTACGCGATTTTGAAAACAGAAAAATATACTTACGCGATTTCAAAACGTTTGTAAAAACAACGAGATTGTGAAAACGCGATAAAATTTCTACGCGATTGACCGTTATTGTATTTATTTTTTTTGTCGGGAAAACGTGAACCCGTACATGTGCTTTTGAGGATTTTTTTATTTGTCGGGAAAATGTGAACCCGCATGTGCTTTTGAGGATTTTTTTATTTGTCATTGAGGGCATATTTTTACGCCATTGAGGGCATATTATTATCTTGAGGGCATTTTCATAATTTCATATTTTTGGAATTATGTATTGTGTTTATGCCAAATTTTTTGGTGTTTTGGTTGATGAGACGAATCACATCGTGTTGTCGATGCGATAAACGTAGTGTGGTTCATTGTTCTAATGAACTTGGAGACATTAGTGTACGGGATCCCATATATGGACGAGTTGGTAGCTCATTTGGGCCGTGGTAAACCGATAGCACACTAATGGACTCGACACGCACTATATTTAATCGAGATTTGTAAAGTCTAGTAGTACATTTGCCCTGTAGTGCCACAACGTGAGATCGTGAACTACACCACACCTGGATGATGGATTCTGTGTCGTGGGGCTATAGACGCAACGTATGACAGCGCAATAGTTGGTTGGGCAGCCGTGGTACTAATAGATTTTTACGAGTCATTCTCTCTGATATCTTTGTGTGTTTTTAGCTCCATGGAGTAGGGTGTGTTTTATATTTATTTATTGGGATCTATCTATTTATTTTGTCTTATCTATTTATTTTGTCTTATCTATTTATTTTGTCTTATCTGTTTATTATATTGATTTATTTGTTTACTTGTATTTGTTTTATCTATTGTTGTATTGTAGCATTTGTTTCTTATTTTATTTTATCTGTAATGGTGTATTGTTGGAATATTTACATCTTTTTGAATCTTACACTACTCTGTTACTTATTAATGTTATAGCTTTTCATATTGCATGAACTGTATATCTGTTGTTTGTCGTCTTCTTATTGGCCATGTCTGTGGTGATTTTAGATTGTCTTACCTTTTTATTGTATGTGTTTTCTGTATATACCTGTTTATATGGTAAAGAGTTCGAAGAAGAGGAACAGCCTCTTGAGGTTCTGTACCCCGAGGAGGAGGAAGATCAGCTAGCCGACGACCAGTTTGACGATCAAGAACCATCTGATCATCCATACCCATTGGATTGATTAGTTTTGGTATGGCGGTGCCCGAATTTTTGTGGTTCGTGACTCTGGAGTTTCACGGTGGATCGCTTTCGTGGCACATGAGAGGAGATAGAGACTCGGTGACGTATGCGGGACGGATGACTGTGACCTTACGTCATCGGTTTGATGGAGAGCCGATCATGACTACGACAGTATTTCTACACTTAGAGTTACCCTTATCCATTAGGCGTCATTTTGGCGGTATGACCACGGAGCCTAGTGAGATAAGTATCGTATCGACTGCGCGATCACGTTATCGCCGAGTGTCGAGACATCCGGGATATTTGTCTCCTGATGATCATTTTCATGTTGAGAGTGATCCTTCAGAGGAGTAAATATGCTTGATGTTTTTTTTGGGCGCGTCTGCGTATGGATGTATATATTGACTCTTTTATTGTTTTTATTTACTATTTCTGTATAAATATTTGTAATTATAGTTGTAAATTATTTGTATAACTTATAACTTAGAACATATGTATATTATGAGTGGTGTCGTTTTGTTTATTTTATGTTTTCCGCAATATTTTATTTTTAATAATTTGTTTATCAGGAATTACTTTACGACCCATATTATTATATAATAAATGGTTTATAACTTGGGTAGATTTTATTTATTTATTTTATTTTTCTTTATATGTGTGGCATCCCCAAAGGGGTGTTACATTAAATATGCTTGATCAAGTTAAGGTTGTTAAATGGAAAATGTGGAGTTTCCTACCTTGACTTGATGCCACGGTTTTGAGATGATTCTTGATTCGTAAATTTGTTTTGTACATAATAAAAGGAAGCTATGAAATTGAATGTTAAATGATGATAAATAAAACTTATGAAGATGAAATTCCAAGGGTTTACTACCCCACATGAAGCCACGATTTTAATCTTGACAAAGAGGCAATGAGATTAGTCTTAATGAACTAAAATTTAAGTGAATTGATAATGATGACCTAGTACATAAAAAGGAAAGAAAAAGTGAAATTTAGAGTACTTATGAAACCAAAGTTTGGACCTTGGAAATTTGGGAATTGAATTGATCTTGTGAGGAATAGAATTTGAGTGATTAAGTATCAAGTAACTAATGCATAATGTGGTGAAGAATTGAAACTTTGATAACAAATGATGGCCACAGTTTTGGCTTAAAATCATAAGGAATTGAAATGACTTTGATAAATCAAAATTGAAGTAAATTGATATTAAGAAATTATTACATAAAATGGAAAGAAATTGGATCTTTGAGGACTTGAAGGGCCACGGTTTGGACCCATGATAATGAGAGTTTGGATTGAGTTAGTAAGCAATAAAGCTTGTGTAATTGAACACTAAAGGATTTATAATCATAATGGAGTTGATTATGAAAAGCTTAAAGTGTAAATGATACCTTTGTGCATCTTTGGAGATTAGGAGTTTAAAGGAATGAAAAATCCCTAATGTGGATATGATGATAATTGATAAACCATAAATACTTAATAATGTTGAGGAATTGGATTGATCCCGTGTAAAATGAAAACTAAGTGATTGGTATCAAGAGACTAAAGCATAATGCGAGAAAGAATTTAGAATTTTGAGGGCTTGTGAGGCTACGATTTTAAGGGTTAGTTAACCTAAGTATTTTCATTATTGATCAAGACTTAAGTTCTTGAAAATGTTAAACCCTTAATGGGGAATGGTGATAATGATAAACCATAATATATATTGATATTGAGATTTGACTCTATGTGTTGTGAGTCCCTATGAAGGGTTATGTACTTGTTGATTTAATTCTCAATGAGATATGACATGTTGATATTGGGAATGACTATATATCGTTGTGGTAGTGTATATGGTGAATGCATCATTGGTGAACATACATGATTGGACATTGAGTCGTCATGCATATATAATTTGATAAAGACTATATACCGTTGTGGTATTATATATGATGAAAGCATCATTGATAAACATACATGACTGGACATTGCGTCGTCATGCATATGTATTGTATATGATGAATGAATCATTGATAAACATACATGACTAGACATTGCGTCGTCATGCGTATGTATACCAAAGAGTAGAATAACACCTATGTGCAGGTGCGAATAGACTAAGCGTAGGTGTTGCCATATGTTGTTGGCCCCTGGGGGCGTCGGGGTGCGGGTGCCTCATCATGGACAGTTAAGAGCTCCTCTATGCCATGGGGTAGACCGATGCAAACACACCGACGATCCGGACTGAGACGCTATCCTATGTCGCGATCAACTGTTGAGGTGCCATGTATAAGCCATTGCGCAAACATTTTATGAGATAAAGCACACTGTATTTTAAGGCTAACGATATACTGGCATTAGTCCTTGATCATTCACTCTGAAAAGGTTAATGTTTAGCTCCATAAAGTAGGATTTGGTACCATAATGCATTGTGCATCGTCCATTGTCAGTCTCATAAGTTATTGAGCATGAACATCCGTTAAAGTATGTATTTTACTACTGTATATGATTTGTCTGATGATTTTGCTGATTTATTGGAAATCTTGTGAAGATTTGTCTGTTGAAATTGGTTATTGTCATTGCCTATTGCTGATCTACTTTTACTATAAAAGTGAATAATTCTTATTATTGCTTATAACTGAACTATTTGTGTTATAAATGTAAATGTATGAATTGTATTGCTTCGTGGGCGCTTTGCGCCGTGCTGTTTTCTTGCTGCCGTAGTGGTAATGAAAGATGGGTGTCTCACCTCTTTCTTGTATTACCCTGTTCTATGTCAAATTAGATAAAAACAGTGAAAAGTGCAGGTGGACTCAATTAGTTGTACTTGACGATCGATTTCTACTTCCTGGTGATGACGTCCCCAACAGCCTACATGTTTCGCACATGGATACAGTTTCTCTAAGTCTCGGAAGTCTGGCACTTCGAATGTGAAGCAAGACTTGTCGTATACGTGGGAGATGTAACCCTAGTGCAGTGTGGAGATGAACCCGGCGATGGGACTAACATCGCCTATATTACATTACGTATGGAGTTCCCTATACCCATTGGGAAAATGTGGGATAACTGTCATCTCTTCCCTAGAGAGGTTTCAGTTATGACACAGGTTCGTACTTCTTTTCCTTTGGAGATATCGCAAGGGCGAGTCTTATCCGTCAGAGATGCTGAGGAAGGTCAAGTGCAGGATCTTTCCATTCATGTGTTCGACTTCGGCGAAGGCCGAACCTTGATTTGGTAGTTTACGCTATGTAATGAAAGGTTTAAATATGATATTATGTAATTCTACTTTATGCATTAATTTTAGATATATATAATCTTGTATCAAATGATGTTGTATCCGTTGATGAGTCAATATACTTATATCTCATTCGAGGCTCGTATCTTCTACTTATGCATAAACGCGAAAAATAAACTTGCGTAAATTTTGAAATTACTATTATCAGGACAGTGACACGCCTGGATGTAGTAACTGTGGTGTAATGACGATTGCGCTGTGGTTGTTATATTTAGGGGCGTTACATTAGGTGGTATCAGAGCAGTTCATCCTGTTGAGCCGGGGTATGGACTTGCTATGTTTAGGTATATTAGAATGTGGTCTGTTGTGTACTTCCTTGTCTCTTGATTGAGATGATGGGAAAGGAATGCATGACTTGCTGTAGGTTGAATGTCGATAGCTACTGTTATGCAGTTGCATGATATTGAGGATTGACCTACTCAATATATAATGTTCTGTGTGTACAGGAAACTATGACTTCACCTAGGCGTACTGCATTAGGAAAATAGGAATTCTTTTGTAAGAAGATCAAGTGGTTTTGGAAAAACCGATCTTCTGGAGAAAGAAATAGTTGGTGTAAACTAGGCTCGAGAAGCAGTTTGGAAGTTGACGACTTACGAGGGATTACGCCACAAGAGACAGAACGAAGAAGTTTGAGCTAGAGATCGTTAGGATTTAAGAATTGAACTTGCTTTGTTTGAATTGTGGGCTTTGTGTGACTCTTTGTGTTTGACTTCCGAAGGGGGGTAATGTTGTTTGAAATAATTACATTTGTTTCATCATGTTATGTTTGGTCCGCCTTCGAAGAGAGTCAATGGCTCATGGCAAATGTACTCACGTAAGCGCAGGACAAGACCATAGAATTATGGCTGTGACTGCATGAGAAAATACAAAGGATAGATGATGTGACAATTCACCAAGATCAGAGGACCGCACAGCAACGAGAATTGGAGGTTAAGATTCAAAAATCTATTGAAGGAAAGTCAGACTTGGGATAACCAGGGACTACCTAGATTCCAAAGGAGGAATAATAGGAAGGTTAATAAGTTTGAACGGGTACCCGAAAAGCAACAACAACATCCGACTTATGGAGAAAGTGCTGGTGGTAGTAGATCAACTCAAACCTCAACATTTAGAGATCTAAACAAGGGAAGTTATGTCTTAAATGATAACCCTGTAATCGTGTTGTATAATTTCGAGGGTAACCCTTCCTTTTTCAATTCGTAACTGTATGGATCATTTGGATTCATTTGTATCTTTCTTATCTTCGACTTAGTTGTTTCTATTTCTGTTATGAAGACTTGTCTTGACACCTGAGTTTGTTTAATCTATCCTACTTCTAATAAAGATTAGACCTTTTGTTGGTCTATCTTACTCACCTAAAATCATATCTATTAGAGTTCGTGATTCTAGAAATTGATTAGTCATTTCCTGGTTATATCCTACTAGACCGTTCCAATGGAAACCTTAGTGATTTTTGAAAATAAGACTTCTGAATTCATGACGACCAACAAAGTTGAACCTTTGTAAGGGAAAAGAGCCTGAAGATATATATTAATGTCTTCTGTAGAGAACCAAAAATAAGGAGAATATAACTGCCACTCAGATAGTCAAAGAGTTTCGCATGTTAAGCTACGATGTTGTTAGTTAAAGGAGAGAATGAGACTTCTCGGTGAAACGAGGACTGTCGCAAAGTGAACAAGACTTCTATCAAGGACGAATGTTCTCAGAGAAAGATGAGCGATTCAATGGATCAGTGAGAAAAAAGTCGTTGTTCTTTCCAAGATAAACGTACACTCTCATCGTTGTTAAATTCGTGGGAAATTTAGAATATTCCCAAAATGATTTTTCAAACGCGCTTTGGACATTGAGGGTATCTCGTGATGCCGTCCGAAGTAACAAATATTTTTGTCGTGTTCATGAATAACATGAATCACATCTTTCGTCCTTACCTAGGCAGATTTGTTTTTGTCTTTATCAACGACATTCTGATCTATTCTCGAACGTGTGGAAAAGCATATTGGACATTTTGATCCAGTTTTCCAGACTTTAAAGGAGAAGAAGTTAGCGGAGTAATTTGAGAACATGTGGTTATCATTAGAAGTGATACCGAATGAAGTATGTCTAGATACGGTTGCTATTTCGAATGGTCTGTTGGGAGAAACTCAAGGGAAATGGAAAAGTAACCAAGATATATCAAATGTTAAAGCGGAAGTGTCAGTTGTAAGGGATGGAGAGAGAATATAATCTGTGAAAAAGTTTGTTATGAAAGTTGAGAATAAGACAGCAAGGCAAAAAGTGGACAAAGAAATCACATTGGTAACGGTGATCTAAATGGACGCGATTAGAAGCGTGACATGAAAGTTAGAACGTGGGGTGAAGAAAAACGTTAAGGTTTAGTCTAAGGGATGAAAAATTTCGAGGACGAAATTTCTATTTGAAGGGGAGAGTTGTAACATCTCGAAAAATGATAATTTTAGGATAAATAATCGTGTAACAATATTTGGGATTTTTGAGAATTTTTCCAGATTTTTCTGAGGACATTGAATATTTTAATATATTTCTCATTTTGCGTGTACATCGAGCAGACTCTGGAAAACGACTGTAGCGCTTTGAAAGTTGAAAAATTTTATGACAAATATTCATTTTACAATATTTGTGATTTTTGAGAATTTTTTAGAATTTTTTCGGAAACGTCGAATATTTTAATATATTTCTCGTTTTGCGAGCGCATTGAGCGGAGTCGGGAAAATGAAATATTTTTCACGCGAACCTTGAACTATGGAAACGTCGAAGGGGGATCTTACTAAACACGAGGCCGGACACAGTTTACGGGATTTCATATTTTTTGAGAAATTTAACAGACGAAATAATAAAACGCTGTGTAAATTTCATGTTTCAGATAAATTAATACTGACTTCTGTCGACTGTAACTATTATCCATTGGATAATAGCATGCATTAGAAATCCTATCACATTATCCCAATACAATCCACTTTATGTCAAATCAATCTCACTTTAATTCAAATTTTGAATCTCCTTTATTAAGCTTCTTCTAGAAGCTTTGGCCAAATGACCAAATTACCCACTCTAGTTGCATGGAAAGGACAAAACACTCCCTCCCACACTCTCATAGGACTACGGTTGGCAGCCCATTTGGAGCCAAATTTGGTCAAGCTCCTACTACACACTTAACACTCAAACCTTAATTCACGTTAACCTACCACTTTCTCTCTCTTCACTTCATCTTCTTCATCTTTTCACCTCCTTCTCTCTACCTCCACCCTAGCCACGAAATTGCAGCCACCACATCCACCATTTTTGTTCATCTTTTCTCCTCTCCAAGCTCATTTCTACACTTGCCCTCACTTCCTCTACCTTCTTTGTGTAGAAAGTTTCCTCATTTTTCATTCCTATCTCCATTTTCTCTCCACCTCTTCTCTTCTTCCTCTTCTTGAATCCAAAAATGGCAGCCCACTAATGGCCATGATTCTTCATCTTTTTGTTTCACCAAGACCATTTCTAGACTTCTCTCACCCTCTTCTACATTTTCTCTTTAGAAAATCTCTTCAAAAATCCAACCTTTCTACCTCTCCTTCTCCAAATCCGAAAATCACTCTTCCATGGATGACCAAGCTTTTTGATTTTTCTCTTCACTAAACACTTATATATACTCACCTTCATCTTCCCTACAAGTTTCATTTAGAAGGCTTGCTCAAAATCCAACCTTGTCTCCATTGTCTTCCAAGGTAAAGATTCTTGATTTCTCTCCTATTTCTTCTCATTTTCGTTTTCCTTGGTTACTATGTGACCAAGGGCTTCTCTTTTTGAGCATTGATGTGTGATGTGAGTGATTTTGAACACTCTAGGGTTCCTGGGTGAGTGGAATCCGAAAATCACCAAAAAAGAAATCTCAAGGAGTTCAAGCTTAAGGCTTTAGGTAAAGTTCTTCACATTCACTTCTCAATTTCATTTTCCTTGGTCAACTATGTGACCAAGGATCATTCTTTTCAATCCTTAGTTGGTGATTATGAAAATTTGACCACTTTATGGTTCTCTTGAAGGCGGAGTCCGAATTTGTAAATCAAGGAGCCAAGGAGTTGTTTTCTTGAAGTGTCTCCTCTAGGTAAGAGGGAGACTACTCACTTCAACCACTTATGGTGGTGAGGGAACTTTGTATGTATATTGATGGAGAATTCCATCCTTGTATGCTTACTTGAATTGTAGAAATTTGTATGATATAGTGTTCTTGGATTTGATTAATGCTTGAATTGTGTTCTTGAATATGTTTGATGTGTTAAATATGCTTGATCAAGTTAAGGTTATTAAATGGAAAATGTGGAGTTTCCTACCTTGACTTGATGCCACAGTTTTGAGATGATTCTTGATTGGTAAATTTGTTTTGTACATAATAAAAGGAAGCTATGAAATTGAATGTTATATGATGATAAATAAAACTTATGAATATGAAATTCCAAGGGTTTACTACCCCACATGAAGCCACGATTTTAATCTTGACAAAGAGGCAATGGGATTAGTCTTAATGAACTAAAGTTTAAGTGAATTGATAATGATGACCTAGTACATAAAAAGGAAAGAAAAAGTGAAATTTAGAGAACTTATGAAACCACAGTTTTGACCTTGGAAATTTGGGAATTGAATTGATCTTGTGAGGAATAGAATTTGAGTGATTAAGTATCAAGTAACTAATGCATAATGTGGTGAAGAATTAAAACTTTGATGACAAATGATGGCCATGGTTTTGGCTTAAAATCATAAGGAATTGAAATGACTTTGATAAATCAAAATTAAAGTAAATTGATATTAAGAAATTATTACATAAAATGGAAAGAAATTGGATCTTTGAGGAGTTGAAGGGCCACGGTTTGGACCCATGATAATAAGAGTTTGGATTGAGTTAGTAAGCAATAAAGCTTGTGTAATTGAACACTAAAGGATTTATAATCATAGTGGAGTTGATTATGAAAAGCTTAAAGTTTAAATGATACCTTTGTGCATCTTTGGAGATTAGGAGTTTAAAGGAATGAAAAATCCCTAATGTGGATATGATGATAATTGATAAACCATGAATACCTAATAATGTTGAGGAATTGGATTGATCCCATGTAAAATGAAAACTAAGTGATTGGTATCAAGAGACTAAAGCATAATGCGAGAAGGAATTTAGAACTTTGAGGGCTTGTGAGGCTACGATTTTAAGGGTTAGTTAACCTAAGTATTTTCATAATTGATCAAGACTTAAGTTCTTGAAAATGTTAAACCCTTAATGGGGAATGGTGATAATGATAAACCATAATATATATTGATATTGAGATTTGACTCTATGTGTTGTGAGTCCCTATGAAGGGTTATGTACTTGTTGATTTAATTCTTGATGAGATATGACATGTTGATATTGGGAATGACTATATACCGTTGTGGTAGTGTATATGGTGAATGCATCATTGATGAACATACATGATTGGACATTGAGTCGTCATGCATATGTAATTTGATAAAGATTATATACAATTGTGGTATTGTATATGATGAAAGCATCATTGATAAACATACATGACTGGACATTGCGTCATCATGCATATATATTGTACATGATGAATGAATCATTGATAAACATACATGACTGGACATTGCGTCGTCATGCGTATGTATACCTAAGAGTAGAATAACACCTATGTGCGGGTGCGAATAGACTAAGTGTAGGTGTTGCCATATGTTGTTGGCCCCTGGGGGCGTCGGCGTGCGGGTGCCTCATCATGGACAGTTAAGAGCTCCTCTGTGCCATGGGGTAGACCGATGCAAACACACTGACAATCCAGACTAAGACGCTGTCCTATGTCGCGATCAACTGTTGAGGTGTCATGTATAAGCCATTGCGCAAACATTTTATGAGATAAAGCACACTGTATTTTAAGGCTAACAATATACTGGCATTACTCCTTGATTATTCACTCTGAAAAGGTTAATGTTTAGCTCCATGGAGTAGGATTTAGTACTATAATGCATTGTGCATCGTCCATTGTCAGTCTCATAAGTTGTTGAGCATGACCATCTGTTAAAGTATCTATTTTACTACTGTATATGATTTGTCTGATGATTTTGCTAATTTATTGGAAATCCTGTGATGATTTGTTTGATGAAATTGGTTATTGTCATTGCCTATTGCTGATCTACTTTTACTATGAAAGTGATTAATTCTTATTATTGCTTATAACTGAACTATTTGTGTTATAAATGTAAATGTATGAACTATATTGCTTCGTGGGCGCTTTGCGTTGTGCTATTTTCTTGCTGCCGTAATGGTAATAAAAGATGGGTGTCTCACCTCTTTCTTGTATTACCCTGTTCTATGTCCAATTGGATAAAAACAGTGAAAAGTGCAGGTGGACTCGATTAGTTGTACTTGAGGATCGATTTCTACTTCCTAGTGATGACGTCCCCAACACCCTACATGTTTCGCACATGGATACAGTTTCTCCAAGGCTCGGAAGCTTGGCACTTCAAACGTGAAGCGGGACTTGCCGTATACGTGGGAGATGTAACCCTGGTGCAGTGTGGCGATGAACCCGGTGATGGGACTAACATCACCTATGTTACATTACGTATGGAGTTCCCTCTACCCATTGGGGAAATGTAGGATAACCGTCATCTCTTCCCTAGAGAGGTTTCGGTTATGACACAGGTTCGTAGTCCTTTTCCTTTGGAGATATCGCAAGGGCGAGTCTTATCCGTCAGAGATGCTGAGGAAGGTCAAGTGCAGGATCTTTCCATTCATGTGTTCAACTTCGGCGAAGGCCGAACCTTCATTTGGTAGTTTACGCTATGTAATGAAAGGTTTAAATCTGATATTGTGTAATTCTACTTTATGCATTAATTTTAGATATATATAATCTTGTATCAAATGATGTTGTATCCGTTGATGAGTCAATATACTTATATCTCATTTAAGGCTCGTATCTTCTACTTATGCATAAACACGAAAAATAAACTTGCGTAAATTTTGAAATTACTGTTATCAGGACTGTGACACGCCTGGATCTAGTAGCTGTGGTGTAATGACGATTGCGCTGCGGTTGTTATATTTAAGGGTGTTACAATAGCTACTATATTTTTGTTGTCCAATAAATAAAACAGAAAAATATACAGTAAAAGAAATTTTTGAAAACTGTTTTTGGTTTCGGGTTTAGTAAGATCCCCCAGCCCTGCATTAACAGTCTAAAATTTTCCAGCTCCAGAAAAAATTTTATTTTTCTAGACCCATCCCAGGTCCACCCTGTGGCCCCAAATAGTAAAAAATATCAGAAATTCACAAAAGTCATAAAAATTATAGAACTCAATAAAAGTCAATAAAATTAGTAAAAATAATTAAGCGTTAACTGAAATAAATAAAAAATAAATTTTCGGGGTGTTACAACTCTTCCCATCTAAAAAGAAGTTTCATTCTTGAAACTTAAACATATATTAACAAATACGAATACTGTTCTTTTATTTTGTCCTCCAATTCCCATGTTGCTTCCCCACTTATGTCACTCCGGACTACTTTAACCAATGAAATCTCTTTACCTCTAAGTTGTTTTATCCTCTGATCCTCGATCTTGATAGGAAATGTTTCATAGGTTAAATTTTCTTTCAATTGTACCGCATTCGGTTCTATGACATGAGTGGGATCAGGAATGTACTTCCGCAATTGTGACACATGAAAAACATTGTGGAGATTTGACAAAAAAGGCAATAACGCTATCTGGTAGGCTACTGGACCTATTTGACGAAGAATTTGATACGACCCGATAAACTTTGGAGTGAGCTTTCTCGACTTGATAACCCGTCTGACTCCTGTCGTGGGTGTAACTCTCAGAAATACATGCTCCCCCTCTTCAAACTCAAGAGGCCTTTTTCTCTTGTCTGCATAGCTTTTCTACCAACTCTGAATGATTTGCATCTTCTCCTGAATCATCTTAACTTTATCTGTCATTTGTTGTACAAGCTCAGGTTCTAATATCTCACCTTCCCCATCTTGATACCAACACAAAGGTGTCCTGCATCATCGCCCATACAACGCTTTATAGGGTGTCATCCCTATACTTGAGTGAAAACTATAGTTGTAGGTGAATTCTATCAGAAGCAAGAATTCATCTCAACTTCCTGTTTATTCTAACACACAAGCCCTAAGCAGATCCTGCAATGACTGGATAGTCCTCTCCGCTTGACCATTAGCTTATGGATGATAAGTAGAACTTAGACAAAGTTTCGTCCTTATAATTCCTTGTAAACTTTGCCAAAACCTCGTTGTAGACCTTGGGTCTCTATTAGAAATGATACTAAAGGGTACACCATGAAATCTAATAATTTCACCAATGTACACCTAAGTCAATCTTTTCCATTGAATATTTTATGTTAATTGGCAAGAAGTGCATAGACTTTGTAAGCCGATCAACAACGACCTATATAGAATCATAACCTTTCCTAGTCTTTGGTAATCCAACAAAACTACGGATTTCCGTTACCGTCTTCAGTCTTTCCCATTGAATAATTGTTTCCACTTTTTGATGGATCCACCAAAATTCCTTCCTTGGAAATCACGTGACCAAAAAATTGAACTTCTTCCTACCATAATTCACACTTTGACAACTTCATAAATAGCTTCTTCTTCTTCAAAATCTAAAGAACTATACTGAGATATTCAGCTTGCTCCTCCGGATTTTGAGAATAGATCAGAATGTCATCAATAAAGACAATGACAAATCTATCTAGATATAGACAAAAAATCTTATCTATGAATATGCCTGGAGCATTCGTCACTCCGAACGGCATCACATGATACTCATAATGCCCATAATGCGTCCGAAAAATGGTCTTATTGGAACAATCTAAAAGGATATGTTTGAAAAAAATAACCAATCCATTTTTAAGATTATTTCTATTTTGAAAAAAAATATACAAATCAACTCAACAAAAAAGATTCAATCTTTGATAGACATAGAATAGCTTAAGCAACTTGAATTTTCAATAAGAAGTTTTTGTAATAGAGTATAGATAACTAGGTCAAAAGATAAAGAAGACACAAATAACTCTAATTGACTCACATAGTTATATACTATAAAGAAATGGGTTACCTCCCGAATTATAAAACATAGTTAAAGGATCACTTCCTATGGCACAATCTCCTTTGTTTTGGCCCTCATCTCGAGATGCTTCTGCTTCACTCAAATTATCAACTCTTCCTTTTGCTTGAGATTTCAAAGCACATATTTTATCAACAGAAGACTTCGTCTTTGGTGAAGTACAATTCCTAAAAACGTGTCTGGGTTTTCCGTACTTGAAACAGACTTTTCCCTTGATCGTACAGTTCTTTGTTAAGTGGCATTTTCCACATCTCATACATGCCATGGTCCGACTAAAACTACCATCATTTGTACCTCCTCCATAGGATTGTTGTCGATGTTGATTTCCTGGTGATCATAAATACATTTTCTGCTGGAATCGCTTGATCTCACGATTTCTCCTCCTTCGGAACCAATATGGCCCAATGTTATGGGGTCCCATATCCTGAGACTAATTCAAATCTAACAAAATCTGAGCCTCGACCATCAATTCCTGTCGTTGAATGAGCCTCAGAGTTTGTTGTATAATTACATCAGTCATCCTCCCATTTGCTTCCATAGTTGCAGTCATATCACCACTATCATGTCCCGCTTCCACACGCGTACGTCTACCATGAGCCATTACCTTTTCTTCGAAAACAGATAAATCAAAACACAATGGAAACCAAAGTAACCATTTCAAACAATATTGTCTCCTTTCGAAGTCCAAGCACAGAGAGTCACACAGCACAAACAAGACAGACCTAACAACAAAACGCAAAAGACTCTAACCGTGCTCTGATACCAACTAATGTAACACCCTCCTTCAGGTGCCACATTTTCAGACTCAACAAAAGAAGATTGAATTAAATTATAAAATATTTCATTATTTAAAATACGGGTTAAAACTTCTTTCTTCAGGAAATCTAAATTTACCAAAGTTGTCGGTAATATTTAAAAACATATTGAATTGCTTAAGACTCACATAACAGACACCACATAATATTTAACAAATATTCAGTAAACATAAAACTTACAGACTCAAAAGAAATAGTAGCAAACCTCTACTTAATAGCATGGTAATGACACTAACAAGAAAACTCAACATACTTATTTCGTTTCGCATCCATCTTGACACGCCAGATATCTGTTCCTCTGCAAAACTGCACATTGTCGAAACTGAGAAGATCACTCCTCGATGCTGTCACCGAACTCAGAATATTGCCTCCAGTCAAGTCTAAGAAGCTCACTTCTTCTACTATACAAATTTAAACAACACAAACACAACAAAACAGTACATCAAAGAGGTAAGATCCCCTTCATCAATACTAGTATGGTAGCAAAGAGTGATACGAATGACAAAGTCATTCCATACATATAGATATCACAATTATATTCATGTTATTAATTCATAAACAATTCCAGTAAACATATATCACAGTAAAATAAACAATAAAAGTTTTATCATAACAGATATCATCAATATATATGAAATGATTATGTCACACTGTATGAACATTAACCATGCCATAATAATATGTGTACTGACCATGTGTATGCATACTGAACTAATTCATACTCCATGGAGCTAATCATAATTTCAGAGATGAATGGCTTAGAAGATCGGCCAGCCTCAATGATAGTCCTATGCCAAGCACGAAAAGAGATAGTGTTGTCGGCACGTAATGTGTTGCAATGTTTCATCATGGCTAGAGGTATATAAGGTGAACAATTATCACTATGAATCACTGAGCCTTACGGTCCCCTAAGATCCGTCATAGATCTCACTATTCAATTTTCATTCACTCCTAGGCAACAAAAGCCATAATAGCCATTGGCTATATACTGTTCAATGCATGATAACTCAATTTCATCATTAGATTGTTCGCAAATGAGATTAGAACAACTGCCCATACAATTGTCTAATATCATAAGATCAATGATATTATATAACCTCCCATGCAATTACATAATATCACCGATACATCCGAGTCCAGTACATCAGCCTTACAGCAACTTTACTATATTTCTCATTTACGGAATACTTTTATCGTGTTTTCACAATCGTGTACTACTTTTGTTATGTTTTCAAATCACGTAACCATTTTCTGGCATTTTCTCAATCGCATAAAAATATTTAAATGTTTTCCAAATCACGTAGTGATTTTTCAATGTTTTTAAAATTGTGTAGCTTAAAAATCACATTTTTAAGTCGCGTAAAGTATTTTTCATCATTTTTCAACTGCGTAAAATATTTCTCAATATTCTAAATATAATTTTGGACTTTCCAAAAATTAATACAATTTCTAACTTCATTTTTCACGTTTTCTCACTTAAAAAATCCTTTCTGTAAATTTTTTACTATTTTCCACATAATTGCTTTTTCATTAATTTAAATCAATTATTCTAGCTTAAAATTTCCTAACGTGCTTCAAAACCCAACGGGTGAGCTATACGTTAGTAAACTTCAAGTGACCAATTTATTTCTTATTTATAAACTAAATCCACTAATTTAATTAATTCCAAAAAAATAAGCTTTTCTTACTTTTATATCTCAAAATCCCTTAATTCAAATCCTTTGCTATTTTAATCCATTCAATATTATATTTAGAAATACTTTTTGTTCTAATTTACTAATTCTTGACATATTGGCCACAAATCATTTTGTTCTTCAAAAATCAATCATTTAATCACTTCCTATTTCATATTTAATTTTAAAAACCTTTAATCCAATTTTCTTGATTTCTAAATCATCTAATCTATGATTAGTAAAATAATTTAGAATCTTTTGCTCCCAAAAATGATTTTGAGACCATGTGCCTCCATGGTTCTTTGGAACCAACATACTTTCGTTTGTCATATAAATCACATCTTATTACATACACAAATCATCATGCATCATAGACACATACTTAAGCATATTATCAAAGCAATAAGCATACCAATCACCAAACAATCATAAATATGGAAAGCCGTAAACAAATAAGTGAATAAATCCTTATGGATTTTTCACCACACACAAATCCGCTCCTCACCACCAACATATGGTTGATGAGGTTAATCTCCCTCTTACCTTTTGGTGATGCCTCCAAAGCACCTTGCTTTTCTTCTTGAACTAGTCCTTCACCACCAAGAGGTTCTTAAAAACCAAAATAAACACAAGGATATTTGCACCTAAAGCTTGAATAAGAAGATCATGGATCAAAATATGGCCTAGAGCATGAAAATGAAACAAATAGTGAAGTTTTCATGAACTTCACCTTAAAACCTTAGAACTTGAGTTTTGAAAGAATTCCTCGAAGATGGATGATTTTGATCAAGGCTTTAACTACAAAGTGTCTTAGGATTATATATAGATGCTAGAAATAAGGTTGGTTAGAATTGTTGAAGAGTGGAGGTAGGATGTGGGGGTGTTGGCCATGAGGTATGTTGGAGAGAAAATAGACAGAGTTTTTGTGTTGGTTCTTTGAATATAAAGAAGAAAGCTTGGAAATGTGATAATAAAATCAGCTTTAGCTATTTTAGAGGCTTAATAGCTGTGAGACTCAAGGAGGAAAAATGTGATAGCTTTTTGGTGTAGCGTTATTGAATGTGTGATAAAAAGATGACCAAGTACATCAAGTGAATGAATTTGTCTCCTTTTAGCCTTGCATGGCCGTGGAGTTACAAGGAGAAAGCCACCAAAAATTGACTCCAAGTAAGCTTCACAAGGAAGCTCTCCATTCCTATTAGTTCTTGCTAAAGGTGTCATAACTATTTTTATTGACTAGGCTCCTTATTGGCTTATAACATAAAGATGTCATAACCATTTATATTGACTAGGCTTTCTATTGGTTCCTAATAAAGTTGTCATAACCATTTTAGTTGACTAGAACCTTGCTTAGTCTTGAAGTTTTCCTAAGATATTTTTCAGTAGATATTAACCAATAGACAATAGATACTGTATTTTTATTGTCCAATAAATAAAACAAAAAAATATACAGTAAAAGAAATTTTTAAAAATTATTTTCTGTTTAGTAAGATCCCCCAGCCCCGTATTAACACTCCAAAAATTGTCTGCCTCGAGCCCACAAACAGTAAAAAATATCAGAAATTCACAAAAATTCTTAAAAGTCATAAAAATTATAAAACTCACAAAAAGTCAATAAAATCATTAAAAATAATTAAGCATTAACTGAAATAAATAAAAGATGAATTTTCGGGGTGTTACATTACGCCATGTTTCTCAAGGAACTAGATACCTACCAATGGCATTCCACAACCAATGGATGCATGAAGGCCTATTCTCTTACACATGTACTAGGTAGATATTTCTTTCATGAAATATCCCTAATAATGTCTTAACTCACACTAAAAAGCATGCATACCAGATCTCAACCAATAGGGAACTCCATTCCCTTCATAAGAAACACATAGAGTGTTTTGCCCTTTGGGTGCTCAAGCGGTCAACACTGGGCTCTCAAGCGCCCAGTGTAATATCTCTTCTAAATTAAATATGACAGTATTTATTTTGTATTATGTATTCATAGGACATATGCATAATTTATTAAATTGTTATTAGGGACGTACGTAGAATATAAATTTTTTTTCGTACAAGAGGCGTACGTGGAATTAAAAATTTATGTGTATAAATGGAATTATTTATTTACAGCGAATCCGAAAGACTGTCAGAAGAATTTCTAGAGCATTAGAATTTCTTAAAAACATTTATAAGATACATGATAACTCCATAAAATGTAGTTATTTTTGTACTGTATCTATACTCTATTGATTGCTTAATCCTTGTTATCATGCATATATGGAAGATTTTAGGCATATATTCTTTGAATTCAATTGTGATATCTTCTTATATGATCATGAGCAAATCTAGTATAATTCTTCAAGTGATTATGTGAATTTGTAACTATTACTAATTTGGTGATTTCTCTATTACAGGAATGGCTCCAATCAAGTAGAAATTTGGAGGATTTGGGCCATCGTTGGAAGAGAAAGCCAAGTCTAAATTTCAGCATCTCACGTCGTGGCACATGAATGTTAACGCTGCAGCGTGGTGCATTCAGATTGCTGCATATTGAAACCCGACGCTTGAACATCGTGACAAAAAGGAATGAATGTCACGGAGTGGTGACCTAATTTCAACATGCGCTGTGGCGTAAGATGGTTCACGTCGCAATGTACGAGTGAAAATTTTGGCCTATAAATACTGTTTTAGATTTCAGAAGATGAGTTTTTTCCATTTTGAAACATAGCTGCTATGGTTGAAGTTAAAATTGAAGGGAAGCTAAAGGGACCAAAGTTAGAGGTCATCTTCTTCAAGAAAGAGGATTCAAGCATTAAAGATCACTCCTAGGGGTGGAAATAGGTCAGGCTGCTCGTCAAGGGCCTGTGGTCTGGCCTGCCTGAAGCTTGGCCTGGCTTGACTTGTTTACTAAATAAGTCAAGCTAAGGCTTTTTAAAAAGCTTGTTTAATTAAATAGGTCAGGCCTCAGGTCATCTAATAAGTCTGTTAGGCCTGACAGACCGACTTGTTTAATTATATATAATATAATATATAATATTATAATAATTATAATTATTAATTTATTATAATATAATAATATTTTTTTAATTAAATTTTAATAAAAATTAGAAACAAAGACCTAACTTAGTATCTCAGAATCAGACTCTCAATTCTCAATCTCAGATTAGAAATAATAAGGGGTTGCGTCGTCCTCCTACTTGTCGTCCACTAGAGTCCAAAGACCAAACCACCACTCGCCAGTTGCGATGCACGCCGCCGTCTCCATCCATCATCGGAGCCTCTGCTTTACCATCCGCGTCTGCGATGTTGTTGCTCCACCTCCACAGGTATGTCTCTGTCTCTAGCTCTCTACCTAGTGCTCGCTCCGCTTCATAGTTACATATCTGAGTAGTAAATATGGAAATTTCGTTAATAACTTACACTTATGGATAATTCATAACTTGATAAATATGGAAGCCAAGCTACTTAAATTGATTGTTGTAGTATGGGATTCAGACCCCTCAATCCCCACTAATAAAATTCGTAGGTGCTTTTTCGTTTTCATTGAAATGTGGGTTTTGCATTTAATTCAGCTTAATTTCTTGACTTCTGTTTGCTTTTTGTCATGCCAATATTATCAAAGACCTAAATATCTGATAGACCATTGATTTGTTCTCTAGAAGTGTTTTTATCACCTAGTTGTGTTCCCCTGTTTTGCTTGTTGATGCAATGGTACATGATTTCTGAGAGCATGAAAAATGAAATTGTAAGATAGAATATTAACGAGGTCACATGGCAAAGTTGCAAGGAAGTCCAAATTTTAGGCTTACTAGCACAATATTTCCATTCTCTATTAATTTTCCTTTCTCCAGAATCATTAACTCTTTGTCATGGATACTTGTAACAAGGGGTTCTTGGTGAAAGCTAAATTTAGCTCTATTTGCCTTATATATTTTATTTTTTCTAGCTCTTCATGAAAACTAAATCTTTGGGAAAATTTCAAACTAGGAATTCTTGGTAAAAATATTATTAACTTAGAGAAGTGTTTAATTAAGTCACTAAGTCATTACTCATTAACCAGTGTTTAAACATTATTAATCAGTTAAGTGGTTAATTGTTCCTAAATTGGGAATATTTTAAGAATTTCTTTTTTGTAGTTTTCCCTAAAATTTAATTATCATCACTATTCCTTAAATATGTAAACCATAGGGATGATGTTGATTTTGTCATTCTCATTTCTCATTCTCCCTGTACAAAAGGAAAAAATTTTACTTTTATTTGATTACTGTCAATTAAGATCCAAGGTTCTATATTTATTCATTTTTCTTAAGTTCTGATCACAGATTAATCTCAGATTAAAGGCCTAAGAGTGTTATATCTGCAATAGTCCTTTTGAGAATCAATGATCATGTGATAAGAATAGCGAGGTCCAAATTAAGTGTCCTTTTTTAAGTGAGGAAGCTGAAATCAATCACCTAGCTAATAAATATAGCCTTTTTCTGGATCCAACCTATTTCTATGCCAATTCACACCTTAAGATATGTTATAAATCATAGTTTGTTATTTGCTAATGCTATTTGGTGTCCCATACTCCCATCGCATGGTCATAATTTCATATAACTTTAGAAAAAATAATTATAAATTCTGAGTTGAATTATGTTATTTAATACATATGATTTAAATTATGCTCTTGCCTTTTTTAATATTATTGTACAAATTATGTTTGTTACTTTTAATATTGTGGCCTATTTGGAACTATTTAGCTATAATTTAATTAACATATGATGAAATAGGTTAATATGATGTCTTCTCCATTTGAGAGTAATGAAATTATTTAGTCTACTACTGGACCTGATAATGACATTGACACCAATCAAAGTGCACTAACAATTTCAAGTCAACTTGAAGGCAACATTAAAAAAAGTGTAGCAACAAATTCAAGTCACCGTGATCAAGATCAAGAGGATGAGGATTGCTTTATTAAGAAAAAGAGGCCGAAAACATCATATGTTTGGAATGATTTTGATGAAGTTGAAGTTACTGGAGGTGCGAAGAAAGCTACCTGCAAATATTGTAAGCAAAAACTATCTATTAGTGGGAAGGGATATAGCATTAGCCATCTAATAAGACATGCAGAGAGTTGCACTCAAAGGAAGTTACAAATGGGTACACAAAAGAAGCAACAAATCATTCTATTTCAACCTTCAACTGGAACAAATCCATTTGTGAGTCTCGATGTTAGGTACTCTAATGAGAAGATGAGGGAAATAATTTCCACTGCTACTATGGTCCATAAGCATCCTTTTAACATTGTTGAGCATCCTTTCTACGTAACATCCTTTTAACAATTCAGAATTTCAAAAAATGTCTTGTAAAACAGTAAGGGCTGATTGTTTTGTAATATATGAAGTAGAGAAGAGAAAATTAAAGGCATTGCTAAAAAGTGTGGGCAAGATCAGCTTAACTACAGATATGTGGAAATTAAGTCATCAAGTTGCTGAATATATGGTCATCACTGGCCATTTCATTGATGCAAGATGGAAACTTCAAAAAAGAGTTTTGAGTTTTGTGAAAGTGCATGCTCCAAGGCATGGGATTAATGTGGCTAATGCAATTTTTAAGTGTTTGAAAGCATGGGAGATTGAAAACAAGGTGTTTTTAGTATCGGTTGATAATGCTTCTTATAATGACTCATGCCTGAGGAATCTCAAAGATAACTTATCACTTAGCACAAAGTTAGTCCTTGCTAGTACTTTATTTCATGTTAGATGTTGTGCACACATGTTAAATCTATTAGTGCAAGATGGACTTAGTAGGATTAAGGATGTCATTTACAATATTCATGAAAGTGTGAAGTATATCAACTACAATGATTCAAGGTTAAAGGCTTTTTGTGATGTGGTTGAACAGAAGTGACTGAAAGAAAGGAAGATTGTTGTTGATTGTCCTACCAGATGGAATTCGACATTTTAGATGTTGTCCAGTGCTTTGAAATTTAAGATTGTCTTTCCAGCTTATAAAGAAAGAGAGCCACATTATGATTATACACCTTCACATGAGAATTGGGAGAAAGTTGAAAAGGTTTGTCAACTTCTAGAAGTGTTTAATATTGCCACTCATATAATTTTAGGCAGTGAGTATCCTACTACAAATTTGTATCTCGCAGAAGTATGGAAAGTGAAACAAGTAATTGATAATGCTACAGAGGATGAGGATCTCTTCATGAGAGAAATGACAGCTCCTATGAAAATAAAATTTGATAAATATTGGGGGGAATGCATTCTGTTGATGGCCATTACGAGTATTTTGGATCCTAGGCGCAAATTTCATATTGTTGATATATGTTTTCCTTTGATATATAAGCCTAAACAAGTTATCATGGAGAAAATGAACAAGGTGCGAACTTCATTGTAAACATTATATAGTGAGTACATAACTTTGAGTATGGAAGAGTCATCCTCTAGTGAAGTGAATACTGCTACAAGGAACTCCTCAGCCTCGCCTGCGCAAAAATCTTTAATTATCACTGGATTTGATCAAATCATAAGTCTTGTGCGTGAAAAGGAAGTAGTTCCTCTAATGAAATCAGAATTAGATGCTTATCTTGAGGAAGATGTTTATATTCCTGATGGTGATAATAACTCCTTTAGTGTCTTGGAGTGGTGGAGGAACAATAGCTTAAAGTATAAGATATTTTCGAAGATGACTGCTGATATACTAGCCATTCCAATCTCAATAGTGGCTTTAGAGTCCACATTTAGTGCTCGAGGAAGAGTTATTGATGAATATCGTTCAAAGTTGAATGAAGAATCTATTGAAGCACTAATATGCAGTAAGGATGGTTTCGTAACAAGTATGGATTGAAGAGAAAGGAAAAAGGTTCAAACTTTTTCTTTTGACATAGTCCTTTTTTCTTAAATTTTGTTAATTTGATTGTTGTTAAATTATTATATGCTCTAATAACAATTTATTTTTTTTATTTTAAAGGTGTACGAACATGAAGAGATCACCTTGAAGATTTGAACTTCTTTGCTGGTTGCTACACCTTTATCACTACATTTTGGGAGGTTTTGTTGTTATTTTGTGTTATTTGTATTGTTGTTAGACATCTATTGTGGACTTGTATTGTGGTACTATTTGTTGGACAATTTGAGGCTTGAGGCCTTTTAGATTTGTGTCCTGGTCCTATTTTAATGTTAGTAATTTAAGGCCTGATGCCTTTTGGATTTATCTAATTATATTATTATGCTGTTGGATAATTTGAGGTCTGAGTCTAATTATTTTTGTTATAATTTTGTATTATTGAATAATTAGCTTGTTAGACTTATGTTATTGAATTAGAATATTAGATTTTTAATGTAATATTTTAAAAATCATACACTCTTTAGACTGTTTCAAGGCCTAAGCCTGTTAGCCTATTTCAAGGTTTAGGACTGTCAGTCTATTCCTGCTAGTCTGTTTAAAGGTATGTATGTTAGCCTATTTAAAGGCCTTTTTGCAAAGTAGGCCTTTCAATAGGCTTACAAGATAGGCCAGACCTTAAAAATTAGCCTATTATAGGCTAGCAGGCCAGGCTCAAGCCTTATATTTGGGATACAAGTCAGGTCTGTTTAAGGCAAAACCTGACCTGACCTAGCTTGTTTCCACCTCTAATCACTCCTAAGAGCTTCCATCTCTTACTCTTTTTTATCTTTCTCTCTTTTATTGCCATGACAATAATTATTTGTGATAGGTTTTCGTTTGTCATGTGTAGCTAAGCTGTGTATAGGGATTTCTTTGGATCTATCTATGAATATTGATGATTTTGTTACCCTTTGAGTTAATATAGATGATTTGGGTTTGTTTAATCATATTTTTCTTAGTGCTCTTGAGTGTTTGGCCAACATTTAATGGGTTTTGATTAAATCTTTTGAACTAGACATAAGGATTTAGGTTTGAGATCATGGATATGGTTAATGCATGTTTAATTTCATTCTAATGGTTGAATTAGCTAATGAGACAGACATATACCTATTGGTCATGCATATCTATTATTGAGAATTGTTCTTAATGAGTGGAGTTTGCTCTAGATCTCATGGTAACATAGTGATCTAGGTAAATGAAGTATGGTTAAATGACCTAGACATAGGCTTTTAACTAAGTTAGTTTCCCAAGTTAGCAAATCCCGTCTCATTTATGTTGTTTAAGAGGATTGCATATCATCAATTGAAGTAGATGGTGAAGAAGGATTCCCTATTCTCTAATCAATATCTTTAATTCAATTTACTGCATTTAAGTCTTTACAATTAAGCTACATCACCCTTTATAATTTGAATGTTCTTGGATAGTATTAAGTAAGCTATTGATTGATATTTGGCTCTTGAGATTGACGTATATCCTCATAGGAACGATATCCAACTCTTTACTATATTACTTGTGCGACTTATGCACTTGTGGTAAGCAAAAGAGTGAATAAGTTTTTGGTGCCGTTATTAGGGAATTACGACTAATTTTAGTATAGCTAATATTAACAACGAGTTTATTTAATTCTAGTTCTAGTTTAAGTTTCTTTTATTTCATATTAATTTAAGTTTCTATTATTTATTTGTTATCGGTACATGTAAGATGGTGGAGGAGCACAACCATACGAGGCCTCTGAGGGAGCATGCAACCCCTCAAATGGATAACTTACAGTCTAGCATTAGACGATCGGCCATCTGTGCAAACAATTTTGAGATCAAGTCGGCCATAATCCAAATGATACAAAACTTCAGTACAATTTGGTGACTTGTCCAACGAAGATTCTAACGCTCATTTCTCTAATTTCCTAGAGATCTGCGACACTTTTAGGCGTAATGGAATATCTGAAGATGTCATTCGCCTAAGGCTCTTCCCTTTTTCTCTCAGAGATAGAGCCAAGAGCTGATTGCAATCTCTACCTACGGGATCAATAATAACTTGGTATGAGGTATACAATAAAATTCTCAACAAATATTTTTCTCCGGCCAAGACAGTTGAGATGGTGAATGATATCACATCATTCACCCAAATAGAATCTGAATCCTTGTATGAAGCCTGGGAGAGATACAAGGATCTGCTCTGCAGATGTCCATATCATGTTATACCGATGTGGCATCAAGTCTATTCATTTCACAAAGGCTTGTTGTCGCAACATAGTCTAATAGTGGATGCAATAGCTGGAGGCTCTTTATTGAGCAAATCTTTTGATGATGCATTTTAACTATTGGAGGAATTGGCAGCCAACAACTACCAATGGCCCTCAATTAGAAACATTCCACGGAAGGTGGTTGAAGTGCATGAAGTGGATGCTAAAACATCGTTGTTAGCTCAAGTGGTAGCAATTGCAAGTAAACTAGATAGTATGGGGCAGAGCCCTCATCAAAGCCCATTTATTGTTTGTGACAAATGTAGAGGCAACCATTCAAGCGATAGGTGCCCTTCTATGTTAGAAAGTGCACAATATATAGGGAACTATCGCCCATGACAAAATAACCCAAACTTGAACCAGTACAACCCTATATGGAGGAACTATCCCAACTTCTCTTGGAAGGACAACTAAAGAGAGACCTAATTATCCTCTCGGTTTCTCATCACAAACCAAGTAGCTTGTGCAAGACAAGAAACCATCTCTAGAAGACATGTTCATGCAGTTGATGGTTAAGACTGATTCCTTTATGACAAAGACAAATGCTCATCTAGAAAAGAATGATTCAATGATTCAGAGCCAAACGACTTCGATGAGAGCGTTAGAGACACAGGTAGGGTAGTTGGCAAGTGCCATCAATAATAGGCCCCCAGGAACCTTTCCAAGTGACACAGTGAATAATCTAAAGGGTGCCTCAAATAAGCACTGCAAAGCCATCTCACTGAGGAGTGAGAAGGACATAGAGGGGAATCCTAAGACAAAGCTGCTTGAGGTAAAGATAGAGGAGAAAAAGGATCAAGAGGATGTAATTGAGGAATTAGAGGGAAAGAAGAAACTGTCCAGAAGAAGGTAGAGGACAAGAAAAAGGAGCTTAAGCCATATACACCACCTTTACCCTTCCTTAACAGACAAGCTAAGCAAAAACTGGAGACTCAATTCCATAAGTTTCTGGAAATTTTAGGGAAACTTCACATAAATATGTCGTTTACTGAGGCCTTAGAACAGATGCCAAGCTATATGAAGTTTATGAAGGACATTTTGTCCAAAAAAAGAAGACTTAGGGACTATGAAACAGTGACACTGACAGAGGAATGTAGTATCATTTTGCAAAACAAGTTACCACCGAAGCTGAATGATCCAAGAAGCTTTACCATCCCATGCATAATTGGAAGCCAGTTCTTTGGTAACGCTTTGTGTGACTTAAAGGAAAGCATTAACCTAATGCCTTTCTATATTTCAAAGGCTAGGTTTGGGGGAGGTGAAACCAACCTTAGTTACATTGCAGTTAGTGGACCGAACCCTTACTTACCCAAAAGGGGTCATTGAGGATGTATTGGTCAAGGTGGACAAGTTCATCTTTGCTACTGATTTTGTCATTCTGGACACAGAAGAGGATCAAAATGTTCCATTGATTTTGGTAAGGCTCTTCTTAGTAACTAGTAAGACAATGATTAATATACAGAAAGGTGAGTTTACCATGCAGGTCAATGAAGAGAAGGTAACCTTCAATATTTTTAAGACCATGCAGTTTCCTAATAACTAATAAGAATGCTCATACATTGGAATATTGGATCAAGTAGTAAATACTACATTTCATATAGATAAGGATGATGTTAGGAAATGCATTAAGTTGTTTAATTCCTCTGCCAAGTATTGCAGGAAACCAAGTTTTGAGCCTTTGAATTTATCCACTAATAAGCCCATTTTCCAACATTCTATAGTCACCCTACCTAAGTTGGAACTGAAACCATTTCCAGATCATTTAAGATATTCTTACTTAGGGGAAGCTTCTACTTTGCCTGTTATCATTTCTTCATTTTTATCAAAAGAAGAGGAATCCAAGTTATTAAGAGTACTCAAGGAGTATAAGAAAGCTCTGGGATGGACAATTACTGACATAAAAGACATCAGTCCTACAATATGCATGCATAAAATCTTGATGGAAGCAGATGTCAAGCCAACCATTAACTATTAGAGGTGTCTTAACCCCATTATGAAATAGATGGTCAAGAAAGAGATCATCAAGTTGTTAGATGGGGGTATTATATACCTAATCTCTGACAGTAAATAGGTGAGCCATGTTCAATGTGTACCTAAAAGGGGTGGAATGATAATTGTTTCTAATGAAAACAACGACTTAATTCCCACCAGAACAGTAACAGAGTGGCGCATATGCATGGACTACATGAAGGTGAACATTATGACCAGAAAGGATCATTTCTCGTCGCCATTTATTGATCAAATGCTAGATAGGTTGGTTGGGCGTGCATTTTATTATTTTCTGGATGGATATTCTGGATACAATCAGATAGCGATTGCCCCAGATAACTAAGAGAAAACAACCTTCACATACCCTTATGGAACATATGCCTTTAGAAGGATGTCATTTGGTTTGTGCAATGCACCGATAACCTTTCAGAGGTTCATGATGATAATCTTTAGTGATATGGTGGAGAAGTTCTTGGAGGTTTTCATGGACGACTTCTCAGTCTTTGGTGATTTCTTTAATGATTGCCTTAGTAATTTGGCTTTGGTCCTGCAAAGATGTGAGGAGACCAATTTGGTGCTCAACTGGTAGAAGTCTCGCTTCATAGTCCAAGAAGGCATAGTTCTTGGTCATAGAGTGTCTCAGAAAGGGATAGAAGTGGATAGAGCAAAGATAGAGGTGGTTGAGAAACTTCCACCACTAATCTGGGTGAAGGGAGTCTGGAGTTTTCTGAGGCAAGCAAGATTCTACTAAAGATTTATTAAAGACTTCTCCAAGCTTGCCAAACCATTATGTAGTTTATTGGAGAATGATGCGCTGTTTAAGTTTGATGAATCATGCATGGATGCCTTTATACAGTTAAAGAAAAGACTCGTTTCAGCATCAATTTTTACTAGCCCGGATTAGATCATACCATTTGTATTAATGTACGATGCTAGTAATTATGTAGTTGGTGCTGTGTTGGGTCAAAAGAAGGATAGAATCTTTCATTCTATCTATTATGTGAGTAAGACTCTCTCGGATGCCCAATTGAACTACACAACTATCGAGAAGGAATTACTTGCAGTGGTTTTTACATTTGACAAGTTCAAGTCGTATCTTGTTGGCACCAAGGTTGTTATATATATTGACCATTCTGCCATCAAGTATCTAATCAGCAAGAAGGATGCAAAACCAAGATTGATTCGGTGGATACTCTTGCTTCAAGAGTTTGATTTAGAAATCCACGACAGGAAGGGGGCATAAAATCAAGTGGTTGATCACTTGTCAAGGCTAGAAGGCAAGTCAAACCAAGGTAATTCAACCTTGATTAATGAGTCTTTTCCCGATGAGCAACTTTTTCTGGTGAAACACCATCAGTTTCCTTAATATACTGATTATGCCAACTATTTGGTGAGCGGTGTTTTACCACCTAATCTTACTCATCATCAAAGGAAAAAGTTCCTACATGATGTGAAGTTTTATCGATGGGATAAGCTTTATCTCTTTAGGCAATGTGCTGATCATCCAATCAGAAAATGTGTGCCTTTAGAGGAGACTGAGGCTATCCTCGAACAATGTCATGCATCCCCTTATGGTGGCCATTTTGGAGGAGATACAACCGCCACTAAAGTAATGCAAGTGGGATTTTATTGGCCATTTCTGTTTAAAGATGTTGTTTCCATTGTGGCTAGATGCGATAGGTGCCAAAGAACAAAAAACATATCAAGAAGGAATGAAATGCCATTGACCATCATGTTGGAGATTGAATTGTTTGATGTTTGGGGAATTAACTTTATGGGGCCATTCATACCATCATTTGGTCAAGTGTATACATTAGTGGTAGTTGATTATGTCTCCAAGTGAGTTGAAGCTGTAGCTTTGCCCAAAAATGGCTAAAAAATGGTGGTACAGTTTCTGAAAAAAAAACATATTTCCACCTACTTTGGAACCCCAAGAGCAATTATAAGTGTTGAAGGTTCTCATTTTTGCAACAAATGCTTTCAAGAACTCTTAGGGAAGTACAGAGTCTCGCGTAGGGTCACCACATCATACCACCCACAAACAAGTGGGCAGGCTAAAATCTCAAACCGTGAGATTAAGAGAATGTTGGAGAAAATGGTAAGTCCTTCAAGAAATGACTGGTCAAGGAGATTGGAGGATACATTATGGGCTTATCGCACTACTTTTAAGACTTTGATAGGCATGTCTTCTTACAACCTTGTATTTGGAAAGGCCTATCACCAACCAATTGAATTGGAACATCATGCATATTGGGCTATCAAAAAGCTCAATTTTTACCTTCAAGTGACAGGTGAGAAACGACTGCTCCAGTTAAATGAACTAGATGAATTTTGCTTACGAGCTTATGAAAATGCCAAGCTTTATAAAGAGAAAGTCAAGAGATGGCATGATAAGCTCATAATTGATAAGAAATTCGAGTCTGGGCAACAAGACTTATTGTATAACCCAATGATTGGGGTGAAATCCGCATATTCAAGTGTAGTTGTGTTTAGAGTTTTCCTTGAATTTTCCTTTGAATATTAATTTTGTGATCGTCGAGTAATAAAAATATCGAATCCACAGGGACTATGTTTATGAATACCAATTAATTAATTAATTCAACTAAATTAAACAAAAGAGAATATAATTGTTGAACAAGAACGTAGAAACCAAACAATTAAATAAATAAAAGTTAAGACGCAAAACTGAGAATAAAAATAGCAAATTGTTGAGAAAAGATTTCATATTTAAGAAAGCTTCTAGGATTGGGGTTAACCACAATGATACAAGACTCCTAATTGACAATCCTCTTATTAACACTTGAAATTCAATTGAAGGTGAATTACCCTATATTAGTTAATGTTCCCTTTCAAGATACAAGAACCGTGCCCAATTAAACCAATTCCTACTCTCGTGGTAATTGAATCTAAATTGAACCCATTACGCTTTTTGGTAATTCATTAATCCTCGAAAGGCTAAACCTACTCTCGTGATTTAAACTTTAAGTTCAATTCTTATAGTTCCAACACCTAGGTTCACCTTTCAGTACGCCCCTAGATATCTATGAGATGCAAATAAGTGGCCAGCAAATTCACATGAATAATCGCAATAAGGATTGAATCAACAACATTCAAGATTAATAAAAGGGGTAAACAATATCAATTAATCATCATCAATGTATCAAAGGGCATTGCCCAATCCTAGAAACAAAAGGAACTACTCAGACATGGAGAAGAAGAAACCAGAAATCAAGTTCCAAGAACATCCAAACCCGTAATCCTAGAGAGAAGAGAGGAAGATGAAGATCAAGAGCCTCCAATGTGCCTCCTTCCAAACCAAATTCGAACCCTAATGTTGTCTTCAGAACATCTATATATACCCCATGGTTTAAAACTGGTTCAAGCCCATCAGAAAAGAGAAAAACAGGCTTAAAAATCTGACACGCACCCCGAACCACGGCCGTGGTGGCCACCACGGCCAGGCCGTGGTCAGTTCTGGACTTAGAGTTCTCAACCAGACTCTCAACCACGGCCGTGGTGGCCACCACGGCCAGGCTGTAGTTGTCTCTGGACTTCCCCTTTTGCTTTTTCACGTAGCTGCTCGATCCATGGATGTGGTTCAGGCCACGGGCAGGCCGTGGAACTCTCTAGAATGAGCTTTTTGTCCCAAATTGCTACTCTTTAAGCTCCAACTTCAATTGTGCAAGCTTTCCATCCATTTCTAGGCCAATTAAGCACCAATCCTGCACAACAACACCAAAAATACCGCAGTTATCCGAGCTAAAGGGAAAAACAAACAAAAAGGGAAACTAAAATGCCTAGAATGTATAAAAATGCATGCAAACACAAGAACAAAATATGATGTTGTTTCACACACATCACCCAAGACTTAGATTGTTTCCTAGGAAGCTCAAATCAAGGTGGTCAGGCCCCTTTGTGGTGATGAAAGTGTTTCCTCATGGAGCCATAGAGATTGTTCCACCGAATAGCTCATCAAGCTTTAAGGTTAATGGTCAGTGCCTAAAACCATATCATGGAGGAGAGGTTGATAGGAGGAAGACTTTCCTCACATTAAATGATCCATGATACAAGAAACCAAGTCTTGCTGGGATTATAAATAAGGCCCTTTTTGGGAAGGAACCCAAAAGTTTAATCCTTTAAGTTTAAGTCTTTAATATGTCAATATGTTGATTTTGTGGTTCTATTGTGTTTTTGTTGTTCAAACTGTAAATTAACCATTTGGACAAGTTTTGAAGGTGATGGAGGCCAGAATGCTGCAAAAACTGTAGCAAAATGATTTTTCTATAGAATTATGCAAATAGACCTCTCATGCCACGACGTGGGACTTGTCATGCCACGACATGATGAGCATTTCTGGTGCATCAGGCCAAAATCTAGAGAGTAGAGCGCCGCAACGTAAAATTATGCTCGCTGCGGCATGTGTGTGTTTAAAATAATTAATTAATTAATATAAATATTTAAATAAATTTCTGGTGGGAATTGATGCAAGCCGCAACGCATGTATGTGCACGTCACGGCACGCTGCGGCATGTAACATTAAATGTTGCAGCGTTTCGTGCTTCCTTCCTATTTTCTCTCTAGAATTCTATTTGTTTCCTTGTCTCTCTAAATTTCTCTCCCATTTCCTGCATTCCCCACTCATCTCAACCATAATCTTTCAAGTTTTCATGGCATGAATAACTTAGTTTATTTTGCTATTTAGTTTCTATTTTTATGTTATTTTGCATTTTTGTTAGATTTTGTTTTATTTTTAGTATGTTTGTTTGTCTTTGGTTGATTATTAGTTGTTGTATCCCTATTTTTGCATGTGTAATTAAGTATATTGTGTTTTGGTACTACCCTACGTGTTGTTGGGCAAAAGCACAATTTTTTTGTGCTTGCACCGTGGCATAGTTCATGTTATGCCACGGCGTGCGTTTGAATTTCCATGAGTGTTGTGGTGTGACACATTTATATCGCAGCGTAATGATGAATTTGGTTGCATGTTGTAGTATTCTGTGTTAATGTCATGGCGTAAGTTTTAATCTAGTTTAATGGCGTAGCGTGACACAATAATGTCACGGCATGATATCAGTTGTGGCTTTAATGTCGTGGTGTGGGTAATATGGGTTGCGGCGTGGCGCAAATGTGCATGTCGTAGCGTATAGACCCAATTTTTGCATAATTGATGTGTTTTACATGTTTTCATATTTTTCAATGCTCATTTCTCATAGTTTGCATCTTTTGACAAGTCTTGGTACACTATACCTTTTCCACTGTGCCTCCCAAATGCCAAAGAGGATCTAGCAGTTGAAGCAATAGGGAGCCTTCTCCCCCTCCTCCTGAGTATGACAAAAGGAAATTTATCTTAGCTTTTGCGCCTCAGTGGTACACTATATTGGTCACCAGACCACTCATATCGGAGTACGGGTTCTCCTTCTCTCAAGCTAACCATCAGGAGATCGAGGGGGTCATCAACCAGCTGAATTGGGGGGTGTTTTCATGGCACCTAGAGTTGGCAGCCATCCTACCCATAATTCGTGAGTTCTACGTGAACGCATGATAACTGTCAAGTTTACCAAATTTAAATTAATTTATAACCGAATTACCAAAACTATTTGCAATATAAGGTAACACCAGGTCGAACCCATAGATCACTCTAATTATGAAGTCAGATTAAGAGGTTAATAAACAGGGGGGAAGGAGTTTGTGAAATTAATAATAAAAATAGAAAGCAATTAAAGAAGAGAAAATAGAGTTAAGAAGCAACCAATCCAAGAGAATTGTCCAAACTTGATTTCAATCCATCCTTGATTACTAAAGATCCAATCAACTATCAACTAAACCCTTGGTCTTATATCACATCAAGACGCTTCTCAATGATCCATGAATCTTCCACTAGAAACGCTTCCAGAATTCAATTAATTGAGGTTAGACAAATTAAGCATCCATCCAAAACCCAAATTAACTTAAAAACCAAGATCCAACCAAGCTAAACATTTCATCAAACACCTTTGATGCATTATTTAACCTTTAAATTCATCTCTTGACACATGGTAATTACGCAATTAACATATACAAATCCCAATCAAATTAAGCATTAAATCAGAATTTAAACAAGAGAAGAAGAAGAAGAGAAGTTTGATTAATAGATGAATGTATAGCAATTAAAACAAAATCTCAAATTAAGCATCAACAATGTCAATCCCTTGGATTGATTAAAGGCTCTATGTAACATCCCGAAATTTGTTGTTTTACAGTAATAACTGAATTGTACTGTTTTGTGATTTTTGTATGCTGTAAAATTATTTTGACTGTTCTGTGACTGTATTTGATTGTTCTGTGTGATTTACTCCAAGTCAAGAAAATAATAATTTTCAGGCCAGGGAAAATCTTTACGGATTTATTCGGAGCCGGAGGATCGTACTAAACTTGAATCTAAGAGATATGTGTCTTAATCTTTTAATTTTTAGAGTTTATTTATGAAATAAAAATATTTTGTATCTTTATTTTACAGCGGACAAATACTTACTGACTTATGAGTAATATGTTCTGTCCATTGACTAATAATTTCTGTAACTATTGTCCATTGGATAATAGTCTGTAAAGAAAATTGTGATAACTTATTTTGTGAACCAATTAGAATATTTGAAGCTTGATAAAATTATTTTGATTGTTCTATGATTGTATTTGATCGTTGTGTGTGATTTACTCTGAGTCAGGAAAATAATAATTTTTTGGCCGGGAAAAATCTTTACGGATTTATTCGGAGTTGGGGGATCTTACTAAACCTGAATCGGAGAGATACGTATCATAATCTTTTAATTTTTAGAATTTATTTGTGAAATAAAAATATTATGTATTTTTATTTTACTGCGACAAATACTTACTGACTTGTGAGCAGTATGTTCTGTCCATTGAGTAATAATTTCTGTAACTATTGTCCATTATATAATAGTCTATAGAGAAAATTGTGATAACTTATTTTGTGAACCAATTAGAATATTTGAAGCTTAATGAAAACCAATAGAAAATGGTCAATGAAAATGGCTAGACTAGTTAGCTATGTAACTAAATGAAACTAGATGATTTAAACTAAGTTAACATAAAGTATATATAGTAACTAAATGGAACAAACTTAGTTTGCTACTCATTAGAGCTTATGGTTACAAGAGTGTTCTAGTGTCTTCTAGAAGATTTGTGAGTCACATTTAAATAACTAGGTAGTTAGCAAAGAAACTAGAAAATCTCATTTAAATAACTAGGTAGTTAGCAAAGAAACTAAAAAATCTAACTAAGTTAGCTTAATTTAGTTAGGAAGCAATTGAATTAGAAACTTGGTTAGTTTTCCATTGAACCCCATAGTTAGGAAACTTCAAGTATCATCTAGAAACTAGATGATTCATTTATCTAAACTTATAGAAAACAAGCTTAGAGGTGAAGGCTTTGAATATCAACCCTTGATTTAATCTATGGCCATTAGGAGTCTCACAAAGTGGCTAGGATGAACTTGGACACTCCATTGGTGTCCAATGGGGGCTCACATCCACAAGGCTTTAGGAAGGCTAAAGGATGACTCTTAATTCATTTGATCACTTTTTCATCATTTTCATATAACCAAAATTCACAAAACTCTCTCCATTTTCTCTAGATCACCTCACGGCCAAGCTAGGGAAAATCTTTCTCCCATCTTCAATAATTTCTATCAACCTTACTTCTTAAATCCTCTCATCATTCTAAGACTCTTTGTAGTTGGAGCCTTAGCCTAAATCATCCATTTTCATCTATTTTCTTTAAGATCAAGTTCTAAGGTTTTAAGGTGAAGATCATGAAAACTTCACTATTGGTTTCATCTTCATACTTTAGGACCAAACTTTGATCCATGGTCTTTTTATTCAAGCTTTAGGTAGTAATATACTTATGTTTGTTTTTGTTTGTAAGAATCTTGTCGTGGTGAAGGACTGGTTCAAGAAGAAAAGCAAGGAGCTTTGGAAGCTTCACCATAAGGTGAGAGGGATATTTATCTCACCAACCAAGTATGGTGGTGAGAGATGAACTTGTATTTGATGGGTGGTGAGTCCATGTGAGGATTCAGTCCCATGGTTGTGTAAATTGTTTATGTGTGTTTATGTGCTTTAAATTTATTTATTCATGCTTTTATACTTTATATGATTTAAATGCTTTAATAGTATGCTTGATATATGTTATAGTATAATATGATGATTATATGTCATGAATATTATGATATGTGTTAGAAAGGAAATAATTTTTGGGTTTCAATGGTCATGAGGCTTACGACCTCTACACCTCAAAAATAGGTGTTCCAAGTAAATATTTTTATGAATGGTAAAATTGGATGTTTAGAAAAATAGGGAAAAGAATTGATAATTTGGTTCCAAAGACCATGAAAGTCACGACCATGGTGTCTTCACTATGGTGTTTTGTTACAAAAAATATGTAAAGTAAAGGATTTTGAGATATAAAAATAAGAAAAATTTATTTTTGGAATTAATTAAGTTAGTGGATTTAGGTTATAAATGAGAAATAAATTGGTGACTTAAAGTTTATGAACGTATAGCTCACCCCTTGGGGTTTTGAGCGCGTTAGGAAATTTTAAGCTAGAACGATTGATTTAAATCAATGAAATAGTAATTTGTGGGAAATAGTAGGAAAATTACGGAAAGGATTTTTTGAATGAGAAAATGTGAAAAATGTTAGAAATCATATTAATTTTTGAAATATCCAAAATGATGTTTAGAATATTGAAAAATATTTTACGCAGTTGAACAATGATGAAAAATCTTTTATGCAACTTAAAAATGTGATTTTTATGCTACATGATTTCAAAAATGTTGGAAAATCACTACGCACTTTGGAAAATGTTGAAAAATAATTATGCGATTTGAAAACGCGAGAGAAATGTTGTGCGATTGTGAAAATACAGTAAAATAACTACGCGATTGAAAGTATAGTAGAATTACTGTTGGGTCAACGTGTAAGACCCATATATATGAAATTATGATTTTGGCCTGGAATTAGCCTGTGTGCATTTATTATGCATTGGGAAAGTCCTGTGGACTATGTTAAGATCGATGGCCTAGGAGCTGAATAACACCTTTGTGGGTGCGATAGGCATAATGTAGGTCACTTGTTGACCTTGGGGCGATCAGGGTACGGGTTTTCCACAATGGGCAGTTGGTAGCCCCACTGTACCATGGATCAGACCGATGCAACGCACTGATGATTCAGACCGAGACACTATTCTTAATCAAGATCTGGCCTAGACTGACGTGTATAATGCTAGATGTGCAAAAATGATGAGAATTATAGCACTTGGTCTGAGTCAGTTTAAATACCTATAGATCTTCTAGATCATTCTCTCTGACTTGTGTTTAGCTCCATGGAGTAGGAAATTGAGTTTGTATGCATGTGCATAGTCTGTATTTATCTTTGTGATATTTTATTGTTAAATATTGATTTATGTTTGATGCCATGACTATAATTACTGTTTGTTATATCTGTATAACATTACTGCCATTTTTATCTCTTCACTGCTATGTTGGTATTGGTAGTCTCACCTCTTTGTATACTGTTCTTATACTATAATTGTATTTGGTAAAGATGGTGAGGAAGGTGGTAAAGAACAGATTCCTTTTGTGGACGTTGATTTCTGATTTGATGGCGTCAAGGCATAGTTTTTTTTGGATACATGAGATTGCTGTTTCATGGTGGCGCTGGAGCATGGCGTATTAGTCTTAATAAGAAGGGACTTATTTACCAGGGAGAGTTGACGGTCTCTATGAGTATGATCTATCACGGAGATCCTTTCTTTTATATTAATATATATATGTACAAGTAGAGTTTCCTTTATCTATTAGACAGTATTGGGGTGGTCGTTACCATATCCCTAATGAGATTAGTATTGTGTCGTCTGCTCAGGCACCTGTCCATAGGAGCACGCATCATCCGAGATTCCTATCTTCTAAGGAGTCTGAGGAAGATCTCGATGAGGACCCATCTAAGGGTTCTACTCCATAGGTGTGTACTTGGGCCAATGTAGTAGTTATAGTAATGTTTATAAGTTTTTGAGAACTCCGTCTGTATATATTTAAGATTGACAGTACTTATGTTATATAGATGATGTATATTATTTTGTGATACTATCTGGGTATTTTTATATTCTGGTAAGTTTATATTTTCAATATCAAGAAATTTTATGACTCACATTTATATTATAGAATATTATTTTATATATAACTTGGGGTAATTCAGTAATAATTAATATAAAGTGTGATACCCTATGGTGGGTGTTACACTCCACCCCTCCATGAATGGGAGGCAAGAACTCAGGAAAAAAAAGGAGAAAAACTAGAAAGAAGGGAGAGAAGAAAGATCTAGAGAGAAGATGAGAAGAGTGTGGAATGAGAGATGCCTCTGTTTCTGACTTCAAACCCCTTAAACTACTCCTTATTTTGGTTTCACATAATTAAAAACCCATTCATTACAAAGCTAGGTCCTTTATGAGCAATTGGACCCAAACCCTATACAATTTGGAGTTCTACAACTCAAGTTATGATCTAAAAAATATCAAAGGGTCTCTAAACTTGTATACAAATTGCAGGGCTAAAAACTCCATCAAAACGTCATATTTTGGAAATGTGGTCTTCAGATGAAATGTAGATATATGTCTTAGCTTTCATTTGCCACTAATTTTAGACCTAAATCACGTCCACAGTCCAAGTTATGCTATTATTAGTGCACACTACTTGGGTTCCATTAATAGAACCTGTGTTCCGACTTCCAGGCCCAATTAGGTCTACTAGACATCCGATTGAGATTTCGAGCTCTTCATCAAAGTTATAGAGCTTCCTCTTAGATTTCCTACAAGGTAAAATTCATAATTATTAGATATCTAAAACTCAAGTTATGGTTGAAATATAGAAACATTGTCAAAACTCATTAATGTTGGAAAAAAATCAATTAGGCCTAATTTGAGCCCAAACTCACAAAACATGACCAAGCTCATTCAATTAAGTTCATGGAGAGTGTAAATGACTAAACATGAGTATTTCTTAATGTATAAATTATATGATTATCAAAATCTCACACACTTAGCATTTTGCACTCCTGGACAAAACACAAAAAACCAAAACAAGGGCACAAAGGATCAACAAAAAAAAAATCAAATTCCAATTGTAATTGGCTAGCTATCATGGATAATGATTTTGATGATAACAAACATGAAGATGATAAGAAGATCAAGTCCAAGATCTTCAAAGAATAGTTTAGGACTTAGGATCTTTGTAAGGAGCCTTTTGGATATCTCATTGGTTAAATTTAAAAGATCTAAAAATCTGTTCTTTAAAATCAAACTGAGGTTTTCAAAATGGTTTTGAAAGATCAAAGGTTTTAGACATTGGAAATGGTTTTCCGAAGCAATTACAAATGAGTTTTTTAACTGTTTTTAACTGAGGTATTCGAATACACCTCTATGGTATTCGAATAACCTGCATCATTTACATACGTTTCTATTTTTCAAATCAGAGGTATTTGAATACCCTTCATGGCATTCGAATACAGTGCTTCTTAAAAACCTATTTTAAGTGATAGGTATTCGAATAACCCTTGTGGTATTCGAATAACCTAATTTCAGAAAATACCTTTTAAATTGAGGTATTCGAATACCCTTAACTGGTATTCGAATAACCCCCCTTTGATCTGTTTTTAAAAAAACCTTTTATCAGAGGTATTCGAATACCCCCTGATGGTATTCGAATAACCCACGAGACTCTGCTCTGGTTTTTGAAAATGGTAGCCAACGTTCTAACATTTAATATGGTTTTAATGACACCCAACGACTCTTTTCTTCATTTCTCTATAAATAGAGACCTTGTGTCTCTTCTGAAGGTTGCCCAACCACTTGAATTATTTTTGCTTGTGCCAAAAATGTGATTCACTATTTTCTCATATTGTCTGTGCTCTTTTCGCCAAAATCTTGAGATATCCTTAGAGAGCTCTATAGTGCTTCAACTTGTGATATTTACTCTTTATGAGAGTTTATTTTTCATCTATTCTCTGCTGTATTTCTGAGAGGGTGAGGTATCCCTCGAAGGCTTTTGTAAAAGGGTGAGGTATCCCTTAGTGAAATTGTGATGGTGAGGTATCCCTCAGTACACGGGTGAGGTATCCTTTGTTGTAAATAAGGTGAGATATCCTTCATAGGGGATGAGGTATCCCTCTAGTATATAGGGTGAGGTATCCCTGTTGTGTAAAAGTTGCAAGCACCTGTTTTAAGCTTGTTTTGAATAGTAAAATATCTCGAATTGTGTTTCGGGGACTAGACGTAGGCCACAAGTGGTTGGTGGTCGAACCAGGATAAATATTGTGCCTGTTTTTCTTCTCTTTATCACTTTATTTATTGCAATTTATTTATCATTGTTTAAATTGTTTATTTACTATTCTTAAGGCATTTCATCATCTTTATATATTCATTATATTACTTCAAGAAATTTGTGTTAAAAAGGATTTGCGAAAAAGTTTTTTAAATACTCAATTCACCCCCCTCTTAAGTACTGAAGCCACTTGGGTAACAAGTGGTATCAGAGCTAGACTCTTGTATAAAGAGCTTAGCCGCTTCAAGAGTACATGGCTTCATCAAATGGTTTTTCAGAAGCAACTTTCATAAATCGACTACCTTTTTTCAATGGGGATGGTTATGCATATTGGAAGGAAAGAATGAAAATCTTTATTGAGGCTGTTGATCTAGATGTGTGGGATGCTGTCGAAAATGGCGTTTATACCTACACGAGTTGTTGATGGTGTAAAAACCGAGACACCTAGAAATGATTAGTCTAAAGATGATAAAAGAAAAGTTCAATATAACTTGATAGCCAAAAACATCACTACCACTGCTTTGGGGTATGATGAATTTTTCAGAATTTCAAATTGTAAAACTGTTAAAGAAATGTGGGACACTTTACAAGTTACCCATGAGGGTACTAGTGAAGTAAAGAGATCGAGAATAAATTCTCTTACTTGAGAATATGAATTATTTAGAATGAACCATGCTGAAAGCATTCAGGAAATATAAAAGAGATTCACCCACATTGTAAATCATCTTGCATCTTTAGGAAAAAAGTTTTTCTAACAAAGATTTGATTAACAAAGTGTTGAGATGTCTTAGCAGGATTTGGCAACCCAAAGTAACAGCCATGTTAGAATCTAGAGACTTGTCAACAATGACATTAGCTATGCTTTTTAGAAAACTTCAAGAGCACGAATTAGAACTCAACAAGCTTGACCTAAGTGAAGAAAATGATACGAAAAATAAAGGGATTGCACTTAAAGTCACCACCTCCACTATCAATAATGAAGATGAAGATGATGGAGATGACATGGACAATGTTGAGCTAAATGAACAAAATCTCAATCTTCTGGCAAGAAAATTTGGTAAATTTCTTAGGAAAAAGGGAACTCAAAGAAAACCTCATTTTCCCCCAAAGAAATTTGAAAAGAAACCCTCCAAAGAAAGAAGAGCCTACATAGCATGGGATGACAATGATATGGACTCCACTGATAGCTCAGATAGTGAGGAAGCCCATCTATGTTTTATGGCCAAAGGAGAAGAAGAAGAAGAAATCGACAATGAGGTAATTTCTAACTTTGACTTATCTCATTCTTATGATGAATTTCAAGAAGCTTTCGAAGAATTGCATGACAAATCTCTTAAGCTCACTAAAATAATTTCTTCATCTAAGAAAACTATTTCTTCTCTAGAAAATCAAATTCTTATTTTAAATGAAGAAATTAAAGAATTAAAAATTGAAAATAAGACATTAGGATTAATTGATGCATGCTCAACCTGCATTTCATATGCTTCTACATCTTTATCTTGTTCTTCATGTCATATACTCGAAAAAGAAATTGAAGACTTAAAGAACACCCTTGCAAAATTCACCTGTGGAAGAGATAATTTAAATATCATATTAGGGAAACAAAGGGTTGTTTTTGAAAAAGCTGGAATTGGTTATAACCCGAAAAATCAGCACAAATCGTATAAAAATTTCTTTATTTATTCAAGTACCTCTAGTAGTCCATTTACTAAATGTTTTTATTGTGGGAAGAAGGGTCATAGTGCATCAACATGCAATGCAAGAAAAAACATTAATACAAAAATTAGAACTAAAATGGTATGGGTTCCCAAGGGTACTATACCCAAAATTGACATTCAAGGACCCAAGAAAATTTGGGTACCAAAAGCCACAAATTGAAATGTGTTGTAGGTGTGCTTGAAGGCCAAGAGCTAACGATGGCATTTTGAATGTGGTTGCTACAAGCACAAAATCGGAAATATTTTCAAGCTCTCTTTCTTATTCTCGTGAAGCTTAAAGTTGCAATCATGAAATAAACTCTTCATCATTAGGTAATAAGTTTCCCTCTCCCAGAATGCACTTCAGTACGTGTTAATCTTGTTTTTCTGATAAAGTTATTCGAATACCTCCCTATGGTATTCGAATACCATTGCATCTGTACGTGAAAATCTATGTTTTTTTGATAGGTCTATTCAAATACCATTATAAGGTATTCGAATACCATACATCAGTACAACGTTCTTGTAGTTTTATAAGCTAGAGTATTTGAATAACTAATATAGTTATTCGAATACCCAGAAACTTATCATATCAGTGTTTCTCACATGCCTCTGGAGCATTCGAATACCTTCTAAGGCATTCGAATACTTGCACCTGCCTTGTCTTCTTTTCTGTGATGGGTATTCGAATACAGCAAGAGGTATTCGAATACCACATGGCTGAAAATCAAATTTACAGCATGATCTCTGTTTTGTTTCTATTCTTTTTTATGCAAATGCAATGTAAAAATATTTGACTCTCTGGATGACATGCTTTTGATGAAATATATCTTATTTTTTTTTAGCCTAAATGAAAATTACATGATGTTCTTCAATGCATATTTCTTAGCTTGTTCTTGCACCTTCTTTTTCTCAAGAATATGCTGCATATTTAAATTCTTTGTAAGGTAAATGCTTAATGTAATTGGCTACTATTTTAATAAATATATGAACAAGTGCAACAAGTGGTATCAACCAAAGTGGTATGAACGTAATAACAAGTAGTAACAAGTAGTAACAAGTAGTAACAAACAAGTAGTTAATTGGCCAAATTAATCAATGAAATATCTTTTGCCCTTGTGAACTCATTTGTTATTTTGCCTTATTATTTTGAATGATTATTTGCTTATGAGTTTGGCTAACCTCAATGGATCCAAAAATTAATGGATACCAAAGAAAATGCTTTGAATTGTTTTGTAGGGTTATAACTACCTCAAGTACACATTTAAATTGAAAAAGTTTATTCAACTTGAGGGAAATAAATGAAGAGGACATGAGGGGACTTTCTTCAAGTACATTGAAATGGAATACTTAATGGAAGAAAGCTCAAGACTATCTTAAATGACTAATTTTTTTTTACATGAGAAGCATACTTAGCATTGACAAAAGCGCCAAATTGGATATTATTATTTTTTTTCATTGCATATAGGGTAAATAATGGTAGTTCTATGCAATGCTCTGATCCCTATAACATTTTTCATCAAGTAAAATATTTAATATCTATGATTCTCTTGATATATGGCAGATTTATAAGAAATTGATAACAATTGGTTATATTTGATAACAAGTGGTAAATGTTTTACTTTTTGATAACAAGTGGTATCAAATATAAATAATTCTCTTGGTAAATGTAATGACTATTTTGATGATAATGCAATGCAATTAGTTGATCTATGAATAAATATATCTTTGCTCATGTGCTGAATATTGCTAAATTTATAAAATTAAACTCTGTTTCTATTCTTGTATGCTATGAATGAACATATCTTATTGGACTGGAATATACTTTGTTTAGCCTATGCTTTATCTTGCCCCATCTTTTTGATCATGACAAAAGAGGGAGAAAAAGCTTGAATTATTTGTTTGAGAAAAGTTAGGGGGAGAAAAAGTAAAAGTTTGGTAAGACAAAAATGAAAATTAGATTCCAAAAGTAAGGGAGAGCTGCTATGCACATCTCTGATATAAATCACCTCATATGAAAAAGAGGGGGAGTAAGTATCTCTAAACAACTTTGTGAATTCCAATTTATATGAACTGATGCTTTTCTCAATGATAGTTTGTCATCATCAAAAAGGGGGATAATGTAATTGGCTAGCTATCATGGATAATAGTTTTGATGATAACAAACATGAAGATGATGAGAAGACCAAGTCCAAGATCTTCAAAGAATAGTTTAAGACTTAGGATCTTTGTAAGGAGCCTTTTGGATATCTCATTAGTTAAATTTAAAAGATCTAAAAATCTGTTCTTTAAAATCAAATTGAGGTTTTCAAAATGGTTTTGAAAGATCAAAGGTTTTAGACATTAGAAATGGTTTTTCGAAGCAATTACAAATGGGTTTTTTAACTGTTTTTAACTGAGGTATTCGAATACACCTCTATGGTATTCGAATAACCTGCATCATTTACATACGTTTCTGTTTTCCAAATCAGAGGTATTTGAATACCCTTCATGGCATTCAAATACAGTGCTTCTTAAAAACCTGTTTTAAGTGATAGGTATTCGAATAACCTTTGTGGTATTCGAATAACCTGATTTTAGAAAATACCTTTTAAATTGAGGTATTTGAATACCCTTAACTGGTATTCGAATAACCCCCCTTTGATCTGTTTTTAAAAAAACCTTTTATCAGAGGTATCTGAATACCCCCTAATGGTATTCGAATAACCCACGAGACTCTGCTCTGGTTTTTGAAAATGACAGCCAACGTTCTTACATTTAATATGATTTTAATGGCACCCAACAACTCTTTTCTTCATTTCTCTATAAATAGAGACCTTGTGTCTCTTCTGAAGGTTGCCCAACCACTTGAATTATTTTTGCTTGTGTCAAAAACGTGATTCACTATTTTCTCATATGTTCTGTACTCTTTTCGCCAAAATCTTGAGATATCCTTAGAGAGCTCTATAGTGCTTCAACTTGTGATATATACTCTTTGTGAGAGTTTATTTTTCATCTATTCTCTGTTGTATTTCTGAGAGGGTGAGGTATCCCTCGAAAGCTTTTGTAAAAGGGTGAGGTATCCCTTAGTGAAATTGTGAGGGTGAGGTATCCCTCAGTACATGGGTGAGGTATCCCTTGTTGTAAAGATGGTGAGGTATCCTTCATAGGGGGTGAGGTATCCCTCTAGTATATAGGGTGAGGTATCCCTGTTGTGTAAAGGTTGCAAGCACCTGTTTTAAGCTTGTTTTGAATAGTGAAAAATCTCGAACTGTGTTTCGGGGACTGGACGCAGGCCACAAGTGGTCGGTGGTCGAACTAGGATAAATATCGTGCCTACTTTTCTTCTCTTTATCTCTTTATTTATTGCAATTTATTTATCATTGTTTAAATTGTTTATTTACTATTCTTAAGGCATTTCATCATCTTTATATATTCATTATATTGCTTCAAGAAATTTGTGTTAAAAAGGGTTTGCGAAAATGTTTTTTAAATACTTAATTCACTCCCCTCTTGAGTACTGAAGCCACTTGTGTAACACCAATGATATTCAAGAATGCAAAAGTTTACAAGCAAGAAGAACAAGAAAAGGTTCAATGGGACAAAACATTCAGAAGATAAAATTTCTTTACATCTCAAGCTGATGAAACTACAAAAACTCATGTTTTTCCATTTCATAATCTTGGTTTTCGTCCTTGTCCAATGCTTTTGACTTAGTTTTGTTCTTAATTTTATGATGTTTTTATCTTTTTGAATTTTTGTTTTCATTACATGTTTTATTTGTTTTCATTAGGTAACTACAGGTGGAAGAATGGATGCTTGATCTAGGGAGAAAAAGTTGAAATGAAGTTGCTGACATTGGGCGCTTAATCGCCCATTTTTCACCGCTTAATCGGTCAAGGACAGAAGGCTAGGGAGCTGCATGCTTAATTGCCCATTTTTGAGCACTTAATCAGTCAAACACAGAGGAAAAAGGTGTCATGTGACTAATTAGTGAAAAATTGAACGCTTAAGCGCTCAGTACAATTAGTTACCTGTTTCTAATGCCTATAAATAGAGAAATTTAGGTTTTTCAGAGAGGGGGAGCCGTTAGACAAAAAAAGAGACCTAATTTAGAAAGCTTTTATGTGGATTTGAAGAGAAGAAGAGTAGGAACTTAGATTTTCTTCAATCTTTCATGGAGTTTTGTATCTTCTTCCCTATTGTCTAGCAAAACTCTCCCTTATTGGGATTAAGTGGATTTTGATGGATCTTGTTTACTTTTGACATGGGATTCAATTAATATAAGTTGTTATTTCTATTTTGAGTTTATGATCTCTTCTCTTTCTGCTTTCTAAAGATGGATTCTCTTTGAAATGATTTTAGGGTTATATGTTGAATGGAAATTTGATGTATAATTGTGCTATGAGATTATGAACCTTGTTTATCTCTAGGCTAGGAATTGTCATCGATTTACTTGTTACCTCATTGAATCCTAAATTCTAATGCTTGTTTCTCTTTAGAATCACTTAAGGAATTAGGGGTTTTATTTGGAAATAAAGGGTCATTTGCCTAAGGAATTAGGACTTGATTATTTTAGGGAATTTAGTAACAAAATAGGAATAATAGCTTATGTTAATCCCAATTGATATGCACCAAGTGAAATTAAATGAAGCTTGATCCCGACTCTTTCATTAATTGAATTATTTTTTCTTGCATACCAAGTGTTTGTTGAATTGCCAAATAGAAAAACCCAAAAATATTGTCATTGCGTTAGTTCACTTGTTTCTTTGTTTTTATCAATAGAGCTCACTTTGATCCAAAATTAAGTTTAAATAGTAGCTACTTTCGAGAATTAGTATTTGGCCATCGATTTCTGAGAATGATATCTGGTATCTCATCGTTTTTATTACTTGATGATTCTGTACACTTGCCATGGTCCCATCAAGTTTTTGACGTCGTTGCCGCGAATCGATTTAACCAATATCGGAAATATCGAAGGTAGCTACTAGTTTAAACATTTTTCTTTTCGTTTATTCATTGTAGTGTTTAGTTTTCTTTAGTTTACTTATTTCATTGAGTTACTTTTGTTCTGACATTGTGTCTCTATTGAGTGCGAGCTTGACCAGCTTTTTTTTTAATTCTAAAATAGAAAGAACCGCAAGAGCTTTGAGGAAGCAAGTAAGAGAACGAAGAAGGAATTTGGATGACACTCATATTATTGTTGAAGACATGGCAGACAATGGAGAAAATCAAACCCACACATGGATGGAGAAAATCTAGACCCTCCACCACCACATCCACCCGTTAGGACTCTTATGGATTACTTAATTCCTATCATGGATGGGTGTGGAGCAAGCATAACAAGACCTCTAGTTCAAGCAAATAATTTTGAATTAAAGCCAGCTCTACTTCATTTGGTTCAAAACAATCAGTTTGGAGGATTTGACAATGAGGACCCACATGCACATATAGCAAGCTTCTTGCAAATTTGTGATACTGTGAAGCTGAACGGGGTGAGTGAGGATGCTATTCATTTAAGGTTGTTCCCTCTCTCCTTGAGGGACAAAGCTAAGAACTGGTTGGACTTATTGGCGAGGGGAAGCATTACCACTTGGGTTGTCTTAGTCCAGAAATTTCTAACAAGGTATTTTCCTCCTTCCAAAGTTGTGAAGTTGAGAAGTGAGATTACTTCGTTCAGACAACATGATGGGGAATCTCTCAGTGAGGCATGAGACAGATATAACGAAATGCTAAGGAAGTGTCCACATCACTATTTTGACTTCTAGATCCATGTGCAGAGTTTTTTTATAATGGCATGTTACCCTAGACCAGAGCCATGGTTGATGTTATAGTAGGTGGGGCTTTGAATTATAAAACTCCAGAGGAAGCTTACGATTTATTTGAGATGATGGCCAACAATGACTACTAGAGAAATGGGGAAAGAGTTGTGGTAAAGAAATGGTACTTAGAGATTGATTCAATGAACGCACATTTTGACTCAACAACTTGAGAATCTCATGAAAAATGTTGACACTCTAAGTGTAAATGTAGTGAGTAATACTCCTTTGGTTTGTGATTTCTATGGAGGTGAACATGGGAATATAGATTGTCCAGGAAATATGTTTGGACCTTCGGCTCAAGAGCAAGTTAACTTTATGAACAATCCTCAAAGGCAACAGAATAACCCCTACTCCAACACTTACAACTCGGGATGGAGGAGCCACCCTAATTTTTCATGGAGTAATCCAGGCAATCAAGTTCAACCAAGACAGCAGATAGGATATCAAGGACATCCTCATCATTTATCATATCAAGGTCCTTCATCTTCTCAACCTCATTCTATTGAAAAGAAAGCTTCCTAGGAGTTAGCCTTAGAGAAATTGGCTACACAAACCTCGTCCTTTGTTTAAAAAACTATTGATTTTATGGAGGAGACAAGAGCAGGGTTTAGAAATCAAGATTCTTCAATCCGTAATCTAGAAACTCAGGTGGGCCAGCTTACAAACAACTTTCGGAGAGACCTCCAGGTTCATTGCCAAGTGACACAGTCCCAAATCCTAGAGGAAATGAGCATGTGAAAGCCATAACAACTAGGAGCGAGAAAGTAATTGAACCTCAACCAAGGAAGGAGAAAAACAGTGAAGGTAAAGTTGAGAAACTTAGTGAAGAAGTGCCTCATGCGGAAGTTAAAGTATCTCAAGGTGATTTGTCTAATGACTCGAATGAAAATGAGTCACAAAAGGGGCAAGAAGTGAAGATGCCACTGTCAACCATCATGTTTCCATTCCCTCAATGACTCAAGAAAAAGCAAGACAAAAAATAGTTTGGAAAGCTTCTAGAGGTGTTTAACAAGCTGCAAATCAATATATCATTTGCTGAAGCTCTAGAACAAATGTCTTCTTATGTGAAATTTATAAAAGAGTTGTTGTCTAAGAAGAGAAGGATTGGGAATGAGGAAACTATTATGCTCACAGAGGAGTGCAGTGCAATTTTACAAAAGAAACTCCCTTTGAAGCTTAAAGATCCTGAGAGTTTTTCAATTCCTTGCACCATTGGTGATAGAACATTTGGTAAAGCCCTTTGCGATCTTGGAGCAAATATAAGTCTCATGCCTTTGTCCATTTTCAATAGTTGGGGATTGAACAAATAAAGCCTACCATGGTAACTCTCCAATTTGCGGATAGGTTGGTGAAGCATCCATATAGGATAATTGAAGATGTCTTGGTGATAGTGGACAAATTCATCTTCCTAGTGGATTTTGTTGTTCTAGACATGGAAGAGGATGGAGACATTCCATTGATATTGAGTCGGTCATTCCTTGCAATCGGGAGAGCTCTTATTGATGTAGCAGATTGAACTTTGACTTTGAAGGTCCAAGATGAAGGTGTCACTTTTAATGTGTTTGAGGCTATGAAGCCTCCGGGAGATAGAGAAAGATGTTTTAGCATCGATGTACTTGAATCTTTTATCTCCAAGTCATATAGGGAAAACAACCTCTTTTTGCCACTTGAAAAAGTCCTTATTGAATCAAAGGTAGAAGTTGAAGAAGACGATGACTCACTGGTTAGAGAAGTACTTAGCTTGTTGGAAGCCTCATCTCCCTATCCTAAGAATGCACAACCGGAATGGGAGGAATTAATGAGAGGAAAAGAGGAAGCCATCCAAAAAAAGAATGAAGCACCGGAGGTTGAACTCAAGTCATTACCCATACATTTTAAATACTCTTTTCTTGGTGAGCAAAACTTTTATCCTATCATCATTAGCTCTGAGTTGAGTAAATTGGAGTAGGAAAAACTATTGAGAGTACTACCTTGGATGGTCGATCAGAGACTTAAAAGGGATAAGCCCTTCTTTATGTATGCACAAAATTCTCATAGAGGAGAACCATAAAACAGTCATGCAGCCACAAAGAAGGCTTAATCCGACAATGAAGGAGGTGGTTCAGAAGGATATTTTCAAGCTTCTTAATGCTGGTCTTATATACCCTATTTCAGACAGTCCTTGGGTTAATCTTGTCCAGGTGATACCTAAGAAGGGCGAGACAACATTGATCAGAAATGAAAATAATGAGTTGATTCCCACTAGGACTGTGACTGGATGGAGGTTGTCCATCAATTATAGGAAGCTTAATGATGCTACAAGGAAGGATAACTTCCCTCTTCCTTTCATTGACCAGATATTTGAACAGTTAGCTAGCTATACGTACTATTGCTTTCTAGATGAATATTCCGACTATAATCAGATTCTGGTGGCTCCTGAAGATCAAGAGAAGACTACTTTTACATGTCCTTATGGAGTATTCGCCTACAGAAGAATGTCGTTCGGACTTTGCAATGCACCAACCACATTTCAAAGGTGTATGATGTCAATCTTCTCTGATATGATTGAAAAACATATCGAAGTTTTTATGGACGACTTCTCTATCTTTGGCTTTTCCTTTGATAATTGTTTGTATAACTTGTCATTAGTGTTGAAAATATGTGAAGAGTCAAATTTAGTTTTAAATTAGGAGAAATGTCATTTCATGGTGAGAGAGGGAATTGTCTTTGGGCATCGTATCTCTGTTAAAAGGATAGGGGTTGATCATGCCAAGATTGAAGTTATTGAAAAACTTCCCCCTCCTACGAATGTAAAGAGCATTCGTAGTTTTCTAGGGCGTGTTGGCTTTTACAAGAGATTCATAAAATACTTTTCAAAAATTGCTAAACCTCTTAGTGATCTTCTTGTAAAAGATGATCCCTTCAACTTTAATGATGCATGCATGTTAGCTTTTAATATTTTGAAGCATAAACTAACCACTGCACCAATTGTCACTACACCTGATTGGGATTTGCCATTTGAAATTATGTGCGATGCTAGTGACACTATTGTAAGTGCAGTTTTAGGCCAAAGGAAAAATAAGTTGTTGCATATAGTTTACTATGCGAGTCATGTTTTGAATGGTGCACAACTTAATTATGCAACTAGTGAAAAAGAACTGTTGGTTGTTGCTTATGCATTTGACAAGTTTCGTTCTTACTTGGTAGGTACCAAGGTGATTATGTACACGGATCATGCAGCTATCCAGTATTTGTTCGCCAAACAAGATTCAAAACCAAGGCTTATCCGGTGCATCCTACTGCTCCAAGAATTTGATTTGGAGATAAGGGATAAGAAAAGGGACCGAGAATCCTGCAGTGGATCACTCGTCTCGGTAGGAAAATGCAAAAGAAAATGAGGAGAAAAGACTAATTAATGATCAGTTTTCTAATGAGCAATTGTCGTTCGTGGTGAGTTTGCCATGGTACACCAATATAGCCAACTACAAGGTTGGCAAGGTGGTTCTTGTGGACTTCAACTCACAACAACAAAAAATGTTCTTTCATGAAGCCAAGTTTTATGTGCGGGACGAACCATTTCTGTACAAGATGGGTGTTGATGGTCTATTGAGAAGATATGTGCCCGAGGAAGAGCAAGAACAAATTTTGTGGCATTGTTACAATTCCAGGTATGGTGGACATTTAAGTGGAGATAGGACAACAACTAAGGTCCTACAATCCAGGCTATTTTGGCCATCACTCTTTAAGGATGCATTTGCTTATATCAAGAGATGTGATAGATGCCAACGGATTGGAAACATATCAAAGAGGAATGAGATGCCCCAAAATCCCATTTTAGAAGTTGAAGTATTTGACGCGTTTGGGGTATCAACTTCATGGGCCCTTTTCCTTCTTCATTTTCTAAGGTTTACATCTTGGTGGCTTTCAACTATGTATCAAAATAGGTGGAAGTTGTTGCAACTTCAACCAATGATGCAAAAGTGGTGATCAATTTCTAGAAGAAGAACATATTTTCAAGGTTTGGGGGGCCTAGAGTGTTGATTAGTGATGAGGGAACCCATTTCTGCAATAGGAAGCTAGAGACTTAATGTTCACCATAGAGTTGCCACTCCATATCACCCACACACCAGTGGCCAAGTTGAGGTGTCTAACCACCAATTGAAGCAAATTCTGGAGAAAACGGTGAATTCTTCTAGGAAAGATTGGGCAATAAAGCTGGATGATGCTCTTTGGGCATATAGGATAACCTTCAAGACTCCGATTGGCATGTCTCCATTCCAATTGGTCTATGGCAAAGCTTACCATTTGCCCTTTGAATTTGGAATATAAGGCATTATGGGCAACAAAGTATTTGAATTTCGATTTGGCCAAATCGAGTGAGTCAAGAATCTTGCAGCTTCATGAACTTGAAGAATTCCAGAATTTTGCCTATGAGAATGCCAAGATCTATAAGGAAAATACAAAGAAATGGCGTGACAAGGAGATTGTGCGGAAAGAGTTTTGGGAAGGACAATTAGTGTTTTTATATAATTCAAGATTGAAGTTATTTCCTGGAAAGCTCAGTCTAGGTGGTCTGGCCCTTTTGAGATCAAGCAAGTGTTTCCTAATGGTGCAGTGGAAGTGAAGGATCCGAACTCCGATAGAAGCTTCAAAATGAATGAGCAAATGTAACACCCCTTGATTTAATAACCACAACACAATTGTCATTATGCCATACTCACTAAATTTTGGCGTGCTACAACTCAACAACAAGTTCTTAAATTTAAATCATTGTGCATATATAGAAAATAAGAGCCACGTATGAAGTATATTTAGTACACAACTTCTAAAATACAACCATCAAAAGAAAGTACATTCCATATATACAGATATATCCTTAACATAAGGTATTGTTAACACAAAACATAATACTTACATATTCAAACAACAGAAGATATGCACAACTACCATATAAAAACTTAACCCGACCCAAGTCCAAACACCTCTGGAACCAGAACGGGCAAATTCCCCGATCGAGGCATGTCGCGATGGACGGGAGTCTGGGTAGTCGACTCCATAGAATCCTCCCTAGGGGTGTAATGTCGATCACCACACAGGTCTCTAATGGGAATAGAGAACTCCACATGCTCAAAAGCATTGAAGGTGAAAGTAGTAACTTATTGGCTCTTTTGCTTACCGTAAGTGCACGAGTCGTATTTGTAGTGTAGCTAGGAGTCAGATATCATTCCCACGAGGACAAATGTTAAATTCAGTACTAAATATAAACTAATAACTCAAGTACTTTTATTCAAGGACATATAAATCGAAAAGGTTTGTGTTAATTAATTTTAAGAACTTACAAACTATAAGATTGAAATTTGAGTTAATGATTAGAGAATAGGGAATCCTTTTTTACTTTCTACTTCCATTGATAACAAGTAATCCTTATGAATAATATAAATGTAATGGCTAGGTTAGCTTGGGAATCTGATTTAGCCAAAAGCCTATATCTAGGTCAATCACCCCTAGTATCACTTACCTAATCCACTATGTTTTCATGAGAACTAGTGTAAGTTTCACTAATGAACTATCTATTCTTAATAATTACTATACATGGCCAATAGGTATATTTCTATCCTATTAACGAATCATCTCATCCAAGCCAATTGAATGAAATAGAACATGCATCAATCATACACACGATCTCAAATCCAAATTCCTATTTCTAGGTTCATTAGATTTTAACAAATCAATTGAAAGCTGATCAAACATTTAAAGCATTAAGCATTATATGATTGAACAAAAACTAAATCATATATATAACTCAAATGATTACAAGTTTAATCAATATCCATAGGAGGATCCAAAGTAAAACCCTGTAAACAGCCTAGCTAGCCATGACAAACGAAAATATATCTCAAATACTCATAGTCATGGAGATGGAAAAGAGAAAGGAGAAGAAAAGAGAAGAACAAAGCTTAAGGGGATGATCCTCCTAGCTTCAATCCTCCACTAAGGTGAAGAGAGACTCCAAACTTAGTCACTTTTGCTTCCTTATAGTCTGAAATGCTAAAACCTGGCTGCATCTTTCTAAAATATGATCTAACTCCTTCAGAAAATTAATACAACAGTATTTATAAGGGTCAGAAAGCAGATTCACGCCGCGACATTCAACTACTTATGCCACGACGCGCAAAATGCGTAGCTCTCTGACTTTGATGCAGGGGAGGCAACACACCGCGACATGCACATGTCACGCCACGGCATGACAAGCTGATCCTTGCATTTAGCTTTCTCTTGCAAGGCTGGTCCAAATCTGAAATGGTTCACTTAGTTGGAACCTTACCTGCCATAGAGAAATTTCCAATTCAATAATCAGTGCAAATGTACTCAATATATCCAAGAATCAGACACATTTTCTCATAATCATGATGGAAGACATTGAAATCAAATCATATGAGTATACAGCTAAACTCTTCCATTCATGCATCAAAACAAGGACTAAGCAGACAATAAAGCACAGATATGGGGTTCAAATAACTACAATTTGTGAAATTATCATAACCCCAAGATAGGTACTACTCCTAAGCAGAGTCACCTCCCCTCTATACACGAAACGCTCGGTGTCACGGTCGACATGCCAAGCATTGATGCCTCCATGAAACCGTACCTGCATGTAACCAAAGAAATCTCGTCTAGGCACCATCACCGTAGTCAGTAGTCAATCCACTAAAAATCCAAATGATTCACCATCGCCTTCCTTCACAGTCTTCTTCAACATAGTTGTAACTCAGGACAATACAACAAAAAGGTGAGATCCCCTACATTGCATACCAAAATGGCAGCGAAGAAAATGATTCAAATGATAAAGTCATTCCATACATACATATATTACAGATATATTCAAGTTATCAATTTCATGTATGTCATCAGAAAGCATATCCCACAATAATATAAACATTAACAGCATTATAACAACAAATATCCACCATAGATATATAATGATTATGTCGGCACAATATGTATGTTGACCATGCCACGACAATGTGTGTACTGACCATGTGTATGCATACTGAACCAGTTCCTACTCCATGGAGCTAATACTCAAACTCAGATGAACGTTCCAGAAGATCTGCCACCCTCAATGACAGTCTACGCCGGACCACGAAAAGAAATAGTGCTTGTCGGTTCTTTGTCAGTGCGTTGCAATGGTTCTTCATGGCCAGAGGTATATAGTGTGACAACTAGGTCACTAAATGAATCACCTTGCCCTGACACACCCTGAAATCCTTCCCTTAGATCACACTACTCAATTCTCGTTCACTCCTAGGCAACAAAAGCCATACAGACACTGACTGTATGATGTTCAATGCATGATAACTCAATGCATAACTCAAGCTACCATTGTACTGTTCCCAATGATATTAGAACAATCGTCCATACAATTGTCTAACACTATTTGTATCAATGATATTATATAATTGCCTATACGATTACATAATAACACTGATCCACCCGGGTCCAACACATCAGCACAACAACAAACTAGTGTATAATGTTCAATGCACGATAATTCAATGCATAACCTAAGCCTCCACAGGCCACAAACCATATTTTAACAAAATTGGGTCCAGTACACGGGCCCGATAGCAAACCACTATTTTCATAAATGTGTAAACATTTTCCACTGTTTTCCCAAAATCCACATTATATTACTTTACTGAAAACTGCTTTCATTACCTTTACTAAAATCCTCCTAAACAAAATGTTTTGAGTTCCAAATCACTTTTAAAACTTATCCTCCATTATCTTAATCAAAATAATTGTTATCTACTAATAAAACTTTGTTCCATTCTTCTTAAATAAAATACTTTTAGATCTCAAATCACTTTTAAAACTCCTGTTCTATTTCTTATAAAAATCATTATTTACTAATAAAAACTATACGTTTCCCATATTCCGCTTAAAAATCTTTTTATAATAAAATACTTTAAACTTGGCATCCTTTTCCCAATTCACTATTTATGATCTTTGTTAAAAATCTCTTCTTTCCAATTTATAAAATCTTATACATTTTCTTTCCAAGCATTAAAAATCTTAAATTCATATTCTTATTACCTAATCACTAAATCCACACTTTATGAAGTATCCTTGACTTGATTACTCCTATTTTAAATAGAGTGGCTGTGAGCCATAAAGGTTCTTGGACTTAAAATCTCTTTCCTCTTACATATATTCATAGCATACAACATATCAGTATCCCACCATAACGAATTTGTGCATACTTTCAAGCCACAAAGATAACATAGACAACCCAGTACAAACTATCTAATTCATAAAATCAAGTATATAAATTAACATAGCAATTAAACAACCATATAACTTTCATGCATACTATCAACTTCATATAAAGCAAACATGATTAAACAAGCACAAGTAGTCATCATCACACAATCAAGTGAAGGAATCCTCACATGGATTCTTCACTTACAAACACAAAATTTCCATTTTCTCACCACCATATTTGGTTGATGAGGTTAATCTCCCTCTTACCTTAAGAGAAGATAAAAAAGAAGGCTCCTTGATGTCTCCTTGATTGATTTTTGTCCTCCACCAAAGCCAAACCCTAGAAGTTTTTAAACATCCACACACCACAAATAAGCCATAAACAAGGCATGGCCAAAAATCACTTGGTTTAGAAACCTTGAAATCAAGAGAAAAACGAAAAAGGAGAGATTTTCACCTTAAAAGCCATAAACTTTGATATTGAAAAAGTGCTTGATGATGGAAGATTTAGAAGATGGTCACAACATGAAAAAGTCTTCAAATGTGGTCTAGATTCTAGAAATGTGGATGGATGAAATTAAAGAAAATGGATGAGTGGTTCTTGGGGTGTTGGCCAAAACTTCTATGGAGAGAAAAAAGGAGAGAACTTTTTGTGCTTTCACTTTTATGGAAGTGAAATGAGGATGAACAATGAAGAACTAGGCTTAGGACTCACCAATATGTGTGGTTGATTTAGGATGAACAAAAGTGAATGGTGTTCTTGGGTGCCTTGACCGTATCTCACAAAGAAGAGAAAAATGAGGGTTTTGAGTGTAGTTTTCTTGAAAGTCAGAGAAATGAATTTAGAAAAAATAAAACATATTTTTGGTCATCTAAAGCTTCTCCAAGAAGCTCCAACTGTAGCTTTCAATGAGAGAGAGAAAAGAGCTTTTTGTTTCTTGATTGGAAGTGAAATGAATTAAGAAAAGTGAATGAATGCAAATGTGGTCATCTTTTTGTATGTACCAACCATAGCTTCCTTTCCAAGGAGAGAGAGAAAAGCTTCTCCAAGAAGCCTCACAAAGCTTCCTTAGGAAGCTAACTTCCTATTGGTTACTTTTTTAGAAAGTCCAAGGTGATGTCATGTAGATGATATCACCTAAAGTGGCTTTTAGAAAAAGTAAGTTATACTATCCATCAAATATTTTACTAAAAATTATTATCCAATAGACAAAAGTTATAGCTAACAAAACTAGTATTTATTATCTAACGGATATAAAATATACTGCAATTTTATTTATCAGATAAAATCTTGAAAAATAAAAATTTTGTAAATTGTGTCCAGCCTCAGGTTTAGTAAGATCCCCCATCGATATTTCCACAGTCCAAGGTTTCCAGCTTCAGGGAAAATATTTTATTTTCTCGGCTCTGCTTAGTGTGTACGTAAATTGAGAAATATATTAAAATAATCAAAATCACTGAAATAATTCACAAAAATTCACAAAAATCACAAATATAGTAAAATGAATATAAATCACGAAACAAGCAATTTCTAGGGTGTTACAGCAAAGGCTCAAACTCTACTTTGGGGAACATGTTAAGAGAAGAAGGGAGTCCATCAATCTGATTTCCACTTGAGAAGCACACCGTCAGGCTCGGGACGTTAAACAAGCTCTTTTTCGGAGGCAACCCAAAATTTCTTACTCCTTTTACTTTCATTTTATTTTACAGCCATGCATAGTCCTTAACTTAATTTAGTTGTTTATTTTTGTTATTATAGTTGTCTATTTTGTTATTTTATTCCTGGTGTGTGTGAGGTCCCTTCAAATTTTGTGTTAAATATCACATCTAGGTGGTCTAGCAGACAGCTGGTGTGGTTTGTTAGTTAGAGCTTTAATCCTGTTTTGGGAACTTAAGCACTCAAAAATTGGGTGCCTAAGCGCCCATTATTTTTGCTCTCTGAGATCAAATAATTAGGCGCTCAAGAATTGAGTGTTTAAAGCTCTCAAATCCTTTTCAATTCTATGATCCAGAAATTGATAAGTTTTCACTTATTAATCGTGCAAAGAGAGCCAATTCTTCTGCCATCCAGCGATTAAGCAGTAACTTTTCACCGCTTAAGCGCTCAAACCCAAAATCTCCTCTGCCATCTACCGATTAAGCGGTCACTTTTCATCGCTTAAGCGCTCAACCACAGAAAGAGAATATCCCTCTGCCTTCCAGTGATTAAGTTGTTACTTTTCACCGTTTAATCGCACAACCCCTAAGTGAAACTACTCCTCTGCCTTCCAACGATTAGGCAGTCACTTTTCACCACTTAATCACGCGCTATTAGATGCGTAACTTTAAGAAAGGTTCTTCCTTTTTTTTCCTTATTTCTTTCTCTCAAACACATCACTCTCTCTCACTTTCACTCCAAATCCTCTCTAATCACTCTCAAACCACCCAAACACTAACCCAATCTCTCTTCTACACCCCAATCGCACCTCACCATCATCCTCAAGCTGAGTGATTCTTGTGCAATCCTCCTTCAAACACCCATTCGTAACCTAGGGCATGAATTTGGGGCAAAATTTGGGATTTCTTGATTGGTGCGTACCCAGCCCATGATTTTCCCTCAATTAGGTAATTTCTTCACTTCCTAGTTGCCTAAGGTTAGGATTTCTCTTATAAATTGTTGAATACTCATGTTGAACTCTTGAGATTTGTGGGTACCTTGGGTTTCATGCTCTTCGTGAATACTAGGGGGTTTTCTGAGTTGTGAGTTGATCAATTGTGAGTCATGAGTTGATGAATTGCAGTTTTTGGTAAGAAAGCTTGAGTTAATGAATATGTTGCTTTGATGAATATTTGTGAGTTGATGAAGTTTCTGATTCTCGTGTTTCCTATTAAGGGTTTAGTGGCATTGGGGTTACAGTGAATGTAGAACATACTCCTTATGGGTTGTTGGTTTACTCTTGATTATGCGTACATTTGCTTATGCTACAGTTGTTTTGTTTCCTGTGTTTTGATGCATGCATTTGAAGACATTTTGGGTTCTTATGTTGCTCTGTGCATTTATTTATGTCGAGAAAAATTTGAAACTTGAAAACCATTGGTATTTTGCTCCCAGGAATCATTTGTCTAAAACTGATTGAATTCTGCTCATTGTATAAATTGTTATCTGGGCAAATTATTTTGCAATTGTGGTGGATGGTATTATGTACTCCTTGCCTTGCATTAAAGAGTTAGTTTTGCAAGATGTTTTGTGTTATTTTGAGAAGTATTTATATCTTGTTTTGTGAGCAGCTGCTTTTATCCAGTTATGTTGAATGCCTACGCATGATATATCTTGTTGGTTCTGTTATATTGAGCCCTGCTTCACATGCTATTTTCTTTCTTTGTAGAATTACCTTTTCCCTATAGCGCCCAATAAGAAAAGAAAGGAAATGGCAGGATCTAGTTCTCGGAGCAGTACCTTTGATGCATATCACTTTCGCTCTCCACAACATGAAGAACGATATCAAAAAATAGTGGGCAAGAAGGGTACCATCAAAGAAAGAGGGATAGACCTTCAAGGCGACAGATACCACCCTATTCTTGATGAAATTTGGTGGTGAAATTAGGAGAGATTTTGTGCTCCTCCGGAACCAAGCAGGCCTACTCTAGTGAGAGAGTTCTATACCAACAACTTCAATGAGAAGAATAAGAAGAGACATCCAATCATATATGCTGAAAAATTTCAGAACTATATGAGGGGTCACGAGATCTAGTTTGGAAAAGATGAACTAAATGAGTTGCTCGGCACAGATATCACCTTACAAAGAGCTGGCCATTGTGGATATGCCAGATTGGTGAACCGAGGCTGGGACAAAGAAGAAGTACTCTGAGAACTGTGCAGGGAAAGAGCTGTTTGGGAATGTGATGTTAATGATGCTCCTAAGCATCTTAGAAAAAGTGATCTAAAAGCCATTCCCAAAGCCTGGTACACCTTCATTCAAGCCACCATCCTTCCCTGCTCCCACACACATGAAGTCATAGTTAATAGGGCTTTGCTTATCTTTGCCATCATCACTGGCCTGCCGGTTAATGTGGGTCAAATAATCTCTTCTCACATCAATGACTTAGTGAACAATGATATTGCGAAATTGGTCTATCCATCCATCTTCACAAAACTATGCTAGAAAGCGGCATCCCACTGAAGAATGACATGGAAGAAAAAGTTGCCCCATCCGTGGATACTGTTATGATGGATGCTTACTTCACTGAGGAAGGTGTGCCACTCCAACATTCTCCTCTGCCAGCTTATGTACAATGCAAACGGCAATGACTCTCGGCCAAAGAATGGCTAACCAAGGTTGAGCGCAAGGTGCGAGAATGCAATGACAAATTAACTCATGTTATGCATTATGTGACTAGCTTGGAAGGAATGATGCGTAACCTGGCTTCACATTTGAATAAAGATCTAGATGAACTTAGAGGCTTGCCACTCTATGCCCTTCGAGAGGCATATGATGATACAGAAGATGATGAAGAAGAAGATGACGAGGAGCAGGAGTGATCCAATGCCAACAGATTAAGCTTTTCTCTACTTTGCAATTTTTTTTATTTTTTTTTCTTTCTTTCCCAGTTCTGTTGTCACTTGTTTTTGTTCAGTTTGCACAGTGGGGACACTATTTAATTTTAGTTTGGGGGGTAGCCTTATATGTTTTTGGTTTTTATTAAGTTATATTCTGTCAAACTGTGCATGCCAGTATGCTGAATTGAACAACCAATGATTGTTGAAATTATGGATTGACCCATTTTCTTTGGATATTATATGAGAATCTGCGAGTTGCAATGTTTCTCTATTGCTTTGATTGTGTATGGATGCACTTCCCATTTTCATGATTGATAGACCTTGGAATATGTATGTATAGCAAACTTAGAGAAATTTTATAGGATTGAATCTGTATGAATGACTAGTATCTAGAAGTTGTTAGATTCTTTCTTAAGGCGAAATCTTAAGTAGTGCATGATTGAGGAGATGATAAGGGTCTTCTTTGAACCGTTGAGCCTTTCCAGTCAACCTTAAAAATGTTTATATCCTTAGGTTCCTTTTTGCAGCTTGGTTTTTGTTTGGCCTTGATTCCTTTTCTTTACCCACAATTTCCTTTCCCATATCTATAAAAAAAATGCCTACTTACACACCTTTTGTTGAATGCATGTTTTGCATTATTACATTATTCAAGCCTTAATCAATTGGTGCATGAGATTTTTTAGAAGTCTGGAAGAAAAAGAAAAGGAGAAGAAAGTCCACCCAAAGTGTTAAAGAAATAAGTTTGGGGGTAGAAATATATTTCAAAATAAAAAATAAATAAATAAATAAATAAAATACAAAGTATGTGATGGATTTGCACTTGTTCAATATTTTGAGGCTTAGATTGTGAATTGTGCTTGATTTTGCATCTCAACCTTTGTTTTGCTCATCTTACCCCTTCTTTCATAACCATCGCCCTTGGCCTTACATTACAAGCTTGGTAAAGTTCTTTTGATCCTTGGTTATGTACTGCTTACATTAGTGGAGAGAGAGATAAAAAACAACCCTATGGATGCGAGTCTGATGTACATTTGCATTCTTGTAAACCTATCTGGGTTTGAACTTCAGTGTAATTTGGTTTTTCATTCTTGTTCTTGGGAAGTCTGCTTTACATGAGAGTTACATGTGGAAGCATTGTGATAACTAGATTATACATGTGTAACACTTTGAAAATTGAGGTTGTGAAGCAATTGCTGAGGATTTGAATGATTTTCAACCACTGGTATTGTCAAGTTTTAGTCCACATGTTTTGAGTTTTTATTTTACATTTTTATTATTTATTTTATTTTGTTTTTAATTTTCTTTTTTATTTTTGCTTGAAGACAAACAAAATTTTAAGTTTGGGGGAGTGATGAAATTGTAAAAACTCATGTTTTTCCATTTCATAATCTTGGTTTTCGTCTTTGTCCTATGCTTTTGACTTAGTTTTGTTCTCAATTTTTATCATGCTTCTATCTTTTTGAATTTTTGTTTTCATTACTTGTTTTATTTGTTTTCATTAGGTAAGTGTCGGTGGAAGTGTAACACCCCAACTTCTGGTTAAATTACTATATTGTCCTAAATGTACTGTTTTATGTTTTCTGTGAGTTATAAAATCAATTTGACTGTTTCATGACTGTATTTGATTGTTGTATGTGATTTACTCCGAGTCAAGAAAATAATAATTTTTGGGCCGAGAAAATCTTAATTTGATTATTCGGAGCTGATGGATCTTACTAAACCCAATTCCGAATGATACGTGTATCAATCTTTTAATTTTTAGAATTTAACTGTACAATAAAAATATTTTATAATATTATTTTATTAGACAGTACTTACTGTCTTAAAAACAGTAGATTATGCTCCAATGGACCATGGACCTGGAAAAGTCTGTGAGATCTACTCTTGGTGAATCAGTCAACAAAGTTGGCTTGAACTATTTTAAGAAACTTAACCAAATGCACCTAAGTCTAACTAGATTGCCTAAGTGAACTCAAACTTAGTTTGCTCTCCCTTGGAACATTTCGGCTAAGTCTCTTCAAGAAGGATCAAGAAGCTCTGTGACTTGATTTTCTACACCAATAGGAAGCTAACTTAGGGGCGAAGCCTTGGATATCAACCCTTGATCACATGTAAGGTCATTAGGAGTCCTTGGATGGTCAACAAAGATGGCCACCTCCTTTGAGGGAGCTCCATGACCAAGTGATTAGGAGGGGTAGGAGATCATTTGTGTTAAGTCATTTCATCTTCATTTTCATTTTTACTATCACCCAAACTCTCTTCTCTTTCTACCAAGAACTAAAAACACCATTGTTACTCCTTGAGAGGCTCACGGCCAACACCTCCAACCAATACCTCTACTCTTCTAAATTTTCACTTAACACCACTTCTCAAATCCAAACATTATTCTAAGCATCTTCCATCTTGAAAGTTTCTTCAAAAAAATTCATTTGGAGCTTGGAAAACCACCTTGAAGTTTCTTTCCTACAAGGTGAAAATCATTGTTTCTTATATCTAACTTGATTTCTTAGGTTCTAAGCCATGATTGATCCATGATTTATATTTTTCTCCTATAGTTATAACTCTTTAAATTTTGTTTAAGCTTGTTAGGGATTCTTTGGAGGTCACACGAAATTACTAGGAGGAGTTAGAAGGAGTTTGTCTTCCCTTAAGGTAAGAGGGAGATTTAATCTTATCAACCTTATGTGGTGGTGAGCAAATAGATGTATTTGTGGTGAAGAATCCATAAGGATTCATTCACTTGGTTGTTTAATGCCTTTTCTATTTGTGATTGATTATGTGTGCAAGCATGTCTATAGCTTTAAAATATATGGTATGTATTCATAGATGTATGATAATTATTGTAGGATGTGAATAACATGTGAGGATTTGCATGAGTGTTCCAAAGAACACAAGGAAGCTCACAACTTCTTCATACTAAAGGGAACCAAAATGTTCTCAACCATTTTCTAAAAGAATGACTTAATTGATTTAATGGGATTGATGAATTTTACAATGACTTAAAGGATGACAAATAATTCAAAGATGATTTATAAAGGATACTTTAATTTTGGCCAACATGCCACTTGATTTTATCTTTGATCCAAAATTTATTTTCTAAGTGTAGACTAAGTAATTAACTTAAAGAGAACTCAATTTCAATGGATTTTAAAGAACAAAATAAATGAACTTTTTATTAGAAACCTAATTAGAGAAATTAAGTATAGATTAGAAATAAATCGAACACTTGAAAATACTAACGTAGAGCTCACCCTTTGGGTTTTGAAGTGTGTTACCAAGTTTCAAGGTATAGATAATGGTTATGACTAAAAGAGGCAATTTTTAAAGGAAAACATAGAAAATATCACTTAATGGATTTTCTAGACGAAATATTGTCAAAATTAATTAAAAATGAACAAATGATGGAAAAAGTTTTAAAATATAACTTAGAACGTAAAGAAATATTTACGTAGTTGAAAAATACTAGAAATAGCTTACGCGTATCTAAAATAATGATTTTTAAGCTACGCAATTGAGAAAATGATTTAAAAACACTACGCGACATTAAAAATGTCAAAAAATATTTACACAATTTGAAAACGTTGGAAAAAGGTGACGCAGATGTGAAAATGCGATAAAATCTTTACGCGACTAAAAGGAACAGTAAGTTTACTGTCGGGCCAAAGTGGTGGACCTAAACATGAGAAATAGTACTGTCAAGTCAAGACATAATATATTTGGAAACATTGATATTGAGGGTATTTGCATAATTTTGGTTCATGTTCATGCATTGAGAGATGTGTCAATTTGGTTGAAATTGACGATTGGCTAATGAGATGAATTACACCGTGTTGTGGGTGTGATAGGTGTAGTGTGGTTCATTGAGTGAACTTGGAGGCGTTAGTGTGTGGAGGATTCCACATGTGGATAGTTGGTAGCTCCTCTGGGCCGTGGTAACGGGCAACGCACTAACAATCTCGAAAAGCACTATTCTTAATCAAGATCATATGGAGACTATCCGGTACAATGCCTGTTGTGCACGACGATTAGACTGTGTACTACTTACACGATGATTTGACTGTGTACTGTTTACACCACGTTTGACTGTGTAAATGTTTGGCTGGGGCAGCCTGAGGTACGGATAGGTTTTTCAGATTATTTTCTCTTATGTTTGTGTTTAGCTCCATGGAGTAGGAACGAGTCTGTGTACATTTACATATGTGGTCTGCATCATAATATGATTATTTATATTTGACTTGAGATATTGTATATGATGTGAAAGTATGAACTGTTGTATAAATTGGTATATCTGTATGTTCTGTCTTTTTCTGTACTGCCATACTGGTAATGATGTAAATTGTCTCACCTCTTTATATGTATTTTTCTGTATTATTATTTATGTCTTGTAAAGAATTTGAGGAAGAGGAGCATGTGATTATTATGCAACAATGAAGATGTATTTTGATGATAACAAACATAAAGATGATGAGAAGACCAAGTCCAAGATCTTTAAGATTAGCTTTAGGACTTAGGATCTCTTATGTACGGAGCTGTTAAATAGATATCTCATTGGTTAAATTTAAAAGATCTAAAAATTTGTTCCTTAAATCAAACTGAGGTTTCAAAATGGTTTTGAAATATCAAAGGTTTTAGAGATTGGAAATGGTTTTCAAAGCAATTACAAATGGCTTTTTTAACTGTTTTTAACTGAGGTATTCGAATACACCTCCATGGTATTCGAATAACCTGCATCCTTTACATACGTTTCTGTTTTCCAAAACAGAGGTATTTGAATACCCTTTATGGCATTCGAATACAGTGCTTCTTAAAAACCTGTTTTAAGTGACAGGTATTCGAATAATCCTTATGGTATTCGAATAATATGATTTCAGAAAAATACCTTTTAAACTGAGGTATTCGAATACCCTTAACTGGTATTTGAATAACCCCCCTTTGATCTGTTTTTAAAAATACCTTTTATCAAAGGTATTCGAATACTCCCTGATGGTATTCGAATAACCCACGAGACTCTGTTTTAAAAATTAAAATTCTACAAGATTGTCTTAGCAATTATTATCAGAATAAATGCCCCCAACAGCCATTGCTCATACGAGGCTCTATAAATAGAGGCCTGGGTCACCTCTGATCAACTCCCGAACATTCTAATTAATCTTTGCCTGGTTGAAAACGAGTTTTATACTATTCTCTCTCTTTTTCTATGCTCTTAATATTAAATCTTTGAGATATCTGTGAGACAGCTCCTTAGTGCTTCAATTTGTGATTATTTACTCTTTGTGAGAGTTTTTTCATCTACTTTCTAATTCTATGTAACGAGGGTGAGGTATCCCTCAGGATTGTATAAGGGTGAGGTATCCCTGATTGTTTGAGGCTTTAGCACAAGGGTAGAGTTTCCCTGTGTGTGAAAAGTGCTCTTAATTGTAACGGTTGCAAGCACCTATTTTAAGCTTGCCTTAAATAGTAAAAAATCTTAAACTATGTTTCAGGGACTGGACGTAGGCCACAAGTAGTTGGTGGTCGAACTAGGATAAATATCGTGCCTGCTTTTCTTTCCTTAATCTTTTATCTTTCTGCACTTTATTTATTATCTCTTGCAATTTAATTATTAGTTGTTCTTCTTATCTTCATCTTATTCACATCTTTTATTATTTAAATTCAGCATAGTTTATTTGTTTATGCTTTTTGCAAAAGTTTTTGTCACTCAATTCACCCCCCTCTTGAGTACTGGAAGCCACTTGATAACAAGTGGTATCAGAGCTAGACTCTTGTATAAAGAGCTGAGCCGCTTCAAGAGAACATGGCTTCCTCAAATGGCTTTTCAGAGGGATCTTCCATAAACCGACCACGCTTTTTCAATGGGGATGGTTACGTATATTGGAAGAAAGAATGAAAATCTTCATCGAAGCTATTGATCTAGATGTGTGGGATGCTGTCAAAAATGGTGCATTTATTCCTACACGAGTTGTCGATGGTATAAAAACCGAGACACCTAGAAGTGATTGGTCTGATGAGGATAAGAGAAAGTTCAACATAATTTAAAAGCCAAAAACATTATTACCACTACTTTGGGGTATGATGAGTTTTTTAGAATTTCAAATTACAAAACCGCTAAAGAAATGTGGGATACTTTATAAGTTACCCATGAGGGTACCAGTGAAGTTAAGAGGTCGAGAATCAATTCTCTAACTCGTGAGTATGAATTGTTTAGAATGAACCAAGGAGAAAGCATTCAAGAAATGCAAAAGAGGTTCACGCACATTGTTAGTCATCTTGCATCATTAGGAAAGAGTTTTACTAACGAAGATTTGATTAACAAATATTAAGATGTTTAAGTAGGATTTGGCAACCAAAGGTAACAGCAATTTCAGAATCAAGGGACTTGACAACCATGTCATTAGCTACCTTTTTTGGAAAACTTCACGAGCACGAATTGGACCTAACCAGACTAAGTCAAAGTGAAGAAAATGACAACAAGAAAAAGGGAATAGCTCTTAAAGCCACCACCTCAGTAAATAATGAAAATAATGATGAGGATGAAGAAGGCACGGAAAACAATGAGATCAATGAAGAAAATTTTGTCCTTCGTGTAAGAAAATTTGGTAAGTTCCTAAAGAAAAAAGGGACACAAAGAAGACCACCCTTTCCTTCAAAGAAAACCTATAATAAAGGGGAAGGAACATCCTCAACTCCAACATGCTATGAATGTGGAAAACTCAGATATATGAAAATGGAGTGTCTAGTTTATCAAAAGAAAATGGAGAAGTTTGAAAAGAAACCATTCAAGGAAAGAAAAGGAAGAAGAGCCTACATAGCTTGGGATGACAACGACATGCACTCATCTGACAGTTCAGATAGCGAAGAAGCCCATCTATGTCTTATGGCCAAAGGAGGAGGAGAAGAAGAAAGCAACAACGAGGTGTGCTAAAGAGCTCAAATTGGTACCTCGACAGTGGATGCTCCAAGCATATGACCGGAGACAACTCAAAATTCTCTTTCTTTGTTCCTAAATCTCACGGGCATGTAACCTATGGCGATAACAACAAAGGAAAAATTCTCGGAGTTAGCAAAGTCAGTAAGAATCCTAACTCTTCTATTGATAATGTATTGCTTGTTGAAAGTTTGAAACATAACTTGCTTAGTATTAGTCAATTATGTGATAAAGGAAATAGAGTTATATTTGATTCAAATTGTTGCATTTAATGAAACTAATCCAAATGGATCGAGAAAGGAGTTTGTTGTTGATGATGTTGCAGAGCCTTTGGCAAAAACACACTTGGATAACCAAGAAGAAAGGAAGCTTGAAGAAAGTCAAAAGGACCCCCAAAATCGAGAGGACTTGCAAATCATGGACCTTCCTAAAGAATAGCATACCTCAAAATGTTATCCGCTTGATCAAGTAATAGGTGATGTATCCAAAGGTATAAGTACTCGAAACTCCATTAGAAATGCATGTAACCATTCAACTTTCATTTCTCAAATTAAATCTAAAGACATCAATGAAGCCTTTAATGATGAACATTGGTTTCTAGCTATGCAAGAGGAATTAAATCAATTTGAACGAAACCAAGTTTGGGAACTAGTTCCTAGGCCTAATAATCATCCTATAGTTGGCACTAAATGGGTTTTTAGAAACAAGCTTGATGAAGCTGGCCTAATAACAAGAAATAAAGCTAGACTTGTAGCAAAAGGTTATAATCAAGAAGAAGGTATAGACTATGAAGAAACCTATGTACCTGTAGCTAGATTAGAAGCTATTAGAATGTTACTTGCTTTTGCTTGCATCATGGATTTTAAATTATATCAAATGGATGTTAAAAGTGCTTTTTTAAATGGCTTTATTCAAGAGGAGGTATATGTTGACCAACCTCTAGGTTTTGAAAATCATGAACTACCCAACCATGTTTTCAAATTAAAAAAGGCCTTGTATGGCTTAAAACAAGCTCCTC